>CM040746.1:1148730-1748730 GCA_022829145.1 Albula goreensis
GAAGGGGGCGGGGCATCGTTGCATCTCTCCCTTGACCTCTAGAGGACGTCCCCTGTGCTTAGTTCAGTTCCACACTGAAAGCATGAAATCATGCACACACACACACACACACTCTTTCATGGGTGCACACACACACATACACTCTCATGGGTGCATGCACACACACACACACTCTTTCACGGGTGCATGCACACCCGTACATTCTGATGGATACACGCACACACACACACGTACACTGTCATGGGTGCGTGCACACACACACACACACACACACACACACACACACACACACACACACACACACACTCTTTCATGGGTGCACACACACCCGTCCATTCTCATGGGTACACGCACACACACACACACGTACACATTCATGGGTGCATGCACACACACACACACACACACACACACACGCACACACACACACACTCTTTCATGGGTGCACACACACCCGTCCATTCTCATGGGTACACGCACACACACACACACACACACACACACACACACACACACACACACACACACACACACACACACACACACACACGCTCTTTCACGGGTGCACACACACCCGTCCATTCTCATGGGTACACGCACACACACACACGTACACATTCATGGGTGCATGCACACACACACACACACACACATACACTACGGTTCCACACTGATTAATTATTCTGGTCCAAAGTTCCTGCAACTCATTATCCTATAATTTGTCACACAGGTGGGATGTTTCCAACCTCTTTTTATTTTTAGTTGAAACAGTCCCTCACACTGAAGGGAAATGGGGAGTATAGATTCCCCGTAATCTTATTTTTGTCCTGGACTTTTGGATGAGCTGGTAAAATGGCTAAGCACTGGTGAGATAACAGGAGAGAAACAGAATCTGAGTTATCGGTACTGTCCTGTCCACTCCTCAGTGTCTGCACACAAGAAATGATACAATTCCACTGAGAGGGACAAGCCAAATAAGAGGAGTTCTCATAATCACAGATTTCAAAACGCTTCAGCGACATGATCACCTCAGTCTAAGTCACCACAGAAAAGTACATTCTCTTATAATCAATATTCAACGTATTAATATACATTTATTGAATTATATTTCCCTCACCTACTCCACTGGTTGCTACGCACATGTACCCAGCCTGGACTGAACTCTGCTCTGCAACAGCCCATAATCAATTACACCTTACTATTTCTGTTTTGTGTTTTTAAACTCTGATTTATGCGCAGATTATTTTTATTATATCATTTTTCTGCGTAGAAAGTATACGTTGTGGTTTTGCAATGCCAACATTTTGAATAGTGCAGGTATGATGTAATCTGAAATGTTCTGGTTTTTCTTGTTACGGTACAGCATTTTCTGGTGAGGCTTATCAAAGACAGCGGGCCATGCGTTATGGAAGGTATATTAAATAAAATCAGGCAGATTTATGTGTATTTATGATCGGGATGGAGTTATCAAAAATATACAGATCCACAAATTTGATTAGCCTGTCATGGGGTCAGCTTCGGTGTAGGGAAGTTGTTATAGTAACATATCTCTGATGCAGAAATGTGTCATAATAATATATCTATGACCCAGTAATGTATTCTTGTAACATATCAATGATCCTGAAATGTGTCATAATAACTTAATCTATGACCAAGTAATACATTATAGTAACATATCTATGATCTTGTAATGCATTATAGTTACATATTTACAATCTTTTGATTAACCATGTCAGAGTCAAGACTCAGGCAATGAGATGGAGTATGCATTATAGGGAAACGATTGAGGTTTGTAAATGTTTTTTTTCACCTTTTAGGGGTCTGAAATGTAAACAGATAGTCTGTATTGCAGTACAGTGGTCCCTCGCTATAACGCGGTTCACCTTTCGCGGCCTCACTGTTTCGCGGATTTTTTTAGTGCAATTTTGCATGCTTTTTTTTAGAGCGTATGAATGCTCATTGTGTTCTGCGTCCTGATTGACAATGGTCTACAGTCCCTTAGCCCAGTGGTCCCCAAACTTTTTTGCACCACGGACCGGTTTCATGCAAGACAATTTTTTCACGGCCCGGGAGGGGGCTGGATTCATTTAATAATATTTCAATTGGCAAAGGAAATTACAAGTGGTATTTAAAGTAGTGTACAGCATGTATTTAGCAGAAATGTAAGTATATACTGTACCATTAGCATTATCCGATAGTTCTTGCTATTTTTTTACGAATTTTCTGAGTAAGTTAGTCGACATTACGTGACCGCAGAACGCATCTCGACCATTTCCAGTAATTTAAATGGGGATATTAGACTTGAATTACGTGCTTTTGTTTTATGCGAGGCTTTTCAGGACCACATCTTCACGTAAAATGCGAATGCACTGTTCTACGGACTAATGTAAATAGCACGGACAGCAGCGGTCATTTTTTTCAAAATAAAATACCTTACGGACTAATTTAATTTAATAAAAACTTTTTTTTGCGGCCCGGTACTAAATGACCCATGGCCCGGTACTGGTCCGCGGCCCGGTGGTTGGGGACCCCTGCCTTAGCCAATCAATCTGCTCCGTGCCGTGTCTCCTGTACAGTATTTAAGTATATGGAAAACGTTTATATTTTTGTTTCTCAAATAAATGTTTGGGCCTGAAAACAGCTTTGATCTTTGGTTTCATTCTGTAAAACTGTAGTTATTTTTTAAAATCTACGAAGGTTTGAACTTTGAGAGTGTTTAAACAAGAGAGAAATGTGAGAAAATGTTAATGTCTGTCAGAGAAAAGTGTATAAAGTGTGTAGTGAGGGGTTTTACAGCCTTAAAACATATATAATAATTGTAAAAAATAAAGCTGACTACTTCGCGGATTTCGCCTATTGCGGGTTAATTTTAGAACGTAACCCCCGTGATAAACGAGGGACCACTGTATACGTTTTGTGTTTTTGCTTCTTTTACACCTGCAGTAAATGGTCAGATATCTGTATATCTCCTTTCTCAGCCTTTTAGGACTGTAAAATGTGATTGCACTTATATTGCTGGTATTTTTTTGGGTTCCAGGTCTCAGACATGAGCTTCCCTCGGGGCTGAAGTTTCTGGCTTTTCAGACTGGCTGTGCAGCGGTTTGCCAGGCACAGATTATTAACTCAGGAAGTGGACACGTCCCTTGAGGTTTCAGTGCAAATTGGCTAAAAAAGGAAGTATATGAGTTACAAATTAAGACTGCTCCTCTCATATTATGTTTCATCATCTTATAAGTTGACATTGAATGTAGGCTACAGAGAACCGATGGCAGGTGGAGATATAACAACACATTCACACTCCTACATAGTTTTGTTTTCTTTATTTTCTTTGGCACCTGCTGCTTATTTTATAATTCAGCTGGTGGTCCAGAAGGGTGGGGCTACCTCTGATTGCAAAAGGAGCGCTAGGTGATCACAAGGTGTGGTGGCGGAATCTGGGATACAAATGGTGGCGCGCCGAACCTCAGCAGTGGTTTACCTCCCAGGAAAGCGAGGGTACAAGTCTGATCAACTGGTGGGTATGGAGCCAAGCCTTTGTATATTAGCTAACAACAATATCTGCAAGTATGCATACATGAACATTTGTTAGAATAAATACAGTAATGGCAGGACCATAATGCTATGAATCTTACTCGAAGGTCAGTAAGTAGGCTTCATCCCTTCCAAGGACGGTTTGGTGCCAGTTTTCATTTTGTTTCAGTTTCGTTGGCTTTCTTTCCTGTACAACACACTCATGCCAAGTTGCAGTGATTAATTTACATCCTAAAGGACAGTAGCTCAGCCAGTAGTACAGAAGAGAGTGACTATTTTACACCTCTACAGGCCACACAGAGTGCTACAGGAGAGAGCCAGTGACTATTTTACACCATACAGGCCACACACAGTGATACAGGAGAGAGCCAGTGACTATTTTACACTCTACAGGCCACACACAGTGCTACAGGAGAGAGCCAGTGACTATTTTACACTCTACAGGCCACACACAGTGCTACAGGAGAGAGCCAGTGACTATTTTATACTCTACAGGCCACACACAGTGCTACAGGAGAGAGCCAGTGACTATTTTACACTCTACAGGTCACACACAGTGCTACAGGAGAGAGCCAGTGACTATTTTACACTCTACAGGCCACACAGAGTGCTACAGGAGGGAGCCAGTGACTATTTTACACTCTACAGGCCACACAGAGTGCTACAGGAGCGAGCCAGTGACTATTTTACACCATACAGGCCACACACAGTGATACAGGAGAGAGCCAGTGACTATTTTACACTCTACAGGCCACACAGAGTGCTACAGGAGAGAGCCAGTGACTATTTTACACCATACAGGCCAGTGACACACAGTGATACAGGAGAGAGCCAGTGACTATTTTACACTCTACAGGCCACACAGAGTGCTACAGGAGAGAGCCAGTGACTATTTTACACTCTACAGGCCACACACAGTGCTACAGGAGAGAGCCAGTGACTATTTTATACTCTACAGGCCACACACAGTGCTACAGGAGAGAGCCAGTGACTATTTTACACTCTACAGGTCACACACAGTGCTACAGGAGAGAGCCAGTGACTATTTTACACTCTACAGGCCACACACAGTGCTACAGGAGGAGCCAGTGACTATTTTACACTCTACAGGCCACACAGAGTGCTACAGGAGAGAGCCAGTGACTATTTTACACCATACAGGCCACACACAGTGATACAGGAGAGAGCCAGTGACTATTTTACACTCTACAGGCCACACACAGTGCTACAGGAGCGAGCCAGTGACTATTTTACACCATACAGGCCACACACAGTGCTACAGGAGAGAGCCAGTGACTATTTTACACTCTACAGGCCACACAGAGTGCTACAGGAGTGAGCCAGTGACTATTTTACACCATACAGGCCACACACAGTGCTACAGGAGAGAGCCAGTGACTATTTTACACTCTACAGGCCACACACAGTGCTACAGGAGTGAGCCAGTGACTATTTTTTGCTACAGGAGAAAGCCAGTGACACTCTACAGGCCACACACAGTGCTACAGGAAAGCCAGTGACTATTTTACACTCTACAGGCCACACACAGTGCTACAGGAGAGAGCCAGTGACTATTTTACACTCTACAGGCCACACACAGTGCTACAGGAGAGAGCCAGTGACTATTTTACACTCTACAGGCCACACACAGTGCTACAGGAGGGAGCCAGTGACTACTTTACACCATACAGGTCACACACAGTGCTACAGGAGAGAGCCAGGGACAATTTACACTCTGCAGGCCACACACAGTGCTACAGGAGAGAGCCAATGACTATTTTACACTCTACAGGCCATGCACAAATTTAATATTTAGAATAGTGAGTAAGGGGGTTAACCATTGGGGAAGAATAATGGGTAAGGGGGTTAAACACTATGGTAGAATCGTGAGTAAGGGGTTTAAACACTGGGGTAGAATTGTGGGAATGGGGGTTACACACTGGGGTAGAATAGTGGGTTGGGGGGTTAAACACTGGGGTAGAATAGTGGGTTGGGGGGTTAAACACTGGGGGTTAGGGGGTTAACACTGGGGAAGAAGAGTGGGTTGGGGGTTAAACACTGGGGTAGAATAGTGAGTAAGGGGTTTAAAAACTGGGGTAGAAAAGAGGGACAGGGTGTTAAACACTGGGGTTCAATTGGGAGAATCAAATGCTGTATATGCCAGAGGAAGCCTAGTTGACTTATGCCTTTACTTAAGCAATGTGAAGCAAATTATGTCCCAGTGCTATGGCTGCCATTCACTACCAGCTGGGCACAGCTGGGCTCAGACCTGTTCCTTTCTCAGTTACAGGACCCAACCTTCACCTGGGCCGTGCTTCTTCACTGACTGTGCCCCTCGGTGGCCCAGCCAAAACAGAACTGGCCTCTCTGTTTCACTGCAAAATAATGTCCCTACATCAACCGCTTCCAACACATTTATTATGCATTTTATTTGCGTATAATATTGTTTCAGTGGGAATCATATTACGGGTACATTGTTGATCAGGGAGATGCTATGAAGTTTGATATCTTTGCTGATGGTGTAGACAGCATGTCCTCTGTAGGAGAAATAAGGTTTGAGAGAGCAGAAATGCACAAGTTAGTCTTTGGAGTAGTTTTAAAAAAAGAGAAGTAAGACACATGAGAAATGGCCTTGTCAAAGACAGATTTCCTTTTACAGCAGGTGACATATATGGCAGACACAGCTAATAAAGCGAACCCGAGATCAGCGGAATTAGAACGGTGTCGCCATAGTGCCTTCGCCGAAACGCTGAGAAATAGGACGGCGGCTCAACGGCGAACTTCTGAATCCATCTGCGCGATCGCTGAGAGGTGTGTGACAGGAGCAGTGATTGGATCGTTTGGAGCAGCTAATACGATTCTCACACAGTTGTTTTTTCAAAGCACCGTTTTTTTTTTTTTTGAAGTCCCTGATAACACAATACCTTTCATTTCAGAAGGACAAATTTCATTTTGATAAGAGCGTTCACAATCAGCAGAGACTGTGAGTATCCATGTTTAATTGTGGGTGTTTCCTGTTTGACAGGGAATCATGGGAATGCGATGTTTTTCACTTGCAACACACTAAACATTAGCATACCATACACATTCTATCAACGGATAAGGTGCCAGTCACACCTTTCGGTAACACAATTTAAGAAATTGTTTTCGAACCTTTTTTACATTTGCTCCATAAATGACAGTTCAAAGACATGACACTGTACTATTTTGCGATACTCTGGTTGTACGTTGTGCGGCGCAATGTTAATGATAAAGGTGACACGCTGCGCTAGGCCGCCAGGTGCCAGACCTGGTGAGACGTGAGTGACTTAAAGAAACCTGACAACTTCTGAAGCATGTATCTCCCTGCACGGCTGAGAGCAGGATATCTGACATCTTGCTCATTCCGGGGCAGTGTGGAAATGCATTAGCACAGGGCAGTGCTCTGTCAGTCAGATTCTCTTGCTGGCTCAGAGGATATAGCCACCTCACAGCGGTGGCTTGCTCCCATGTGATCGTGACAGGGAGGGACCCACATGTGTTATGAAGGAGTCCTGGATTGGTTTGGTCCATTCCTGGGTTGCGGGCGGAATGAGTGAATGTTGAAATTCAGTGAGAGTGATTGACTGAGATCGCACATACGGGACAGCCTGACAAGAGTAGTGAAGCTCGTCATTCCCTTGAAATAAGCAAACCCTCACTTTGATCTGCTGAGACCGCACCGTGAAAAGCCCGGGCTCTACAGATCAAAGTAACACAGACACGCGTCCTGCTCAATATTTCATCGCCTGCTCTCGCCGGTGCTGTATCGGCCTTGCCCGGCCCGGCCGAGCCCGGCCCTTAGGCCTGCGTGCGGCCCGTGCTCAGAGAGCTGTTCACGGTCAGCGGGTCCCGCTCACAGCCAGAGCGGGCAGCAGGGGAAGGAAATGGAGAGGGAGGGGGTCGGCTGGGGGTTTTATTTTTGTGTTTTGTCGGTGATGCAGTAAATCAGACCCGCAGAGTTGACCGCGGCTCACCTGCTCTCCTCCGCTGGAGCGCTGGGAAGATCCCGTTTTCCCAAACGCCCAGAACAGGTCGGATGGAGTTGAGCCGGGCCCTCCTACTCGGGATGTGGGTGCTAGGCAGCCGGGGGCATAAATGCAGTATGAGGTGATGCTGGAGGTTACTTACAGGTAAGAAGGTGAACGTTACTCACAGGAAAGGGGGTGAATTATACGCACAAATAAACAGGGGAATAATTAACACAGGTAAGAGGGTGAGCGCAGTGAACAGGTAAGAGGGTGAATGTTATTTCCAGGTAGGAATGTGAATGTGACTCACAGATAACAGGGTGAGTGCAAGCTAAGCTATTAGCAGAGCTGCTGTATTCTTGGCCTGTGCCATTTAAGCTCTAACCTTTTTTAAACTCCATCCACAGAGATCAGACCACCATGGCATTGCAAATTCATCTCCGAGTAACCCTGACTCACCAACTCTCTGAGTAACTCTGATTCACTTCCCCTCTGGGTAACTCTGACTCACCAAATCCTCTGAGTAACTATGGCTATGTCTATTTTCGAAGCTAACTGCCAACTATCTTAATGCCTACTCAGGCAGCATTCTTCATCGTGAGTGTTAGCAGGCCATGTAACCGATACATACTTGCCAGCCATGAAATTCATTCAGCTTACGTTAACTCTTCAGGTTTATTAAACAGAAAAGCTGAGAGCTTTCAGTCTAACAGCAATCTATTCATACACTTCACACCTATCGCTTTATTCTGCCAACCCAAAATCATCACATTTCTAACAACGGTTGTCAACGTCAGGTCTGATATTGTGATTATTCACAGTGAATGCATAACGCATGTGCCATGGGGTGGATTCTTACCTGAAAATACCCCACCAGGCTGTATCAGAAGCATCGCTATCAAACCCTGATTACTCTTTGATTAAAGCAATGAATATAATTTAATGTACCTTTAATTTAATATACATGAGGGTTTTGAGCTTGTCACAATAACTTGTGGGATATCCTACCTGGTAAACCACTGTTGTGATTGTGTCCTTCAGTTC
This sequence comes from Albula goreensis, assembly GCA_022829145.1. Taxonomy (NCBI): domain Eukaryota; kingdom Metazoa; phylum Chordata; class Actinopteri; order Albuliformes; family Albulidae; genus Albula; species Albula goreensis. The sequence continues at coordinate 1,157,295 of CM040746.1, forward strand.
TGACAAAAAATTAGTTACCTTAGGAAGCAGTGTTGTAAGGTATCTTTGAAAATGGACATTACTTAAAATGGCCGACAGGCTTATTCTGCCTTAGATTAAATCATATGAAAAGGCAAATGAGTCTTCAATTAAGGCAGATCCATTTCTGCTCTTAATTATTCAATCAACCAGGCCATTTACTGGATCACAAGTTATCTGAACCGCAGACTGCCCATACATCCTTATTGAAAACGTTTTACTGTAGTCCAATATAGGAATGAACCAAAACCACTGCATGTATACATAAGGTGTACAAAATTGTTGTATTATGTGGAGGTGAAGACAACCCAGAGGTATAAGTCAAAGTTTGTTCCCTCTGCTGGACCATAGATACGACCTGGCAAGCCAAAACAGTCTCCCGGTCAACATGCAGACAGCTGGCTGTTAGCCAAAACAGCTAAATTACCATGCAAATATTTACAAACTGAGTAAAAACTGAATCCCAATCACAACACATTAAATGCAAATTATTGAAACGAATATATTTACCATATAACAAAGCTAGTTTGTGGACAGTTTTAATGGTTTCTTGAAGTATATTACTAATGTTATTTTTGCCCTCATTTTTATTCAGAATTTGTTTTAAATAATACATTCACCAGATAAAAAATATGTTTTATTCAGATATACTTGTAAATGTTTAAAAAAAAGGCTACTTGGATTACATATTCTTACATTAAATTTGATAACATTAAGTTCAAAGTAAAATAACTGATGCAAAAGTGTGTTCCAGGATAACAGGCAATTTATCACGGAATACAGGGACCCTGAACTATCAGAAAGCAGCGCAACATGTAGCCTCTAAATCATTCTGACCTAAAGCATTATCATGTGTGTACAGTCCATATAATGAAAGATGCAAGAAAAAGGGAATTATGGGTACAGGAAACAGAGTATCTCCAGGGTGATGAAGCATCGGGCTGGAGGCGTAAGCATGCACGCGAAGCCATTATGTGTGTATACACGGAGCTAAAAAGCGAACCATAAGAGAAAACTCCACTCTATCAGTTCACAGATAAATGACCTCCCTTTGAACAATGAGACCAACACATCTACTGTCATGCGTCTGAAAAATACACATTAATCCTGCGCCTACGTTCACCCCGAGCTGTGCAGACGTGATGGGCCGCCTTCTTCGGAGTTACTCGCCGATTACCCCGACCGCAGCCTTTGCAGCGAGCGCCCTGTCAGAAGCAATGCTTCCACAGGTGAATCAAACAGGGGCGATGCTTCCTCACCGACTCTTTGATTGGAAGCCATTTGTCTCTTTTAGAGGCTGTTATTATATAGCTGTTGTGCAATTTGAACCAAGAGGGAGGAACTTACATTTTTTTTCATTTAAATGGATGGGCTGACAATGATTACAGCACCCTATCCTTGACTGGAAAGTGTACACATGTACATTTAAATACAGGCGGGTCCTCGACTTATGAACGAGTTCCGTTCCTACGACTTGTCGTAAGCCGATTTTCGACGTAAATCAGAATTTATACCTAAATTATACCTAAATTAACACCTTAAGTCACTCACACTGTGCACACAACACATAAAGGACATATAAAATACAGTAATTAAATGAAACAGTACTAAAAAAAAGAGAGAGAACCATTTCTTATCTTTATTTCTGTGTTTGTATTAATGAACCAAACCGCGTAGGTCGAAACTAGGTTTTTTAAATAATTTATGGGAGTGCGTCGTAAACCACAAAACGACAGAACTCGAGACCGTCGTAACCCGAGGACCCCCTGTACATGTGAATGGACATAATGTATTCTGATTGGAAATTTAATACATATCATTGTATGTATATATTTGGACTGTTAAGCAATTGAAAAAGTAATGTCATTAATGATACAATAGTCTGTTGGCTGATTAAATGAATAAACTCTGTCCTACAGAGATGGCATTCCTGTATCTTGTAGTGTCCTTCTCAAAAATCTTCAAAATTCTCACCAACTGGACAAGTAGTTTTTATACATCTATTGCTAATCTTGCAGTGCAGCACAATCAATGACAAGTATGGTCTGCAAATTAATGTTACTCTGTCCTGGGATATTGTATGTTTGTTCTAAAGAGGGAGATATACAAGTTTAAAGCAAACACCATGTTTGTGCCGTTAAAATAATCCCATACATAATGTTATTCCGGGAGAGAAAATGCATTGAAGTACAAACTTTTACCAATGATTAATCATTAGGAACTACAAGATATTCAATTCTATCCTTCACAATGTTCAGCAAACATTAAATTACCCACAGTGCTTGTCATAAGAAAACAAAATGCAAACTGAAATAATTATGACTCTGCCAAACTAAATTATTTTAAGGCCGACGTCAGGCAACCGACAGGGCAAAGATTAATTTAGCGCTCGAAAGTCTGTCTCTCAGTACTTTAATTTTAAATTCTGTAATTCAAGCTATAATGTCTGTTCACCACACTCAGATTATTCAATTACTCACTTAATCAAATTATTTATCCATCTATTCAATTCAACTCCCTTTTTTATTTATATGGACATAAAAATTTTGAAACTTTAATTTGTGTAAGAGAAAAAAATTGGATGTAAGAGAAAAGTGAGCATAAAGAAGAAGTTTTAACATGCGTTGAAGGTTTTTTGTCCTTGTGTCTGAAATCCCAGTGTGGTGTGTAATTGTGAAAATGGTACAATGCAGTACAAGTTTTAGTTTATGCGTGTGTGTGAATAAACAAGTATTCCTGTGTGTTTATGTGTGCGTGTTCATGTATGCACATCTGCGTGATTGATCGCGTGGGCTTGATTGTTTATGATTTATGTGTGCGTGATCATGTGGGAGAGTGATTATGCGTGTGAGTGGGCTTACGCGTGTGTACGCTTGTACATGTGCGCGATGACATGTGATATATTGCGCATTTGACGAGTTATGTGATCTAACGATTACCGACTGTCCCATAAGGGGAACATCTGCGGAGGGCGCGTTCTCATCTGCTGCTGAGGGGTGAACGTTCGCTTGCGGATCAGCTCGGATTAGCAGAGCGCGTGATCAGCCGCAGAGCGGGGAGTGGAGTGGAGCGGAGCGGAGCGGAGCGCGTCTGATGGGTGTCCAGCGGCTCCGAGCCGAGGCCCATACCGGGCAGGTGAGCCACGATCCCACCAGTGATTAACGCCGGATAAAGGAGAGCGGAGATAGAAATCTCCTGCCACAACTGGGACCCCTTTCCTATATGACCATGTCTCTAATGACCTGCTACCTCCCAGGCCTGAAATTGGGCCTCCGCGCTAGTGACAAGTGGAGGATCATCCAAGCCTGACGACAGTTGCTCCTGGCAACCCCGGTCCCTGGTTACCGCATCCCACAGGACCTCCACGGTGACAGCCACAAGAAATAAGAAGATGTTTTTTTTTTTTTTGTGTGGTTAATTTACACCATGATATATTTATGATCTTGATCTCGGTATCCTCCACAGGTGGGTAAAGAGATAAATATGAATTTGAGGAATGAAATGGAACTCTTCGCAGAGGCAGGCTGGGAGATTGTGGTGAAAGACGTGTTTAAGTGGACGATGGGCTGAAAAGTTTTAACGATGCGATGTATCATCGTCCATGAGGGTTTGTACCTGTCTGCCTCATCGCAATTAAGCCACCTGTGCGTCCCAAGCTGTCACCGCCCTCAGCTCTCAAGACTTCTCCATTGCCATGGATACCCGCTCCTTCGCAGGATCCTTCTCCCGTGTTGGAGAGGTATGCACTGGCCTCTCATCTTACCTCAGGGTTGAGGTTCTCACCCTCGTTCCTGCAATTTGAAAAAAAAAAATAATTAGAAAACAGTCTATAGTTGTGGATTTTCATACAATATCTCTGCCTAATCAAGCTGTAATGATTGGTCAAAAACACCATGCTACTGTATTTCACAGTTCATCGGTCCCCCTGGCAGGACTCAAATTAAAAATATGCATACACTATAAATATCTCACCTGGTTTTGCGTTTTGTGTAGCGTGGAGTGACTGTTTTACTTGATGAGGGGGGAACATGCAATTTTCTTTCATCAAGACAACTGAATTGGTTATCGCTGGCTATCTGAATTGCCAGCAGAAGTTACACAGCTTGTAAATCCTGATATTGCCCTTATCGATTGTATAGCTGTTGCTGTGCATGTACTAGTGCAGACCAATATCAGGGTTTATTGGTCACATGTCCTGGCATTACTCATTTAGAACACAAAAGACTCCCAAGATCTTATTGGAAGGTAATGTGGAGGTTTTTACAATACATGCAAAGAAGTATTTTACAAACAAAGAGACAATGTAACTTTCGATTTAATGATTTACATGTTAAAATGTCCCCTTTCGCATGTGAAAGGGCCTGGAAAAAGTGGTCTTTTCACATATTATTTGTAAGGGATGAAAAAATTGTGAGGCATGACGCTGCCCCCTTGGAAACCAAGCCCAAGATCAAATGTCCGTACCTTTGTACAACTTGCCACATCACAATAAACTGTTAAGCGCATTCACGTTGCCTGAAAATTCATTCTACCGAAAAGCGTTTCAGCACTGAAAGAGAACATGCGTGCTATTCTTAAGTCACTTAAGTATTACGCCACTCGAACATTCTTAAGCATTTTTTACACATTATCCCTCTTACCACCACAACTGTGATATAATCAGTATGCATGACACACAGATACTACTTAAAGTGTAAACATTGCCCACCCATACAAATGCAAAATACAAAAATCTACAACGCCATGTTTTTAGTGGCGGGACGAAACTGGAGTTAAACTCATATTAAGCAGCATAAAAACAGCAGCTCAGTTTATTGAAAGTTTTATTTATTACATTTCCTGGAGCTTTATGAGAATTATAATTAGCAATTACTTTACCTTCCGGGGGATCTCTGCAGTCAGAGAGGATCTGTCTCCATCTCTGCTGTTTTCCTCTTTTCTTCCTCTCTTTCAGCGCCAACATTTTTGAGAAAATGCAACTCATCACAGTTCTAAATGCCACTGTAGGTCACATCTGGCCCCTGTCCCCTAAAACAAGCATTACATTCATTCAGACACAATGAGACTCTTTAAACACATACGCAGTTCAGTCAGGATAGATTGTAATCTCTTTAAATGTGTATGCTACTCTTTTTAAAAGGAAAAGGACACATTTCACAGGATATGTTTGCATCTCTCAAATAAATTATGAAACAATTATTACACAATATAACACTAACCACACCCCTACACAATATAACACTAACCACACCCCTACACAATATAACACTAACCACACCCCTACACAACATAACACTCAACCACACCCCTACACAATATAACACTAACCACACCCCTACACAACATAACACTCAACCACACCCCTACACAATATAACACTAACCACACCCCTACACAATATAACACTAACCACACCCTAACACAATACAACACTTAACCACACCATCACACAATTTATTAATAACCACACCCTTACACAATATAACACTTAATCACACCCTTACACAATACAACACTTACCACACCCTAACACAATATAACACTAACCACACCCTAACACAATATAATACTCACCATACCCCTACAAAATATATCACTAACCATACCCTTACAAAGTAGCCTACAGCACTTGACCACACACTTATACAGACAATATAACACTTAACCACACCCTACATCAGTGATTCCCAACGTCTGTCCTTGGGGCACACTGTGTATGCTGGTTTTTATTCCAACCACAACTGCAATCCCAAAATCTTAACAAGCTGTTAATTGTTCATAATTGTTCACGCTTTTTCATGACTAGAGAGATAATTGGCCATAATAGCTATGCATTTCATGAAGAAAAAGCTCCTATGTTCCCATTGTGTTTATGTGATTTTGCAAACAAATACACAAAAAGAGTATGTTTTTATACCTGATCAAATTAAAGACTGGGGTGAATCAGTACACTCCTTAAATCACTGAACATATGATTAAGCTCCAGATTTTTTTCATTATGCTTCATAACACAATGCAGGTTTGGCTCATTATAATTAGCTTTGTCTTTGAATTTTTCATTATCTACCAATTGGATAGTTTTAGTGGTTGTGTGTCCAGAATCAACATGGTTTTTAATATGAGTTCAAACATTTTACTCGTCTTTATGCAATTCCCTGCAATATGGCACAATGTGAATATAGGAGCTTTTTCTTCATGAAATGCATCGCTATAATGGCCAATTATCTCTCTAGTCATGAAAAAGCGTGAACAATTATGAACAATTAACAGCTTGTTAAGATTTTGGGATTGCAGTTGTGGTTGGAATAAAAACCAGCATACACAGTGTGCCCCAAGGACCGACGTTGGGAATCACTGCCCTACATGACATCTCCCCTAAATTGGGAAATTTGGTCCTGAAATTAGTGCATGCTGTTGTAAACCAGACGCTACTGCTTTTTGCAGATTGAGCCTCAAAAACCATATAATTTCAGGAGCAGCAATATGGAGTACACCAAACAATGTGAGAGTTTGAGGTTAAATACTTATGAAAGACTTCCTTCAATTTGACCAAAGCTGCCTGCCATTGCCGCGTGCTGTCACGCTTTAAACCTCCAGCAACAGGTGGCACCGATGCATCCTGGGGGATTCGTTTGCTAGTGTGGCCATTCGTGCTCATTATTAATTCACTTGGGGAAAAAACTGGAGGAAAAGTCAGGAAAATAAATTCATGCATACCAGCATGATGTATTGTTGCTGTGTGTTCTTTTTATTTACTGTTTTTTTGTCTGGCCGTTTTTTCCCAAACGTAATCACTGTTTTTTGTTTAAACTGGATATCAGATATACGTAAATTGCATATTGTATAAATGGAATTAGATCTAACTGGCTGACATAAATTGTTGTAACTGAATCATATTAGAATGTAAAGGGAATACATAATTCTGGTAATGCTGCAGTGAATCTGGCACATTTATTTTCTAAATCACTAAACTGCAAGACAAAACCCAACTAATAGTGAAGCTCTGACATGAAAGCAGAGAGAAAGGAAAGCGGCACAGTGAATACAGAAGGGCAGTTTGTTTCTAAAGATTTTCCATTACTGCCACAAAATGTAATTACAGACAATGAGGGTTATAGTGTCCCGTTGAAAACACATTATACAAACAATAAATCACAGCGGTGAATATGAATTCAGAAAATAATGGCCAAGTTTTGTTTAGTTACTCATTAATAAGCTACAATACAAATAAATTCATTAATTTATGTGTGTGTGTGTGTGTGTGTATGGTAAAATAATATAAAAATGAACTTGTATAAAAATAAAATCAAACATCACTTTAATTAACGTATTTCAGAACGCCATTTGCGACAAAATATGAAATAAGAAAAAATTAAAAGAACAATAGAAGGGAAAGATAAGAATGAGAAACGAGAAACAAGATCAGAAAACAGCCAAGAGGAAGCTTAAAGATAAAACACAACTATATAAAGAGGACCATAACAAAAAGGAATGCTAAAAGGTGTTAAGATTTAAGTTAAATAGATCTAGAATTCCACAGATCTTCTAACACTGACTCTTCTAAAATTCCAAAATGTGACGAGTCAAAACGAGGAGGGACAAACCATATTTGGATTGGTTTGTTTGAAGTGGAAAATGTTTATTTTAATCAAAGTGTTTCAAATGCAGTTATAATACAGAGGAGGAGGAGTTATTTGTTAAATCTATCAGTAGCCATTGTTCCTTTATATTTTATAATTTTCATATCTCAAACTCAAGGGACTGCGTAAAACAACACAGCTTGAAGATCAGGGGTACTGGGGTACAGCGCTTAAACCTGTCACACAGGTAAGTTGGAGGAGCACACTGCTGGCAGTTCCCCTACCTCACCCTGTTTTTGCCATGGAATGTTTCAGACATGCTAAACAGGAATTATTCTGTAACAATGGCCTATAAATCCAAAAGGTACGATATACAGACATTTTTAGGAGATCCATAGTGCATATGATCCATAAGTGCCTGTTTTTAGTTTATACAGAGCATTTTAAAACCGGAATGGGACCATTTCCACATGCGTCAAGCCAAAAATTTCCGTGTTTCAAGGACACATGACCAGGTATGAAATCCAGAGGAATCCAAGGGTCATGTAATTTATATCTGGACTTTGTCTCAGGTTATAGAGCATATTGACAAACCTACAAACATGCCTGAGAAATGGTAAATATATATATCAGAAACATGTCCAGTGGAGGTAGTACTGGGTATTGACCATTTTTGCCCAGTGGGGTTTCGGTCAGAAACAGTGTTGCTGTACTGAAAGTGTACTGCCTGAAGGCATGTGAGTTCTCTGCAATATTCACATAGTCTTTTAAAGGCCTGCGTTGAATTTTTGGGGTACTGATCGATGACAATGTTCACTTCACGCCTCCCGCCACACCTCAGGGGAAAATAGGGAGATGCAGCCCCTTATTTTGGGGTGAAAAGGACACACGAAATCCAAAAAAACACAATATTTAACTTGTCATAAAACTAAGCCACATAGGCTACTGAAAGACTGACCAGGTATTTGGTGTCTGTTTACTGAAAATTCAAAGTTCTGTTTCCCTTCCCCTTGAAGCTGAAACAATCCAATTTAGAAAATTAATTGAGGGACATGGCCCCTGGGGGTGTCCTGTATGGATATACAGCGCTGAAAAAACCTTCAGTTATAAACCGGAAGCTCATGTGGGTAAAAACCAGACAGAGAGGATGTAGAGGAATGCAGGAGTTGAATATCTGGTGCGTCTGAAATATCTGTGGTTGAGCTACAGTACGCCACATCCACTTCAGGGAAGCGGGTTTATGAAAATTAATATTGTGTTTATTAAATTCCTCCTGAGAGGGAAATCCCGAAGCATTTGTCAATCAAAAATGTTTCTCAGACAGACATTAAAATTTAAATGCAATTCAGCGTAGAAATGGAGGAATCATTGGGATTCAAATGAAGCATGTTTTGCTTATAAAGTGACTCAGGGGCCTTTATTTAGATTGTTGAGGAAGTTTACTATTTCTCATAACTGCACGCTTTGACTTCAGAGTGTCAGCAGCTAGCAACTTTTTTAGTACAAAAATGGCAAGAACTTATTTTGGACAAGCTAGGGGAAAGCACAATTTTAGTATGTGTGTCAATTAATAATCATACAAAATGTATTGTTAGTTGGCAAATGCATGTTGAAATTAAGTTTGAGTGGAAAACTACAACAGCAAGCATTATGGGAAAAATGGATTTCCAAAAATGCCAGGTGAGCAGGAACTGTTGTCTATCCCTATCTGTTATTGTTGTGAAATGAATACATTTTTTCATAGTGATTATGCAATTAACAGTTACAATTTTTTATCATTCATGATGATAATCAATCTAAATTTCAATAATCTGGGTGCAAATGTGAGCTGTCAGATGAAAGGAGTTACATGTGTTTTGCTCATGTGGAGATGATCTAAACCGTATTTAAAGAAAAAGGTGACTGGTCTGTCAAGTAGCTTTGGATGCTTTACTTACTGAGATTAAAGGACACTTATTGGTAGCGGATGAAAAAGGGCTTTGAGGAGGAGGGATGAATGTAATTCATAGCGGTGTTCTTCTCCACTTTTATCTCCGAACTAGAAACAGCCCACCCCTCAAGTTGTGTCTCGTTAAAAGAACAAGTGGAAGTTTAAATGCGCTCCATGTTTAATGGCTGCTTTGCTAATTAATTGGATCCTATGAGCCTGTCCCTGGTGGAGGCAGGCCAGGCGCTGCTCCGGCTGTTTGATGTGTGCGAGATTGATAATTGTGGGTTTCTAACGGAGATCTGGTGCGCAGCCTGCGAGCGCGCTCACTAAAGCGGGACCTCGGCCCGCTGCCGAAGGCCAGCCAACCATTGGAGCATGCCCACATCCTCACAAACACATAAAATTTTTCAGTTTGCTTACTAAAGAATGCCGTATTCAGTATCGTCCTTCATAAAAATGCCGTTTGTTGTTATTATCGTTCTGATAAGTGCGTGCGCGGTTTTTTCATTCGCCGTAAGAAAAGACCCCATACCGATGCATTTTGCCGACGACTGGGACCGTGCCCAGGTGAAGATGATGCTACAGTCACGCTGCAACATGGTCAAAAGCGGAGATGGCTTTATCGTCTTTATGCAACAGGGAACGGACAAGGATACGGAGGGAAAATTCGAGAGAATGCTGTTTTCAGCCTCCTCTCCGCGGTTGGGAAAGATACGCTGTTGAGAAAAACAAAACGGCACGCCATACAACCCAAACAAAGTAGCCTCCAGAGGGACCTCCATCCACATTATATCAAAACATCGTTTTTTTAATGACTCTCTTGCTTCCCAATGCAATGCATATTCAAGTCTGTGATTCATTTGTTGTATGCCTTATTACAGAGATGAACATTCAGTAAGACCTTAGAATTTACTAAATTATACCCACTGGGACCTCATTGTAGAACAAGCACAGGAGATACACAATAAACAGCATAGCACTGTGAGGAAGTATCAAAGAAAAGAAAGTTTTTTTTAGAAAATCTGACAAATGCTTTACTTTGAATGTAAATATATATAATCTAATATTATATAACCTTGACTTTCATTTTTAAAACCTAAAAAACATTTTGTAATTTCAAAATAATTCTCCTCTTAGATCTGAACTGAAAGTGGAGCCCTGAGATGGGTTTTATTCTTTGGGTTTGCATGTTTCTGCGCCTGTCTTGGAGACCTCCTGAGGTGTGCTCTGATCCACCTGCAACACTCATCTCCCAGCCTCCTGCTCCGACATTATCAGGAGATACTGCTTCCTCTTATGACAACAGGAAGTGCTCTTACATCATCAAGAGGCGCTGTTGAGTTTCATCATCAGGAAGTGCTTAATCACTGGGCTAAGTAATACAGCATATATATCGAATATTGTTTCGAATATTCATATCTTCGACATAAAGCTTTACGCCTCTTGCCATTTTTGTTTTCTTAACCATATTTCACAGTAACTCACGTACAATCCTTAGAGGCTATGTGAAACGCTTCTGAAGATGGGAAATGCGCTACCTTATCGAGTACAATCACTTAGCAAGAACACTGCATCCTGGAGATAGCCGCCATTGCTCTCAAAAACACCTTTAGATATACTAGTATGTTATATCGCCCAGCCTATTTCTTCCTGTGACATCATCAGGTGCAGTCCTGATGCTAATTCCTTCCTCTTCTTTTATTGTCAGGATTCACTCACTGTCGTACATCATAAGGTAGCATCGCTACTGTACATTGTCAGGAGGAACCCGCTGGTGGAGGGAGACAGGGCCACTCCACCAGCCTGTCACCTGCAGGCCTGACACAAAAGGAGAGAGAGAGAGAAAGAGAGAAAAAGAGAGTGGGGAGGACAGAATTTTTGATGTTACAGTTCAAATCATTGTGTATCTTCTTCTATAATTACTTATTTTCTGCCATGTTACTATTTTCGAACTCATTTAATTTGTGAACACGGAATGTTGTATTGTGTCTGCATATCACTAAAGCATTTATGAATCCGATTCAAATATTTTTTTGTAATAATTCCCTCCCCTCCTCCCAATCAGTATATGTTAATGCCTCTTTGGGTTTGGGGGAGGGATCCCGTGGAGGTAAAGGGAGGGGCTGGGCGTTGGTGGCTGGTGTGTGTGGGCATGGGGGGAGCAGGTAGACCTCTCCACGGGCCCAGGCTCCAGACAGACTGCAGTGATTTGCATTGACAGAGCTGTCAGGCAGCGCGGCCCCCCCACCAGCTGATGGATACGGGCCTGGGAGGGGGCCAGGAGGTGCTGCGCTTCCCAGCATCCTTCACTGCATTTCATTATCACTTCAAAGTTAGTCTGTCCAAAAAAGGGAAAGAAAGACGAGGAGGATGAAACATCTTTTCTTACCCCCTACCTTATATAATAAAATAATCATCACTGGCATGAAGGAAGGGACAGTAAGGTTTGTGACAAGACATGTACTACTAAACACACACACACATGCACACACACACACACACACACACACACACACACACACACACAACACACATACACACACTCACTGTCACATATACATACACATTCACTCTTTCACATACACATGCACACATACATGCACAAACAGTCTTACATACACACACAAACACACACACACATACACATGCACACAATCACTGTCACATATACATACACATTCACTCTTTCACATACACATGCACACATACATGCACAAACAGTCTTACACACACACACACACACACACACACACACACACACACACACACACACACACACACACACAAACACACACACACACTCACTGTCACATATACATACACATTCACTCTTTCACATACACATGCACACATACATGCACAAATACATACACACACACAAAACACACACATAAACACACACAACAACATATACACACATTCACTTTCACTACACATCACACATACATGCACAAACATTCACTACACAACACACACACACACACTTACACATACACACAATCACTGTCACACATACACATTCACATACACATGCACACATACATGCACAAACAGGCTTACACACACACACACACACACACACATACACATACACACACAATCACTGTCACATATACATACACATTCACTCTTTCACATACACATGCACACATACATGCACAAACAGTCTTACATACACACACACACACACACACACACACTCATTTTCACATATACACATGCACACATACATGCACAAATACAGTCTTACACATGCACACAAACATGCACAAACAGTCTGCATGCACGCACACACGCACACACGCACACTGCAATCTCTCCCCAACCAGCATGAGGGCTCTTTGTGGTACTGAAATTGGTTGAATAAGCAGGAAGTGAATTTCAGTAACAGTCCATTCTCTTTACTATAGAACCTACATGAAATGTAACCTGTGAGAGAGGGGAGGGGAAAGTGACAAATCTAAAGAAAAACTCTATAAACTGGGATAGAGTAACAACTGTCAAGTAAAACTCAGAATTCTGGACTGGAATGAGGCCTCTACAGGACAACATTGAATTCTGGGAAAGACTGACGATTCTGTGAGTGAGTGACAACACTGAATTCTGTGAGAGAGTGAGGAATTATGAAAACACAATGAATTCTGGGAGGAGCCTGAGGACAGGGCAGTCACCGCTTTGAACGGGTTGAAGGGAAGGTGGAGGACTGGGGCACGAACACCAGGGAACACCAAGGCTGTGTGCGAAATCGCATACTGATCAGTACCCACCAAATTCGAACAAAAGCGTACTGCTCTGACGTCAATGTAGTGCCTACTACTCAGTGCAGTACGCATGTTTTCAGACATACCCCCATTGATATTCTATATATTTTCTTCAGTCTAATAGCTGGAGGTTTACAACTGGTGCACATCTGTCATCAAACTTCATAGAACTCCGCTGTCTCCGCCTTCTTTGGTCTCTATCCACCCAACAGCCTTGTGGGATAGCACAGTGTGCAGTCCTTGCGCGCTGCAGAATTTTACCGGAAGCAGTACGCCATCCGGGTAACGTTCGCATACTGATTCAGCCAGTTTGAGATATCGGACACACTACATACTGCGCATACTGATTTTTGCCAACTATATAGGGAATGGTATGCGATTTCAGACGCAGCCTGAGACAAAAAGGATCCAGACTCACTGGCGTGGGGCTCCGGGGGCTGCGACTGAGGCCACCGTCCCATCCGAGAGGGAGGCTGCAGTGGAGCAGGTGCGAAGGAAGGGGGAGAAGACTCACTGGTTAACTGGAGCTGTTGCAGCTGAGCAGCGAGGTCGTACACGCTCACTGCGGATGATTCCAGAGTCTTGTTGACAGTATCCAGCTGATTCTGATTCCCTCCAAGGGGTGCACCTTGCCAGTCCAAAACAGCTCGTAAATGGCTGCTGTCTGCCGAGTCCATCCTGGCCAGTTCGTACAGTCAGAGTTCAGGCAGGGACTCAGGCGGAGACAGAGACGAATAACAGACTTCCATTTTTAAGGCAGACGATAATCCAAAAACCAGGAATCGATGTCGAGAACCAGGCAAAAGTCAAAACCAGTAAAACACAGCAGACAGGCAAAAACAAAATCCAGAGGCGAGGTCAAAAAGAACAGGCAGAAGTCACAATGGGCAGGCAAAAAAAAAAAACACAGAGAGAAAAAGGTGGGTTGTAAAACAGGAAAACTCACTGAGACGTGAACAAGAACAAACAAACAAAACACTGAACGAGAGAACAGACAGGGTTTAAATACTTAAATACACAGAACTAACAAGCAAACGAGACATGGGTGAAACAAGCTTGCAGGTGAAACAGATCAGTAATCAAGCTAACCAGCAGGGAAACAGTAGGCGGGGCAGACACACAAGGCGCCAAAAGCACATGGACAGCGGCGGAAACAAAAATCGGCAGCAAAGCCACAGTACTGACACATAGGTAAGACAAGACAGGGCATTGTACTACAGTACAAGTAAGTTAGCGAATTCATACCACAGTCTGGGGAATATAATTACTAAGGTGACACTAGCTAATGTATACTGCAGTCTGATTGAGCTAGCTAACGTATGCTACTGTTAATTTAACATAGGTCATGGATTCTGCAGTCTATTCATGTCAAAACACCATAAATGGTGATTACCAACAATATAACCAAACATGCCACCTGAGGAAATATCTAGGTTGAAATGCTCTAAATTCACAATAATGTTTTATCTTTGAATGCATACAGTCTAGAGAAGTTAGCTGACTGGCTAGCTTAGTCAGCTTGGCTTATGTGAAGCCAAAAACACTGAAACCCTTTTTGATTTACTAGCAAGTAAATCTCCTTGTGCAAAAGTACAATCATCACCAACTTTTCACAACTTCTGTTGTCAGCTTGAAAAAAACAAAGATTTACCTGGTTATTATCTGAATTTAATTCAATTAACATGTAACCCTTTCCAACCTCCCCCGTCATCTTGCTATCTGTCTGTTATTTATCTATTACATTGTCTGTTTTCTTCTGTTTATTAATTGAAATCTAACTATGAGTTACTACCTTTTTATTTCCTCGCCATTAACATGTACATGTGACATCTGTGGCTTTTTAATTTCTTATTTTCTAATTTATTGTTAATATCTTTTTTGTTTTTGAAAACTGAACAAAAAATGCAAAACAAGATATAAAGAAAAGAGGACGAACTAGATACCAAGCACAAAAAAGGGAAATAGTATGCATTCTATAACAGAGGGGGATGGTGTGTGCTCTGTGCTCTATAACAGAGGGGGATGGTGTGTGCTCTGTGCTCTATAACAGAGGGGATGGTGTGTGCTCTGTGCTCTATAACAGAGGGGGATGGTGAGTGCTCTGTGCTGCTCTATAACAGAGGGAGATGGTGTGCTCTGTGCTCTATAACAGAGGGGGATGGTGTGTGCGCTGTGCTCTATAAAAAGAGGAGATGGTGTGTCTCTGTGCTCTATAACAGAGGGGGATGGTGTGTGCTCTGTGCTCTATAACAGAGGGGATGGTGTGTGCTCTGAGCTCTATAACAGAGGGAGATGGTGAGTGCTCTGTGCTCTATAACAGAGGGGGATGGTGAGTGCTCTGTGCTCTATAACAGAGGGGGATGGTGTGTGCTCTGTGCTCTATAACAGAGGGAGATGGTGTGTGCTCTGTGCTCTATAACAGAGGGAGATGGTGAGTGCTCTGTGCTCTATAACAGAGGGGATGGTGAGTGCTCTGTGCTCTATAACAGAGAGGGATGGTGAGTGCTCTGTGCTCTATAACAGAGGGGGATGGTGTGTGCTCTGTGCTCTATAACAGAGGGAGATGGTGAGTGCTCTTTGCTCTATAACAGAGGCAGATGGTGAGTGCTCTGTGCTCTACAACAGAGGTGTGGAGAGATGGTGTGTGCTCTGTGCTCTATAACAGAGGGTGTGGAGATGGTGTGTGCTCTGTGCTCTATAACAGGGGATGGTGTGTGCTCTGTGCTCTATAACAGAGATGGTGTGTGCTCTGTGCTCTATAACAGAGGGGGAGATGGTGTGTGCTCTGTGCTCTATAACAGAGGGGGGGATGGTGTGTGCTCTGTGCCCTATAACAGAGGGGGATGGTGAGTGCTCTGTGCTCTATAACAGAGGGGGATGGTGTGTGCTCTGTGCCTATAACAGGGGGATGGTGTGTGATGGATGGTGTGTGTTCTGTGCTCTATAACAGAGGGGGATGGTGTGTGCTCTGTGCTCTATAACAGAGGGGATGGTGAGTGCTCTGTGCTCTATAACAGAGGGGGATGGTGAGTGCTCTGTGCTCTATAACAGAGGGGGATGGTGTGTGCTCTGTGCTCTATAACAGAGGGGGATGGTGAGTGCTCTGTGCTCTGTAAAGGAGGGGGATGGTGTGTGCTCTGTGCTCTATAACAGAGGGATGGTGTGTGCTCTGGATAACAGAGGGGGGATGGTGTGCTCTGTGCTCTATAACAGAGGGAGATGGTGAGTGCTCTTGCTCTATAACAGAGGCAGATGGTGAGTGCTCTGTGCTCTATAACAGAGGGGATGGTGAGTGCTCTATGACAGAGGGAGATGGTGAGTGCTCTGTGCTCTATAACAGAGGGTGAGAGATGGTGTGCTCTGTGCTCTATAACAGAGGGGGATGGTGAGTGCTCTGTGCTCTATGACAGAGGGGAACGGTGTGTGCTCTGTGCTCTATAACAGAGGGGGATGGTGAG
Organism: Albula goreensis; assembly: GCA_022829145.1. Taxonomy (NCBI): domain Eukaryota; kingdom Metazoa; phylum Chordata; class Actinopteri; order Albuliformes; family Albulidae; genus Albula; species Albula goreensis. Next base: position 1,174,042 of record CM040746.1, read on the forward strand.
TGCTCTGTGCTCTATAACAGAGGGGATGGTGTGTGCTCTGTGCTCTATAACAGAGGGAGATGGTGAGTGGTGCTCTAAAACAGAGGGGATGGTAAGTACTCTGTGCTCTATAACAGAGGGGATGGTGTGTGCTCTGTGCTCTATAACAGAGGGGGATGGTGTGTGCTCTGTGCTCTATAACAGAGGGAGATGGTGTGTGTGCTCTATAACAGAGGGGATGGTGAGTGCTCTGTGCTCTATAACAGAGGGAGATGGTGTGTGCTCTGTGCTCTATAACAGAGGGGATGGTGTGTGCTCTGTGCTCTATAACAGAGGGGGATGGTGAGTGCTCTGTGCTCTATAACAGAGGGAGATGGTGAGTGTTCTGTGCTCTATAACAGAGGGGGATGGTGTGTGCTCTGTGCTCTATAACAGAGGGGATGGTGAGTGCTCTGTGCTCTATAACAGAGGGGATGGTGAGTGCTCTGTGCTCTATAACAGAGGGAGATGGTGTGTGCTCTGTGCTCTATAACAGAGGGTGTGAGAGATGGTGTGTGCTCTGTGCTCTATAACAGAGGGGATGGTGTGTGCTCTGTGCTCTATAACAGAGGGGATGGTGTGTGCTCTGTGCTCTATAACAGAGGGGGGATGGTGAGTGCTCTGTGCTCTATAACAGAGGGGGATGGTGTGTGCTCTGTGCTCTATAACAGAGGGATGATGGTGTGCTCTGTGCTCTGTGCTCTATAACAGAGGGGATAGTGAGTGCTCTGTGCTCTATAACAGAGGGGGATGGTGAGTGCTCTGTGCTCTATAACAGAGGGAGATGGTGAGTGCTCTGTGCTCTATAACAGAGGGGATGGTGAGTGCTCTGTGCTCTATAACAGAGGGGATGGTGTGTGCTCTGTGCTCTATAACAGAGGGGGATGGTGTGTGCTCTGTGCTCTATAACAGAGGGGGATGGTGAGTGCTCTGTGCTCTATAACAGAGGGGGATGGTGTGTGCTCTGTGCTCTATAACAGAGGGGATGGGTGTGTGCTCTGTGCTCTATAACAGAGGGGATGGTGAGTGCTCTGTGCTCTATAACAGAGGGGGATGGTGAGTGCTCTGTGCTCTATAACAGAGGGGGATGGTGTGCTCTATGCTCTATAACAGAGGGGATGGTGTGTCTCTGTGCTCTATAACAGAGGGGGATGGTGAGTGCTCTGTGCTCTGTAAAGGAGGGGGATGGTGTGTGCTCTGTGCTCTATAACAGAGGGGGATGGTGTGTGCTCTGTGCTCTATAACAGAGGGGGATGGTGTGTGCTCTGTGCTCTATAACAGAGGGAGATGGTGAGTGCTCTTTGCTCTATAACAGAGGCAGATGGTGAGTGCTCTGTGCTCTATAACAGAGGGGGATGGTGAGTGCTCTGTGCTCTATGACAGAGGGAGATGGTGAGTGCTCTGTGCTCTATAACAGAGGGTGTGAGAGATGGTGTGTGCTCTGTGCTCTATAACAGAGGGGGATGGTGAGTGCTCTGTGCTCTATGACAGAGGGGAACGGTGTGTGCTCTGTGCTCTATAACAGAGGGGGATGGTGAGTGCTCTGTGCTCTATAACAGGGGGGATGGTGTGTGCTCTGTGCTCTATAACAGAGGGAGATGGTGAGTGCTCTGTGCTCTATAACAGAGGGGGATGGTGTGTGCTCTGTGCTCTATAACAGAGGGGATGGTGTGTGCTCTGTGCTCTATAACAGAGGGGGATGGTGAGTGCTCTGTGCTCTATAACAGAGGGGGATGGTGTGTGCTCTGTGCTCTATAACAGAGGGGGATGGTGTGTGCTCTGTGCTCTATAACAGAGGGGATGGTGAGTGCTCTGTGCTCTATAACAGAGGGAGATGGTGAGTGTTCTGTGCTCTATAACAGAGGGGGATGGTGTGTGCTCTGTGCTCTATAACAGAGGGGGATGGTGAGTGCTCTGTGCTCTATATCAGAGGGGGATGGTGAGTGCTCTGTGCTCTGTAACAGAGGGAGATGGTGTGTGCTCTGTGCTCTATAACAGAGGGTGTGAGAGATGGTGTGTGCTCTGTGCTCTATAACAGAGGGGGATGGTGTGTGCTCTGTGCTCTATAACAGAGGGGGATGGTGAGTGCTCTGTGCTCTATAACAGAGGGGGATGGCGTGTGCTCTGTGCTCTATAACAGAGGGGGATGGTGTGTGCTCTGTGCTCTGTGCTCTGTAACAGAGGGGGATGGTGAGTGCTCTGTGCTCTATAACAGAGGGGGATGGTGAGTGCTCTGTGCTCTATAACAGAGGGAGATGGTGAGTGCTCTGTGCTCTATAACAGAGGGGGATGGTGAGTGCTCTGTGCTCTATAACAGAGGGGGATGGTGAGTGCTCTGTGCTCTATAACAGAGGGGATGGTGTGTGCTCTGTGCTCTATAACAGAGGGGGATGGTGTGTGCTCTGTGCTCTATAACAGAGGGGGATGGTGAGTGCTCTGTGCTCTTTAACAGAGGATGGTGTGTGCTCTGTGCTCTATAACAGAGGGGATGGTGTGTGCTCTGTGCTCTATAACAGAGGGGGATGGTGAGTGCTCTGTGCTCTATAACAGAGGGGAATGGTGAGTGCTCTGTGCTCTATAACAGAGGGAGATGGTGAGTGCTCTGTGCTCTATAACAGAGGGGGATGGTGAGTGCTCTGTGCTCTATAACAGAGGGGGATGGTGTGTGCTCTGTGCTCTATAACAGAGGGGATGGTGTGTGCTCTGTGCTCTATAACAGAGGGAGATGGTGTGTGCTCTGTGCTCTATAACAGAGGGGGGTGGTGAGTGCTCTGTGCTCTATAACAGAGGGGGATGGTGTGTGCTCTGTGCTCTATAACAGAGGGGGATGGTGTGTGCTCTGTGCTCTATAACAGAGGGGATGGTGAGTGCTCTGTGCTCTATAACAGAGGGAATGGTGAGTGCTCTGTGCTCTATAACAGAGGGGATGGTGTGTGCTCTGTGCTCTATAACAGAGGGGGATGGTGTGTGCTCTGTGCTCTATATCAGAGGGGGATGTGTGTGCTCTGTGCTCTATAACAGAGGGGATGGTGTGTGCTCTGTGCTCTATAACAGAGGAGATGGTGTGTGCTCTGTGCTCTATAACAGGGGGATGGTGTGTGCTCTGTGCTCTATATCAGAGGGGGATGGTGTGTGCTCTGTGCTCTATAACAGAGGGGGATGGTGTGTGCTCTGTGCTCTATATCAGAGGGGGATGGTGTGTGCTCTGTGCTCTATAACAGAGGGGATGGTGAGTGCTCTGTGCTCTATAACAGAGGGGATGGTGTGTGCTCTGTGCTCTATAACAGAGGGGGATGGTGTGTGCTCTGTGCTCTATAACAGAGGGGGATGGTGAGTGCTCTGTGCTCTATAACAGAGGGGGATGGTGTGTGCTCTGTGCTCTATAACAGAGGGGGATGGTGAGTGCTCTGTGCTCTATAACAGAGGGGGATGGTGTGTGCTCTGTGCTCTATAACAGAGGGTGTGAGAGATGATGTGTGCTCTGTGCTCTATAACAGAGGGGATGGTGTGTGCTCTGTGCTCTATAACAGAGCGGGATGGTGAGTGCTCTGTGCTCTATAACAGAGGGGGATGGTGTGTGCTCTGTGCTCTATAACAGAGGGAGATGGTGAGTGCTCTGTGCTCTATAACAGAGGGTGTGAGAGATGGTGTGTGCTCTGTGCTCTATAACAGAGGGTGTGAGAGATGGTGTGTGCTCTGTGCTCTATAACAGAGGGTGTGAGAGATGGTGTGTGCTTTGTGCTCTATAAAAGAGGGAGATGGTGAGTGCTCTTTGCTCTATAACAAAGGGGGATGGTGTGTGCTCTGTGCTCTATAACAGAGGGGGATGGTGTGTGCTCTGTGCTCTATAACAGAGGGGATGGTGAGTGCTCTGTGCTCTATAACAAGGGAGATGGTGAGTGCTCTGTGCTCTATAACAGAGGGGGATGGTGAGTGCTCTTTGTTCTATAACAGAGGGGGATGGTGTGTGCTCTGTGCTCTATAACAGAGGGGGATGGTGAGTGCTCTGTGCTCTATAACAAGGGAGATGGTGAGTGCTCTGTGCTCTATAACAGAGGGGGATGGTGTGTGCTCTGTGGTCTATATCAGAGGGGGATGGTGAGTGCTCTGTGCTCTATAACAGAGGGGGATGGTGTGTGCTCTGTGCTCTATAACAGAGGGAGATGGTGAGTGCTCTGTGCTCTGTAACAGAGGGGGATGGTGTGTGCTCTGTGCTCTATAAAAGAGGGAGATGGTGTGTGCTCTGTGCTCTATAACAGAGGGGGATGGTGTGTGCTCTGTGCTCTATATCAGAGGGGGATGGTGAGTGCTCTGTGCTCTATACACTGTAAATTCTAATAAGTTGAGTTTACTTAAAAAAACATTGGAAACCGATTGCCTCATTTTTTCAAAGCTAACTTAAAGGGAAAATTAAAGTTAAGTTAGTAATCTGCTGTATGTAAGTAAAACAAGCTTTTCCTAAGTAAATTAACAAATAAATATCAAGTAAGTTAAATACAACAATTCCAGTTAATATACTCTTTAGTAGTTACTGAAGTTACATAAACAATTATAGTAACCCTACTATATTAAATCAATTCAATTAACTGTGATGTATTTATTACTGCAAACATCCTAAATACAAGTACTCTTGATACAGATTTAATTATCCATTTTAAGCTATGGCAACTTAAAAACCTATGTGCAATCGGTTTCCAAAGTTTTTACAAGTGAAGTGAACATGTTTTTTTTAAGTATAATCGAAGGCACTGAACAAGCAATTCTCAATTGTTTATCTTTTAATAAACAAGATTTTCAAGAACACAATAATGTGTGAATGCACAGACAATGCCTCTGTCTGAACAGTGAAACCTGACTCGGCACTGTAAATTGCCACTTTTGACATCATAGCACTTATAAATTGGCTTTAAGAACATAGTTATAATACAAAAACTTATCCATTTATTACAAGAAAGGAATACTGTGCACACCTGTCATTTCTGTAATTACCAAATTTGTCTTAATAAAGTATTTGACTAAAGTATTTAACTAAAAAAACATAACTTGTTTATATGTAACAAGAGGTGAAAACTTGAAGTGAGAGCAATTACTAAAAACAAAAATATTTGACAGGGAGCAGATACATTCAAGTCAGAAACCAAAACAATTTAGCTTAAAAGTTGATTTTTAAGGCTTTGCAATTTGGGTTTCAGATTCTTACCTCCCAATGACAGAAACACCCTTTGAATAAAATCAAATGTGTTCCTCATTGTCTTTGGGTAGTCTAAATTTAGAGCATAGATTAAAGCAAAGAGGAGGCATACAGCATGTGGCAAGTTCGGGATATCATCCATGACAACTTGTCCCTCAAGAATGATTGCCCTTGATGAGTCAACATTCAGGGCATGTGGAGTTCTGGCAGGCTCGTCTTCATGTAGAACTGTGAGCAGGCCAACATCAATTCCACTGAAGGATTCATCTACATCTGAATCCTGAACAGAGAAAAATTACATTAGATACAGTAGATACAATTAGGATAGAGACAGTAGATAGACAGGAGATGGAGAGGTGGAGATGGTAAGACAAATTGGACACCACATACTGCCACAAGGGTGAGTAAATATTGACTAAATTGTCATTTTTGGATGCATAGACAGATAGATAGATAAATCTTAAATATCTCAAAAAGTATAAAGTGTAGAAAAGCCAAAAGTCATAGCCTCTGTGCACCCTACGCTAGGAAGTTTGAATGAAGTTTCTACGTTAAGTGGTTCTTGAGCCTTTGCCCTGGAAGTATAAGAAGAAGCAGCAGCCAAGGAATAACAACACAGTGCCTTGTTTTGCAAGCACTATAATAATTTAAAAAAGCAGAAACACCAACATTACTTACAAAGCACATCCTGAAAAATTCCTCAGAGTCATCCCCCAGGAGGATTGGAAGACCATGAAGTACTGCAGTGCGCACACATGTTACATCAGATGACTATGAAAACAGAGAATGAGGGTAACACATTTATCACATTTAAATCATGACTCATAAATGGTAATAGTTAACACAGGACATAGGAATACCTTTGAATCGACTTGACGCAAAATTCCTTCAAGTGTTCTCCCTTGATTTCCCCCCCTCTTCCGGAAAATTTCAAACAAACGTGACGAGTGTGTGTCCAGTGCTGCATAAAACTCAGATCTCAGATTTCTACCGGATATCCGGTTGAATTCTGCCAAGATCTAAGCATAAACACAAAGGGGTTATTTACATTAAAATGAGACATTTAATAAAAACCATTTCAGTTGTATAGAGTAAGAGAAAACAAACCTGGTTTTCAGTGAAAAGTGCTGGCCACTTCTCCACGATCTCAGAAACAGGAGGTTCCGAGTGAACGATTTCCTTCCTTCTTAAGGCAAATGTACTGTCCATCTTCTGGCCAATCAGACCTACATTTTGGGTCCTCTTTTTCATTTCTTCTACAAGTTCTACTCTTGTGCATTCCTGACTTTCTTCAGTCTCACCATTGGGAAAGTTTGGCAAGAAATTCAATTCAAACCGTCTAGGTTTTTTAATCCCTCTCATGGACAGACTGTCCGTTGCACCTCTCTTTCCCTCAATAGCAACATCACTACAGCCATCTTTACGCAATTTTGTTCTGTAGTTGGCCATTTTAAATTTCAGGCTGTTTTTCCAGCCAGCTGAGCCTGTTGAGGAGCCTGGTTCAGTCAAACACGGGTGTGCTTTGACAAGAGCTGCGGAAACTTGGGCAAAATCTTCATCTCTTGGATATGCCTTAAAGGTATACATTGCCCCTGCAAGTGTTTCCAGTATATCATGTTTTATGTCTCTTCCAATATTAAGGCGTGTTCCATCTTTCATGAAAGCGAAGTTTCCCTTACGGAGACGGTATTCAACATTCACAGAAAATTTGGGGATTTCAAAATTCTCTGGCCAGTCACTCTTTCGTTCAGCAGACGACTGCTCTGATGTATCAGAACCTGAGAGAATTACAGTGTCAGCTTGACTTGAAGATGGAGACGTGGGCAGTGGAATTATTTTCAATGTTGCCCTCTCTGGCAAATCATTCATGTCATCGACGTTGCATAAAGCATGATTAAAATCAGGGTCTTCATATTGAACATTGAAAGAATATGAGACTTGCAGCTTCTCTTGTAGCACACGTTTCAAGGCGTCAACATCAGCTGGTTTTTTGGAAATGATCACTTTTCGGATGTCACTGTCGTGCAGGATAACTCGAAGTATCATTGACATGGTTAGCTGAAATTCTAAAGTAAAAAGAAGAAAAAAGAAAAAAAAAAAACAGGAAATAATGATAAAACATGCACATGTAATTTAGCAGCAGATGTAATGCTTCAGTGTGACAAAGAACCGGCCTTGGACATTATATGCTGCCAGAGGGAAGGGGTCATTTAGCTCAGAAGGCAGAATAACTTGCAGTGAATGCAAACTACACAATTCATAAGAGCGCAAATGCTCAATGTACCATGCAGTCTGGGGTTTACAGAGGAACATTATATCAGTATTGATCGCCAAAACCTTTTTGATCTGCATGAATTCTGGCAAACCTGAACAATGTCCAATTGAAACCACCATATCTGGGCAATACTTAATGCCATCAATGGTAACACTAGGTGAAACAAGCACTGTGGAACAATTAGGACTCCTCATACGCAGATATTCCTGAACATTTTCAGGAAATGCTGTTACAAGTGAACTACAGACCCTATCTATTTGTATGCCTGGCTTGAAAAAAGAACTTGCATCCATGTGATAGGCTATTGTCATTTGATGCTTCTTGGCCAGCATTAGAGGGACATTTTTGAAATTTTGTGCATCACGAATCACTTTCTTAAAGAACTTATGCTTCCCCTCAAATCTCATGGTCCAAAGATTTCTCAGCGGCCCATACGTTCTGATTAACTGAGGATAGTGCTCTATGTAATGATGCTTTGGACGGAGCACGAAACTTGGAAACACTTCTTGAAGCAAAGCCCTGTGTTCTGAGATCTTGCAATCCAAAAAGTCCACAATGTCATCATAAAATTGGACAGACAAGCTCAATTCCACAATATCTTTCAACATCATTAGTATTTCCCAGGTATGTTCATTCTCTCCCACTTTATGGCCAATCAAGAGTGGGAGGAGTCTCAAGAGGGCCCAGTTCTCATGGCCATTCCCCCCTATTGTTCTTTTAGTTCTGAATGATTGTGGAATTGGCTGTGGCTGATCAGTCTTATCAGAAAATTTGTATGGAAATTGTTTGATGGCACCATTTAAGGACTCCAGGGAAAAATACTGTTTACCTATTAAATCCTGCAAACATAATGCCATCTCTACAGGAACAATACCCTCCAGCAGATCATGCAACAGATCTGGGGGGAAACCACCAATTGCATGAAAGTGTTGCAAACTGTCACTCAAGGGACAGCTACTCTTCACGCCATATTGTGCCACCAAAGTGCTGTCCTGTTGAACACCTTGGACATGCTGTTGGTGTTTTTCTTTTGTTCTCATTTCAAAAAAGCCTGACCTAACTTCCTTGACTTTAATGTCCTCCCTTGTGGCCATGCAAAATCTACATGGAAGATTCACTCTAAAGCTCTCGTGAAAACCTGCTAATGAATGGGCACCTAGATTATCTGCCAGGACGTGCAGAACAGATCCCCTTACACTTGATCCCAACTGCTCAACAAATACTCCTTGTTGTTCAAGATATTTCAGGTCTTCAGTTAAATGGTGAAGTATTTTTGAGTAGCCATGCTTCTTAATTACACATGTTTTACACAGAAGAGCTAGCTGTATGGTATGCAAAGATGACATGTGTTTTGTTGGCAAGTTTGCAAGAACCCAGTATATAGCACACAATTTGTGCTTCTTTCGTGATGTTCCAAGTGGATTGGCCACTTCAAAATCATCTATGTACAGGTTAAGAGAAATTCTACAATCATCTTCTGCAAAAAATGAATTACCCTTATAATGTGTGCCATCCCTGTAACTGCTGTATCCCCTTGAGGTCTTACCAGGAGCGAGCACCTGATCAAGAACTTCTGTCCTATTCAGCAATTTCTGCAGCATTTGAACAATGGGGACATACACATAATATTGATCATCGCTATCAACTTTGTATTCCACAGGCATGACAACTGGAAATTCTCTCAAGATGTATGATGTTCTCCTATGGGTTGTGGAAAGAGGACCTCCTTCTTTTGTACAATGTATCAGCACATTGCTGTCAGTGACTGCCCTAACAAGCTCTTTCACAACTGAGTTTTCTGTCTCACCATAGTGTTTCACAATAATCTGTTGTATTGTACTATTTAACAATGACTCAGACAGTAAATGAATTTGATTCAACTGCTGAATAATTTCTTGTGTTGCACTATCAGAAATATGCAAGATTGTCTGCATTTTGAGAAAAAGTGATGCCAAATTGTGTTTAAGCTTTTGCTTTGTATCATCCAACTCTTGTTCCTCTCTTGTATTATATTCATTTTCACTGTCTGAGCTGTCACTAATGGGGAGACCTGGACCTTCATCTGTGTGGCTAAGCTCAGAACTTGAAACAACTCCCAGTTTAAAATGTTCGTGGCATTGGGCGTGATGTGCCTTACTTTTATGGGCGTTAAATGTGGAGTACACGTTTGTCTCAAATGAACAATCTTTAAAAGGACACTGAACTTTTTCATTATTCCTCAAATGAGTGCGCAAATGGGCAAAATAGTCAGATTCACTCGATAGCTCAATTAAACCACAAACATGACACCTGTAACGTCCTGGACCACTATTAGATCTCCCTGAGAATACAGTGCTTTGCTGCCGATGGATCTTTGATAAATGTACTTTTAATGCATTAAATGACTTAAAGGTGCACGGACAGTCTGAATGCAGGCATGGTATTGGAACAATATGGGAATATGTTCCATGGTTTATTCTATAATGCTTAAGAAGTTGTGTCCTCTTTTCAGATGTAAAAGAGCAGAACTTACACTTCCACTGCATGTCAGACGGCAAGCAACAGGTAACCTAAAGAAAAACACAAAAAAAAGTTGAGCACTCTTGGTACAACACATTTTTTTTTGTAAAAATATGAAAGTACGATTTACATCAGAGCGCACTCGGTTATCGTGTACTGACTGCTATTTCACTACAGCACAACTGTTGTCAGCCATTACTGTCTAAACAAATACCATAAAAACCATAAGTACTCTATAATGGTAACAGGTAACATTAAACATGAAAACAATCTCCTTTACACTATCACTTATTTGACAGGTTACAGGTGAGTAATAATACAATACATTTTATGTAAATTACAGTGATGACCATCACTTAATGCTTGCACATGTCTCCAACCTGTATTGTATTTGTCTTAGTACTGTCTCTAACTGTTTTAATTACTGTTTTTAAGCCCACATGATTTACTTCCTCTTAAATGAAATGCTTATGACCTGATCTAATGAACTTAACACATTAATCCAAACTCAATTTCCTGTTAGCCTATTTCACTCTGCTCTCCAAGAAAATACACTAACCAAACCCATATTAATAGTACGTAAAGTGTTCCTTTAACCTCCGTTACTTTGCGAGAATAACTGACTGGTTGCTAACTTACTTGCATGCTTAGCTTGGGCATGTCGACAAGTATAACCATTAGCTTAGCCTGTTAAGCAATACACTCCGATAATTCCTGTCCCTAAACACGGTCCCTGCCCATCAGGTCTTCCACAGTTAGGTTTTACGCCATTACTTGTGAAACTGTACTTTTCTGCTGCTTGTACTTTAGCGGTAACTCATTTAGCAAAGATGGGTAATTATTAGGAGACCGTTTAGCTACACAGTGCCACAATAAACCGACAACGTTTATGTGAAACTCATAGCCCCGCGTGTATTCAACAGTTACAGTGCAAGAAGAACCTGTGCCCTTATGTCTGAGGAACAGTGTGCGAGTAATATCGATTGAAAGTTTAAACTGACAAGGTTTTACAATGCATGAAAACTTTCCTGATAACGAATAACAGCAATGACTGCAATTAGGATATACTAGCACATGTAGGCTACAGCCGTTACTGAACCTCACGTTCGAATTACATTCTAGATGATGATCACAACGTGTTTGTGTAAATACATATTTTAAGGTCCTGACATGTTCCACACGATAACATGTATCCAATTAAGTGCCATAATTGTGACTAGCAAACAAGAAAAACAAAAATGATGTGGTAATTACCTTAAATTATTCGAAGCTCAGCATCCTCATTTCAAACGCTTCAGCAAGGTGTGGAGGAGGGGAGATGTGCTTGAGTGCGCATGCGTAATAGAATGTCTTAATCACTTCGAGTAATTTTACTTAAATCATGTTAGTTCTGTAAACTATGTACGCATAACATTTTAACAACAATTACAAAAATTTGTAGTAAACTCAACATTTTGGTTAAAATTAAGTAAACATACCAGCATTTTTCTAGTAATGTCTACTATTTGCTTTTACAGTGTAACAGAGGGGGATGGTGTGTGCTCTGTGCTCTATAACAGAGGGGGATGGTGAGTGCTCTGTGCTCTATAACAGAGGGAGATGGTGTGTGCTCTGTGCTCTATAAAAGAGGGAGATGGTGTGTGCTCTGTGCTCTATAACAGAGGGAGATGGTGTGTGCTCTGTGCTCTATAACGCTCTATAACAGAGTGGAGAGATGGTGTGCTCTGTGCTCTATAACAGAGGGAGATGGTGTGTGCTCTGTGCTCTATAACAGAGGGGGATGGTGTGTGCTCTGTGCTCTATAACAGAGGGGGATGGTGTGTGCTCTGTGCTCTATAACAGAGGGGGATGGTGTGTGCTCTGTGCTCTATAACAGAGGGGATGGTGTGCTCTGTGCTCTATAACAGAGGGGATGGTGAGTGCTCTGTGCTCTATAACAGAGGGGATGGTGAGTGCTCTGTGCTCTATAACAGAGGGTGTGAGAGATGGTGTGCTCTGTGCTCTATAACAGAGGGATGGTGTGTGCTCTGTGCTCTATAACAGAGGGGAAAAGAGGGAGATGGTGTGTGCTCTGTGCTCTATATCAGAGGGGGATGGTGAGTGCTCTGTGCTCTATAACAGAGGTGCTCTGTGCTCTATAACAGAGATGGTGTGTGCTCTGTGCTCTATAAAAGAGGAGATGGTGTGTGCTCTGTGCTCTATAACAGAGGGGATGGTGTGTGCTCTGTGCTCTATATCAGAGGGGGATGGTGAGTGCTCTGTGCTCTATAACAGAGGGGGATGGTGTGTGCTCTGTGCTCTATAACAGAGGGTGTGGGAGATGGTGTGTGCTCTGTGCTCTATAACAGAGGGAGATGGTGTGTGCTCTGTGCTCTATAACAGAGTGTGCTCTGTGAGAGATGGTGTGTGCTCTGTGCTCTATAAAAGAGGGAGATGGTGTGTGCTCTGTGCTCTATAACAGAGGGGGATGGTGTGTGCTCTGTGCTCTATATCAGAGGGGGATGGTGAGTGCTCTGTGCTCTATATCAGAGGGGGATGGTGAGTGCTCTGTGCTCTATAACAGAGGGTGTGAGAGATGGTGTGTGCTCTGTGCTCTATAAAAGAGGGAGATGGTGTGTGCTCTGTGCTCTATATCAGAGGGGATGGTGAGTGCTCTGTGCTCTATAACAGAGGGTGTGAGAGATGGTGTGTGCTCTGTGCTCTATAAAAGAGGGAGATGGTGTGTGCTCTGTGCTCTATAACAGAGGGGGATGGTGAGTGCTCTGTGCTCTATAACAGAGGGAGATGGTGTGTGCTCTGTGCTCTATAACAGAGGGGGATGGTGTGTGCTCTGTGCTCTATATCAGAGGGAGATGGTGAGTGCTCTGTGCTCTATAACAGAGGGTGTGAGAGATGGTGTGTGCTCTTTGGTTTGTGACAGCAGTGCACAAATCTTGGGTCGCAGGAGACATCTGTGGAATAATTTGGACTGCAGCACCATTACGATTGCATTGCAACTGCATGAGCAAAAATGTTACTATTGTTCATTTGTTATTCTGTGTTTGTACAAATACATTTTAAATAGAGGAATGAAGGTGAATATGCACTTTTGTTTAAAATAAATTGTACCTGAAAAGGTCTATGTGTGTTTCTTACACACAAATTCATTTTATGAATTAGCTAATTAAGATTTTTTTCTTTTCTTGCGCCACCCTTGATTTTGCAGCTGAATTACTTCTCTGATTCACCCTGAAGTAATATGAACGATTCTTTTCTAACAGCCTACAGATCAGCTAAGGCTAGCTAAGTAGTTTAACAGATACAAATTGCATTAGGGATGTGTTATGAATAACATGAAATTAGAGAGCAGGGTTATTGTTAGCATTTGAACAATTGTCAATTGAGAATACAAATTAATTTGTTTTCAGGTTGGGTTGTAGCAAGGGTGGATCTATATCTTTGGGTCGTCACAGAAAAAGTTGCTCTATAAAAGGGAAGGGTACATACTCAAGGATAATTCAGATGGTACTACAGTACGCCCTGTTGCCAGTGAGGGCTGCGTATACTACAGGCACTGCTTCATCTTCCCACCTCTCGCCCTACTATGTTGTCTCTGTTCCTGTCACCTCCTGTCGCCCCCCACCCTGTCAGGCTACCCCCTCCAAATGCCACCTGTCCAGACCCAAGACAAGGTGATGTCTAAACGCAGGGGTCTTCTCTCCTTGTGCTGGCAAGGTCAGGGCTGCAGACTCACTGAGCATGTGCAGATCACATGTTCCATTTCGACCAATTACAGTGCACACACTACCCACTCTGGCTGATGGAGAAGTTTACTCATGTTTTCTTTTTTTTTTCCTTTTTATTTGCATTTGTGTCTATTTAAATTCCCCCAGGCAAAGGGATGCTGGGATTTGTAGTTTGCCATATTGCACATCCCACTGTTGCTTCTGACCAAAGAAGCAATTAGCACAAAGTAAATATCTTAACATCTCTCTTTGCCACCCCTTCCCTGCACATTCCCTCCAGCCCCCAATATGCTATTGCTGGCACTTTCAGAGAATTAGCATTTTTAACTTCCTCTCTGCTCACACAGCTTAAAAAATGCTGGAAGAACTCCCACTAGGCTTGGCTGACTGAATCATTTCAGAGAAACATGTAATTCTGAGAATCGAGAATTATCCAAACCTTAGAATCCGGGGAAACAGATTGTGGTTTGATTGTACAGTTGCCCTATTCAGAATGGTTTTATAGAAAACCTTTGGTTGAAATGAATTTGTATAATTGCGCTGTGCATTTGGGAAAAAAATAAGCGGGCCTTTTGCATAGAAGCATGGCGCTGGAGTAGACGTGAAAGTAATTCTGGAGATGAAGAACATGCGTGTTTATGGACCAATGAATACATTTACATGTCGATTGGAGGAAATGCCGAGTTTCCCGCTGCTCACTGGGAAACATACTGAATGAGGAAATCATTTCTCTTCCACTGAAACCGTGATTATTATTTGTTTTCCTCTATTATAGATGTTTATCTGCAAAAAAGGAGCAGCTCACTCAGAGCATACTCATGTGGGGAGGAATACAGCACGTTTCCTGAAAACAAAACACTACAAAACAAATTATGGAGCAAACAAGTTTTACAAAGTTTCCAAACTTCGTAATGGATTTACACTGGAGAGAAAAAGTGAAACAGAATGATAAGTAGGTGAGATATGATAATTGATATTACTTACATGAATGCTAAACCATTGATGACCATAATTATTTACATTATTAGCCATTTGTTTCAATATCGTCAATGCTGTTGCGTTGTTTTTATGTCTGTTTTTACTATCGTTGTTCTTTTAACCCTCATGAAATTACTATTCAGGGGGTCCTCGGGTTATGACAGTCTCGAGTTACGACGTTTCGTGGTTACGACGCACTCCCATAAATTAATTAAAAAACCTAGTTTTGACCAATGTGGTTTGGTTGGTACATACGACCACAGAAATAAAGATAAGAAATTGTTATCTCTTGTTTTTATTACTGTTTCATTTAATTACTGTATTTTATATGTTCTTCAAGTGTTGTGTGTACAGGTGAGTGACTTAAGGTGTTAACTTAGGTATAATTTAGGTATAAATTCCAACTTACTTGAAAATCGGCTTACGACAAGTCGTTGGAAAGGAACTTGCGTTCGTAAGTCGAGGACCCCCTTTACTTTGACAATATATACTGTATGTTAAAACATGTCATGTCAACAAAGCTTTGAAAGTTGAGAGACAGAGATAGATACAGAAATGACAGACTGAGGTGTAGAGAGAAAAAAAACAGAGAAACAGGAGTGAGAGGAAGAGATTTATGGAGAGGGGGAAAGCCTCCGACTGCAGTACAGTCGGTGCTAAGGTCCTTCATTGCCCTGCATTCATTGTACATCACATCCATTGCTCTGCCCCCCCCAGCCCTTCATAACCAGCCTCATCTACCACCGCGCTGTGAGATCCAAATGTACCATAACGGGCCCTGACATGCTGCAGGACTGAGTAATCCGAACCCGCCGTAATCAACCCCACCTGCCAAAGGGTCGATGCTCCCGGTCGGGCAACGGAACAGGTATTAATAACTCAGACATGCAGCCAAACTGCAGCACCCCAGACAGGTTAATAGGGAGCCTGGGCCTCACGGCTCATTCTGTGACCCTGCTGGGGCTTCAGCTTCCAGAAGGTTCTCTGAATCCACAGTGGGACATGCTGAGCCCATCAATTAATGAATCTTTCTAAATATATAACGCTAAAATTAAGTAGCGGCATGGCAGATATCAACAAATTCCAATTATGCATACAAACATCTTGTTTTGTATACTTTATTAAATGGTATTAAAATGTAAGACCTTGGTCAAATGCACTACCTTTCTCCTTTGCTGGAGGTCTAAACACTTAAGGCCTTGATTCAGTCTGAACCATCAGTCCTCATTGTCTCTTTTAAAAATCTTAAAACCTGACACTCAGAACCAGTCTTGTTGTCCTTCTCTGTGCTTTACAAAGAGACTGAAGGTAGCATTTAACTGTAAATAGGATTCCTTCCTGACATGCTACATGTGTGGGTTTCTTCTTATTACAGGTCAGAAGTTAATGATTTTATAATAATAAGCACAGAAATAGAAGAAAAGTACTACTTTGAACTGGCATATTAAGTAACTTTATTATTGACACTTATTGATAATCAATTCTCTGATCAAGATTCAAGGTTACCAAATGTGTAGTATCTATAGGAAATGTATCAACCACAGTTTTTAACTACTTGGAAGTATCTTGCTTTCTTTTCATTGATTTGCATATTATGGAAAAGAGGTGGCAAAAACAGAAAGGAGATGATGTACCGTGGCATGTTGTGTTGCCGTGAGTCACTCCTCCATTCTGGAGGACTGGAGGTGGTGGGACCAGAGGACAGCTTCCTGTTAACGTGGCTCTAAAATCCGCAAAGGAGCGCCGGAGCTGACACATCTGAGGGGGAAGGTGACCTAGGAACCCCTGTCTCTGTTTGCTCTCCTGGGGCACGCTAATGTGCCCGCTCATCCCTGGGGAGCCCCCTCTCCCCCACCCCCCACCCTGTGCATGTTTAATGTCCGTGCGCGGGACCAAGCTGTGCCCGTCGCCTGTGAAGCTCGTCTCAAAGTCACCTTGCGCCGGGTGCATCCGTCTCTCCCTGTGTCAGACACGCATTCGATTACACACCACCGCACAATCACAGTCACCCCCGTATCTCTGCGTCTCCGCTCTGCCCGCGCTGCCTAGAACCTGGCAAGACAAGCTCCCCCACCCCCCTCTCTCAGGAACAAAAGACCAGAACATTCTACGGCAGATCCTGCAGTGCAGTGATTAAAGTAAGGGCTTTATACCCACTGGTCCTGCACCCGATATTCCCCTGGCGGAGCAGAGCTGCCGTACTCCTGAGCCAGACAGGAATTGGAATTGTTTTCCTAAAATATTGTCAAGAATCTGGCACGGCTATGTGCAAACATGTACTGCAATTACTACCGATGACAATATCAACAAAAGCACATGCTGTTTCTGGGATGTTGTTTTTTTTTAATCTACATTTTATCTGTATGTTTAATCTTTACCAGTGAAATGAAATGGGGGAGCGCTATGTAGCATATCTTATTGTAGATGGTGCTGCAGACAGCACTGTTTCACTCTGGGGACTGGGACCATGGACTGTGTAGACTGAGTTACAGCAGGGAAGATTTTAATGACTCTCTATACCTGTGAGCACACAACGACTATGATGACTGCATACTGACGTTGCAAAAAAAATATAGAACGCATACACACACATGCACACAAGTTGCACACACACGTAAACTGAACTTTGCATGCTAACGTGTACACAGACACTTACAGAGTCTTTTGAAGCACACCGCGAAAACTTTCCTACTTGACTGACAGTGTTACGGTAAATATGAACCTGAAGTACAATGAAACCCATGAGCCTGAAATTTCTTGTCTTGTTGCTTATTTGAAATTCAAGTATACAGGCTTTACTTAAAAAAATGATGTAATGTTGTTTTTAGTTCTACAAATACTTCAAACAAGTTCCAAAGACTTTGGAAAGAAGTGGAAAAATTATGTCTTGTCAGCTCCAAGAAGATCCATTGGTTTTAATAATGTACTTAAAAGGTTTTTGTTTAAGAACTTCTCAAATATTTAAATACAAAATAGTCAAAAACTATTTGTTTTTCTACTAGTTGTTTCTTTATTTAAAAAATCAAGTATTTGAAATATTTTCAATACTTTTTTAGATGGCTGCCATTTATAGCTTTCTGTATTTTAAATACATAATCTTTAAAAAAACAGTTCAACGCATATGCTACACATACTCTATTGAAAACTATGTAAAAATATCAGATATGCATTTGATCCACGTCTGATACACACAGCATATATTTAAATGATTAATATGCATAAATATGTTGATAATGATTGAGTGAAGGCATCTATATTTTAATAAACCTTTGATTATTATTTTAAATTAATAAAATGATTCAAGGTGTGTGTGTGTGTGTGTGTGTGGTTGTATGTTAGCATACATGTGTGTAAGATTACATGGGATTATAACACCATTATAAAACATTTGTATAGGCCTTATTACAAGCTTGTCCTTCTGTTTGTGTGACTCCATTGCCATGCAAAGCTTTCACTACCTACTTTAAGTGAGACATGACATACAACATGCACATATAGTCAAACAGCACACAGGTTTACTTATACAGTTTGGATGTCAAACTCTATCCTGGAAGACTCCCTCCTCTGATTAATATTTTCATCACTTTTTCTTAAAAAATGTTAATACCATGCAAGAGTCAATCATTCCTTTTTTTCAGCTCCTCCGGAACTAGAAATGACATAATTCCAAAGGTTTAAAAATATGTTCATTTCAGCTGCCTATAAGTCAAATATATTTCAAAATAATAACTTCATTCCAAAGAATCATTTGCCATCTCAAGAAAAATTAATGCATTCGTTTATCTGACAGATTGAAAGTCCTTGGATGGGAAATTTATTCCTCATGGCATGCATAGATATCCTGACAGAAATTTGCTGAGGCTAAATCATCCCTCAAGACACTGAAAGTGTATAATTAAGAGCAATTAACATCTTATTAAAAGTCAGGCGCTGCATCTGCTGATGCAAAAAGAACCAGCGGACAAAGGGCTTCTCTAAGAGTGAGCTTGTACAACGCTGAGGTACACAACTCGTTCTACTGGATACAAATTCCTTATCTGAAATTCTCATTTCTGACTAGCAGAAGGGTATGGCTAGACTGCTTCGTGCGCTCTGCTCCCACAGTTCCTGTGATTTCCTGACACCCACAGAGATCTGAGACCACATGATCACACGCCTGAGTCTGGCAATAACAAGCAGAGCGAGGGTGACCGCCACTCCCGATCCAGAAGCTTAAAATGGGACACGAGTCAAAAGGAATGACGGTGTGTGCAGAGCAGCCTATGCAAGAGATTCTTGCTGTCAACTAGAGGAATTAGTGAAGGGGACAAATCTTAACATGGTTCTCTGATTAACGAGATACCATAGTTGAGCTATCAAATTTGACAGATGAAAATGAAAAAAAACAACACTGCCAAAAATACAGGGTAAAGTTTTTTTTTGTTTCTCTTTTGTCCAAAAAATGTCACGCTTGATAAGAGACAAAAATTGCAGGACTATGAAAACTGGATACCTGGTCACCCTAAGCAGAGAACTCCTGACTCTTCCAAATAAAGATCAGTTGATGCTCATTGTTAGTCTGGGGCAGTCAGGGCCAGTCTGTAGGGGTGGGGTGAATCACCAGTCAAAGCTAATCACAGGTTGTCAGGGCTAGACTGGAGTGGATGAGTTTCCCGGTTGGACAGTTTGGGACAGTTGTGGTGATGTGCGTTAGTCTGAGGATGGTGGGTTGATGTGAATTCTTAGTCCGGGAAAGTTGGGTTATTGTGTATTTTTGGGCTGGGAAATTTGGGTTGAGAATACGTGTTGGTCTGACAAAGTTGGGTTGATGTGCATTCTTAGTCTGGGAAAGTTGGGTTGTTGTGTATTTTTGGGTTGGGAAATTTGGGTTGAGAATATGTGTTGGTCCGACAAAGTTGGGTTGATGTGCATTCTTAGTCTGGGAAAGTTGGGTTATTGTGTATTTTTGGGCTGGGAAATTTGGGTTGAGAATATGTGTTGGTCCGACAAAGTTGGGTTGATGTGCATTGTTAGTCTGGGAAAGTTGGGTTATTGTGTATTTTTGGGCGGGGAAATTTGGGTTGAGAATACGTGTTGATCCGACAAAGTTGGGCTGACGTGCATCGTTAGTCTGAGATGGTTGGGTTGATGTGCTTGGGCTTCACAAAAACAGGCAGAGTTACAAAGCACTTTCCCCAGCTAAGAGGCGCAGGGTGTCCACTCATGAATCACTGAGTAATCTTGTGTATCATCCTCTATGAAAACTTTGCAAGTGCCTGTCTAATTCTAATTCAGTTCGGGCGAAGCATAAGAGACGGTGCTTGTGACAAAATTACATCTGAAAAGCCATATCATGACTACCTGCCTCCTGCCTGCTTCTGCCTGGGCCCACATTTATCTCCACCTCCTGACAGCCAAAAATACAAACAGCAATCTGCTCTCTGCTACAGTAATCCTCTTTACCCTCACACTCAACAAGAACATGCATATGTGTGTGTATATACTTCATGCCAGAATAACTGCTGTAGAGAAAGATAAACACACACACAAGCACATATGTGCACACGCACGCACACGCACGCACACACACACAAACACACACAAACACACAAAATACCAATGCTGAAAAAGCAGGACATTTTCTGAATACTTTTGTCTCAAAGGAAGCCAAATACATTCCGTATCTTTTTTAACACAGCGTGTGTCACGAAATAGGTCAAGTAAGAATGTCGTGGTACTCGTTATTTTCCTGCTGTTTCAAAATTGTTAAATCTTACGTTACACATTTTGTTTTTAATTTTCATTTGTGTTTCAATATACTTCAGAGACAGAATCCATGAGCAATAAATTTTGGGATCTTATGTTTTACAGAAGTATCTGAGGAAATCTCCCAACGTACAATATTACCGGCTCTGAAATGGATACTTTGATGACTGACAAAAGGTGAAAATGAAAATGAAGTCTCAAATATAAGACAATGTTATCTCGCTTGAAAGGAATACTGTCTTTATGGTTATTTTGATCCAAACAACATTGAAAATGCCAGAGAGCAAACAGCTGTAGTTACCATGCCAGCAGAATCCATGGTTATTGGTCTCGAGAATCTGGCCAGTCTTGTCAATAAAGGATGTTGCTAGGAAACACCTGCTGACCGTTGTGCTTGTTTATTGTGGTGATAAAATTCTGAGGAGAAAGTTTTAGCCAAGACGTTACGTAAGTAGCTCGATTTAGGAGAAAATACAAGAAAAGATTTTACAAAGCAGACCTGACTACTCCACTAACAATATACATTATTCTTCCAAATGTATTCTGTTGTTTGCAGCCAAAAGTTACGCAGAAAAAGTTGCTTGAGTGATTTTTTGAAATGTAAATATGAATCTGGCTGATAGACATTTTTCCATATTTGTGGGGCGGGTGGGGGGGCATTCTGCGGTATACAGGCAGGAAAAGCAAGACCTTGTCAATCTGAACGATCCACAGCTAAGTACTGCCGCGGTTGATGTATCTTTATCTGCTTCTGTATGTGTGCACTCCAGTATACACTACATGTATTAGAACAACAGTTGCATCGAAAGGTACATCAGTTTGCCTGTTCAGCGTAAGTTTATGAGAAGTTCCACGTGCCGCAGAGAGCAGCGCTCCTTCTATAGCACAGCAGATGGCTTTAAATGCAGCTGCGACCTTTCGCTGCACACACTCACCCAGGGCCGTGGCGCACTTACTCCGAGAATCAGGCAGAGCTCGCTGAAATAAAGTTAAATAATAATAAGACGAAAACAATCACTTCCCTTCAAGTTATCTCTCTCAATTCTCAACCTTTTTGTTATAGCACTCAGAACTTTGAAATAAAAAAATTGAGCTATTGTCTCCTGAAGAAATGATTGGAACCTAACCCACACATTTACTCTGTGGTTTCGGCACACATTGTTCCAGATTGCCTGCTTAAAAGAAAGCAGTTTAACAAGTAGATGTCTGTCGGTGAGGGAATTTTTTTACAGATTAGGGATATGGGCACTTCAGTTTCATTCAAAGGGAAGCGTAATATTGTCCCCCCACCCCCTCCCCCACCCAAACAAACAGATGTAAAATGCCACCATTTTGTGTGAATTTGCTCCTAAATACCTCTTTAGCACAGCAGCGAAACGAGTCAGAGCTGTGTGTGATCCTATTTTTAAACATCATCAAACAACAATTTTCTCACCTCAGTTTTCCCTCATGGTGCTTCAGTCAGTGGATTTGGATTCTGCATAAGGCAGACACTGGGTGGAATATTTAATATCGCTCCTTAGTCACCATGCCCTATGCTGTATGCCTCTATCACTCCATTTTCTTTCTCTCCCTCCATGTCTTTTCTCCGCCCTCTGTCTCTTTCCCTGTGTCTGACCTCCTCTGACAAATTTCAGAAATTTGCATTTTAGCACCAAACCTTTGTATTCCTTTTTTTTTCCATGCATGGATTTTTAAAATGTTTTCTTGTTTATAATATCCATTTCATAATTTATTTATGTGTTTCACTACATTTATTGCACTCTTATTTCAGATTTTAACACACAAAAGGTGCTGCTTGTAGAAGTGGTTTTATTAAAAATCCCCCTCCAAATAAAACTGTACAGGAGGTCCCGGGTTACGACGGTCTCGAGTTACGTCGTTTCGTGGTTACGAAGCACTCCCATAAATTACTTAAAAAACCTAGTTTCGACCTATGCGGTTTGGTTTACGACCACTGGAATAAAGATGAGAAATTGTTTTTTTTTTATTACTGTTTCATTTAATTACTGTATTTTATATGTCCTTCATGTGTTGTGTGTACAGAGTGAGTGACTTCAGGTGTTAATTTAGGTATAATTTAGGTATAAATTCTGACTTACGTCGAAAATGGCTTACGACAAGTCGTAGGAACGGAACTCATTCGTAAGTCGAGGACCCCCTGCACTTTTATATGACTCAGACTCCAATCAAATATGAAGAGCTGAACACAATCACCAAATGACCACAATGGATACAACGCAGTATCTGTGTGGCTCGATGGAAACACACTGTATGTTTGCTACAGTGCCTTCAAGTGAAAACAAACACACACACACACACAAAAAGAAATATGAAAGGGGTTGAAATCTCACCAAATCTAGCAACGGAACCACAATTGTTTTTCTGTGCCGCGCCGGTCTGGAAAGGCCTCTCTGTAGAGGAGTGAAAACCATAATCATCTGAGCTTGAATGTTCTGCAGGAAATCTCTGACGGATTGTCTGCAGTTTAGGAGCCGAACCCAGAAAAGAGGCAGGTTATTTCACCCAAACATCATGCATTCTTCCGCCATCTCTCATGTTTGAGTATAAAATGAAACCATTACCCAGCTCTTCAGAAAACAAGTGGTGTTTCATTTTAACGTACTTTAATGTGTCCACAGCTATTTAAAGATTGCTAAGCAGACGTTCTGGTTTTGAGAGTATGGTATTACATATAGATCTTCACAGCAGATTAAGATGATGTGTGTCGGGATATCGAGGGCGCTCCCCCTGTGTAACGTGGCACGCTTCCCCTGAACTGTGTGGAAGGGTCTTGGCAAGTATCACTTAGATTATCACACATTGCATATTAACTGCAATTAGTGAAATCTACAGTGTGTAAATAACAAACAAACACTTGTTGCAAATTGATTTTTTGTTGATTGATGTGTTTACAGGAATGTGATGGTCCGCGGTTTAAAGAAACCTGGAATTGTTACAGTGTTAGAGGTTAAGGACTGACTGATTTGGTAATTAAAAACCAAATTTTTAAAAATTAAACTTTTGCAGTACCGTAATTAGGTCTAAAAATCTGACAGTATACCGAGAATTCCACATTAAAGATGCAAATATTTGAAAAGACTGCTAGAGCTTGTTCTAAAGGTTGCTAATTAACACTGCTGTTGTCAGTTTTGTATAAGTTTTTATATATATATATAAAAGTCAGAAGAAAAGGTCACATGTAGTCAAGAGTTTCAGGTTTTAAATATCTCACACATATAAGCAGTAAGCACGGGCCTACACATGTATGTACACACGGCGACATAGCGAGGGAAAAAGAGAACTAAATACAAAAAGCCCAAGGGTTTGAAGGGGCCCATGAAAATCTTGGAATTTTTTTATAAAGAGTGGAGGGGCACTCAGAGCTTGCCTGTGTACAGGGCCCAGAATTTGCAGCTACGCCCCTGTGTGCCCACACATATACACAGAAACGCACGCACATACATACACGCGCATAAACCCACAGGCACATACACATGCACCTTAGGACAAAAATGTATGCAAACACCATCTCTCGTGTGCTTTTGTCTCTCATACAAACACATTCAGACACGCGTACGCATTGATTCTGCCCGTGGTGGAGGTGACCAGGCCCTGGTCCAGTGTAGTTGCTTGTTTTTAAATCAATACAGAGCCACTTTTGATAAATGGAGGTTTAGAAAACGTAGAGAACATGAAAAACGGCAGCCGTGCCTCCGATTTCAGATTCCCCCTGAGAGCGAGGGAGGGGAGGGACGGACACGCTCACCGAGACCCAAAGAGAATGGGCAGTCACTAAGATATGGCATTTGCCCAGCTGACAGGTTAAAGTTGGTATTTGGCTAATTGCTGGTCCAGGTCACAGGAAAAATGTACACAAGAAAGCATGTGGTATGATTCCTCCTACATAGGCCAGATTTACTTAAGGTATTGCAACTGCTTTTCAGGTGTAAAAGGAGCTGCTAAAACGTCTCAGTATTTACTTGTGAATTACTAAACAGACATGAATGGGTGAAAATTGTTATTACTAAATGGGTGAAAATTTCTATTGAAATGGAATTTGCGGTGACTGCCACTTTCCTCTTGATGCATAATAAAATATATCCATGCATATGTATACCTGGGGTAAAGGTGCTAAAACAGGGTGGAGATCTTGCAAATAAGGCCAATTAAGGATTCCGTCTAATTTATAAAACCTTGCAATAACTGCAACATCCATTCTGAAACCATGCAGTAAATTTTGCACGGTCCAAGAGTTACCCTCTTTCAGTTAACCTAACAGCAAATACGGACGTGATATTACACAGGTTACACAGTCACATGATAATTGCGCTGCTGCAGGAATTTAAGCCACGCACCCAAAGATCAATACTCTGTTAGCTGTGGTGATGCTGCTAACTGTTAACCACCTGTCCTTCTGTCCAGACCTTTTCAGTACAATCGCATGGCTTACAGGTAGGCTTTTCCATCATACAATGAACAAGAGCTCATAGAAAACACACATATCCCAAGAATGTACAGGTTGTGATGCAGAACAGATAATCACAAATGTCGTAGCGAGGTACAGCGGTTCACGTCACGGCAGCTTTATTTTCAGGAATAACTGTATCTATAGAAAGTGAGAGGGTGGAACAAGCTTAATGTATTAGCCACACTGTAATAACCTTATTCCAATCTGTGTTAATATTCTGTCTGTTGTTAGACCACCAGCTGTGTTTTTGCCCTTATTGCGTTGTAGGAACGTTTTTTGTATGCCGTCTATCATCATGTCTCATTTTCTTTACTTCCTATACTGTTCTTTTTGTTAGCCTATACCTAAAACATTAACTGGGAACATAATGTCATTCCAAAATGTACGCCTCTCTGTTGGCGTTTAATTTATATACTGTAATACGGCATTATGAATCTGTGCCATGCTAGCTGCTATATCTATTACCTGATCAGTAAATCTGTTGGATTTTTCTTTAGGTTCCCTCACTACTCTGGTTGATCCATTTTGCATTGCTTTGTTACCCAGATGTGTAAGCTTGCCATAACTGACCTTTTTTTATATGTGTCTCCTACCACAAAATTGCAAAATGAGGGTGTTTAAGGTTTTTATTGCGGAATTAGACCAGCTCTTAGTAAATCAGTCGTTAATATTTTGGTCTTTGTGACCACAAAAGTGTCGCTATACAGCAAAAATTTTCGCGATGTGACTATTCCTTAGTAAATTTGGGCCTTGTGCAAGCAGTTCAGCACTGAGTTGGCAAGAGACATTCTATATATTTTACAGAACCTGAGTTCTTTCTTTCCAGTTCCTAGTGATTTAAAGTGTGTTTACCTGTTTTATTTCTCTTATGAGTGTCCCTGTGTGTAAATGTGCTACACAAATAAAGTATGACTTTATTTGTTTTAACAAAACTTACATGAAGGACAGTCAAGCCTGTTAACATACAGCACCTAAAAGTTGGACATAACACAATAGGCAAGACTAGCATTTTCTAAAACCCACCCAAATAAACAACAGACTAGATCTACCAAAGCATATTAGCAAGGGTAATGTATTGCAAAGTAAAAGTGTGCATAAATTCTTTTAGATTGTCTATCTATTAAATATGATTTACAGGAAAACAAGGAGGACTGCTAAGACTGCTAAGATGGAGAATAAAGTGACATCAATAAATTTTTTCTTCATTCTTAATCCGCTCATTTTATGTACAGACAGAGATCAAAAACAGATCTCTGAACAAGAGATCTCTCAAAAACAGAGATCAATTACCTGTATGCTTCGCGTCAGCAATTAGCTAGCATTAGCTGGCTAATTCAGATATATTCATGTCTGAGATATATGGTAATGTTTACTTCGCCCTACTCTGTCCTGATAATGCAAATAGTCATTCACAGCTAACAATAAAAACACAAGGAGAGGGAACCCTTAAGATAAAAGCCTGTTTAATGTGTTTACTGTGCTTGCATCATAATGGAACAAAAATATGTCGTACTCAATGAGAGAAATAAATTGAAGTACCACAGGCATGTTTTGTTGCAGGGGACTAAAAACAGCCTGCATAAATATTGGGTGTCATGTGTACACCCCCACCAACTTGCATGCTCTTATTTCATGTCCTACCAGGTCCAATCACAGCAGCGTTAATGCCATCACTATGACAACATTACCTCCATTATTTTTCCTTATTTGGTATTTCACGTGCATTATATCTAGACCATATTGTTGCTGGCTGTGAACAAGCAGTTTTAGCACAAATTAGTCAGTTTATAAACTGTCATTTGACCTATTGTCAAATAAGCAAGCTGGTTTGCTAAGGTAAAAACTAAAATTAAATGAGCAATACAGCATTTTCAACATTTTCTAATTCCAAGAAAAGAAAGGTTGGCAATGAAAACTGAATATTTTAAGATGAGTGGACTTACAATATGCATTGATTCTCCAAGATTAAAGCACAAAATGAATGTGCTTAATTTGCAATGAGATGCTGGCTACTGTGAGTGTGAGTAGGCACCATGATGACATCAAATATACAAATTATGATCAAACTTATAAACACATCCAAACTGACTTACAGTTGATTGGGCTGGCCAAGGGCCAATTCCCCCTGGGAGCAATGGGGGGGTTGAGGGCCTTGCTCAGGGGCCCAACAGCAATGGTGTTCTTGCTGTGGGGCCACTGCTGGGGACTGGGGCTTGAACCACCAACCTCTGGGGTCCCAGTCATTTACCTTAGCCACTAGGCTACAGGCTGTCCCCTTTTGTTGCATGATTAAACCAGCTGAAATCATCATCTCAAGCTACAAGCAGAATACCAGCTAAATCACTGACACAGAAAGAGTTAGTAATGGAAGCCTGAATAAGAATGACACAGATCTGAGGAAAACCCACGACACCCTTCTGATGCTGGACTAATAAAAGGATGAATGAATGAAGTGATGGAGACCATCCTTAAGGAGGACAAAAGGATGAAAGATAGTAAAAGTAAATCAAATACCCTCTTAAGATTCCACTGCAGTGAGAAGAACTGAAATACTTGCTGACTATTTGCAAAAGCAATTCAGCTATTGCCATAAAAAGGGAAAAAAATCACTTCGCTGGCTGTGGCTGAATCATCAGGCAGCATGGATAATGTGAAGACATTCGGCTTTCTTGGATGTTTTTCGATGAGGAGGAACGGGAGTTTTGTGGGGTTGTTTTAGGCCTGACAAGCCCCCATGGACCGACCAGAGTGAAGGACTTTTGTGAAGCCGTAATGCAGACGCTGAATGACGGAGGGAATGACCTCAAGCTGCCGGTCTCCATTGGTAGAGCTCCGTCGGCACAAAAACTGTCCGTCAGAAGCCGTGACAACGGCGATGAGGCCGATGAACTCTTTGAAAGCGTCGTCTGTGCTGCAGCGCGGCTTGCCGCTCACATTCCCGCAACTTTTGATGACTTTCTCTTCCACAGCAATGTCGGTGGATCAGCAAAGGCAGGATACTAGAAAAGTTTTGGGCCATTCGAAAGGAGATGCAAAGAATGCAAAAGCTTAACATTCTGTGGATTTCATGCAGAAATGCAGAAGAAAAATGGAGGCTGCTGCAGTTTTAGCTGATACGACATCCCATCTCAGTGACCTAAATGTTAAGCTACAGGGCAGAAACAACACAGTAGTTTTGATCTCATGACAACATTCTGTACTTTCCAGAAGAAGCTGGGAGTGTTCAGATGTGACATAGAGGGGGACCTGCTTCACCTCCAAGAATTTTTGGAATAAACAAAATGAAAACATCACCATCACGATCATGCTCAACTCCTAGAGAAGCTGATTGGAAGTTTAAACTCACTTTGAAGACATCTGCCTGAAAAAATAACTTCTGCTGTGCATTGAAAACCCAGTTCTACTCAGAAATGCTCAGGAATTCTCAGTGGGAACCAATGGGGCAACACTGCTTGTCAACAAATGGAGTTGACTGAGCTCCAAGAAAAAATTACTTTACAGAAGTCTCACTGTGACCCTGTCCCGTTCTGGACAGCGGCGTTCCTGCAGAAGGTGCTCGTCTCCAGCTGAACATGGCCCTAGCCTCAAAGTACAGCGGTAAACTGCAAAAGTTTTCAACCATGAATATGGCGAAGAACTCTTGCCAGAGCAGACTAGGAATTAAAAAAGTCCCTCTTTTTCCATTAAAACTGTATTTTTTTTATGTAGTTTAGGATGAACACAGATTTTGTACATGATGTGCACTTGGTGATATTCACTCCATTGACCTGCCTGTTTCAGGACCTTCAACTTTGTGCAACTTTGCTAAGTTGGACCCAAATCTAGGGCAAGCTTAGAGAACTTTGTGCATTTTACAAGTGAAGAAAGTCTACTGCATGTACTATATTACACTCATCACTACCAACTATATATTGCAAATTAGTTAATTACTGGAAGTACGGTGCATGCACATTTTACGCAAAGATGTGGTCCTGAAAAGGCTTGCGTAAAGTAAAATCGCGTAATTCAAGTCTAATATCCCCATTTAAATTAATGGAAACACTCGAGATGCGTTCCGCGGTCGCGTAATAAGGATGAATATCTTTATCAAAACAGCTTCTGCGTTTTCATAAAGATATTATGAAGATATTATATACACAGAGAGTTTGTGTGCGAGTGCCCTTCTAACCCTACTGGCACTTGAGACTTGTACCCTTCCCTAGCACTTTAATAATCTTGTTCCCAAACAAATGCACTTTGTGTTGTAAGTCGCTCTGGATAAGAGCGTCTGCCAAATGCCTATAATGTAATGTAATGTAATGAGTGCGTGTGATGCTCAACCGCGTGGTGTTAGAGTTTGCATGTGTATATCTGTGTGTGTAAAAGTGAAGAGAATAGAAATGGCAAGAATTAGTGGGAATCTATGAGAGAGAGAGAGAGAGAGAGTGTGGATATCGTATTGGTAAAGGGGATATCAGATAATGCTGATGGTACAGTATATAATTATATTTCTGCTAAATAAATGCTGTACACTACTTTAAATACCACTCATAATTTCATTTGCCACTTCAAATATTATTAAATATTAATATTAAATAATATTATTTTAAAAATACCACTCGCGTTAAAGTGTGTAATGTCGGTAAAGCGATAATTTTTGAATCATGTTTCAAGGGGCGTTAATACGAATTCGCGTATTTTAAGCTCGCGTAAAAAACGAGTGCACTGTATTTTGTTATCTTGTTTAGATACCAACAGGACCCTCCTCTCCTTTGTGGTAGCTGTTCCCATCCCTGCTTCAACATGAAATCTGGGAAAAGAGTGACAGTGATTAATATAGGGTTCTATCAAAAGAGAACATTTTTCAGCTCTTGGGGACCAGAACAAAATTCTGGCTGCCCAGCTCTAAGCGTAGAGAAAACACTCAGGTCCTGGTCAGGCCCCCAGAGATTTTAGAGGAGAGGAAAAACACTACGTTCCCAAAAAATAAAAAAATACCAGCTAAAGAAATTAGAACTGTGTAAAAAAATTATATCTCTGTTGAAAAAGTTTCAGGGCTAGTCAATACATGTATGTTTGTGTTTTGGGGTTCCTTACTGGCATTAAGGTAAGGCTTTCCACATATGAAAAGTTTTTCAGATGAAAGGGAAACAAAAGACATTAATGCTAATGACTTAAAATTAGATTTTTTTTTCATAGCACATTAAAAAAAACTCAGGGAAATGAATGTTTCATTTATATATATATAATCAGTTTTTTGGAGTCGGTAATATACTTTGCAGTCAAAATAGGCAATCAAAGTAGCTTAGCACAGTGAAGCAAAAGAGAAAATGAGATGACAATTCAAATTCAACCAAAATGAATTCCTTTCTTGAGTGGCGTGTCCTCCAAGGAAATAAAGGTGCATCATGATGCTAAAGACACCAGACATCGTTAGCACGTTAAATAGACAGTCTGTTTCCTGTATGCTTCTTTTACTCCACTGTAAAAGCTTATAGGCTATGTTGTCCCCTATGTGTTATGGTACCAGTAAGCACAAACACAAACTGCTAAAGGTTTACTATACTATACTATACTATACTATACTATACTATACGATACTATGATACTGTACTGTACTATATGACACTATGATACTGTACCGTACTATACTATAACTGATTACTGCACAGTCTGGCAGCTCAATATTTAATATTTAGCTCTCCTTTCTCTTTAAAACCCTGGAATGTGCCATTCTATTGCCATTGCCTTTCTCTCCATCACTGTTGCAGTCCAGGCTGTAAGAGCAACCTCCCTGTCCCCCGCTCTTACCTTACTGCACCTTTCTGCTTCCTTGACACTGTCGAACACACACTCCTCAACCTCGACCTCACCTCTCTGGCGCAGTCCTTGGATGGATTAAGTCCTCTATCTGTGGATGATCCTTTAGGGTCTCCCTGGGTTGGTGGGCTGTCTTGCACCCATGTCCTTCCCGTGAGTGTCCCCCAAAGTTCTGTACTTGAGCCCCCTGGTCCTGTGATTGTAAGGTTTCAGATTATTTGGGCCATGGTATTATCAGCTAAGTGTGGGTCACATGCAGTTACTTTGTAAAGTAAAAAATTATGTTTGCAATACTTAAAAAAATTAAAGCAACAGAAATGATTATTTTGATCGGTGTTAACTTGCTTTATTTCTTTTTTCATAGCAGTTTACTAATGGTTAACAAACCATTTAATAATGATTTATTTATCATTTATGAGAGGACATCTATAAGTAAGGTAAGTCTTATATACACATACGTCTTTACATGTGAATATTTGAAAATTCGCATGTATGTGCAATAACATTTCAAACAGAATGTAAACTTTTCACATCTAAATAAAAGGTCATATGACAGCAATTATTTATATTACTTTAGTTTGCCTTATCATTTTGTACAGGCTGGATGAATGAGTATAACTGCACAAATGCATGGTTTTTGTCTGTTATATATCTTTATATGGCATTACACAGTAGACACACACTTACGCATGCTCAAACACACAAACTCTCTTACTAACACATACACATCGACACTGAATAAATTAACTCAGTCGAATAGGTGTAAGGGCTAAGCTTTCCAAGTCTAAGAATAGAGGTCTTCATGGAGAAAAAGAGAAAAAAGAAAGAACAAAATTATAATTAAATAAGGGGGGTATGAGGGAAGTGGGTGTGAGAGGGTAAGGGTGTAGGGATGGTATAGAGGTTGTTAAGTTGAGGGTATAGGGGCATAGGGATAGTGAGAGGAGTAAGGGTGTAGGGGGCTGGGGAGTAATGAGGTTGGTAAGTTGAGGGTATAGGGGCATAGGGATAGTGAGAGGAGTAAGGGTGTAGGGGGCTGGGGAGTAATGAGGTTGGTAAGTTGAGGGTATAGGGGAGTAGGGATAGTGAGAGGGGTAAGGGTGTAGGGGGCTGGGGAGTAGTGAGGTTGGTAAGTTGAGGTATAGGGGAGTAGAGATAGTGAGAGGGGTAAGGGTATAGGGGGCTGGGGAGTAGTGAGGTTGGTAAGTTGAGGGTATAGGGGAGTAGAGATAGTGAGAGGGGTAAGGTGTAGGGGGCTGGGGAGTAGTGAGGTTGGTAAGTTGAGGGTATGGGGAGTAGGGATAGTGAGAGGGGTAAGGGTATAGGGGGTTGGGGAGTAGTGAGGTTGTTAAGTTGAGGGTATAGGGGAGTAGGGATAGTGAGAGGGGTAAGGGTGTAGGGGGCTGGGGAGTAGTGAGGTTGTTAAGTTGAGGGTATAGGGGAGTAGGGATAGTGAGAGGGGTAAGGGTATAGGGGGCTGGGGAGTAGTGAGGTTGTTAAGTTGAGGGTATAGGGGAGTAGGGATAGTGAGAGGGGTAAGGGTATAGGGGGCTGGGGAGTAGTGAGGTTGTTAAATTGAGGGTTGAGGGATAGTGAGGGAGTAAAGAGATAGTGGGAGGTGAGGTTGGTAAGTTGAGGGGAAGGGGTTAGGGAGAAGTGGGGTTGTTAAGGAGAAGTGGGGTTGTTAAGGGTATAGGGGAGTAGAGGTGATGATAAAGTAAGGGTATAGGATGCTTGGGAGTGGTGAAGTTGGTGCTTTAGGAGGGCAGAAGGGAAGGTAGGGTAAGGCTGTAGGGCAGTGGTCCCCAACCAATCAATCGCGATTGACAGGTCAATCTCAGAGGCTTGCAAAGTCAACCTTGACATGAACAAAGACATAAAATCGTGGTCATATATGTATGTATGTGGCTGTATGTACATAAGGGTTGCTGCATACAGCCAGTGCAAACTGCTGTAGAATTTGAAAATCTACTGATGTACACAAAAAAGTCAGTGGGCCAATCAGGAGCTATTTTTATTTTAAAACACCTGTTACACTCTCTGTCTCTCTGAATCACAACAATTGCAGCTTTCTGCTGTAGCAGGGCGCTCTCCCAACTGGAATTAATTTTCATTCGATTCACCTTTATAAAGAAGTCAAAGAAAAAATGACCAGTGGAGAAGGACCATCGAAAAAGAGAGCTAAAACCTAGTATTTTAATCAGGAATGGGAAACAGAATTTCTTTGAACGAATTTCAAACATAAGAGAATTTGCCTTATTTTGCCATCAAAGCATAGCTTTGAGTAAACGGGGGAATTTGGAGCGGCGTCATAAGATAATGAACAGCAAATCTGAAGATAGTTTCCCTTGAAATAGTACAATTTACATGAGGGAAGTGGAGGAATTAAAGGTAGTTTTGAAAGCCCAACATTTATTTTACTCTAAACCCGTAGCAAATGGGAAAGCTAGCACAGAGGCGTCATTAGCTATCTACTGGCAAAACATAGGAAACTTTTCATGGATGGTGAATTTCTCAAGGAAGCAATGGTGGTAGCTGCAGATACCTTAGCCAGAGACTTTAAAAACAAAGACGAAATCACAAGAACATGACGCTTGGCTATACTACTGTGGCAGGAAGGGTGGATCCTTTTCTGAGAACGTGGTTCAGCAAATTCACCAAGATCTTGAGGAGTGTGAATGTTTCTCCTTGCAGTTTGACGAATCATTGGACATAACTGATAGTGTGCGATATTTTTGTTTTTGTTTGCATGGCATTCAAAGATTCAACAACAAAGGAAGACTTTTTGACCCTCCTGTCACTCATACCCAGGACAACTGGCCACGATATCTACACTGAATTCAAAGGTATGTTAAAGAGGCAAACATTCCAATCAAAAGACTTGTCCCAATCGCTATCGATGGCTTAGCTGCTGTGCGAGGTGTCCATTCCGGTTCATTCCGGGGACTCAGCATCCCCTCCTTTTGTACCATTGCATTATCCACCAGCAAGATCATTAGCTCTGCGCTGCAATATCAGCTGGTCAAAGCATTGCTTGATGAGCTTGAGGCTGCATACGGTGACCAAATTCTTCATGCAGATGTAAGGTGGATGAGTAGAGTAAAGTTCTTCAGATTTTTAGACCTCCTCCCTGAAATAGACACTTTTCTAAAGTCAAGAAGTGAGATGTAAAGTGAGCTGTCAAATGATGCTTAGTTGGTAGTCCTGGAATTTTTTTACGGACACAAATTGAACGAGTTGAATGCATGAATGCGTTTAAGTCTAAACAGGTCCTGTGGCCATCCAAGCTGAAAAACATTGTTCACTTTTCAAATCTGGAGAAAGTTCAGCAACAGGTCAAACAGAAGGGAGTCCATCCCCAAAAATTCTGTGAGCACCTAAAAAAATTGGAACATGAATTTAAATGGACGTTTTCTGGAGGTGGACAAGTTGCAAGATATACTCGTGTTTATCTCAAATCCTTTTCTTCAAAAGAACATGTCGGCAGGAATTTGTACACAGCAGTGAATCTGACATGGAAAGCATCACCATGCAGCGATATTGAACTGGAAGATCCAGCAAAGGACAAAGACTTTTGGGGAATTTGGGGGACATGTGCACCGAATGTAAAAGCCGACTTTAAATACCCGTGTGAGATGGCTTTTTCCCAAATGAAAGTAGTCAAGATCAAGTATCTCGCACGGCTTACAAATACCTGTCTGACAGATTGTCCGAGACTGGCAATGTCAAATTATGACAGCGCTCACAGGTATATAGGTGAGTATGTGCATGTGTGGCGGGTGTGTTTATATATGTGTTGAGGATAATAGATCTTGAGAGGATATACATTTCAAAAGTAGATCTCGGACCGAAAAGAGGGCTCGGTGTGGCTGCTGTAGGGGTTGACAGAGTGCGCTGTAAAAGCCACGGCTGCTACTGTTTTGTTTGTCCTCGGATAGCTTTCATCCCATTACTGACCTCCCGAACATCACAGAGGCTCTGAGCCTTCAGCGAGATAAGCACTCTGCCTCTATAACTCGGCCGTTTCCTGCTGATAGCGCTGTGCCTTCCGTCGCTTGCTCCCCTGGGACTTCTCCTGGGACAGCGCGGTCTGAGGGGAGCGAGCGGGGAGCAGGGGTAGAGTGGATAGCGACTAATGCTTGCTGTGTGTGCTGATGAAAATCCGCACTCTATCCTTACAGCAACAGAGATAGACGCAATAGGTAAATATATAAATAAGTGCATACATATACAGACAGACCCAGAGGTACGGACTGAAAGAGTGAGGCAGCCACAGGGAGCTTCATTGATTGCACTGAACCAAAAATAAAATGTTAAAACCAGACAGGTGGGTTCCTATAGTTACTGTCTCATTTGTTCATCTTTATCCATGGTGATCTCTGTTCTCTCTCTCTCTCTCTTTCTCTCTCTCTCTCTCATTCCCCTTCTCCCTGTACATATTGATCTACCTCAGATCAATCGGCTTTATAGTGTGTGTGCTTGCAAGCGTGTGAGATTGTGCACATGTGGTTTTGTGTGTGTGTGTGTGTGCATTTGTGTTCTTCACTGTTACGAAATGTATGGTAGGCCTTTCCTTTCGGGGACTAGAGGGTTGCTTTAGCTGGAGTCATTCCATGCTTATTCCTTTATCTCTGGGAGCAGAAATTCAGCCTCTGCTTCACTCTGGTGCGAGGGCCCTCGCTCACTGAATGTGCACACACGCACGCACGCAAAACACACACACACATGCAGAGAAGATGATGATGATGCTGAAATAACAATTTTTTGGGACTGAAATATTTTGTCCAAATCTCCGTTCACAGACAGGGCTCTCACAGATGCCGAGATGAGAGCAGCGACTTACTCACAGTCCCGTCGCTTTGAAAACTAAGTGGCCCAATTTCATTTCTCAGTCACTTTCTCCGAGAAGAGTCTGTCACATTTAGCTTACGATTTTTTTTATTTATTTGTCTCTTTTTCTCTTTTACTTTTTAACCTGCGTCTCGTTGGAGCGTTGAATTCTCGGGCGTGAAATTGTTGTTTTTATTTATTTATTATTTGTATATATTTTTTTAATTTGTTTTTTTTTTTACTGGCAAGAATGAAAAGTGAGAAGGGGACCAAGCTTTTAAACTCAGCGGGGGGCATGATGTGTCGGTCAAGGCTGTTTAACTGCTCTCTGCTGCACCTGAGACACCTAATCAGCGCCTGCCGCCCCCTGCGGAGAACCGCCACAGATACCATCTACCAAAACGAGGCCCATGTAAAAAAAAAAAAACTCCAACATCAATCCACAAGATTTTTATACCTCTGTACCGGAGTTCAATCTTTAACCTGATGGACCATTTCAATCAACTTATCTTTGATAAAATTGTGCTACATGAATATTGCAAGGTGTGGAACTGCATGTGTCCACCAGAATTTCCATGGTGCAAACAAAGGCATAATATACAGGTATGATTTGATATCTGGTATTGCCGTATATACTGTAGATCTTACATGTACTACAATGGAAACATTTCTCCAAGACAGTCCTCTCAAAATCAGTGTGCTATTTCATGTGTAAAGGTCACACCCAGACATACGAAATTACGATATGTGATATCCAACGGATTCCAAGGATAATGAATTATAATTTATGTCTGAAAGCTACATTTGGATTTGATATTTGTGAAGTTGGTGCGTATCGATAAAACTGCAAACAGACTTCAGAAATGGTCTGAATTTTCAGCGTATCAAAAGCATGTCGGTCAGAGCACCGCCGGCTGTCTGCGCGTTGAGGGGAGAGGTGCTGGTGTGTGGGCGGAGCTGTGTGAGCGTGCAGAGGCACGTTTCAGGGCACCTCCTGATGTGTCGTCCGGTGCTCTGCATTAATTCGAGTCCTGTTCTCCGCACCCTTCCCTTTCACCACCAGCAGCGCACTGTCCCCTCTGCTGGTCCCTCACTATCCAGCAGGTTCTCACCATGACATTCTAAAACACTTACCCCCTCACATTTCCCAGTGCATGGTTTAGTCAGGGAGCAGAAAACCCTAACCCCCCGCTATTCCCCTGCACATGGTTTAGTCCAGGAGTAGAGAACCCAGGTCCTGTAGTGCTGGAGATGTTTCTTATTTTGCCGTGTTCCAATTCTTCATTACAGTTGGAGCCAAGAGTGGTGAAACTCTTTCTCCAGCTCCAGCACATGGTCACCTGCATTCGTGAAGCCCAGTAATGAGAGTATGTGGTTATTGATTTCAGTGGAACACAGTCAAAAATATCTGTGGATTGGCTCCCCTGAGTCGGCCCACAGACCCAGAATGATAAAACACAGCGGAGAGCCTCCCCCAACTCGCCTGCTCTGCATGCTGGGCTGGAAGCACACACACTGAACCAGAAGAGCACACACTGAACCAGAAGGAAATTTTCCCTCCTGTTGCAAGATGCAAGGTGAACATAAGGTCGCGCGTCCACGTGACACAGACAAAGTCGGGGGGAAGGAAAGAGCAAGCTGAGTGAAAGAACACCTCTTCTGACCAAGGTCTTCTTTCACACCACGGGGGGTGAAGGAAAGTGCATTTGGCAAGAGAGTGAATCGCTGCCATCAGCACTGTGAATGGGAGAGACGTGCATTGTTCTCAGACCGTTATGATCAGACTCTCAGGAAAACACATTTCCTTGCGCGGGGCAAAACTAATATCATCTCTTTAAATGACAACACGGCGCGCAGGGATTTGTTTGATGATAGTTATTATGCATCTCCAGGAAAAAAAAAAACCTGAATGCCTTTGCAAATTTCTTTAGAAATGCAGCGAAAATGAATTGGATATCTTTCTGGTGACATCACTGGCTCTTTTGTGTGTTTGTATTGGAGGGATCCAGTTTTTCAGCCGCTGTTGGAGTGGCAGCAGAAAGAGCAGCTGTTTAAAGTGCGGTTTGCATTTTTTATCTGGCTGTTTCTTTCACAAAGGACCAAAATGTTTTGTCCTGCGACACAACAAATAAATAGACCAGGACACTGAAATGCAAAATAGCGGGGATAAGTAGAAATTTAACAGCTGGTACAGAGTACACGCACAAGAATGAGAAATGATACAGTAACTCCCACTTAACTGTCACCAGTCGGTCCGACTGATTTCCAGAGGAACTGAGGATCCCATTCAGCGGAGAATAAAGGTTTCCTCTCAGTAAATCTGCACTTTCCTCTCCTCACCACATTTATTCAGTTATAAAAAAAGCTTAATAAAGCACAGTCGGGATGGGCAAATCCATTAAAAAGCAGGTGAGATCTGAGCAGGTTTCAGGCCGGCATCTGAATGGAGAACATGCTCAGTACAGTATACTCATTAGAATCATATAGGCAGTCACTGGTGTACCATGACCTTTATGTATATGTGTGTGTGTGTGTGTGTGTATATATATATATATACTTTCCAAAATAAGCATAATAATTTTTTGCTCAGGCATATGAGAAGACTGTTATTTTATTCAAATATGATTTATTATTAGTTTTATATACTGGGGAGAATGAAAAGTGAAAAGTATATAGTATAGTGTGGGTGATTATAAACGTTATAAAATGGGAAACACAAAGTAATACATTTGCTTTCTCACACATGATATAAATGGTTACAAATAGACAATATGAATTAATATACATATTTTTGATTTGAAATAGTATTAAAATATTATTTAAAAACACATATTTTTTGTGCATGCACACCAGATGTGCACTCATAAGTGTGTGAATGTGAATTCATAGCTCAGGTGCTATAGACTCATAACTTGGGTAGCATACAC
Organism: Albula goreensis; assembly: GCA_022829145.1. Classification (NCBI taxonomy): domain Eukaryota; kingdom Metazoa; phylum Chordata; class Actinopteri; order Albuliformes; family Albulidae; genus Albula; species Albula goreensis. Next base: position 1,212,500 of record CM040746.1, read on the forward strand.
ACATAATTCATATTCTTGGCTTGACAAATGTCATTAGGTGATGTAGGTTGTGCTTGTCCTGTATTTTGTGTCCTTTCATTCAAAACTCCAGACTCCCCTGCAAGAAGACTACGATATATACTCTGTACATATACACATAAAAACAACACGCACACACACACACACACACACATATGCACACACATATATACTGTACACACAACAATGCAAGCATGCATACAGACACACATCTGCAAACAAACAAACAAACAAACACACACGCACACACATATATACTGTACACACAACAATGCAACAATCTCTGTACATATACACATAAAAACAACACGCACACACACACACACACACACACACACACACACACATACTGTACACACAACAATGCAAGCATGCATACAGACACACATCTGCAAACAAACAAACAAACAAACAAACACACACACGCACACACATATATACTGTACACACAACAATGCAAGCATGCATACAGACACACATCTGCAAACAAAAAACACACACACACACATTCCCAAACACATGTACGCACAAACATATACTGACACACTCACAAACACAGTCACCCAAGCGGGATTAAAGATGTTCAATCTTCACGCACGGATATACTCTCTGTGGTGGAACAGAACACCCTGCAAAGCTTTCGTACGTCAGGGCCTTTTGTGGTATGTGACTGCAGAGGGAGAGCAGACGCACAGATGGTACGATGCCAGGAGGCACCGAAAGGAAAATATTTGTTTTATGGCGCTGTCCCGTGTTACCATCACAAACGAGTGGGGCGCCACCAGGGGAGAAGGCGCAGCGGAACGCGCCGTTGTCGCGGCGGAAAGAGCATCCGTCGCCGCGGGCCGAGCAGGTGACGGCGGAGGGCGGCACGCGAACAGACGAGCCTGTTACGTTTTAATAATCTGATTTTTCAGTCGGGAGGAGAAGCAGAGACAATGGTTCGAAACGTCGCTCTCTGTCTGATCTGTTGACGATTTCGCTCTGTCATGCGGCGTCCACAGCTGCCTTAGTCAAACATGCAGATGCACCTCGCGCTGTCTGGCATATGCTGAACGCAGAGCCGCGCTGGAGTTAGCACTTTAGCATTGCTCCGTCACAGATGAAAAATCCAACTTAACTAATTTTGTTTTTGAAATGAGTACCTGAGGACCTCTGGCAGCTGACTGAGGGAGGATTGCAAAGAAAGCCCTGAGAATGCCCTGGGATTGTCCCAACAGATGTGTAACAGCGTAAATTACTTATATCTCAGTCAGGAGAACAGGCTGGCAATTAGCGCATCGTAGACCTTTTCAGAAAATCCCAGAAAGCCACATGCATCCAGGAAATGACACGTGCTCCAAAAGGCCTCTGAGTGTGACTTTGGCCCGTCGAGCATGCTTTGTGAATCGCACGCTACCTTTTTTTGCGTTCCTGTTTTAATAGCGCAAAGGAAGTGTTACTTCTTTATCGAGGCGCAGATGCAAATGTAACAGAAAGGTGTCGGCCCTTTTTAGAGACGGGAGAGTGAAGATGTCAGCAGCGATAAAGCTTTTCAAAGCGGAAGACGGTCGCGATCGACCAGTTGATCACAGTATCTGCTTCAGGGAACGTGAGAAGTCCCATTCTGCTGTGTAATACGACACATTTCAGACTGCAGCACCCCAATGAAGGGCTCTCATTGTTAAAAAAAAAAAAATGAGCGAATAAAAAATCTGCTAATTTACCTGCAGCTTACACACAATGAGCAGGCCGTGCACAATACAGCCGTCTGTGAAGCAATCAACACGGCGTTTTCTGAAATTAGATCGTGACAATCCCAAGGACAAAAGAAATGACGCGGAAAATGGTGCAATTTATTGCACTGTACGATCGGCCGTTTTCCGCCGTTGCTGATTTGGGTTGCGGCCCCTCTTATTGAACGCAATGAACCTCTGTAGCCTCTTCAGCAGGTGGGCTGTAAGAACGTGCTTCTCCGTTCCTCCATCGTCATCCAAAAACCCCTCTTCCACCATCAAACACACCCCCTCCCCCCAACCCTAACCCCCCTGCATATCTGTTCACTCAAAGAGTATCTAGCTCTGCAATAGGCCGCTAAAAAAAAAACGAACAGGAAACAAAGGCCGTGTCCAGCCTAGACAGTAGGAGTGCTGGACGCTCTCTGGGCTGCAGGTAAATGAGGAGGTCGAATGAACCACACTTCCTGGATCCACAATGGCGTTATGCTGCCATAAGCTGTACTCCAAAACAAACAGATACCACCTGAGTTATCTGTTCCACTGAAATGTGTGCAAAATATGCATGCATTTTTAAAAAAAACTATTTTTGGTATTCAGAAAGTAAGATATGAGGCAGTTTCTCCTGTTTTTTTAAACAGGAGGATCTTTGAAAGCGCTTACTTTGATAAATGTGGACCCACCTCTTTCCTACATATTTGCCTGCAAGTTATTTTTAGACCAGCTAACGTACTGCATCTGTTTTACACAAGGCTTTCTAGCCGAAAGAATTTAAATATTTACTTAAAAGAATTTGACCCTAAGTTTCTTCACGTTAATAAATTCCACTGAATCATTTACTTTTCTGTGTAGACACACTCCCCGCGTTACTAAATAAAATGATACTGCGCTTATAATTTATGTATCTGCGGTTCTTTTGATTAATTCATAGGTGGTTCAGAGTTGCGTCTGAGAGATGTGATGAAGATACATTGAGGCGAAGGCTTCTGTTTGCAGGAGGGAAATATCCCTAACCATGGCAATCAAAGCAGACAAGCTCTGCAGAATTTCTCTTCAGACTCAGGGCTCTCCGTACTCACCAGCCACTTAATTAATGTTAACTTCTTAATTAGTCAATCCTCAATTCATAATTTAATAGCTCATATTAATGTTTAATACGGTCTCAGCAGGAGGCCCTCTCTGGTGTTTGGGTACCCTGGATATTTTATGTCTGATTCACTGTACAATACCGAGGTAAAAAACAAAGACATTATAACACAGTTTTACAATAATGCAGTTTAAATATAAGGAGCTGGAAGCAGAGTAGAGAAATCATATGGTATTGCTGTATAACAGCCTACAGTTTACCTGAGGTAGGCTGTGTTTCACATTCATAATTCTTCTATAAGTGCTGAACATTGCTACATAGCCATAAGAGCCATTACTTTTGTATGTTTATCAGAGTGACATTACAAAACGTTTAATCCTTTGGATATAATTATGCAACAAAGCTTACAGGCAAGCCCCATATCCTAGCCATGAAATGAATAAACAAATACATGTTACAAACATATTAGAGTCATTTGGCAGATGCATTTATCCAAAGAAACTTACAGTTGATCAGACAAACTAAGGGCCAACACCTCCAGGGAGCAATGTGGGGCTAAGGGCCTTGCTCAAGGGCCCAACAGCAGTGGTGATTTTGGGTGACTGGGGCTTGAACCACCAACCTCAGAGGTCACAGTAATGTACCTTAACCATTAAACTATAGGCTGTCCTCTAGTTTACAACAACTGGTTTTGAGAAAATGTGTGTCATTTGACTGTAGTCCTGGTATCATAATTGTTTTCATTACAATATGTCATTCATATACTTAAATAAAAGTACAAAAGCACTTGCACTTATGGCAATGGAACTGTTTATGTCTTTTTATTGTTTTATTTCATATTTTTTTTTTAAAAATTTTATCACTTATGTACCTTCAGAAAGAAGAATATGTTTCTATGACACCACATTTGTGCCTGGAAAAACTGGATTTGGAGACTGCCAAGTGAAAAACCGTGTCAGGAGTGGGTTTGCTTTGAAACCCATTATGGTCTGTGGATGAAAAATGGCATTGAAGTACTCATGAAGAGTTAACCTTTGTTTAAACTCACATAAGTCTAAAATATTTCCCAACATGCAACATTCCAATAGATCAATTGGCCTCTTTTAAATTTGAAATGTTTATTGCTTGTGTCAATTTTGTCATTGAAACTGTGTGAGTTTTGTCCTTTTGCACATGCCTATTATTTTTCCAAGGCTAAAAAACTCCTAGAATAAAATGATGTTTCCAAACACAGATTTCAGAGAATTCACGTTCTGCTGTAAACCTCGCATACTTTTGGTTGCAATAAATGGCACACAATGTACCCTGTTGAGGATATATGATATAGTGTCTTCCTTACCACAGAAATATTAATAAGCAACTATGACAAAAAAATCTTATATTTAGTTTTTCATATATTACATTTATTGTCACCGCTTGTGTACTCCAAACACCCACAAATAAGCTATTTCTGATAAGAAGTCAACCGTCTTGCACCATTTTGTTTCTTTATAAAGAACTATGATTGCCTTTATGACTGCTCTCCGATTCTGCCACAGACATCAACAACTTGAGCATGGAGGAATTTGCAGGTAATATGTCAAAGAGTAAAAGTTTAATACAATATGATTTATCATGAATATTTGTTGTCTTGGTTATTTACTATTTTGAAGTGTCCAATCAAGTGCTTGAAATACAACTTTATTACTCACAAATATGCAAATAATAGAACATTTATATACAATATACTACCTAACAAAATGTATACTGTCAAACACTCTGAAATTGGTATTTTAGATCACCTGAATTGGTAGCAGCATACTTGCATACTTGTCAACTTTGCTGGGGATTGTAAAAACTTTCTTTTAATACCGTAATTATGAAAGAGGCATCTTGTTTCACATAACCCGCTGCACGTTAAGTGCCTAGGTTTAAGCAAACGGCATGGCTATGTTTATTTGCGTTAATAAAAGCATAACCTTGGTCTTGAGATGATAGGCCAATTACGCGAACTGCCTGTGAGGGAAGGCTGTGAGAGTTTGTCATAAGGGTTAGGTGTGAGTTTGGCAGAGGGTTTAGGTGTGAGCTGAATGAAGAGAATAGCGCTATCGGGGAAAGGGGGGGCGTTCTCAATTCTACTGCAGCTTTCATACTATGCTCCATCTGTCCCAAGCTTGTGGATCTAAACATGTTCACACTTTCGAGTCAGACTTGTCGTGGAAAATGCAAAGAGCGTTGGGTGGAGGACTTTTACACTCCGACTCTAAGGCGGTTTTAAAGGCCAGGCGATGCATTATGCTCTCAGTTCGCCTGTAATAAAAACTGATTTGGCTTGACAGAAGAGTAAATGCATCTGTCTGTGTCAGTTTCCTTGGTTAGATGCAGTACTTCAAGGTACAGCTCAAACAGCGATATAACAAACTAACCATGAAAGACCAAAGAGATCTCAAAACAAGTCAAGGATAAAGTGGTTGAAAAGCACAAATCAGGATTAGGTTACAAGAGTGTTCCGGAAATGTCGGTATCCCTTATAATGGGCGAGCGGGCCATCGTTAAGCGGGAGTGGCTTTCACACAAGAGTCTGCCATGTGATCAGGCTGCTGGCGCTCTGAAATATGTGCATTTTTCTGTATGATATTTTGGTTTCTGTGACATGGGGATCAGCGCATCCAGCTCCTGCTGAAGCACAGACATGAGGGGTCGAATAGAAATACCACTGAAAACAATTCTACATCTTTAAACGTATATGGAGTTTGCAATATATATGTGTGTGTGTGTGTGTTTGTATATGTATAGAAAGAGAGGAGAGAGAGAGTGCGTGATGGAATATGGTGGAAATTTCCGTTTCCATGTGCTCCGAACATGTAGCCAGACATAACATTTAGTCAGTCACAAATAAACAAATGTCTATTTTCCTCACACACATTAAAACCGATTAAATGTACGTATCCTGGGCAGTGCTGAAGTGATGCATTGTGGGAGAATGAGTCCAAGCTGTAAGAGCAGGCAGAACTTAGGGCTTGGAGAAGTGGATGATGGTGACCATTTCTTTCCTGGTGAGCTTGTATGTACAGAGTGCCACTGTTTGAAAGAGTACGCACACCAAAATAAGTCATTGTCAACTTCACAAACATTGACTCTGTACATCTGGAGGCTTAATCATTTCTACATTTGATTGACTCCGAAATCCTCTGACTTCTTTACCCAGTTGATTCCCTGGGTTCTCACGGTGAAAGAGAACACAGGTCTCTTGTGCAACAATACTGAACAATGTATTTGTCTCATTTCAGCATTTTCTGCGAATATACTGTTTCACATCCTGTAGTTTGACAGGGCTGGAGGGAACAAACACAGGGTTTTTTTTTTTGGGGGGGTGGTGCAAGACACAGGTCATGTGATGTTTCTAATCCGTTTCTAATGGACTGAGGAGGTGGAACAAACTAAGTGCAGTTGGACTAACCAGGTAACCCTGGCTCACACTCACACATTCACTGTATTGACATCTTTCAGGAGTTCAGTTTGTCTTGCAAGCCAAGACGCGTAACCTCATCCATAAAACACATAAAAGACCAAAGCAGTAAAACCATGTATACAACATCATACGCCACATCACACACAATCCATAAGAGATGACGAGAGTATCATGCTTGGAATTTAAGAGTTCGATGCCTTCAGGCAAAACAAATCCAGTGCTTCTTTTCTGTGGAGCTCGGGTATTCTGTATGGGAGGCTAGACAGTAGTGGGACACACTCACAGAAAAGGGTGGGCGATAGGTCATCCACTATATCTCATTCCTGACACATGAGTCAGAGAGAGCTCTAACTCTGCGCTGACAGAGAGGTAAAACATACTGAGGTTTTTGTGTCTTTGTGTCTTTGAACTGGTGATGTTTTGTGAGCCACCCAGCCATTTACATATTCACATATCTCTGGCATAGCCTTATAGAGCATCTTGAGTCTGGAATGGAAATGTTTCTTCATGCACCAAGCCTGAGTTACTAAAATAAGTTTATCATGTTATGTGTCACAGAGAAAAGAGAAATTACCAGGAATTCCATCCAGGAAAATGCATGCCTGACAGTTAAATTTGGAATTAATATTTGCCAGCTTATGGTACATATCAACAAAATTACACAAGTTATTCAGAAGATTTACCATATTATTCCAGCTTCTCTTTGTCATTGCCTGTTTCAAAAATCAAAAAAACTGAGCTGACAGACAGAACATAAAGATTTCAAGACATGCGTTATAATTGATTGAGAATTTGAGGCAAAGCTGCGCTATGTTGAAATTTTCAGAATAGAACTGCCAACATTTTCCTTAACATCAATTTATAAGTAAGTACAAGTACTTTTCTTCACAAATTTCTTTCACAAGACTTGAGTTCAGTAAACACAAAAATTAAATGGTTATAAATTTAGCCATATAAAAACAATTAAATTGTGGCATTATTCTAGAGTAGGAACTGACTCACTAAACTTCAAACTCAAAACAACAGTAAATCTTAAAAGGATAATGCGTATTATCATACCAGTATCATAATCTTGCACTTGATCTTTTCTCTTAAGTTGTCGTTAAATATATCTTTGGAGCAACTTCCCTCATAACACCAGAATGTGAGTCATTATTATGTTTTCTGAAGCAGTAGGCCGTTCTCTCACTTTCAGACATTTCACCTTAGAGTAATCCTCGCATCTCAGACGCTGTCAGTCGAGTGCCTCGGCTTTTCCGTCTCCAGACAGGAGAGAGGAGACCCTGCTCATACGCTGGGCAGACCAGTAAACAGAGCCCGATGTGTCCTTTTCCTCCGCGCTCCATACAGATGCTCTTTCTGTCTGACAGGACGTGGTTTTTATGTCAGCTGTTGACCTTCTGATGTCGGTCTCAGTTTGCTTTTCTGTACCAGAATCACCAGATAAAGTATCTGCTGTCTTCTATCCTTAATCTCACCAGTGCTTTGTGACACGAATGATTCAGTGTTTACCAATGCAATTTTTTTGTAAAAAAAAAAAAAAAAAACACAAAAATCTGAATTTTGAACGGATTTCAGATTTTTTGGCTGTAGCTCAGATTCATTCTGTGGAAAGGTTGACTCTGTCTGTCGGATCTAGTCTGATTTATAAGGGCACTGAATCACAGTGGAAGGTTAAAAAGTGGGTAAGGGTTAAAGAAATGAAAGGGTCTGATAACCAGTAGGAGATATCGGGGTCATCTTAAAGCTCAGACGTATATCTATATGATAAGGTCAAAAGGGGAGCAAATCAAAACATTTTCGCTTTTTTTTGTTGAAACATGGAACATTCCATTTATAAAAAAAAGTAAATTGATAAACACTAGTTTATCCATAGTTAAGTACCTTAAGGGTGCAACAGCATTCCGCTGGGTGGAAATCCAAAATACAGCCAGTGAGCTGCAAGAACAGATTCATGATATAATTGGCAGGCAGTTTGAGTACCAGGGAAATTTTGGGGGTGGAGAGTTTTAGCAATTTATGAATGTTTGTAGTAGGGTGTAGTAGAATGCTTTCATGTCATCCCTGTTGATTTACTTTCTTTACGGACCTCAGACATTGTGATGCACTGAAAGTCTGTTACCCTAAATTTTGCCCTGTCTGCCACTGTTTTTTTAAGAGATGTTGGCGCGAATTAAGTTCTGATGACTTGTTTGGTAAGTACATATCTTTTGTATGTTTTGCTTTGCCATTCTGCTCAAAGTATGTGTCAACAGACCACTCTGCATGTGAATTTCTCTATATATTATGTATAACATAGGATTTCTTTCTTTGTAACTGGCTAAATGACAAACTAAATGTAAAGGGTTGCTTTCATCATTTTTTAGTAGGGTGTGCTACTGCTAAGCAGAAGGATAAGTATGTCTTCAAAATTATATCAGAATCCTTTTTCTTCTTGACGACTGTTAAGATAATCATGTTTTTAATCTAGCAAACTATTTTAGTACAAAATTTGTCACCGTGCAAAAACCCAAATCAGAGTACCAAAGTGTTCAGACATCATTCAGAAGGCATGCAAAACTATTGAACAGGCCTTGGCTATGTTGGTAATATTAGACATGCCACATAACTAGTAAAGCAAGCCAGTACATTCAAATTTTGGTCATTTACCCGACATTTTCCTCCAAGGCGACATACGGCACAGGGTGGGTGTACATGGTAACAGTAGGTGTGCTCCTTGACCATGTGTCACATGATGACCAATATGTTGCCACCACAACGCCAGTGATCTATCAATTTATCCTCAGGAACAGTAGCCCTGCTAACCGAGTGTTTTTTAATGTCTTCAACAGACTACTGATCCTGAAGAATCCTTCACAAAGGATATGAAAGTGGCTCTCCTCACAGTCATAGATGGTGGGGATGGAGCTCAGTGTTCACCGCCAGTTGTGGTTCGAAATTGACTTTGAAATTGCATTTTAGGACAGCGTTGCGTCTGCGGGCATCGGTGGCCTTGCAAGTCTGTTTTTTCTTCTCGTTCGTTTTCTTGTTTTGATTCATACAGCTGTGCTGATTTGTCGTGAGGTGAGCGTCAATTTACAGTGGTGCCATTTTTTCAGTTTAATCAACATAATGTTGCCCTGACAGCTATGCAGTTGTGCGTGTTTGTGTAAGAGGTGTGTGTGTGTGTGTGTTTGTAAGTAAGAGAGGGGGGTGTGTGCAGGATATGTGTTAATTTAGAGTTGAGGACCGGGCTAAGATTTAGTTTATTATATTTTGTGTTCACACTTTACACTGGTACCTTGTTCCCCCAATAAACAATGAAAATCGTTAAGTGCTTTGTCTGTGTTGATTTACAATACCAACGTATGTCTTTAAAAGAGAGTTGCCTGGCTATCATAGTTGACAATTTTCTCAATTAAGATAAAAAGCCGATAGGAGTACAAATGCAAAGCAATTGCATTAAGGAAGATAAATGGTGTTAGCATTTGAACCCTGGTCTTTCAGGAACCAAACTTGTCGTGTCAGCTGCGATATGGACTGAGCTAACTGTTTACTCAGGTGGTGAGTGGTTTTAAAGTTTAAATCTAGCACTCATTTCAAAACACAAACTCATAAGTCAGAGTAATTACATTTCTAATCACAGGGTATTTGAAACATTAAGATTTGAGTTAATGTAACCGTAAAATAAAAATGGAAATCTAAGTTATATCAATTTATGTTTCCAAGTACAAAGGACTTAACACATCAGTTCCTCATAACATCATACATCTGGTGTACTTGAAGATGAAATTTATATTTTACATATATACATATATTTTATGCAACTTTGCATCCAGGAGTTCAGTTTACTCAAAATTTGTTTTGCAGAATGTTGACTCGTTTTTTTTTTTGTTGATGTTGAAGTCACCACATTATACCACATTATACCATATCATTACAGTATAGTATACATATACTCATTATGCAAAAATTTCTAAACATTTCCAAAAACATATCGCTGGGCCTGGCTACATTCGTTGTCTATGAAAAATATTCATGGAATATACCATGATCCTTCAGAGAGTCTTTGGCTCAGTCAAATGCTGCTTAAAAGTGTCCTAGATGACCACAACGGGAGCTCAAACAACACTGCTGGACGTCTGCCAGGAATTAATTACCTGTACCCAGGAAACTGTGTACTTACGCGCATTCTTTCAGAGTGGCATTTCAAGGAGCAGACTCCTGTTGCTACACAAGGCTATATGACGCACAGCAGGATATGAGCTGCTTTTGCCAGATACTAATGTGGAGACCAGATACATAAACACTGTATATTTGGGCAGGTTATCCTGACAGTGAAGCTCCACATATAACAGAATAAAATTATCATGAGTTGACATAAATACATAATAATGATTATATATGTAGTCTAAATTATTAGCACCCCTTTAGATGAACAAAACAGGCTGTACAGAAATGAAGAGCAAAAATACTGGGTAATATTTTATTCTAAAACATACTGGAAAAGCAAATTCTTTTATTCTACAAAGACTGTGGTAATTTTGGTTTATCTCAAATTCTGTTTTTCTCAAAAACACAAGTGTCAAATTATTGGCACCCCTAAAGATTATTTTGAATAAAATAAACCAAAGTCAAATCTGCGGTAGAATTCTACTCACATATCACCAAAAAACATTAAATATTCTGATTGTCGGGGGAGTCCTGTCGGAGGAGTATGAAGACGGGTTCTTTGGGGGACCTTCCCCACACAGACCTGTCGCGTCTCGAGTCACGCTAATCAAACAGAAATTAAGACACTAGCGAGACCCCCTTCCACCAAGCTAACGCTCCGGCTATAAATATTTCCTCCCTGTCAATAATTAATAGACCATTAACAAATGATATTTCAGCCTGTTTGGCTGTCTGTCTCCTTCGGTGCCACTCGAGATCGAGGGGAGGAGGTGGGGCCTGGTTTGGGATTAGTGGTGGTGGGGTGGGGGGGTGGATGTGAGACTGGAAGTGTCAGTTCACAGGCTGGGGTCTTCAAAGGCTAGGCTGCATAGTGTGAGCCCGGGGTGGCGGGGGGGGGGGGGGTGATGTCAGAGGGCTTGCTGCCAAGAAGGACGGGATCTGTGCCTGCCTTTCTCACAGCATAAAGCTCAGCAGGCAAGACAAAAGGCAAGGGTAACCTTCCGCGTTCTGAGAGAGACGAGCCTTTTCAGCAGGATTTACATTGAGGAGACGTACTTACCCAGGGCGACTTACACAGGTAATAACGTTATCCATTTCTACGGCTTTTCACCGTAGCGGTTCCGATGAAGCACCTTTGCTCAGAAGCACTTTTGCGACAGCGCTGTGCCCCACTTGGGAATGAAACCTGAATCTTCTGAGCTACAAACCCAGCGCCCCAAGTGCGTCCCGCAGTGCCGTAGCGCATTCATCTGTACCTTTACATTTGCTCAAAACACAGTCCTGAATCTCGCTTGTGACACGGTCCTGAATCTGTGTGCTTCCGTTAATAGCAAATGGCCGTATCTTCTCTCATTAGAGGGCATACTGCCTGCTGATGGCCAGTTCTGGGGAGCACTCAATCCAATTCTGTTGCACACAAGTGCAGTGTTTGACACAGCTAACTGCACTATGTCTGCAAAGAGCCGTAATGGCTGGTGGGGATGGTACTGTAGGTACTGCAGAAGAAAGCTCAGTGCTAGTTCATGTCACATATCTCTTGTGTCCTCTGGTGCTCCCTGAGCCTCTGTAATTTCCTGTTTGTTTCATTGTTGACAATAATTTGGTGTACTGTATTCATTGACCAGACCTGATGATATGAGTTAAATTACATTGCATTGTCATCATTTCACTGACACTTTTATCCAAAGTGACTTATGGTTGATTAGACTAGCCAAGGGCCAATTCCCCCTGGGAGCAATGTGGGGTTAAGGGCCTTGCTCAAGGGCCCAACAGCAATGGTGTTCTTGCTGTGGCTGGACTGGGGCTTGAACCACCAACCTCTGGAGTTCCAGTCATTTACCTTAGCCACTAGGCTACAGGCTTAAAAACATATCTTACATGGATATCTGAATGATATTAAAGGTTGGATGTCTAAGAACTGTCTCAGACTATATTTGGATAAAAACTAATCCAGGGTCCCTAATCTCCCACCAAATCTCAGTGCTGTCTTTGACCCGATTTGGATAAACATATAACAAAATCTTCCCAAGCAAGTTACTCCCCAAACTACTTCTGCCAAAGGAATATATCCAGAACAAGGTCATATTTTTAGCATGACCTAATTTATTGATTTATTTATTTGTTTGTTTGTTTGCTTTGCTTTTCGGCAAATCAAAAACGTTAAGCAAAATAGCCCTGGATGTTGGGGTCTTCATGCTGTGTTAATTCCCCAGGCCTGATAAACACACTACAGATTCAGACACAGACATTCGATGTTCAGGCGGGATTGTAATGTTTCCAATGGTCTACTGCATTATAGAACCTCCTGTTGTGGGGTTCCAGAACAGTTTACCAGGTTCTGCTGCAGGTTGTTTGGGTTCTGCAGCAGGATACCAGGGTTCTAAAGCATGTCGCCAGTGTTCCATTGTGTGTTGCTGGGGTATTGTAGTGTTACGATGCCAGGGTTCCACACCATGTTTTCTGGATCCTGCCATATGTTGCCAGGGCTCTGAAATGTGTGGGTTCTGCAGGATGTTTTTAGATTCTGCTCATGCTGCTGCGCTGTAGCTGTAATGAATATAGCGATTCTTGGCTCATTGGCACCACATTTGCTGTATTTATTTTGCACCAAAATCAACAGGGAACATGTTGGTGCTTTATAATTCCATTATTAAGACTTTATTACACATGTAGAGGCAGCAGACATTCGATAATTATATGTAGGCCTGTATTTATAACTAAGTAAAATGTCTGCTTCACTATATGAATATTGACTATTTTGTTGGTGTGGTTCTCCCTTTTTAAGGCTTCGCAGTTCATGGAATATTGACAAGGAACAGGTACACACCTATATTCACTGGCTGTGGATTGCCACTTTTCAATTCTGCCAGTAGAGGGCACTGTTCAGTGCAAAGGCATAACATAATCAGTCATTTAACATGAGAGAACCAATTCACATACAACAAACAATTCACAATGAGAAAAAAATATCTTTTTTCCCAAGGATATCTTAGAGAATGTCACTTCCACTGTTATTACTTTTAAAAAGTGTGTTGCTTGGTAGCAAATTCTGTTAAGGCACTGTCCCATTGTGTGGATATACACCACAGTCTGCATCCTGTGAAGGCGCTGTTCCAGTGTGTGGATGGGCCCCACAGTCTGCATCCTGTTAAGACACTGTTCCAGTGTGTGGATGGGCCCCACAGTCTGCATCCTGTTAAGACACTGTTCCAGTGTGTGGATGGGCCCCACAGTCTGCATCCTGTTAAGACACTGTTCCAGTGTGTGGATGGGCCCCACAGTCTGCATCCTGTTAAGGCACTGTTCCAGTGTGTGGATGGGCCCCACAGTCTGCATCCTGTTAAGACACTGTTCCAGTGTGTGGATGGGCCCCACAGTCTGCATCCTGTTAAGGCACTGCACTGCATCCTGTTAAGGCACTGTTCCAGTTAAGGCACTGTTCCAGTGTGTGGATGGGCCCCACAGTCTGCATCCTGTTAAATGAATCCTGTTTTCTGCATCCTGCCTCATGAATCCTGTTTAGTTGTCATAATGTGACTGCACAAAGCAGAAGTAATTCTTCCTGGGCACAACCTATGGAGAAGAAAGACAGCTGGTATTAAATTGGGGGGAAATCAGAAAAAATATTCATATAAATGAATAAATGCATTTCAAAAAAGTTAAATTAAATGTACACAATGAGGGGCAATAAATATCAGTAGAATGGGGGGAGGTCAAACAGTTACGCAATTCAAACCCTTCATGAGAGATTCTCCTCTGTGCCAACAAGACCCTTAATCACTCACTTCAATCAATCATCTCTTCTGTACGGTGGAGGCAACTCATTTTCTTTTTCCACATTAATTAGCAATAACTCGGTGTATTGTAGGCCCCGGGATGGCTGTCATGAGCGTCATCTTCAGATAACATGCAGTGGCAGTTACACGCACTGCCAATCAACGTATCTGAGTTTCTGCGCTCTCAAAGGGGAACAACCCATTTCCAGCCAGCCAGCCAGCGGAGTTTTGCTCTAAGATGCCCATCTCCCCCCCCCTAAGCCCCACCCTTGTTTTCTTTACCCATTTCACCATCACCAGTGTAGCACCTGAAAAGATATGTTGTTTTGTGGTGCATTGATATCGTAGTTTATTCACCTTTTGTTCAGTGGTGCCAGTAATGTTCGGTTATTTCGGTTGGGTTTGTATAATTGTGCCCGACAGCAGGGGGCAGAGTTCAACTGGCTGTCTGAAAGTACTGAGAGCTAAGTAGTAGAAGAAGAAGCGCGTGTGGTGGTGAGACGGAGCACCTGCGGAAAAAGAAAGATGCGCTCGGCGCTACAGCTACAGCTTGTTGTTTTATGCTTTTCCAGCCCTGCCGTGAGTAATAAAAGTGAACTTATTCCACGCCATACTGTTGTACATCGAGTGGTGTAATACCAGCAAAGATACATCCTTCCGGCCCGTTATATCCACAGCCCACACCGTTTCTGAATATGGTTGACTATCCTCGCACTGCGTCCAGATCCGCTGCTGTGTTGCCTTTAAGGACTCTGGTGACACAAACTGCATATAAAAACCATTCACATACAGACTTATAAATATGTGAAAACACACACACACACAATCACATATGTATGAATACACGTACACGTCTATATTATGTATACACCTATATTTCCATAGTTGTTTATATAACTCCCACCAAATTTGTACTGTAGTGGAGTGCATCTCTTATGGAAATATGTCAAATAAATTCATAACTGTGAGTGATTTCATTATTAGTGCACCTGCTGATGATTTGGTGGATATTATGATAGAACGCTCAAATTTAAAAGCGAATGGGAAAACAGCTTGTCTTCACCAGGCAGGAATGAATTGGGTTTGCTTAAGAGAATCCCAGTAGCTCCCAGCTTCCTGTATCGCTGCTGGGCATCTATTATGGCCCAGACCTGGTGAGGGAAAGAATTGCTTCAATTAAGTCCATAATTAGTCAGACACGTTCACTATTGTAACAAGCTCCTGCGAGGCTATTACCATGTTTTTGTTTGCTTTTTTTCTCCATGGTGCACTTGAACTGTCTTGGGTTTGCTCTCTGTTCTGTAATTTCAGAGTCTCAGAATACAGATTAAGCAGGTCCATCCTGTTCCCTCTCTCCCACCCCCCTCTGCCCCCCCGGCTCTGCAGACAACCGATTCAATTTGCAGTGTTGGGGAGCACTTGCTGTTATTCATTACCGGTTCTGTCCAGCAAACAATGCAAGCACACAACATAATGCACAAAGCGCTGTAGATTTAGGATGGATTTCCAACCGCATCAATCTTTATAGAATGAGTTTTGCAGCTTGCACACCAGAGCTCACAAAAGGTACAGTGCAAGATGTGGCTTTTACACCTCCCTAAAACACAGGGTTCATTCCTGCAGGCTCCCTTCATATGCTTAATAATGCGCACTCTCTGCTTGTGAATCCTTACGTTTGATTTCCACTACTACTCCTGTTCCTTTTTCTTCCTCGTCTTTTCTCTTTGACCCATCATTTCTTTGCTGTTCTACCTGTCATTTAGACATAATAAATTGTCATTGCCAAACAGTAAAATAATTTCTGTATCGATGAGGAGACAAAGTGTCCATATCGGAAGAGGGATGGTTAATTACACAGCTGCCGACGGGAGCACACACACATTCCAAAAATACCCAAACACAAGATGTACTTGTCTTTTCTGCAGTGGGTGCAGTGGAACAGGAGGAGGTGGGGTGGGGGTGGGGGTGGGGGTGGGGGGAGCATCGCCTCTTGCGTGACATGACTGCTCAAACACTCCCCCAGACATTTCACCATCATTTGCATCTCCTCAAATACATGCATCATCTGAATTATGTCAAAATAATAGTTTCTTACACAAAATTTAAAGAACAACTGAATCTAAGTTTCCTTAGACCTTTTTTTTAACTCATTCATCCACATTTTTTTAATCAAACTTTGGAGGATCATCCAGGTCAGCTTTGCCAAACTTGAGATTCATGTTCTTAGTTAAGCAGTGGTTTTTTCCTTCATTCTCTGCCATGAATTGCATGCCTTGACTGTATCTCTCTGACAGCGAAGCCATGAACACTGTGACCGGCTGAGGTAAGAGAAGTGCAAATCTCAAAATGTTATACAGGGGGTCCTCGACTTACGAATGCGTTCCGTTCCTACGACTTGTTTTATGCCGATTTTCGACGTAAGTCGGAATTTATACCTAAATTATACCTAAATTAACACCTTAAGTCACTCACTCTGTACACACAACACATGAAGGACATACAAAATACAGTAATTAAATGAAACAGTAATAAAAAAAGAGAGAACAATTTCTTATCTTTATTTCTGTGGTCGTATGTACGAACCAAACCGCGTAGGTCAAAACTAGGTTTTTTAATTAATTTATGGGAGTGTGTCGTAACCGTGAAATATCGTAACTTGAGACTGTTGTAACCCGAGGACCCCCTGTACTTGGATTTTTTTTGCCACCTCTTGGATGATTTTACAACGTTTTGCAGGATAGCCAGTCCTAGGAAGATTTACTGCTGTCCAAAACTTTCACCACTCTGAAAATATTTTGACTGTAGTTCAGTGAGGCTCCAGAACCTTAGAGATGGTTTTGTAACATTTTCCAGAGCGATAGGCATAAACAACAAGGTCTTACAGAAGGTCTTTGATTGTGGCATGATGCAGAACCTGGGTACTTGACCGCTCTCAAGGAATGAGTCAACGTTTGTCAGATTTATAATAAGGAGAGCTGGCCCTGCTCAGGTCTCATTGTTTGCCGGGGTATTTAAAGAGCTGCAAGAATTATCCTTTAACTTCCCACCTGAAGACTGTATGTCTAACTACACCAATAAAAGAGGAAGGAAAGTATTTTTCACATTACTGTAAACGCCATAATAGACTAATTGTCTTATTGACGAGGACACTTTGTCTCCTCATCGATACAGAAATTATTTTACTGTCTGGTAATGACAATTTATTACGTCTAAATGACAGGTTGAACAGCAAAGGAAGGATGGGTCAAAGAGAAAAGACGAGGAAGAAAAAGGAACAGGAGGAGTAGTGGCACATTATGAAGCATAGGAAGGGAGCCTGCAGGAATGGACCCTGTGTTTTAAGGAGGTGCAGGAGCCACAGCTTGTGCTGCACCCTTTGTATGGCATGTTGCTTAAGTGGAGTACATTTGTGGCAAACAGGAGGGCATGGGTATAAGTTCAAGAGCCTGCTGCCTCTGTCTCACTCAAGTAAATGTCAAGTTTATATGAACTGAGCATATATAAATCAGCAAGGATTATGTAGAGTGCCAAACCAATGAAGACAAAATAATTTTTGCATTTGTATGCATGATGGTAATGAAAAAACAGCTGCTAATCATTGTCTCAATTCTCATTTAGAGCAGCACTGTATGTAATGTTGTTGCCTGTCTTGGTGGTTGAATTTTTATAGAAGCATACGTTTATTCTGGATTTTTTTATTTTTTATTTGAACCTCTTTGCATCTTTGTCCAGGTGGATTACATAAATCTCCCCAAACAATTGTATGTGTTCAATCACTTGATTACATCACAGCATAAATAGGATGTCAGTTAGAACAAATTAGGCGTATTTTCACTGATTTAAAATATTGTGGAATTTATTGTTTTTTTTTTTCAAATTGAGTATTATAGCTGCAGAACACCTACACACAGCGCAACTCCTTAATGACAAAATTAAAAGTTTGTGTTTGCTTATCTCAAACTAACTCACATCAAAAGGTGAATAAAGTTGCAGAATGAGCGGTTACAGTACCCTCCATTCATTTCACAGAGAATTGTATAATTGTAATCAATTCAGGCATGGATAAAGATTATTATAAGACTGTTTATTATAAAAGTGGGCTTCTAAGTGGGAGTTATAAGCACGAAAGTCAGAGATTGTTTTGATACCATTGATCCTCTGCTTACTTTAGCCTCACACGCTTATGTTTGCCTACCACTTTTAACTTAATCAAATGATTATTCTTGGTATAAGCTACTGTTACACTTCACTAGCTGGTAGTTTGCTCATAATTTTTACATTGAATGTGTCTGCCAGGAGTGAGACGTTCATCAGTACTGCAGTGAATGTTAGCATAGCACTGGCAGTACTCATGCCATCATAACATCATGTTCTCCTCAGATGACGGCTTTTTGGTTTATTATTCTTCCCTTTTTTCTATCCACATGTTAAAATAGACATTCTGTTGTCTATTTGCTTCAAATACTGCTTATCATTGTGTTGTATAATGTGATTTGCTTCTTATTTAAAATGTATTAATTTACTGTTTATAATGGACACATAGGTGTGTTATAAAGGGCTAAATAGTATGGTGGCCCAGAAGGGAAATGCACCACAAAAGAACACAAAAGCTGTTTCACAAACCATATAACCCAACCACTACTTGAGCCATTAGTGTCACATAAAAGCAAATTCCCTTCACATTATGTCGATAACTCCGTACTTGCCAAATTCTGTGCTTCAAAATAACAAAGAAAGTGTTAAAAAAAAGTGTGCTGCAAGTTCGGAAATAACGCACATTAATGAACAAATTTAAAAGTGAAAACAAAATCAAAACGAGCTGATACAATTGATGTGCTCCATGCCACTTGTGCGAGTTGCAGAAAGGAAAATAAATTACTCGTTGTATGGTAAGGAACACACAATTCATTTTGAATAAGCAGCTGTGAATGAGAATGAAAATAATTGCCAGGTGTTTATTTGCCTCCATCATATCACCAAATGCACCATGTGCTTGTAAGAGACCTGGTGTTACTGGAGACAGTTATTCCATATGACACAGCTGCACAGTCAATGAAGCAAACTGAGGAAAACAAGAGCTAAATGTCATATTCCGAACACAAATCTGTTTTAATATTGCACTTATGCATCCACAAAACTCACATACAAATATCCAAAGTTTTACAGTACTGAAGACAATTGTGCATTGCTGAACTGTGAAAATTTAGGATTAATGTTTAGGATTACCACTTCCAGACTTGCAAACACATAAAATGGTGTTTTCTTGTTTTAAATTCTGAAAAAAGTACTGTAAAAACTAAACAATCTCATCCATTGCATACAATTTTACAGTACATCTCTTCACTCGAGTAAATGTAACATTAATAAGAAAGTTTTTGTGAGTTAGTTGTGTCAGGAGCAGTTTAGCCAGTACGGCATCATTACATTCTGGTTGTGGAATTTAATTTCATTACTAAGCGGACAGTTAAAAGAAGATTCAAGAAGGGTAAGTCCAGCTGTAGTCTGATATCATGATCACATGGTGTACAGACTGTATGTATTCACATATTTCAGAATACATGCAAATTAATCAAAACATTCCAAATGACTGAATCACATGTAGCCATGGGCAAAATCACAAAATCTCTAGTAAACTAGAGCTAGGGGAAACGCATTTATGCTGAATTTAGTAGTTATTTCAAACAAAGATATCAAAATACATATGATATTCAACATCAAAAATAATGCTATCTTTGTTTTAGCAATGCCAGTGTGAAGTAATGCTATTGAGAGGGTCATTATAACCCCACACCTAACATCAGCATAAGTGAAAGTGGACATGTTTACAAAGCAATATTGGTCCTATCATGACTAGTGGTGCTTAGCTAACTATAAGGAAGTACCAGCCGCTACACTGCTAACCAGCTACACATATTATTAGCCAAAGCTACTGATACATTTTCAAATTTCATGGTTGGTTCCTTCTCCTTGTACTTATCATTACATCCTCAGAGGATACTGTTGTGTCTTTTATCATGACAAGTGCTTATTATAAAACGGATGAGGGTATGATTGGAGCGCTAAATATAATTGCATATGAATCAATTATAACTGTGTGAATACTGCATTAGCTCACCTTAAAAGAGATGTTTTTTTCATGCTCTCACAATGGACAAGCGATTAAGTCAAATGAACTTGTGTATGGTGCAGTGAGGAAGGTCACTGAGTCTTGTAACTGCGAAGGCAACACAAGTTTTATCTGGAGAAACCTAAACTTTTTTCAATTTATTGGAGACTGACACTAATTTTCAAAAATATGACATATGAGTTCCCATCATTCATAAACTTATTGGAGACTGGAGTAAATTTGAAGTTTTGCTGTAAATGAAAATAACCATTTTATTTTATCCTCACAGGTGCATTAGATATTATGAAAGAGCAGCATGGATATTGCCTAAAATATTATTAAATACTTGCTCTGCTGCCAAGTCAAAATTAGTAAAGTGTTCCTTTCTGTACAAAGAGTAATTTTTTTCCAAATAAGTGACTCCCACTAGTGGTGTGGAACACTTTAGTTTTATCAGCTGGTTTTGCATTTGTTTTTGTTATGGTATGTGTTTTTACATTTGTGTCATCTATTAACTTGCATCATGTTTTCTCCACACATTTGCTTTATGCATATCAAAATAGTAGATGCAAGAAGCCAACAATGTTTAATGATAGAGGTTTAAAAACAAATAAAAATATCCTATTGAGACTCCACTACATTCACACATGTAGTAACAGGGCAGTGATAAATTTATTAACCACTTAAAACACTTTAAAAATAGTGTTTTCTTCCCAGAAAAGTTCAAAGCAATTTAGATTTTGTTTCATTTTTGTTTCCTCCCTCTTGTCTGCTGGCTGCTGATTGGCTGGGACAAGGGGTTAGATCTGGCTAAAATTGGCTGGGCTGAGGACTTGCTGTGAGAGGTGGAGTGTGGGAGGGCTTTAACAGTGCACCCTCCAGTTGGTGATCCACCTGTTAAACAGCTCTGCTAAATGTCTGAGAAATCTCTAGCTGATGTCCTAAATTAAAATATTTATGAAATGGGAAGGCATTAATTTTATTAGATATCCTAGCAGGGATGGCTGTAAGAGAGACATTCATATAAAGTGCTCATTATTCTGAAATTCATCTCTCTCTCTTTCCCTCGCTCTCTAAAAATCACCCTTCCAAATCTTGCAAGTTATTCAAGTTGCTTTTAGCTTTGAAACACCCTGAATTTTCCATAATCCCTGCTTTATCTCTCACATAGTTTTATTCTGTTTCTATCAGACCCATCATGTTTCATTTTTGCAGAATGACATATGCCGACAGCAGTTTATGAAGGTCTAACCATGCTTTTCACCCAATGCATCAGGGGGGACCATATAACCCCGAGTTTGCCATATGAAGCTGGGTTAGGGCCAATGTAACTATGCCTTCTTCCCTATTCAGCAGGGTTAGGGACCATCTAACCATGATTTTGCCCTATGCAGCAGGGTTTGGAGCCATATACGATACATTTTGCCCTGTGCAGCAAAGTTAGGGACCGTATAATTGTACCTTCAGCCTCATGCAGCAGCCAGAGTTAGGAACCATATAATATCTCAGCACGTCCTATAGCTCGCTATTACTCCCTTCATTATGGTAGCTCCAGCTTGCTCGCGCCGCTTCAGTTATTCTTCTCCTGTATGAAGCGTTTGCCACTCTGTCCATTTTCTGAGGAGATGAAATGAACTGAGAAAATTGAACTGAGAATAAAGCAGGCCCTAATCTACAGGATGGACCCTGTTACATGTTTTTCAAAGTGTCTGGTGGTTATTGAAGAATGCTAGAAAAAAAACTATGGCGACTGTGTAAAAAAAATACAGAAGATGACTCCTGTTTACATTCGTCTTCATAAGCTCGGGGCCGATGCTTGTGCTGCAAGATGCTTTATTGATATGGACCCAGGAATAAATAGCTTTATAATTTGACAAAGTCAGCCCCCCATTTAGTTTGTGAGAACCGGCGCTCTCAATCTATGTCGCAATCTCTGATGTGTTAATTAGCGCAGAATACTCACCGGCTTGTGCAATCCACAGTTCCAAGTAAATTTTGTCATTACCAAAATACTTCTCAGCAGGCAGGAATAGAAGGTAATTGCACTGAGCACAATGCATGTATAACAAAGAGTCGAAAAGCCATAAGTAAGCATAATTTCTGAATGTGAAATATTAGGTATTGCTTTAATCTCCCTTGGAGACTTATTTCAGATAGGACTTCTAGAAAATTGAAAGGATGTTCTGAATGTTTTTTTTTTTTTGCCCTCGTTGAAATAGACATTTGAGGTATTATAGAGGATTTTCTTTGAAGATTAAACAGACATTGCGGTTGCAAGGTGATAATTTAATCCGGATGCTTCTATTTTGTTTTCTCGGCCTGCTGGCGATCGCTTTTTTGCGGGACCCCAGTCTGAAGATGGCCCCTTCTGCCTTGCTGGTATTGATCGGATACTGGTGCGCCGCTCACCTGCAGCCGTACACAGGTGGGTTTCTCTCGTCTCCCTCTCACAGAGTTGTCTTTCCCTCTTCCTCACGCTGCTGTGACGGCAGCCCATGGCGTGTGTCCACGGCGATGACATATTAGTACTGCGTCAAAATGCGGCCTTAAATATGGAAAAGAAGTATAAAGATGAAACAGGCAGAGTAAGGAGCAGAGATCAGCAAAAGGAGCAGGGGATGCAGAGAGAGAAAGAGGGACGGAAAGAGAGAGAGGGACGGAGACAGAGAGAACGAGAGAGAGGGACAGAGACAAAGAGAGTGGGAGAGAAGAGAGGAAAAAGAGAGAGAGAGAGAAGGAGCAGTGATGTAGAGAGAGACCATTTCTGAGCGCTATTCAGGCCTAGCTGATAGCATGAGACACAGCTGCTGCGGAAAGCTTGCTTCACACCCTGTCTGGCGAATTAGGAAAATCAGCAGATTTCATTCAATGGCACTTATTTCTAGATTGCCTATCTATTAGTCAATCGGTGAAAGGAGTAACCTGGTACCGTCCTGAATGAAATTATACTTATTACGCTTGTCTCTGCACGTTGTGTCTATTTTTGTTGTCTTACTGGAACAGTGCGGTGTTTTTGAATTAGCATTATATATCTGACCGGCACCGTACAGCACACCTCAGATAGGATTGTGGGTAATTTTTTAATTTGACCTGCCCTGAAAAGTGCAAATGAAAAGTAACATTGTTGGAAAATTGTTGAAATTGTGGGAAATATATTGACTGTTCCTGAAGGATATATGTAACTTTGTCGATATCCACCAAGACAAAAACGGGTGTGCTGACTAGTCAGAAAATAAGGATCATAATGACTTTTTTGCCTTGTGCAGCTATTTTTGGAAAAAGCTGTGGTTGGAAAATTAGCTGAGAATTTCAAAGATAATAGAAAAGTGCTTCATCTATTGAGTCACATTTACTTCCATTTTAATTATACAGCTCTGTGGTGATAATGAGAGCGTAGAGCCAGAGGGGTGTTTGCATTATATGCTATACATACAAATACTGTGCTTGTTCTTCTTATTCCTCTTACTCTTCTTCATCTTTTCTACTTGCTCTTGTTGTTCTTATTATTATCATTATTATGTATTGTCATTATCATGACCATCACATAACATACATGGTCATATGGTCATACCGAGGGGTAAATAGTGTCCTGTTTGTGTGTGTGTGCGTGTGTGTGTGTGTGTGTGTGTGTGTGTGTGTGTGTGTGTGTGTGTGAAGGGTTAGTGGTACCCTGAAAGTGTATGTTGGATAAGTAGAGAGCCCTGCTTGTATGTGAAGTGTGTGTGTATGTGTGTGTGTGTGTATGGAGTAAGTAGATCCCTTTATGTGTGTGTGTGTGGTAAGTTGTGCCCTATCTCTGTGTGGAGTAAGTAGTGTGTATGTGTGTGTAAGGTAAGCAGTGTGGCACAATACACTCCTGCATATGTCACAGGTTTTGGGATGCTGTGTATCAGATGGAGCTATTTGGAGAAACAAGCAAGCAGCTGCAGTAACAGATTGCACCAGTAGAGGGGGCACTTTGACTGGCTTGCCTTTTTTTTTTTTTTTTTCTTGCATGTCTTTGAGTGGGGTAGAGAATATTCAGCAGACTGCATTATCCATTTCTTATGCTTACTCAGAGGAAAGTCTACATTTTCAGTGACTTCAGATTTTCCATCCTCAAGCCAAACTCGGTTATTTCTCGCATGCAGCGTGTGAATAGTGTGTAGGGGGGATCCCTCCATTTAAATGCAGCAGGAGGCCATGCTGGAGGCATGACCCAAGAGTCCGATGCCATGAACCAATGGTCATCTACCCCCTCCCCACCCCCTAATAGTCATGGGCAGAGTCGTTACTGTGCCAACAGAACAGGGAGCTCTCCTCGGATAGCTGTTTAGAAATTACACAATGGAAACTTAATCAGGCGGAACGCGGATCCTTAATTGGCTGTGCAAATTGATATTGCACGGTTTTGGGGGATTGGAGAACGTCCTGCAGCACAGGAGGCCTACAGGACTAACCGCCACCCCTCCCTCACCCCGCGGCCCCCCTCCCTAATCTGCCCTGGCCCGCTCCACTCTCTCCTCTCTGGGCCCGGGCCAGGGCTGAACGCCAGCCAGGGCGGCTGCAGATGGAGCCAGAGAAGCACTCCCGATTGGCTGAAAGGAAAAACAGGAAGAGAGCGAGAGAGCGGGAGAGTGGCAGTGCGGGGGCCGTGTGGAGCTCCAGCAGGGTAATGGAGACATCATCTCCAGTCATGCCATCAGACACAGCGCAAGAACATTTGGTTATTTCTTTATAGAGGCAAATTAAACAGAGAGAAGAGTGATAGTGAGAAAGAGAGAGAAGACAGAGGTTGAGGGAGAAAAAGGGACGAGGAGAGGTTGGTGGCTGATCCAACCTTATCAACATAACGGAGGGTGAGCAGGAGTGCATTAGCAAAGCACAGAAACGTTCCTTTTTCATAAAGGGGAAACTGCTTTAATTAGCATGGTTTGGGGTGTGTCCACCGGCGGAGCAGAGGGGTTGGGCGAGCAGTGGACAGGTGACAGGTGGGGAGGAAGGAGGGAGCAGTGCCAGTGAAGCGTGGCCAATCAGCTCAGTTTAATTAGAGACATTGCCATGGCGACAATGAGACTGTCTGCTTCATGACCTGTGTCTGCTTCCTCAGTCCCTTGGTATTATTATTATTATTATTATTAGTGCTGTTGCTGCTATTATTACTGTTCGTCCTTAAAGTCTGATCTTTCTTTCTTTTTTTTCTGCCATTTTTCAATAATTCAGTTCTCAATTGTAAAAAAGCATCCATTCATTTTTCATGACTGGCTGTATCTGATGCCGCTCTGCACAGAATCATGGCTGTCATGTAAGGTTATCTCTGAAAGAACAAGTTGCCTCCCCACAGATTTAACAAAGCAAATAATTTGACGGGAGAGAAAAGTAAAAGACATGAGCAACCGTTTCTCATCACACTAACTCTGGCTAAATAGGACACAGAGAAAGTGAACCGTGAATAGCTCTGGAATTGCATAGTTTGTAGATGGGTAATATGTTTGCTACGCTGTTGACTTTATCGGCTTTATTCATCGTTCAGGTCAGAGATTGCGGTGAAATGAACCTTGTGGGGTTTAGACGTTGCAGACAAAACCAGCAATGAAGCAAGCTAACATGCTTTACAGCTGATCAAACTGCTTTTCTGAGCCAAACAAGCCCTCTGATTGGTCAGGTTCTGATAGCACATAGTTAGGTAGGTCCATCAGTTATGGAGTTGGGGAAGTTCTGCTCTGTCATTCACACAACGCTGTCTGTCCTCCAGCCCACAGAAAGTTCCGGAAAGGGCATGCAAGATTTGCCTACCTCAGCAACCGGCCAAAGAGAAAAACTGCAGGAGGACTTAATCAGTCATTTAGCGCTGTCAATAAATGTTCTGATTATTAAATTATTATTAATGACATACACAGATGCGCATTGACCAGGGCGCGTGGGTGACGTGGTGTTAGCGTAGATCAGATGACACCGTGATGCTCGCCAGCGGTCCCCAGAGCTCGGCCATGCTGACAGGCCTTAAGAACGAAAGCATTGAAAGAGAATAAGCAGCGCAGATCGACCTCAGATACGACTTTCCCCGACACCCCGGCTTCCTGGCCTTGCAGCGGCCAGGCCGTGAGCCCCAGGCTGGGGGAGCAGAGCGGAGAGAAAGAGTCACCCTCGTCTCTTCTCTCCCCGACAGAGCGCTTTTTCCCTCTTAACTAAAGAGGAGAGGTGATGTGTATCTGGCTGCTGCTGCCTCAGTCCTAATGAATTCTAATTAGACTAAGTGCTGGCTTCCCTAACCCACTGACAGTCTCCTCCCACTTTCCCACCCATTGGCTCTGTGCTTACTCAAATAATAAAATCATCTTTCCATTTAATGAACAGGAGAGAGGACAGCGATGTTAATCACACCGTACCTCTATTAGCAAGAGAGAAGAAAGAAAGAAAACAGGAAAGAAAAACATTTCCCCATTGTATTTTTTTTTGTCTGGTCATGATAGATATCTGTATAATAGATTTCAGATATCTTAATGGTTGTTGGAGGGTCATGTTTCTTTATTTATCCCTCGATTCAAGCTGCCTGTTTGGTCGAGCCTCAAGAAATTTCACTGTGATCAGACAGCCACAGTCGTGTTGAATTCGGTTTACTTGTGCTCCTGTGAACATTAGTATCATTGGAAGTGCATTTACATTGCAGATATCTATAATACTGGCAGTAAATACCATATGCAAATACACATACATGGGAATTTTGTCCACTGAACTGTGCAACTGCTATTTTTAATCTTATAAGCAGGTATAAGATAATTCACTCAATCTCTGATGTAATTATCACAGCATGAGAGCAGCTCTTAAGGACTTGTATGTAATTACAGACATCACAATGGGAGCACCGAGCTGTAGACATCACCCAGACCAAAGCCTGTACTTTGTATCTTTATAAATAATATTTCTTTTGTCTTCCTTGTTTTTCATTTTTATTTTTAAATGCAAAGAATACACCTCCAGCAGAGTCCATATCAAAATTGTTTCAGAGATGTGTTCTTTCCTGCCTTCAGAAAAACACGCCAAACATCTACACTGTGCCCCCGGTGGTGGGATGATGAATCTGTCTGCAGATGTCAGAGCTGCAAAATCATCATGGCAACAACCACACACCTGCGTACGCTCGGGCCCTTGATTCTGCCGCGGCGTTACATCTATTTTCCGAGTTTTCAGAGGCAACCCCTCTGTGCAGCATATACAGATTGGTCTTCCCCACAACAACGCAAACACAGCAATACGAAATAAGCTTGGAAGACTCCATGTTTGACATCACATACACAGAATGATTTAATGTAATATTAATGTGAGTATTATGCAGTTAAAATATCTTTGCATAACATTAAAATGAAGCTGTTCTAAAATGATTTGTAGCATTGTTAGAATTATGGTCAAATTACGCGCAGTGTGAATCTGCCACAGTAGCGGTGATTTTCTTCTTTTGTCCTCTTAACCGCTGTGTTGTGTTGTTTAGATGAATGTTTTGGGCCTCCTTCTCAAAAGCGGCTTGCACGATGGGGAGAGCGTTTTGCCGTGTTTTTACTTACTCAAGCTTTCAAGAGAGACGTTTTACAGAGAAAACTCTGTAATTCATCCAAACAAACATTTTCGAACTTGAGCTGATGCGCCGGTGAACCTAACAGCTGATATAGACCGATGTAAGAAGCATCGACCGTATTTAGCTTTTTACTGCAATTTATTTGCTGTGGCCTTGTTAATCCTGGGAGTGGAACAAAGGTTCTTTCAGACCCTGCCATTCATACATAACATCGATTTATGTATGTTTTTCATGAAATGGATACACCGTCTTGAAATTTCCATTCACGGCTGCCAAAATGCACCTAAAATCACAGATGTAGCAGGAGGCCATGCTAAAGCTAAAGTGCCCACCGGACCTTAGATTCAATCTTTCATGACTGTCTGACTCATTGAGCAGTTTGCTATTCTATAAGAGAAGGCCTCTGTAGGTTATGACTCTTCACCGAGAACCACCAGACACCTTATAAAAACTGTGAAGGCAACATCACACAAAAGACCCGTGGCTTAACGTGAAGCCAGCTGAAGCTCATGCTAACATTGTATGACTTTTTGTTGGATACCGATACCGAAAACCAGGAAAGCACTTACAGGGGTGGCAGGCCAGAGCATGGCTTAAATCACAGCGTTACTCACCCTAATCTCCGTCATTCAGAAACCCATGCCATGCACGTAAGAAAATACGAGCTCAAGACACAGAGACTGTCGTGTTTTACACTGATGAAATGCAAAGAGAGAAATCGGCGCGTGTTCTGAACTTAACCGATGTCCTTGAATGACCTGAAGGGGAGGGGACGTGCTGCATGTGGCGGCTGCCACCATTTTGCTTCTCATTTTGCTTTTGCCAATGAAATCACCATTTGACATGCCCGATCCAACCATGGATTATCATGTCTTGAGAGTGGGCCAATATACTCCTATCCAGATCACATCAATGCACAGATTCGCACATAGACTGGCGGGAAAACGTTCATTGTCCAGACGGGCGAGAATTCGATAAAGTTTTTTCTACTAAAATGCAGCATTGTGCTATTGGCGGCCAGGATAGAAATAACTGTGAAAAGTGAAAGCCATATACTAAACATAACAATACCACTCAATGAAAACCACAGACATCGGTGGCTGTGAGTTTCGAGGAGAATGGACTGATTGCAGGGTCGAAAATGAAAGTGTTCCCCAAAATCCTTTCACACCAGATGATGTGATATGGTCTTATCCTTCGGTCCGCTATATCTCCAGAACCTGCTTGCAACACACTGAACTACATATAGAGTGCATTTATATCAGCAAACATCATGTATGGACATTATTTTAGGATGAACCGATTTGAACTATGAGAGATTAAACTTATTGCAAACATTCAACTACATTAACCTGCTTCTTGATATGCATAATATGGTCCACAGCACCCAGGAATCATCCAACAAATCAAAGAATTATGTATCATAGACAGGACCACAAATTTTAGCAACCTTGTGATCTCTATGCCTTGAGTTTTTCTCTTGTGTATTGCTGGATCTCTCAGTTAGAAAAAAATGGATGAAGGAGGGCAGCAAGAATGGGTCTGACTACTTAATTCATTTACTAAGCTAATGTTTATTTATTTATTTTTCATAGCTCTCTCTCTGTCTTTGAGCATAAACTTCATAGCGCTTAAAGCAACTGTACTGACGACCCATTAATATTAATTGTTTTGGTTTTGCTAGGTTGCACTGAAAACTGCAGTCTGTGATATTGTTGTTAAGTGTGCTGTCGACCAACAGTTTCTGCTGAAATTGGAAACACTGAAATGGGACAACAAGCTGACCTAGATCAGGAATTGTTCCAGTAGTAGTAGTAATAATAATAATAATAATAATCACCATCATCATCATCAATATCATCACCCACAAAAATTAAACACAGCCTCTTAAACAAATTCTCAGTTTATCCTAACCATTTATGTAGAGTTCAAATTTGTAGCTGATTCACTGGAATTCATGTGATGTGAGATTTTCACATTAGTTTTTTTCTTATTATATGAATCGAAGGGAGAATGTCAGATTGCTGATTGAAAACTTGCTCCTCTGATTAATTGTTCTCTTGATTCGCCGTCACTGAGGTCAGAAGCAACTGAAGAATGAATTTTGCTTAAATTAAGTACAACAACAGCAGATTGAAAACCTTAACTTTTATCTTTTAGACGCACAGCTCTGACTTGACTACAGACTTCGTCGACAAAAAACTAGCGTGTAGCTGACAGGAGATGGAGTTCAGCTCGGTACGAAGCTGAAAGCTCAATCAGTTCTGACAAACAGAACTC
The DNA here is from genome assembly GCA_022829145.1 of Albula goreensis. NCBI lineage: Eukaryota > Metazoa > Chordata > Actinopteri > Albuliformes > Albulidae > Albula > Albula goreensis. The sequence goes on from CM040746.1 coordinate 1,242,637, forward strand.
AGCTGGAACTAAACATATTCGTACTGAAACGCACCCCTGAACACAACACTCCTGCAGATTATTCCATAACCGTCGCAAATGGCTGATGTGCGGCACAAAGGTTGTGAAGTGTATGGTTAGCGACGCCCAGCATAGCCAAACCCAGCTGTGAAAGACTCTGGGGACAATAAGGTCCTGATTAGGCCTCACTAGCAGCTGCAGAACACATTTAGCGCCTGTGGACTGAACACTGCTGCGCTGGTTACCACCTCTTATCGAAACGCACGAGTCAACAAGGTAAAAGATAACAGCTCTCTTTTGATGACGGTTTGCACAGAGGGCATCAGGTAGTACTGAGAATTGTGTTTAACAAAAGGTATGGTAGCGAGAGAGGGCATTTAAAAACAAAAAAACATTTACTACAACCAGTAGTCCCTGTTACCAGAGGCAGACCTTGTCAGTTCTTGGTGTTGTTCCCTAGCTTTGCCATAAACACACAGAAAGCCAAATAAAAAGGGAAAATCATTTATCTCATACACTACATAACTATGAAGAGTTCAGTCCAACGTTCCTGGCAATCCTAGCAGTGGGGCTGTCTGCAGCAGAGCCTGACTCTGCTGTGTCAAGGCCCTAGGCGGCAGCAGGGCCATGAGGGAAAACAGGTGGACTTTTGACAAACTTCACAGACTCCGCGGGACTCAGGTTTAGCAGCTTCTCTGCTGGGCTGAAGCGAAATTAGTGCCTCTCGGCCCCCACGTTGGACCCACACTGAGTTTGGCAGCTCAGCAGGAACCTTGCAGTTTCTCCCAAAAAAGCAATCTGGAAAGCAGGGCCTCATTATCACAACTTCTGTTTCTGATCATTAAATAATCCACTATTAGGACATTTTCTGGTCTTTGGAAAATGCATTGGACAGACAATCTGTCACTTTTCTGCAACTCATTAGATTCACCCTGTAGGAGATTGCGACCTTATCATCAATAACTGTGGTGAGAGAGGAAAAAGTTGAGTACCTCAAGCAATTCTCTGTACCTCACCATAAATGACTGTGAGAAGTTATTAATTTCTGAAGGTAAAGTGCTACATTCATGGGCTCTCATATTTGCTAATCGTTGGCTATACGGTGTGATGTTCTTTCCACTCTTGTACCAAGGTATTAGTCTTATCGATTCTGAACAGGTTGTTCTTCATAAAAAGGATAAAAAAGTTGTTGAATTAATACTGTCTGGTGTTGTATCTATTATTGTACATTCTGATCTGTTTTTGCTTCTTTACCAGTCTACTGTCATGACTGTCGTACCTTTGAACATTGGCACTACATTATTTTTTATTCATTTTTGAGATTTCAGCTCTTGAGTCATGACTCTTTTTGGTTTAAATAAATAGCGCGATGTTGCCGTTCCAATAAAGGGTAAAAGTGCTGATGGAGTTGAATATAGCTCGACGGTGGTGATGGTTTTTGACCCTCCCACTCCATCCCTGGCCCCTGCAGTAATGAGCAGTCTTCTGAAAGGCTAGCTGTCTGCAGGGTCAGATGGGCTTTGGGAGAGGAGCGATGCCGCGGTGGCCATGACACCTCCGGGAGATGACAAGCGGAGCGCAGCTTCCTCCGGCTCGACGGATCGGCTGCCGACTTGATATTTCAGCTCCTGTTAGGTGACATTTGGCTGACTGAATGGTGTCAGGGAGTGACGGTGTGAGAGAGAGGAGGCGGAGAGCGCGGGGATGTGTCATCGCTGCTGTTATCGCAGCGGTATGCAAGTTTCACAGCCCCCCGGCGGGGAGAGAGCGCTTTCTTGACGGTAATAACGCAGCGTGGAAGTGCCGCACAGCAGGGGGCGATGCGACACACCGGAGGCCACGACAGGAGAGCGCATTCACAGACGCCCCACGCGAGGGAAGAGACGCACACCGTCTGGGGAAATAAATAAATAAAACAAAAAAAAACTACAAATAAAATGACTTCAGGATTATGCATCCAGTCTGATTTGGCTTTTGCGGATGTGAAATGTTCCGTGGTTTCAGCGCTCCGAATGTTCTGAGAAGCTGAAGATAACATACGGCGTAGGAGAGCGGCCGTTGGGGGAAATCAGTCTGGCATGTGGTGGGAAGCTTCCAGCAGCCAGAGGCTAATTTCACAGTGATTGTCTCAACCAATGATAGGCTGCACACATCTATTTGCTGTTCACCAGAAATCACTTTTCTCCAGGTTGCAAAGATATTTACAGTAGAGTAGATAAGTGTATCACACAGGTTTGCATTACAGATCTGCAGCAGGAGCTGAGAGATTTGCACATGATGATGGAAGGTTTAGCCAGCATGACTTAAGGGTGGACCGCGAGCTCTCTCTCCTGAGGGAGAGAAAGCAGGGCTCTCACTGGCTCCTCTACACAGCAAGAGACCGTGCCATCAACCCCCAGAACTTGGCACAGTGTGAAGTACAAACAAGAAAAAATAAATCATGAGTTTGTGTGTGTTTGTATGACTGTAAGTCTGCATTTAAATGTATATACGTGTGCATATGTGTGTGTGTGTGTGTGAATTTGGATTTGTGTGTGTATATGTGAGTGTGTGTGCGTGTGTGAATTAGAATGTGTGTGTGTGTGTGTGTGTGTGTGTGTGTGTGTGTGTGTGTGTGTGTGTGTGTGTGTGTGTGTGTGTGTGTGTGTGTGTGCGTGTTTGAATATGTGTATGTTTCACATCTCATCTCCCTTTAAGATGTCCTTGCATTTCCAACACTGATGTGCTGTCAGCTATATATAGTCTTCCTCAGCAATAAAGGTGCTGGTGAAAGTAAGTGATCTAATCACTTTATTAGGGATAAATGTCATGTTTTTGACGACAGGCTCACAGAGTAACCCCTGGATGTAGACATAAAGGTCGGACAGCGGTGTAGGAAAGACCAGTTAATATCATCACTAATGCGTGTAAATATCAGCTACTGTCTGCTCATGCTACGTGTCCTCAAATACCAGCCTCTGTCTGTGCATACTATATACCAGTCACCATCTGTGCATGCTGCATACCGGCCTCCGTCTGTGCATACTTAATACCAGACACTGTCTGTGCATACTGCATACCAGCCTCCGTCTGTGCATGCTGCATACCAGCCTCCGTCTGTGCATGCTGCATACCAGCCTCCGTCTGTGCATACTATATACCAGACACTGTCTGTGCATGCTATATACCAGACACCGTCTGTGCACACTGCATACCAGACACTGTCTGTGCATGCTATATACCAGACACCGTCTGTGCACACTGCATACCAGACACTGTCTGTGCATGCTATATACCAGACACCGTCTGTGCACACTGCATACCAGACACTGTCTGTGCATACTATATACCAATCACCATCTGTGCATACTGCATACCAGACACTGTCTGTGCATGCTATATACCAGTCACCATCTGTGCATGCTGCATACCAGATACTGTCTGTGCATACTATATACCTGTCACCATCTGTGCATACTGCATACCAGACACTGTCTGTGCATGCTATATACCAGCCATTACCTGTGCATACTACATACCAGCCACTGTTTGCACATACTACATGCCAGCCACTGTCTGCACATACTACAAACCAGCCACTGTCTGCACATACTGAATACCTGACACTGTCTGTGCATACGGCATACCAGCCAATATCTGCGCATACTACATACCAACCACTGTCTGTGCATACTACGTAAAAATCCTTGACTGCGCATACCACAAATCTATTTGTGTATGTATGTACTATATGTATACATGCAAGCTTATGTGTGTACATACCTGTGTGTTGGCATGTCCATATTCATGCATGTGTGTGTGCGTATGTGTGTGTGTGCGCACGCATGTGTATGGGATTACAAGGTAGAAACACAGTATAATAAAAAAATGACGATACAGATTTGTACAATGTTAAACTTTTTCAATAAATGAAACAAGAGAAGATTTTGAGAACAAAAGAAGATTTTATAGTGAAAAGAGTACGATATTTATTGATCCTTTGGAACAGTCCTTGATATAGTTTACTCCTAAGACACTGAGAACCAAACAAAAGGAAAACAAAAATAAACTCTATTTTCAGATTGTGAGTGCGTGCAAAGCATCCATTCATCATTCGTTGATGGTAATATGCCGAAATATAGGCCTGAATATGAGTATCTGGTCTATAAGTAAAATAGGAACACATGACTCAGACATGTTGGTATAGCATGCATTTGTAATGAGATCATAATAATATTCAAGTCAAAACAAATTGTTTTTTCTTCTTCTAAACAAAACCCATGAATTTACATAAAGGCCAACTCACTGGTGCATGACTAATGCATGCAAACATTTTAAACATGCTCTCCACACAGTTCTTGGGTTCTTGGACAGATGCTGGTGGATACATTAGTAAGACCAACATGTCGATTCCACACTCTGAATCTTTTTTTTTTCTTTCGGAGAACCACCTCACCCTTGTCTGTGGTAATTTTTTCCACCGCAAAAACACCATCAGCGCTGAAAACATCCTGGGAAGGAGGACGAAGAAGGTCTGTCCTTTGCAAGTGCCTATCTTTTATAAATATTTAAAAGGACACAAGGACATGATACCCTCTCATGTCTCTTGCCAGGGATGAGAGCTCTATTAGCTTAATCTGGCGATTTGCAATGCCTGGTTCCCCTTCCGTTAACAAACAGTTCTCCCACCTCTGCTCCTCCATCTGGTGGAGCTTCAGGGGGCTGTGCTGGGGTCTTTCTGCTGGTGCAGGACACTGTGGGTTCCCCTGTGTGTGGGACACTGTGCTGGGGCTCTCTGTGTGTGGGACACTGTGCTGGGGCTCTCTGTGTGTAGGACACTGTGCTGGGCTTCTCTGTGCAGACAGGACACTGTGCTGGGACTCTCTGTGTGTAGGACACTGTGCTGGGGCTTTCTGTGTGTGGGACACTTTGCTGGGGCCCTCTGTGTGTGGGACACTGTGCTGGAGCTCTCTGTGTGTAGGACACTGTGCTGGGGCTCCCTGTGTGTGGGACACTGTGCTGGGCTTCTCTGTGCAGACAGGACACTGTGCTGGGACTCTGTGTGTAGGACACTGTGCTGGGGCTCCCTGTGTGTGGGACACTGTGCTGGGCTTCTCTGTGCAGACAGGACACTGTGCTGGGGCTCCCTGTGTGTGGGACACTGTGCTGGGGCTCTCTGTGTGTGGGACACTGTGCTGGGGCTCTCTGTGTGTGGGACACTGTGCCGGGCTTCTCTGTGCAGACAGGACACTGTGCTGGGGCTCTTTCTCTGTGGGGCGCTGTTCTGGGTTTCTCTCTGCAGACAGGACAGTGTGCCGGGGCTCTGTGTGTGTGGGACACTGTGCTGGGTTTCTCAGTACAGACAGGACACTGTTCTAGGGCTCAACGGCCATACACCCTGCTGTATCTTTTTTATGTCAAACTGCTGAAGTGAAGCAGCCACAGCAGAAATAGAACTGTTTTATATCTTACCTCATCTTTTTATTATTCTAAACCATTGGTTTTCTCAGACACAGAAAGGGACATTTTTTTTTTTTTTTTAAAGGGGGAAAAATTGAAACAATGAATTCGTTGTTTTCAGATCAAATGTTTATTTGTGTAAGGTTTTATTTTTTATGTTTTCTGGGATTCGAGATGAATCTCATTTGTATTTTTCTTTGGAAAATTCAGCATACTTAAATGAATTCTTCAAAAAAGCTCATGGGTATACAATTGAAGGGTAATTAAGAAAATAATTTGCATGCCATAGTGTCCATTTTGTATATGCTGTTGTAAATACATACAACAGCATATGAAATTAGGGCAAGCTAACTAGCATAAACAGACAAGAGCAGACATTTCAAATAATTTGATAATAGATAGATAGATAGATAGATAGATAGATAGATAGATAGATAGATAGATAGATAGATAGATAGATAGATAGATAGATGACTTTATTCATCCCCGAAGGGAAATTAGATTGTCATAGCAGTCCGGTAAATTTTAATACGATACAGATAAATGGAATAAAAAATAATATAAAATAAAATAAAAAATAAAATAGAAATAAATAAATAAATTGCTGAGGTCGAGAGAATAAAAACAAAACAAGATATAAACAAGATGTACACATACCTTAAATAATATACTGTGAATATGTACATAGGATGTGCAATAGGATGCAAAAAGTACTGTAATAATATAATAATAAAATAGAATAATAAAAATATAAATATAATAAAAATATAATAAAAATAGAATAATTCTGTATAAGGCATTTAAAATAGTGCAAAAATACAACAGAAGTAGTGTGCTTCTGTCCTACCATGGAATAGAATTCAAAAGTCCTCCAATCAATATAAAATTTAGCAAGCACAAAGAAAAGAATCTAAAAATGTCAAAACACAGATAAAGTTACGGCGGCAATGCTGGCTTGTAATACTGTATGCGACTGAACTTGATTACAGAACTGCATTTTTTCCTGCCTCTCCAAGAGAGACTCTGCTTTGAAAAACATTTTTGATAACATTGAAATAAAGAAAAGACAGGAAGAGCTGCAACAACGACAGAAAGCATAGTTCACATTTAAGCCTTCAATTGTTGACCAAAGGTTCTGCACTACAATCTTTGCACGGAAATATCAATTAGTCCCTTCTGCTCCAGCAAAAACAGTTTAATTTGGTGCACCTCCAAAAAACTCATTAAGATACCAAAACGCAGCACTGAAGTGGAAGTCCGGCACTGTGACATAGCTCCTGTCGCCATCCCAGAATAACCTGGTAGTCAGAGGCGAAGAGGAAACTCATAGGAACACAAGAAGAGCGTCTGGAGTCTGTCCAATGTGAAAGCTTTAGCGTCCCGCCCACCTAGTTCATCTAGATGTGTTGCCATAGTGAGAACAGAGGATAAAATGTCATGAGGAAATCATTCTAATTAGTAATTAACAGCCTAATCACGGATTTGCTATTCCTGTAAAATGATTGACAGAAGTCAAAACCTTGAAGAGACACAGTTCAGAGAAAACTCTGACTGAGTTCACATTGACCTGTAAGAGAGCAAAATAATAAGCATAAAAATATTCCCAGCTGGCAAGAAATATTTCCTTTTGACATTTTAAATTATTTATTTATTGACTGTATCGTGTTGGAACATATTTATTTTGAAAAAAATGTCACCATGTCTTTGAGTACTTAGAAGTTGATGTTGCTTTTATTGGCTTCAGAAAAAAAATAAAAGGTAAATTCTGCATCAGAAAAAATGAAAGTGATAGAATAAATCAGATAGTGTAATATCACATTTGGGCCAGTAATATATTGACAGTCTTCCACAATATCAATATCCTACAGGAACCAGAGAGCACACACATTTGCAAAAAAATCTGATTTTTCAGTGCTACATGGATGAAAGATATCCCAGAATTCCAAAGTACTCAAAATCAAATCTACAAAAGAGGTTTTATGTAAATTAAAGTACCAAAACTGCTTTCAGAATAATGAATAATACAAAATTCAAGGGACCAAAAAGCAGCACAATTACTTTATGCAAAGAAAGCATACTCTATCAACATCATTTTTTGGAGTTTTGATGAATTTGTTATTAATTAGTAATAAGATACTTGCAGAATATGAATACGGTCTACATATTTTGCGTTCTCCCAAACCCCCATCCTTCTCCCCGTTCATATTCATTGGCATAGATCATTATTCAGAAATGCAATGCAGTGAGCTGGCATTTAAAGCCCTCTCATTCAGCTCTCCAACAAACAAACAGCTATGTAATAAAAATGTGGTTTGAAAACTATGATTGTTAATTTCATTGTCAAGTCAGGAAGTGTTAGTGATGTGGTCACAGTGAACTCTACATCAGCTCAGCACAGACCCCCAGTAAAAGGGGACCCCCACACTGTGTGTGTGTGCGTATTTGTGTGTGCCAACTGGCTTTGGTGATTGTTTACTGTTGAAATATTGGCATTTTGTTGTGTGGGTGGGGGTGGGGTGGGGTTGGGGGTCCTCCATCAGTGCTGGGCGCTGGGGTGTCCATCCATCCAGCTGAATCTCTGATCTGCTGCCTGCTGGCCTCCCCTCCCTCCCACAGGACCACTGAGAACTACTCTGCCTCGGCTCCCTCCATCTGGCCCTTCACTGCCCCATCCTCACCCTCACAGCAAACATAGATCGCGTATACCAGTGAATGTGTCTCAGACTGGCTACAGATTTTCTGTTCCTACAACCCTGATCTGTACATAAAGCGAACTGACAGACTCACCCCAAACCGGATCTGTATATACAGCGGAATGTCTCCTCCCAAACCTGATCTATATATACAAGGAACAGATTGCCTCCCCCTAAACTTGGTCTGTCTTGCCTTCCACTGTCCCAAAACCCACATAGATACAAACATGCGTACACCCATAGATACACAGTCAAACACACATAAGCAAAAATACATACACATACACTTACGCTCACCCACACCACACTTATGCATGCAACACATGTGCACACACACACATACATATACACACGACCCCATTCTCTTTCACACACACACTCACACACACGCACACACACGCACTCAAGCCCAGCATGGAGCACCAGTTAAAAGAGCTGTCTCTGTGGAGATGCTTCTCAAGTCCATGGCCTTCTTATCCCTGTACACACCCCCCCCCTCCCCCCCCTTGCCCCTTCCACCCCAAAACCAACCCCCCTCATTCTGAGCTTCAATCTCCCACTGCCTTCCCATGCTGCTCTTCATTCTGGAATGTTCCGCAACACAACAGGAAGCTACCGTCTGTCGGAGCTGACCCTCTTAGGTCTTAATGTCAGGTCCTGGAGTCCAGCTCTGTCAGTGTCCTATGCTTCTGCCAGACTTCTTACAGAAACAGAAAACAAAAGCGTCTCAGTTCCATGCCAGGCCCTGCAACACACACACACACACACACACACACACAAACACACTCACACTTTTACAAACCATCTTTTATTTTTCATATCCATGACACCGAGTAATCTAAACCTCTTTCATCTGCTCATCAATTCATGTTTAGAGACGAAAAAAAAAATCGAGCAAATCAATATCGGTAATAATACGCAGTATTGGTGGAGCGTAATGCAGTTTGGGGAATGGCGTAATGGGGTTGTAACAGGATAGGGGTGTGTGTTACCCTCTTTGGCTGCTCTGAATATTCCATTACATCAGCGCAAGGTTCGGAGAGCTGGCCAGGTCCTCGGGGGTCAGGCTCATGTCCGTGCTCTCAGGTGTCAGCGCTTTTCCGGAAACGCGGCCGGAGATCGGCTCCTCGCTGACCCCGTGCCTTCCTCTCTCGTGCGGCTGCCGGATGGGTCAAACGGCCCTGGCAGCGACTGATCAAGGTCAACCCAAAACGACAGCCTTTGGATCTCTGCTCCAGATTAAAGCTGCTTTAAACACTAAAATAGAAGGAGGAGAAGGAATAAGGCGAGATTTAAAAAAACCTGTGATATAGACAGATACATACACACACACACACACACACACACACACACACACTCATACACTTACATACTCCAAAACATTTGCACATACTCACAAGCATGCACACGCAAACATTTGCACACACAAAGACACAATTTCACTCATACATAAATACTGGCACATTCATTCACACACACCAACATTCACACACGTGTGCACACACACATTCACTCACACATGCACATATTCACACAAACACTCCTTTTAAAACACACATTTATATGCACACGAAAATTCGCACACACAGGAGCACACACAAACATTCACACACACTCTCTCTCTCCCACACACACACACACACACACACACACACACACACACACACACACACACACACACACACACAGACAGGGAAAAACAGAAACAGCAGCAAGGTCAGTGGTGTAATCAGGCAGCTGGTGAGGACAGGCAGATACGAATCTTAATGAAATGCACCTGCAGTCACATCGAGGACAATGTGTCGCTGTAACCGTCAACCACAAAGAGCTTCCTGTCGCCATGGACTTCTGGCTGCCTCTCTGTGATTGCTTATTTATTTATTTTTTTATCAGGGAATGCTTAATAGCAACAGGGTTGAATCATTCAACCAGACACACCCTTATGCAGTTGGTTGGCTAAATTACAGGCTCACTTGTCTGGACCCCTAAGCACACTCTCCTTATTGCATCTGGAACGGGAAGTAACCCAGTTTATGAAGCTCGTTTTCTGTTTGTTCATGTGCATTTTTGGTCATGCTGTCAGGACCTGGAGCAACACCTACATGAAATCACATTTTGTGAGAGGATATAACTCAGTTTAGGCAAAAACAAATACTACCTGTCCCCAGCGGAGGGAAGCTGGGCCGACATGTACAGTTTTTCGTGATCACTAAGGCACGTTTTTTGAAATTATGCTCAATTTCCCAAAACTCTAAACACAATTGCAAAACTGCACACTCATCTTCACAAACTTCAGACTTCCTTGTCAAAACCAAACTCTCCACTCAAAACCATATAATCTTACACCTAAACCAAACTTTGCCTTCAGACATCACACAAAATCCATTAAATACACACACACTACAAAATGGTCACCGCACACCAGTGAGATAAATTCAAAACCAGTGATTGTGGTTTTTCCCCCAGAAAAAAAAACTCTTACAAGATGAAGACCATATAAAGACACAAAATGTACAGACGTATACATTAATCCCACAATGTACTGCAGTACAATAAACTAAAATTGAGTGTCAAAATAGATGTACTGTAAAATATGCAAATAAAGAACATAGAATACATATAAACCAATATAAACTAATGGAGAAAAACAGTTTTTACATAAAGAAACAAATCACATTTATTCAGCATCCTGCATCTGGTCAGATATCCTCATCAACAGCGACGTTCACTCAAGCCGAGTAGTGGGGGGGGGGTTGAACCCTTGTATGGCTTATCCACCCCTGGCAAGTTCCAACCATGCTATCTACACACACCTCTTTGGTTGCACTCTTTGCCCAGCTTCCCTCACTGACATCCCATAAACAAGCTCATTAAGAGTTGCATGGACCTCATACAGAAACTGTCTCCTTTCCCCTCCCCTTCCTCTTAGTCCTCCTCCTCCTCCTCCTTCTCCTCCATGTGTCCTCTTCATCTACCTTCAGGTCTTCCTAGACCCAAAACGTGAACTTGTATCTTGTGTCTATCAATCCTCAGGCTGTGATTGGGAACTGGGTCTGTCTTTTGGTAGACGGCAATATGGTTTGGGATGTTTAGTTAGCAGGCCCAAGAATAGTGTGTAAACACTAGGAATACGCTAATGTATCAATGTTCGGGCAGCCTGGTCAAGGTCATGGTGCCATCAGGTTATGACGAGGCTGGACAGGCTCATAGCGCTGCAAGGTTATGGACAGTCTGGTCAGACTCAAAGTACCCTAAGCTTTTGAGCAGCCTAGTCAAGCTCATGTTACTTTAAGGTTATGCGTCTAACAGATAAGGTCGTCAAAATATGCCGACTCTTGTACCGTTCCAGTTCGTCAGTGCTGCGCGAGCAAAAGACACAGCATTGATGTCATTGTCATTTTTATGGCTGGTGAAAGACTTCATAGCTTCAGGACACAGAGGGGGAAGCATAACTTCAGGAATGCTAAAGATGCCACATTGCAGGGTGAGTTTATGACCTACATAAAGAGAAATAAAGATGTGATAGAAAGACTCGACTGTACCCCAGAACTCGGGAGTGCTCATCTCCAAGCCAAGGAAAATTAAAATTTCCGCCCATAACTCTTCACGCAGCGCCCATTTGGTCTTCATTTGAATATGTTTGTCCTCTCCTCGCTGACCTCATTTTAAGACTTAATTAAATTCTGCCGACAGACGTTCGTCCCTTAATGACTTTCTTGCCAGGAGTCCTGTACAGGTGTGTTCCTTACTGTACAAAAAAGGGGGAGAAATTTACGAGAGTGCTCACCAGCACGCCATCCCTGCATTCGTTTCCCCTCTATTTCATTAACTCTCACACCTGTGAGTGTGGGTGAGCTAAAGCCCTGTCTGACTGTGGGTCGGGCATTTTGCGATTAGCCGATTTAAAGGAAGTACATAATTTGGATAGAGGGACTAAGCAGTAGTATTCTAATAATAATCATAAAAAGAAGAAGAAGAAGATTAATAATAATGAGGGCTGTCATAAGAGGGGAAATGAACTGATAATGGGAGGAAAGGCATAGTGGAAAATGTTTATGAAGCACAAATATACCAACCTTTATTATGTTCATTAATAAACCGTGATCGATAATCCATGTGTTCGCTATGCCAGGGAAACAGTCAGGATTTACTGTGGACAGCTACTTACACAAATTCTTTACCAAAATACACCCTCAGCCAAACTCCCTTACATTCAAAAACTAGAAGGCCGTGTCTCTCGACCATCAAAACATGAAGCCGCAGGAAAGCTATCAATTAGAGGATCTCACACTTCCTCAAACCTCCCGAGAGATGATTATCTTTCAGATTATCTGCCCACAGACACAGATCAATAGGTACACAGATTTACCATGCAGGAGAGATCCATACTGTACACTGCGCCCGATTTAGCATCGAGGAGGATATACTCAACAAAGTTCCGCGAGCAAAACTGAACGACATCTTGACCACCTGAATACATAGGCAGTCAAGAAAAATGAAAAAAGATGAGTTCAGTCCTGAACCCACAAGCAATTTCTTAAAAAAAAAAAAAAAAACGAAACTAAACACATTTGAAAATCATTATTACCAATCGTCCGACTGAAACGTACATGCTTCAGGGAAGTTTTACTTCAGGCCTTGCTATTGCCTTTACTAAACTGAACTCATAAAACATGAATGAATATTCCTAAATTATACTAAATTCCTGAATTGTATTTAAGTCATTTAGAAAACAAATATGAATACATGATTCGAAGTATCTTTGCCTGTGCTACTGGTGTTGAATAAGTCGATACTAAAGCCAATTGCACAACAGATAGAGAAATTCTTCTCTTTAATCAATTCTCCACTGTAATCGGACCTGTAGGGAGGTTTTGCCACAAGAGAGTGCGGAATATAAGATCTTTGCATCATACTTAGTCATTGAACTAATTCAAGTTGTAGATCTTTTGTTGGCGGAGATTTGCAATGTGTTTATTTCTTTATTTACCAAAAGTCAACCAGATAATTATCAGCTGTGATGATATGAGGAATCAAAGTGAAGAAGTCATGAATAGGGTTGTGCAGCCAGTTAGCCTTGGGAGGTTATCTGGTAGCCAAATGTTTTGAGTGCTGTTTAAGAGTTTTATTGTACATGAGCAAGTGTCTTTCTTTTATTGTTATTTTGAAACCTTTTGTTGTTCAACTGATCCCTCCTCATGCAAGTCTTGGAAGGTGGAATTCATTTAGAATTTTATAGAATCATGTGTGATTAATTTTGGTTTAATCCTTACCGTTATTACATGAATGAGATTCATATAATCTCATCATACCAACATTTGCATTTTATTCTTTCAAATAGTTAGATTTATTTTCTTTTCTCTTTTAAATGTGTGAAGCTATTTTGTCATGAGGAGCCAATTTACCCAATTAACCAGTATAGCTCACTTGCTATTATTATTACAGCACTACTCTTTACATTACACCAAAATGTTTATAGCTACACTGGCTCTATACATTAATTTCACCTGAGAGATCCTCACACTACAGTTTATCCTTAATCTCTATGATCTATTGATGATATAGTGAAGAAATATTGGCCCAAGTTAAAGCAGGGAAATATAGGTATCACAGCTTGAAGAAATTTTAGGAATTTTTACAAGTAAGTATTTTTCGCACATTTATGAAATGTGTTTTTGTATTGAGTTCATTCCCAAACACACACACATACACACACACACACACACACACACACTTGTTTAGCTTTTATGAATTGTGACAATAACAGGAAAGATGGTTCCGGAAGAGGCCAAAGCTGATGGCCCAATGAAACTACCTTGTCTCGCTGTTATACCAGATCACACCAGGTCTTCGATATCTGTCTCAGGTTATTGATATTTTTGTCCTTCAGGATCTTCATTCTTCAGCCGCGGCAGAATGTTCCGGAGCACTTCAGGATGACTCACACTCTCCAGGAGAGCCTTTACCTCCAGAAAAGGAACTGCAAAACATGGGAAGCTTCCTCATTCAAAACCACAAAGGATTTTGAGCTGATAGCACAACCACAGACACTACAGAATTCAATCAAACATCCTCTTTAACTTTTCACAAATGTTCAATTCTCTTCAAGAGTATGTGCAATTCAATCAAAACAGATGTTTGTCTCCTCGATGGCAATTTCCATTTTATTTAAGAATGGAGCACACTTTCCACAGAACATTTTTACTTGTCTACTTAGAAAAATGGAACACTCAACATATTCAAAGAAAATGATGTTTTAATGTAGTCTGATTTGACAGAAATGCATATATCCTTAGGGAGGTATGTTTAATCGAATCTATATGAGCAAAACAGGTATTCTTTCCGCAATATGCTATATGCTTTTGACATGTGCTTAAAATTTTAACTTTACTATGTGCCATAAAGGCGGTGCTAGATCAGGGCCACTCATGGACAGAATGTCAGTGAATTAGCATATGAAATAGACTCACTCAACATAACTTTGACTCACAATTAAAACCAATAATTATCTTTGGAACAGTTCAGTGGATTTGAGGAACCCCCACCTTGTGTTTGCAAAGCAATGATCAAACACTGAGTCAAATTCAAAGACCACTGTTATATAAATCCCCAACTATATCTTCAATGGATGAATAGTTTGTGTGTATGTGTGGGTGTGTGTGTATACATGTGTATGTGTAGTTTTGAGGATTCATAAAATCACAATATTCTGCCTTAAGATTGTACAAGTTTAATCATTGTTGGAGTAAAACATGAGGATATGTTTATGTTTATCTTTTTTAGAAAGGAAATGTCCTTGTAGCACAAGGAGTTAGATTCCATTAGGCTACTACCTGAAAATAAACACAAAGTTAGCTTTAGAAAGAAGCCTACATGTGCTGTAATGCAGTTTTTTTGTTTGTGTCTGTATTTGTATGAAGTCATAAAAGATACTATAAAACCGAGCGAGGTCTAAGCTGTAAACCAATACAGACATGTGTATAGAGAGATAGACCCTTTCTCAAATAAAAAAAAAAAAAATAGAAACCGATCTCACTCTATGGCTGTAACTTCTATTATCACACTCCGGTGTATTTCAGAGTAAAAGGAGCAAGAGAGTTCATGGTGTGAAGCAATACGTCAGCCACTTCATTCTCACTACTCTTGCAGCACTCCATTTTAAACACATAAAGAAATAAATAAACCCGGCCTCTAATGATGTCATTGGCCAGTGTTTTAATGGCAGGGAGCTCTTCTCTGCACAGAGATACTGAGTTCTATCGGAACATGCTGAGATGGGAGTCAGCCTTCATGCCTTATCTATTTGTATTTTATAGCCCTTGCTTAATGTATTTATGGACGGAATATAACATATACATAAACCATAAGGCAATAACATTTCACGCGTTGCTGCAACGTTAGACATCTTTGGGAACCTTGCTGTGCTCAATGAAATCTCTGCAGGCTATTGGGGAAAAAAAAACTATATTTTAAGAAAAGTGTGTCAAGGAAGTAGAAATGATATCAGTGCGAGAACTTGCCGTGAAGTATCAATAATGTTAATATGGATAAGGATCATTGAACATTTGCACTTGATTTCAAGAGACACATCATGACCTGGTTTGTTATTGTATTGATAGGGGTTAACGCGAACTGCTAATGCTTTTTGACTACTAATGTCACCATTTGGTGCCTATGGATCTGTGTGGTGTAATATGGGAGACCAGTGTCTGTATTCTTGGTTTGAATATTCTGCATTAATATCTCACATTATTGACAGTTACTGAGTCTGATGTTAAGAAAAATGTACTGAAACCAAAATGCAAGCTTGGTTCCTGCTCTACAATAAGATATGGGGTATTTACATGAGAGACTGTGCAATCCCAAGATACAGTGTCCAGACAGAGCAGATGGCGAAATTTGTATAATCCAGTTGCTGGAATATGGCTGGTAATGGCTGTGAATGAAGGCAGCTTTAGTGCAAAGCTCTGTTAGTATACGTACGACTGTATTTACTCTGTATTTTATTCATTTTTAGTCATGCTCATGTATTGTGTTATCTGAATTCAGGCTACTCATACTCTTCAGCACTGAGGACAGTCATCAAAACATAAGTATTTATTGCAGTTATAGATCAGATTTTCTCTGACATTTTCACAATTGGTTAACAGGAAAAGAATGACTTAATTTGCTGAAATACCTTTCGAGAGTGAGATTGAGGGCGAAGCTCAATCACGTCTGGTCTATTCTATTTGATTCTTTCTTCTTTATCCACTTTCGAGTTTTTATCTCCGATTTTCACTTCACTTGTGATTTGAAGTGCTCAGTCATGTCCATAGGCCCATCTCATTGCTGCTGCTCCCTCCGTCAGTTTGAGAGAGAGCGGACAACCTTTCCATGCTCAAACTGCGGGCACTAGCCGGAGTCTCTTCATTCCCCCGGTCCAGCGCAACGGAAGCATACGCCTGACATGCATGTGACATTGGACAGGCACAAACCTGGCACCGTGGACAGACACACAGACCATGCGGACA
Organism: Albula goreensis; assembly: GCA_022829145.1. NCBI lineage: Eukaryota > Metazoa > Chordata > Actinopteri > Albuliformes > Albulidae > Albula > Albula goreensis. Next base: position 1,259,282 of record CM040746.1, read on the forward strand.
GGATCCTATACCAGACGCTCACGGTAAAACCTCGGTATGGATTCAGTTTACCATTCTTCCAATCTTTGACACACAGATGAATGCCAGTGTTTTTGTATTCACAGACAGTTTCATGAGGTGGTTCCTGGACTCCCGAAACGTACTGGTAAGAATAAACCTTACACTTGTTTTTAATTGTGAGTCAGCGATAAGAGCAAACATTGATTGAATACAAGTCAGTTCAAGGCCAATTTAAATTCATGCTGAGAATATACTCCATTATAATCATAGTATCAAATTCCAGTCCTGAACACAAACAAACTGTTCATAGAAAAGGGCAACTGTCCTGATTAATTTATGACGGCATGTGGAAACAGAGAAACCCATTTTATTTTTCAGTAAGTGATTGTCTGTGATGGGTATCCACTGCATGTGCGGTTGTCTCATTATAATTGAAACCTTGGAATTATAACGGGCTGTTAATTGTTCTTAATTAGACTGTTTGAATGTGTGATGAAGGGCGATTCACCATCTTATGGCGACAATGTGTCAGAAATATCTTTGAACGCCACCAAAAATTCATATCCCAACTTTTAATTACTTTGATCGACTAATGTGTTCATTTTTTTCTAATTTCATGTTGGCAAAATTGTTTCTGTTGACAGACAGACCATTTTAACTGATTCAATTACACATAGGCAAAAAAATCAGTGAGGTCTCAAATGTAAAAAATGTGGACACCTGGTCATTGAACTAAATATTTGGGTAAAAAAAAAATGAAAATGACAATTACTCAAACCTGCAATGCAACAAATTAAGTTCAAAGAAAAAAAATGATTCAAAACACAACAGTTTTTTAACACTATTAATTTAGAGTTCACTAGAAACATTCTCAGACAATGGGAGGAATTAAATTGAAATGCTTTAAGTGGTGAGGTGTAGTGCTTGTACACTGGTTTTGGGCTTGGAGTCCTAAGGGGGAGAGGAGTGCAGATATTCTGGTAAGAGAAGAGGACCCCCCTATAAGAAAACACATAATTAGGAAAGGAGGTGATGGGGAGGAGGTGGGATGCCAGAAATGCAAAGCACGATGGGAGCTAGGTACGTGGTGTTTATATACTTTCGGTGGAGACCGGAATTGATTAAAGGGTGTTGTCTGAGAATGATTCTCCCGAACTTTGTTTTAACAAACTCCATTTCACTAGAAACATTCTCAGACAATGGGAGGAATTAAATTGAAATGCTTTAAGTGGTGAGGTGTAGTGCTTGTACACTGGTTTTGGGCTTGGAGTCCTAAGGGGGAGAGGAGTGCAGATATTCTGGTAAGAGAAGAGGACCCCCAAAGACTGCCAGCCAGGAAGATGTAGATGGTGGGACTGAAAAGAAAAGAAAACGTTATTGGACGAGTGCGACGTGGGCGGAATGTAAGTCTGAAGTGTTGAGTCGGATGTAAGATTGGCTAACGGTGAGTCGAGTTTGAAATAATGGATAAAACATCCCTTGCCGGATTGATCGGTTTTAATGAACTTGAGAAAATATTGGATGATCTCCTGGCTGATTACAGTGAGATCGGATAAACAGGGATGTATACTGGGGTTGAAGTAGGTGGATGCAGAGGTGAATTCGGAGCAGCGTAAGAATCCGAAAAATGCAAGCGTGAATAAGGTTGCGAGGTTGATGTCTGTATGTGGGTCGGAGTAGCCGGATCGGAGGAAATCTATGCAGCGTGTGAGTATGGGAAGCGTCATGGGATTTCTGGAAGTTTGTACGCCGGGGTCTAGCCTTTGGAACCCTTTCAAGAGGAGTTGGATTTGAGGGTTGTGTATGTGAGGGCAATTGGAACCGAAAAGGAGTTTGTGGAAAAATTGTATACCGCTTTAGGTATACCCTGATGGTGGAGGTTTTGATTCGGAGATGAGAGTGGGCGAAAGTTATGTAAGAGGAGTATGTGACCAAGCTGAATGACGGGAATTGGTGGTTGTGATGAGCATGGAATGACTTAAGCAGTTCCAGGCGGTGTAGTAAGACTGAAGTGTGCGTGGTGATGAGGCTTAAAGGATTGCATCGAGGGAGCGCAGGTGCAGGTGATGAAGGGGGTGATTCACGGGAACGTTAGCTGTGAGTAGGGAGGAACTGGAACCGGGTTGGTGTCTGCTTCTGGAGCCAAGGCGTAGAATTTCTGAAATCAGAAGCGAGAAAGACAGACAGCAATTTCGTTGTAATGACCCGGGACGTGAGCGGCGCGGATGATGAACTGATTACAAGCGGATGCCCAGGTGAGTGGCATGGTGGCGTTAGAGCGTGAGCGACCTTTATAGATTATGTGGACAGTGGCTAAATTATCCGAATGGATTAGGAGAGCGAGTACGATATGAATAATCTACCGTGGGGAATGACACGCATTGCGAAATTTAAATGACCGAGAAGCGATAAAGGTCTCTTTTTTTTGTGCAGCGGGGTTAGACAAGTGGCCGTGCAATGCTTCGCTAATCCGGTCTATCTTTCTTTAGGGAGAGAGGACCGGAGTTCTTTGTGTCGAGAATAATGCCCAAAAAACTCTAGAAAGGTGGAAGGACCGAACGTTGTCCCTGCTGCCAGCGGGACGCCGAGGTCGCGGAAGACCTGGAGCATGGAAGCAAGGCCGGACAGAATGCTGTAGAGCAGTGAGGGTGTTGCAGGTGAAGAGACGAAGGAAGCTGAGCTGGGAGGGATGAGGGAGGGGGGCGCTGTGCCGGATCCCTAGGAGCGTGCAATGGCGGCGCTACCGCCGACGACACGGGTGCCGGGGGAAGCCCGCCGACTCCGGAGGGGACGCCGGGAGCGAGCTGGGAGAGCTACGGTGCCGAGTCCCTAGGAGCGTGCAGTGGAAGGACAGGCGGCGCGTCGGGCGCCGGCTGGGGCCAACCGACTCCGGAGGGGACTCGGGCAGAGGGGGGGGGAAGGGGGAGCTGTGCCGGATCCCTAGGAGCGTGCAATGGCGGCGCTACCGCCGACGACACGGGTGCCGGGGGAAGCCCGCCGACTCCGGAGGGGACGCCGGGAGCAGGGAGGGAGAGATACGGTGCCGAGTCCCTAGGAGCGTGCAGTGGAAGGACAGGCGGCGCGGCGGGCACCGGCTGGGGCCAACCGACTCCGGGGGGGACTCGGGCAGAGGGAGGGGGGGCACGAGGGCAGCCGGAGCGCTGAGAGGGCGCCGAGATGGGGCTGCTCCGTCGCTAGCAGCAAGGAGGCAGGTGAAGGAGACGGGGCCGGACTGAGCAGCCGCGGGGAAGGAGTCGGCGACAGGCGCAGCCGAGGACAGCCCGAGGGTCCAGCGGAGGTCGCCAGGAGGTAGGGTGACGTCATCGACTCCGCGCTGAGCTTGAGCAGGGACTGTCAGGACCCCAGGTCGCAGAGAGTCTGAGTACAGGCGAAACAGCTCTGCTTTCCTCAAGTTCGCAGGAAAATAGACTCCGCGGTCGGTGCGCAGGGTCCGGCGACGGATCGGGGGACGACCTCGGGCAGGGGCCGCCGTGGCCGGGTCTCGGGCGTCTCGGGGAGGAGAAGCCGAGGAGCCGGAATCAGGGACGGGGGAGAAGTCGTCATCGGAAGCGTGAAGCAGCAATTCCATGGCGCTGGAAGCGATTCGAATTCAGCCAGTGCAGAAGTCGGGCAGAAACAGGAAACTGAACATGCCAGAAATGCAAAGCACGATGGGAGCTAGGTACGTGGTGTTTATATACTTTCGGTGGAGACCGGAATTGATTAAAGGGTGTTGTCTGAGAATGATTCTCCCGAACTTTGTTTTAACAAACTCCATATGTGACGAAAATCTGCATATACAGGGAGCCCCTGGCCTGAATTTGAAAGCTACCATTCTATGAGACAATGGCTTTACTTCTGAAAATAATACATAAAAGAAAAGCTTGACTGAATACCCATGTGAATTCTTTACAGAGGTGTAACAGTTGGGCTTCTGAAGCTAAATTTATCTTGGTAGAGCACGCATTTCTATTATATTGCATGTTTTTCTTATCCTAGGTCAGAAAACACATTTTCAGTTTTGCACGTATCCTTAGCAACAATCACTTAGACACATTTCTTTTATCTCTCAAGCTATTGAAACTAATTGGGCTGAAATCATTTGATTTATCTTTGCTTTAAGTCTGATGTGCTCGGAGAATTGTTTAATGAGAAGAGATAAGTGGTCTTGTCAAAAAAAAAACTTCGTTCGTCAACAGAGCTGGTTCTTCCTCCGCATTCATGCCCATAGTTAGGTGTCGTGGTAATGTTTGTACTGACCCCCACAATCATCAAAACTCAATACGGTGTACTGCGTCCCTGCAGTTCCTGCCAACGAAAATACACGGGCAGTCTCCTCAGAGATGAGAGGTGTAAAAAAAAGTCCCACACCCATCCTCCTTTTTCCCAAACAACAGCCAGGATCATCTGTAAAATGCAGCCTCCAAAAAGCTTTGCAAGTTATACTGATTCTCCTTTTCAACTTTTTCTCTCTGGAGCTTCTGCAGTCAATCATTGTGTTTTATGATTATAAAGCGTTGGGTGGATGTGGCCTTTATGACCCGCCGCTGATATCTGAACACCAATCATCTCCGAGCGTTCCCGCCGCTGATACCCGAACACCAATCACCTCCGAGCTTTACCTACGACTCATACCAAAACACCGGTCACCTCTTACCTTATCTGCTGCTGATGCCAAGACACCAATCACATCCACAGTTTAGCCCGCCTGCTGCCACGGCGACACCCACGGCGACACCGGAGGATTCTTACTTTTTATTTTGGTTATTTATACTGAAAATAACGAAACGATGAAAAGTGATGAGTTGGGCAAGGATATCAGTGGCTTTGTTTTGCTTCCAGTGGCCAACAGAAGAGCCCAACTTGAGCTCAAGTTGAATTGCTGCTACAGTATGAAGTGTGGATTCCTTCATTATCAGATAGTATAATAAATAAATCAGCGTGTGGGGGTAAATGTAAAAAACTCTATGTATGAGTAAGAAAATATACAGTACTGATACATAAACACCAATTGTCTCCAAGTGATACTCTAAGGTGAAGCAATGCTTACTCTGGGGTTACTTTCTGCACTGAAGCACTGCTTACTCTGAGGTTCATTTCCGCACTGAAGCACTGCTTACTCTGGGGTTCATTTCTGCAATGAAGCACTGCTTACTCTGAGATTCATTTCCGCACTGAAGCAGTGCTTACTCTGAGGTTCATTTCCGCACTGAAGCAGTGCTTACTCTGGGGTTCATTTCCGCACTGAAGCAGTGCTTACTCTGGGGTTAATTTCCGCACTGAAGCAGTGTTTACTCTGGGGTTCATTTCCGCACCGAAGCAGTGCTTACTCTCGGGTTCATTTCTGCACTGAAGCAGTGCTTACTCTGGGGTTCATTTCCGCACCGAAGCAGTGCTTACTCTCGGGTTCATTTCCGCACTGAAGCACTGCTTACTCTGGGGTTCATTTCTGCACTGAAGCAGTGCTTACTCTGGGGTTCATTTCCGCACTGAAGCAGTGCTTACTCTCGGGTTCATTTCTGCACTGAAGCAGTGCTTACTCTGGGGTTCATTTCCGCACTGAAGCAGTGCTTACTCTCGGGTTCATTTCCGCACTGAAGCAGTGCTTACTCTCGGGTTCATTTCTGCACTGAAGCAGTGCTTACTCTGGGGTTAATTTCGGCACTGAAGCAGTGCTTACTCTGGGGTTAATTTCCGCACTGAAGCAGTGCTTACTCTGAGGTTAATTTCCGCACTGAAGCACTGCTTACTCTGGGGTTCATTTCTGCACTGAAGCACTGCTTACTCTGAGGTTCATTTCCGCACTGAAGCACTGCTTACTCTGGGGTTCATTTCTGCAATGAAGCGCTGCTTACTCTGAGATTCATTTCCGCACTGAAGCAGTGCTTACTCTCGGGTTCATTTCCGCACTGAAGCAGTGCTTACTCTCGGGTTCATTTCTGCACTGAAGCAGTGCTTACTCTGGGGTTAATTTCCGCACTGAAGCAGTGCTTACTCTCGGGTTCATTTCTGCACTGAAGCAGTGCTTACTCTGGGGTTAATTTCCGCACTGAAGCAGTGCTTACTCTGGGGTTAATTTCCGCACTGAAGCAGTGCTTACTCTGGGGTTAATTTCCGCACTGAAGCAGTGCTTACTCCCAGGTTAATTGAAATATTGAAATATATATTGTTGCAGCGGCGAGGGCCACGTGTGTTTCATCGGCTGCCTCTCTCACTGGCCTACATAATGGCCAGTGCTCTGCTACATGCGCTCTTCTGCACGCTACCCAGAGCCAGCTCTAATGACCCAGATAGATGGTGCTGTTAGATTTTTATCTCCAAACACTCCGTCTCTGCCTGCAAGAAAGCAGCTGCACCTCTCACAGCATTCACTACGTTTCCTCTTTCCTGTACATAACATTTATCACCCCAGAACAGGTACAGAAGGGGGGGATGAGAGAGAGAGAGAGAGAGAGAGAGAGAGGGAGAGGGAGAGAGCGAGACTGAGAGAGCAAGGTGGGAGAGAGACACACGCACATAGACAGATAGATGGAAGAAAAAGAGGGAGACAGGAAGAGGGGGAGAGGAGAGACAGAAAGGAGGGGAGCGAGAGTGGGATAGTGGGGGAGAGAGATAAAGCAAGAGAAGGAGCCAGATGAGAAGAAAACGCCTCATTCTCACAGTTATTTTTAAACGAGAGATGCTCTCAACACACTGTGCTTTTATCACACACTCTTAACTGTTTTGTTTCATGGGAAATCTTCAGTGTTTTTTTTTTTCTGCCGCCTGATGTTATTCATTTTCATGCTTAGGCCTACGTGTAACAGATCTTAAGTAAATGTTCCTCTCCAAAAGATCTGAAAGCAGATGGATATATGTTAAAACGTTTTTGGAATGTTTTTTTTTAACGTTTTTTTATCCTGCTTGTATTTGTTAAAAGGAACGGAAACCATCGCTATACTTTAAGACTAATGTTTGTAAAATGTTTTTAATGACTAACAAGTTTACCAATCAGCAAATAATCAGCCACCAGCAGGTGAGAATGTTTTTACATAATTGTGTCTAATGAGACATTCGCCAACTCTTTGCACTTCACAATGAAACATTATGATTGAAAAAGATTGCATCAAAAATATCAATTTTGGACACTTTAATTTTTAACCCCACTGTTTTTTTCATTATTCTCAAAATAATTAAAGTGATTTCAGTTAAACAGCAGCACATGTAATCAAGCAAAAAAAAAAAGCTTTTTCAAAGTACATTAAAATAATGACAAAAAACAATCCTGGATAATTTTAAAATAAAAATTAGCTGTCTGACTTAGCTGTGTCTACAAGCTGAGATCCATGGTCAAATCTCCTTGCTAAAAAGACATAAGGCCTGCAGGGCCTGCGATGTCTGACACAGATTATAGCGAAAAACTCACTGGGGTTACGTTCCAGCCCATTCATCTACCTGTGGTCGAATTCTGGACCATCGGTCTACCTTCTCCCCTGCTCTCCTCTATTTACCTGCTGTAGGCTCCTGAAACTGTGATACTTTTAGTATAAATCAGCCTTAAATCGTACTTGTCTGTCCACATTTGTGCTGGTAGTTTCTCACACCTGTCTGGCTTCACTTGTGGTCTGCTCTAAGATCACCAACTGTTGAGAAGCTCTTGTATCTGTCTGATGTGGATGGACACTTGGGATGGTGACTGACAAATTTGTCACTCTGATTTAAGAAGCTGGTCACATCATGAATGAGAGAATGGAGAAGCACAGGGTATTTTAGCATTGCTTTCTCTCTGGTTTTTCTATGAATATGCTTTTAAGGGGTTCGTTCTTTCACAGTCTGTTCTATAGGGATTAATTCTGTCTTAGCCTGTACACACACACACACACACACACACACAAAACACTCACTTGTACAAACACTTGTACATATGCATACGCACACAAACACGCATCTCACTTACTCGCACAGACACACAACGCACAAAAACACATTCTACATCAAACATTTGATGCTGCTGGCCCTGTTGGGAAGAATACAAATATGTCGGAATGTTTTATGTACTCTGTAAAAACCTCAAGGCCCCAAACTCATAGAAGTTAAGGATATTTCACTGTACTGGCAATCCTCAATACAATTAAGTATAATTAATTTCAATCTAATTTAATCTCAGATTCAATTTCTGTCTTTTTGGGAGATGAACCAGAGCAATGTTGCATCTGCAAAGCATATATAATAAGAAATACAGTATCTGTGCTGTACAGACATATACAACATTCATTTTTCTATATTCATAGTGGCCTCAGTAGAAGACAAAAATAGGAAGCATAACTTTCAAAATGATGAAAACTGAAGACAGAAAAAACATCATGAAGAAATACGTGCTGCAAATCCCCTTTGATCTGTTCCCTGAGTTTAAGTCTTGCACGGATGGAGGGTTTTTTTTTACTCAGTCATAATGAACTGATTGGTACATGGTGGGGGGTAGAGGGGGACTTGAATTTGTGAAGGGGGAACGTGCTCAAGATGAAGTTAAATTTAAATTTAAATGAAATTTATACAGAGTTGGTGCGGTACTGCCTACTGTGCACACAACATTTCCATCCAATTAGGACTTTCATCATGACCAGATGGTCATTAGATAGTTGAAGCACAGGAAGAAAAAATAATAATTCTGAGAATAAAGAAAGCAGATATAAATACATTTACTTTCAGAATCAGCCATCATAAGTAGTCACATGACCAGGCCATGATTCCTTATTACTTTACCTGTTAGCCTTCTGATGCAGCTGTGGGTCATTCAATAATTGTAGATGTTACCCATCCAATGACTGTAGCTGTTATTGTCGCTGATGGCTACCCAAATTCAAAGGCTGCAGCTATTAGCCATCCAATAATGCGGCTCTTAGCCAAATGTAGCTGTTAGCTATGCAATAGCCGTATCTATTCTATTGCTATCCAATAACAATAGCTATCTATCCAATATTTGTGGCTCTTAGCCATGCAATAACTGTAGCTATTAGCTTCCAAATAACTGTTGATGTTAGCCATCCAATCCTGCCCCTGCATTCTCTATGACTTTGTATTTCAATGAATGTTACTTTGCACCCTTAATATTTCACTGTATAAAGTTGTTTAGACTCAGACTATTCTTGGAAGGTTTATAGCTATAGAAATCATGTTTAATCACATTTAGTCCTCAGCTGACCAGATAATTTTGAATACAATCAATAACTGGGGTCCAATTGAAATCATATATGGAGCATAAATGTATTTATGTATAAATTAGGACATGTATGAACCTAATAATCCTTTCCTAAGCCTGTGTATTGTTTTGAAACAATGGGTTTATTATGTATATAGGCAAAAGGAGAAGCCAGAGTAAAACCACAGATGAATGATAGATTTTTTTTTGTGGGAAACAAAAAAATACAAACTACTACAAATATGCTTCAGAAATAGTTTGTATTTTACAGCAAAATATATAACATGTCATGTGAAAAACTCAAGGACTGTTTGGACCAAGTACATGCTATGTACTTTCAAGTTGCAGGGGCTGACAGGCAATTTGAGGTCACTGCCAGACATCAATAACTGAGATAGACAGTGTTATTGAAAGTAATAATCATAACAACAACAACAATAAATCAAACAACTTGAAAATTAGGTGGAGAAAGACAGAGAGTGGCAGAAACGGGGAGACGGGAGGGAGAGAACAGTGTGTTCATGTAGTTACCTTACCACGGTTGCGTCGAGCGTTTGGCCAGTGGGGCCTGTGACAGAAAGAGGAACCAGTCGGAACCAGAGCAGTGATCTGAAAGGGAATAATATCTTCATACCCCTACTCCTGCTCACATTGTCACCAGGCAGCTGATTTGCATACAGTGGAACTGCAAAGGGGAGGCATGGGAGTTGGAGTTTTTATTCAGATGGAGCTGGGTGAGACAAGCCTGCCGGTGAAGGGCTGCCTACAACATTCCAGGATGGTCGTAGTGTGTGCTAATTACTGTGTCCACCAATCAGCCTGGCTCAATTAGCTAATTAGCTTTGCAAACCAGTATCAGTGTACATATACATCATACCATAGAAAACTGGTCATTTTCACCATCAGACATTTTACCTGTATTCACTGATTATTACCGACATTCACGGTCCAGTGTTGTAAATGACTGGTTTAATTAAACAGTGAAGAGCATAAACTGGAGTGCAATTCAAATCTTTTTACTCACTGCTGGTGGATATCAAGGGCGTATATCTGGTGCTTCAACAGACAGCTAGACCATAATAATGTCTGGGTTCTGATTTGTACACCTTACGCAAGATTTGCTTCCTGAAAAAAAAAATCACGAAATCTGTAAACAGGTTTTACATAAATAATGCAAAGCATTCAAATCACAAAAATGCAAACCAAGGCTGAAAATTCCTGGGCTCATACGGACATTTTTGCAGTTACTGGGCAATACTCATGTCTTTTTTCGCAACACAAAACAAATTGCCTCCTAAAACATAAACAACAAAGGATAACACTCCCGAAACTTCAGTGTGGGGATGAAATGAAAGACCCAAGAAAGGATATATAACTACAGAGCCTCAAATCTCCAACTACAAGCTCAAAGAAGCAATGACATGCCATTATTTCCAATACCTTCCTCCCTGGCAGTCATCAATTGCAAGTAGGTAAGGGGATCATGCTATTTGTGCTCACAAACAAGTAGCCAGAAAGTGTAACAGCAATAAGTAAGTGTCTAAGCTAAAAAATAGCCACCCAGCTAAATACGCAGAGTTTGTACATTCGTACATATATACAATCTTTTGATACATTTGACTAGGCTTGAAGACTGTGGCTACATCTTCAATACAGTAACCCGCTGGCCAGCGTCCATTTTTACTGACTTGCCCATTCAGCTAGCTGCTGGAACTTTCTCAAATGCATTTAAATCTAGTACAGGCTAATCTGTATCAAACTGTATTATTAAAAAAGTGAATGGTGACAATATTCCTGAAAGCAAACAATTCACGTCCAACATCCACCAGCATCCAAACAGCATACAGTCCAGTCAATAAGTAATAATGTTTTAAAAATATTAAGTAAGGTCAGGAACAGATTTGTTAGGTCTTTTCATTGAATGTTGACAGTAAGATTGAAGGTTTCACTTCCGTCAAACTGTTTTAACACAAGCATTTAGACACCAGACCTTACTCCTTTACACACCTCCATTGGCTTATTCATTTGGCCATTGAAGAAACATCAGCCCTTCTTAGGGTGTACTAAAACAACACTCATAAAATCGTGAAGCATCACTATGCAAATAGTTATCGTCTCTCCGAAGGCCATGTTTTAGTCTGTGCATAAGGAGCAGCTAATTTAAACAATTCTCAAGGTACACAACACATCGCTGTCTCTTAAGGAGAGACGGAAATAGCAGTGGCACATGAAATTATATGGTTCAGTGACCCGGAACTACTTGTATTTGTTCCTGTTTGTTCTCAATATGCAAATACATAGTATTGTATATGAATTGTGCAGACATGATATTATAGCTGCAGCTGCCTTGTTTTGATTTTGCTTATAGTTACAGTATATTGTAGTTATACTTATTAAATTCCATGACCAGAATGTGGTGATGCTAGGTAAGATTCCCCTGATGTCACTAACTCCCTAACATTTTTTCAGTAATGTTGCAATTACTTGAGTTAAGAGCCAAAGGCATAAATTGTATGCAACCAGTGAGAATTTAAAGAGGAAACATAAGCTTTTCTATTTCACAGGCACAGTAAGCAATTTCAAACTTCACAAATACCATTGTTGTACCTATTCTCAAATTAAGTACAAAGCCATAGAGTTTATACATGAAACAGATATTTCCATAATGCAACACTCTTAAACTCTTTATATAACTCCATTATTGACAACATACATATTAACATATAACTGGAAATATCAATATTGGCGAATAGAGCCCCCTAATTCTTTTCTTTCACCCTTTACACAGCCAACACAGCCAAACACAGCCAAAATGTTTAGCCTTACAGAGTAACTTAGGTGTCCCTCTGACTCTTTCCATGCCGCAAACATGCAACCAGTTACTTACAGCTTGTGTGGTTGGAGGATAATGAAATCAGCATACAATCTGTTAGGACTTTTTTCCCTTCCCCACCAGGGGTCACCAGAGACTCTGTGCTTCCTAATTGTGTTCACCCATTCTGTTGATTGCCCCACCTGTGTCTCATTTACTGTGTGTCATGTGTATCGTTTCCTTATTAGTTAGTGTATTTAAACCCTGGTCTTTGTCTCTGTCATTGCTTAGTCTTTGTTTGTTCTACCTGTTTCAGTGTAGTCCTGTGTTCTTAAGCCTCTTGTTGTTTTTGATTTGTCTCTGGTTACCTGACTTTGACCTTATTGCTCTGTCTTTGGATTTACCCTTTTTGGATTTCCCTGTTGGATTGTTTGCCCTGTTTCTGATTGCTCTTTGTGTTGACCTGGACTGTTTTTGGATTACTCTTTGGATACGGTTTGGATTCTGTTGGCTGTGTTTTTTCTGCTGGAATAAACTCCTCATCTTAAGTCTACAGCTGTCTCTGCATTTGAGTTCACCACTTAACTTCATAGCTCTGTGGTTAGTGCTGAGGTCTTCCAAGTGTGGGACCCGGGTTCAAGACCTGTTAAGGACTTGGAATCCTTACAGAAAGACTAAGCCATCATGGACTCAGCAGAGACTTTTTCTTCAGCAAAGGAACCGTCTGGTTTTGAAAGCATCATGGCAGCTCTACACAGCCTCGGAGCAACTATGGACAGACATGACCAATCACTGGCTAGACAAGCTGACATTGTGGCAAGACATGACCAGGTGCTTCAGGATCTTGTCCAAACAGTGCAAACCCTTGCTGCATCCTCCACTCCATCTGCCCCAGCTCACCCTGCAGTTCCTGTTCCAGTTCCAGCCTCGTCTTCGCCATTCCCCAGTGCAGAGCCCCGTCTACCGGCCCCACAGAGGTATGATGGCAATCCAGGCGGGTGTCGAGGTTTTTTAACACAGTGCAAACTGACTTTTGAGCTCCAGCCCTCAGTGTTTCCTACTGACCACTCCCGTATTGCCTATATAATAACTCTCCTCACAGACAAAGCTCTGGCTTGGGCAACTGCTATCTGGGAACAGCAGGGGTCAGTGTGTTCTGACTTCAAGTCCTTCACCCAGGAGATGGGTCGCGTTTTTGACCAGTCAGTAATTGGCCAAGAAGCAGCTAAACAGCTCCTACTGCTCCGCCAGGGAGGCAACAGTGTGGCAGATTATGCCATTGCATTCCGGACTCTGGCTGCAGAAAGCAGATGGAATAAAGATGCCCTCATCACTGCCTTCCACCACGGCCTGTCAGAGACAATGAAAGATGAGTTGGTCTCCAGAGAAGTTCCTGATGACCTGGAGTCCTTGATCTCCCACGCCATTCGTCTAGACAACAGGAATCGTGAGCGTCGCAGAGACCGCCGTCAGTCCCCTGCTGCCTCCACTGAGTCTCCTGTTCCTGTCCGACAACCATCTCAGTTTCCACCAATGAGCCCTGAACCTGTGCAGATTGGTAGCACCCATCTTCCCCAGTCCGAGCGAGACCGCCGCAGAAGAGAGAGGTGCTGTATATACTGTGGCAAGCCGGGGCACTTCCGAGTCTCCTGTCCTAAACTCTCGGGAAAAGGACAGTCCCATCCAGCCGAGAGGAGGGTTGTGACTGGTGCCGTTTCATCTCCCGAGTCCCCAGACGCCGGAGTCTACCTTCCCATCACCATCTCCTGGGGGAAACAGCGGCACTCTTTCCAGGCTTTGGTAGATTCTGGAGCGGCTGGTAATTTCATGGATCTCGAAACAGCCCTTCAACTTCAAGTTCCTCAAGTTGCCCTGGACACTCCTCTCTCTGTTACTGCCCTTGATGGCCGTTTTTTGGGTAATGGCAGGATTACTCAAGCCACTTCTCCAGTCCGTCTCCATGTCAAGGGTCATCAGGAGGAGATGTCATTCCATTTGATAAATTCTCCAGAGTTTCCGGTGGTCTTAGGCTTTCCTTGGCTGAATCGTCACAATCCTCACATAGACTGGTCTACAGGGTCAATCCTTGAATGGGGTCCAACATGCCATGCCACATGCCTCCACTCAGCTCCTTCACCTCAACCCGTCGAGGCTCCAGAATCTTCAAAGTTGTCCCAAGTTCCAGCTGAGTATTTAGATTTAAAAGAGGTCTTCAGCAAAAGAAGGGCCACTGAACTCCCTCCACACAGAACTTACGACTGTGCTATTGACCTTCTTCCTGGCACAAGTCCTCCTCGTGGGCGCATATTCTCCCTTTCCCTTCCTGAACGCACGGCCATGGATGACTACATAGGAGAAGCCCTTGCCTCTGGAATCATCCGACCATCCACCTCTCCAGCTGGGGCTGGATTCTTCTTCGTTGGCAAGAAGGATGGGGGTCTGCGACCATGTATTGACTACCGCGGCCTTAACAAGATCACCATCCGCAACCGCTACCCTCTGCCCTTGATGTCTACAGCCTTTGAACTACTCCAGGGGGCCACCCTCTTCACTAAGTTGGACTTGCGAAATGCCTACCATTTAGTCAGGATCCGAGAGGGGGATGAGTGGAAAACAGCTTTTAATACTCCCACCGGTCATTATGAATATCTTGTCATGCCTTTTGGACTGACCAATGCTCCTGCTGTGTTTCAGGCCCTCATAAATGATGTGCTCCGGGACATGATTAACCATTTTGTCTTTGTCTACTTGGACGACATCCTAATTTTTTCAAAGTCCCTCCATGAACATTGCCATCACGTTCGCCAAGTCCTTACCAGACTACTTAAGAACCACCTTTATGTGAAGCCCGAAAAATGTGAGTTTCATTCCTCTGAAGTCTCCTTCCTTGGGTACGTTCTGAAAGAAGGGAAGATAGAGATGGACCCTAAGAAGACCCAAGCTGTTCGTGATTGGCCCATTCCCAAGTCCATTAAAGAGGTCCAGCGATTTCTGGGGTTTGCTAATTTTACCGGAAGTTCATCCGGAACTTTAGTTCTGTGGCTGCCCCCATTTCTGCCCTGACAAAGAGCTGTGGAGCTCATTTTGCTTGGACACCCTCAGCAGACAAAGCATTCCTGGAGCTCAAGCTTCGCTTCTCCTCTGCTCCCATTCTGAGCTTACCTGACCCTTCACTGCCATTTGTTGTTGAAGTGGATGCCTCTGATGTGGGGGTCGGAGCTGTCCTGTCCCAACGCTCAGCGGATGAGAGACTGCATCCTTGTGCCTTTTTTTCTCACCGGCTGACACCCACAGAGTCCAACTATGATATTGGTGATCGAGAGCTGTTGGCTGTGAAACTCGCCCTAGAGGAATGGAGACACTGGTTAGAGGGGGCCCTTCATCCTTTTCTAGTATGGACTGATCATCAGAACCTTGAGTACCTCCAACAGGCTAAACGCCTGAACCCCGCCAGGCCCGTTGGGCTCTGTTTTTCAATCGCTTTGATTTTACTCTGTCTTACCGTCCAGGATCAAAGAACATGAAGCCTGATGCCCTGTCTCGACAGTTCCAGGTAACAAGTCAGGATCACAATCCGCTACCCATCATCCCTAAATCTCGGATTGTGGCTCCTGTACGCTGGGGCATTGAAACGGTGGTTAGGCGGGCCCACCAAGATGAACCGGATCCTGGTACGGGACCTGCAGGACTTCTTTTCGTCCCCAAGAGGGTAAGGTCCCAAGTTCTTCATTGGGGACACTCTTCACGTCTGGCTGCACACCCTGGAGTCAAAAGGACACTTGAATTTCTTCGAAGACGGTTCTGGTGGCCTGACATGGAAAGAGACGTGAAGTCCTTTGTGGCAGCATGCTCCGTGTGTGTCCAGAGCAAAGACCCTCGGCAACATACTCAAGGATTGCTGCTCCCTCTCCCCATTCCTAGCCGTCCATGGTCACACCTCTCACTGGACTTTATCACGGGTCTACCTGAGTCTAAAGGTAATACGGTAATCTTAGTAGTTGTTGATAGATTCTCTAAAGCCTGTCGTTTTATACCATTGCCTAAACTGCCTTCTGCCCATGAAACTGCCCAACTAGTGTGTGACCATGTGTTTCGAGTTTTTGGTCTTCCCCAGGACATTGTCTCTGACAGGGGTCCCCAGTTCTCCTCACGCTTCTGGCAAGCCTTCTGCAGACTGATCGGGGCATCATCCAGTCTGTCTTCCGGGTTCCACCCCCAGTCCAACGGACAGACCGAGAGGGTTAACCAGGAGTTGGAGGCCACCCTGAGAAGCCTGGTGTCTGCTAACCCGTCCTCTTGGAGCTCTGAGCTGCCCTGGGCTGAGTACGCCCATAACACCCTCCAGTCTTCAGCAACCGGTATGTCCCCATTCCAATGCCAGTTTGGTTATCAGCCACCACTTTTTCCTGAGCAGGAGGCAGAAGTCAGTGTGCCCTCAGCCTCGCACTTCGTGAGACGGTGTCGACGGACATGGATAAAGGCCCGACGGACTCTACTTCGGGTTTCCAGGCAGTACCGGCTCCAGGCGAATCGTCATCGAAGGCCTGCTCCTCGCTACCGGGTTGGACAGAGGGTTTGGCTATCATCCAGAAACCTCCTTTGAGGGTGGAGTCACGCAAGCTTGCTCCTCGCTTCATCGGGCCTTTCAAAGTGGTCCGCAGGATTAACCCTGTTGCCTATCGACTCCTTCTGCCCCGTTCCATGAGAGTTCACCCCACTTTTCACGTTTCCCAGTTAAGGCCAGTCGCCACTTCCCCTCTTGCCCCTGCCCCCAAACCCCCCCCTCCCAGGATCATCGATGGACAGCCTGCCTTCTCTGTTCACCGTTTGCTGGATTCCCGCCGTGTTCGAGGGGGTGTTCAGTATCTTGTGGATTGGGAGGGGTACGGTCCTGAGGAGCGTTCCTGGGTTCCTGCTCGGGATATCCTGGACAAGGACCTCCTAAAGGACTTCCATCGCCGTCACCCTGACCGTCCTGGGAACGTCAGGAGACGTTCTTAGGGGGAGGGTCCTGTTAGGACTTTTTTCCCTTCCCCACCAGGGGTCACCAGAGACTCTGTGCTTCCTAATTGTGTTCACCCATTCTGTTGATTGCCCCACCTGTGTCTCATTTACTGTGTGTCATGTGTATCGTTTCCTTATTAGTTAGTGTATTTAAACCCTGGTCTTTGTCTCTGTCATTGCTTAGTCTTTGTTTGTTCTACCTGTTTCAGTGTAGTCCTGTGTTCTTAAGCCTCTTGTTGTTTTTGATTTGTCTCTGGTTACCTGACTTTGACCTTATTGCTCTGTCTTTGGATTTACCCTTTTTGGATTTCCCTGTTGGATTGTTTGCCCTGTTTCTGATTGCTCTTTGTGTTGACCTGGACTGTTTTTGGATTACTCTTTGGATACGGTTTGGATTCTGTTGGCTGTGTTTTTTCTGCTGGAATAAACTCCTCATCTTAAGTCTACAGCTGTCTCTGCATTTGAGTTCACCACTTAACTTCATAGCTCTGTGGTTAGTGCTGAGGTCTTCCAAGTGTGGGACCCGGGTTCAAGACCTGTTAAGGACTTGGAATCCTTACACAATCAATTTGTACACCTGCAGGTGCTCAGCCAACCTGGAGTGGCCGCTAGAGAGCAATGACACTAAGCCATTAGCCTTATCTTTTCCAAGCAAAGCTGAGCCAATTTCTACCTCCCCTACTGTAAACCTCTAGCCACAGCCAATAACGGCACGGCGAGGACGCAAATCCCCATTCTCAGGGCTCATGTCTTCTTCTTCATGTCTTACTGCATGAGCTAGCTGGACGTGCAGCAGACCCCTACAATTCAACCAAAAGAATAATACTTAATTTTCAGAATAGAACCATATGTTCTAAAAATGATGTTGTAACACCATGGAATACGTCTTAGCTCTCTCATCAGGCTAGCAGACTATTTACACTTCACACGAGTGGAAGGAGCTAGTGATGCTTTAAGAATAAGGAACAAGCTGAGAGACCTTTCTCCAGCATGTAATTAAAACATTACTGCAAGAGCTCTGTGCATTTGGCAGGTGATGTAGAGTGACCTGATTAACCCTCAAGTTTAATATTAAACCTCAAGATGTCCTTCTTGGCACTCCAATTAATCTAATCTGGAACTTAATTAAGCAATTAAATCATCAAACAGGATTTAATTCCAATGGACTCTATGATGTGGTTACTGTCAGGATAGATAATGCCTTCATTATCATAACGACGAGAATTACAACTACTGTTACCTAATAAGAACACCACTACTATTATTTCTGATACAACTATGAATAGTACTGCGACTACTACTACTATTACAACAACCACAATCACACATTTGCATTTGAGTGCCATTTGAAGACATTGACAACCGTAATCCCTTCTTTCTCTCTTATAGACGAGGCGTCTTCTGACGTTTTTTTTTCTTTTTTTGGCTGACGGAGAGTTTCTTCTTTTCTGTGTCATTGCGAGCGGTTCAGGTCGGCCATGTGTCCGTCCATAAACCAGCACAGCATTGTCTGAATGCATCTCACAGTCTATCGTATTTATCCCCAGTTCTTAGTGAATCACTGCCTTTCTTGTCATGTCATTGCCACTGTAACTCCTTCTGTGTTGATGCAATGTGACAATGCATTTGCAAATGCAGTGCTTTTAACCACAGCTGGATTTGATTTAAAAGCATGTTGTGACTGCTGCTGCCATTGCTGCTGCTACTATAGCAGCCGTTCTATTCCTGTGCTGTCTCTTCTGCGCTAGTACCACAACTACACCCACTTCTGCTTCTGCTCCCTCTACTACTGCTACCGCTGTGACTTTTGCTGCTACTACTACCGCTGTGGGCAATTACAGCTAACTGCTATGCTATCCCTCTACAGTTCCTACTGTGCTAGCACCATAACTACACCCTTCTGCCCCATTTACTATGACAGCCATTACAACTGCTACTGTTTCTACCATGGCTAATAATGTCATAAAATACTACCACTATTATAATTAAGATAAGCACAACGCAGCTTATACAAATTAAACTTCTAATACTGCTTTTGATAACGTCATACATGCTAATTCTGTGATGTATAGCTATCTTAGCCCTCGACCAATCGGACCTGTTTCGATAAATTTCATTTCAAATCGCTGCTCTCTTCATCCCTTAACTGTGCTGTCCTCCCCTCTTCTCCCTCCTCCTCCCTCCTCCTCTGCTCGCAGCTCTCAGACCGAGTTTTACTGGGAGAGTGGGTTAAATTAACGAATAGTGTCAGGGTGTGTTAATGGCCAGCTCTGGGGCTTTGTCGCCGGTTACATGGGCAAGACGGATGGCCGTGCTGGCAAAATGGGGCATTGTCCCATATCATCATTTATTATATCTGCTCTTCAGGTTTGATGGAAGAAGTGGGGAAGCCTGGGGTATAGATCACTCACACACAGCACTGGCCTCTCAATAAGACCCCAAAAGACACGGCCGGGCCACGGTACTTGGAGCCTAATAAACTCACAGAGGTGCAGTAATGTTTCATTCTCTCCATCACAGCGCCGGATCCGCAGGAATAGCCGGGATGGGAGAGAAGGAGTTCATGCCGTTAAAAAAAACATGCCCGCCGATGTTTGTTCAAATGTTGGGAAATGGCAGCCGTGCGTCAGACGTGCTGTTTTTTTTTTTTTTTTATATTTTTTTTTATTTTTCACACGGGAGGGGCGGGAGGGACGTTTGGATGTTCTCGGGGCCAGGACGTGAGGGGGATTGCGCGGCGTGCGCCCGTCAGCCTGTCTTAATTGATTGATTGACTGAAATGGGGCATGCTCCCAAGGCTCAAATGTCATTTACGAGAGCATCCTGCACATTTATCTGCCTGTCCATCTCTTAACGTCACCGTATTGCGGAGGAAGTGGATACGCGGCAAAGCGTTCTGAAAAGCGCGCGGCGAGTACGCTTCCTTCCACCTGAAAAATGTATACTGTCTCGAGGTTCTCAGTTGAAAACCTCCCTCTTCTTTTTTTGAAAGTTCAGACTGCATGGCCACTGCAGAGAGGCTTAATAATTAATGAGGCTGCATTTTAAATGTACAGATCTGGAAATCTGAGAATTTCTGCCTGTAAAACAATAACCTAGCAATAAAGGATCACCTCGACTGCACTATGCAGCCAAACAGTGCCCCAGCAGAAAAGAAAAGGAGGCAAAAACACTTTCAGAAAGCTTTCAAAGACCATATGTCTGGAGTGGCTTGCCCCAAATAATCATGCTGCTTAGTAAATGCAGTTTGTTTTGTACCGAAAGTCCACCAACCCTCACACAAAATGGAGACTGAATATGCAAGCATTAGCAAGCTGTTAGCAGGAGTAAGCACTGATGCACTTAGGAAGTGGAACGGAATCCGTCTAATGGAGAAGGATATGCACATCTCTGTTACTAAAAACATCTCCGAGACAGCAGCGGTGACAGGCCAGCTACAGACTGACTGAAACAAATCTTCACTGCGTGCATGTGGCATGTCATTACAGATCCTCGTCATGTTTCCCCTTCCCTTTTCCAGAGGCTTCTCCACATAGTTGTGCCATTCATACATGCACCCGTTCTCATGTTTTACACCTGTAAGCGTCCGCGCGCGCTGCCACAGTCATAGCGGCGGGTGCCGTAAGTAGTGTAAATTCGCACGTGTTCGTACAAATGAACGCGTTGCACGTGGTGTGCGGGTGCGGTGAGGGAAGAGAGCGAGTCTCTGGGCAGTGCTGATGGAGAGCGACGGTGACAGGAGTTTATTAGCATGGCTTTCAGATGGGCTCCTGAGTGCAGCGCTTGACAAAAACAATCCATGTCAAACAGCCAAGACGTCGCCCTGTTTGTGACAACAGCCAGCCGTACACACAAGCCTTCAACTTGCTTCAGACTGCCTGTATTAGCCAGAGAGACAACACAATTAACACAGACGCTACTATTATATACATATGCTGTAAATTATATTAACAGGTTATTAGTAGGTGCATTTACAATATATATATATATATAGTATATGTGTGTGTGTGTGTGTGTGTGTGTGTGTGTGCGTTTAGGTGTATTCATTATGTACTTATGCCAAAAGTAGTGTCCATTTCCTGCACTTCAGTGTAGTCAGAATGCAGAACCAGGTTGTACACTGGGTGTATATTTTAGTTTGGGGTGATTGATGGAGCCAGCACAGAATTAATTACTTGTATTGATCGGGGGTTTCACTCTCCTTTAATCATGGCCCTTTGTACCTCGCACTGCACTATGGGTAAGGTCAGATGTAATCTGGAGGAGTTGTTCGTACACGTGTTCCTTGTGGCCTCTCGGAACTCTGGGGGAATTTTCACATGTCAATGAAACATCAGAGGATCGGCTGAATTTCCTCACTCAGGGGTTAACCAATGAGACCGCTTTTCAGTCCCATACTTCCTAATAATAATAATAATAATAATAATAATAATGTGTACAGCACATTTCTAGATACTCAAATACAGCTATACATGGGGAATGTCCACTAAAACAAGAACGAAAATATTCTTATTACAAGAGAGGTCAAATATAAAATAAAATCTGAGGGAGCAGACAGCCCGACATGCAATCTAACCATTCCCAAGATTCTCCTGTGTAAGGAACTGTTTTCTCTTTAGCTCCTCTTCTGTGACATCCAGTGATTCAGGAAGGCCAACTGGTGACACCAAACTGGAGAGAAGTAAAGGGAAACCAAAAGGGAGAAATCAAGTAATGAAATAATGATTATATTGCGAAAAATGATCACAGGGCTGACAGGAGAGGACAGTAAATATGAAGAAAGGAAAAAAAGAGGAAAACAGGCTACGTTATTTCCTTCAAAAGTACCAGAACTACAGAGGTGTGAGCCCTACAGGTCCCACCAGGCCCAGTGGCCCTGGAGTCACTCCACAGTGAGGGTTCACTGGCCCTGCAGGCACTGTGGTCCTCCAGGGCCAGGGTTGAGCAGCTCTGCTGCGCAGAAAAAGCACCCATTCTCATCCAAAAAAAGTTATATTGTTCTTCCCAATATAGGAACGTAATGTGTTCATATTTGTAGTCGGCTGTCCACAGGGAGACCGTGAATTAATGTAGAATCTTTTGTGCTGCTCAGTCAAGATCATTTGGCACATTAAACTTGGCAACATCTTAAACTACCATCAGAAGAATATTTCTTGATCACAAGGACATCTGTTCATGCCTCCCTCTTATACAAGCTGGGACTAAGTCAACAAGTCTTTGAAATCATGGCGAGAAATGGAATGTCTTTAAAACAAACCAGTCTGCAAGGTTCACATATTGGTCTCGGACCCTTAAGCCCTGAACGCAGTTTTAACGAGATGAGAATGTTCAAAAACGAATGTTAATTAGGATAAATCTAAGCACAGTCCTTTTTTTTTGATCAAACACATGCAGAACTGTGCCGGAGTGGAATAAAACTTGCACCGAACTGGCATCTGTCAGAGAAGCTAATTTTATCTGTCTCTACCACAACACACTACTTGTGGTGCTCTAAATTCCCCCATTTCCCCAGTTCACGACAGAATTGAAAAAGTATCTAATTCCGCCATTAAAATAAAGCAACGCAGTGACCCGTCCTTTTCAACAATTATTCATAATAAGCGTGTAGTTTTTATTTTAGGAGGCAGGTCTGCCCTGTTGATTCAATCATGGCCCTTGTTTCTGGAGAGTGATGGCTGAATCAGCATTATAAAAATAAACTGTGGCTTTCCGAATTACTTATGCAGGAAATGTCCAGCTGTAAACGCCTGTCATATCCATTTCGATGCATTCGCAGCAGAGTATTTAAACATATCAAGCTTTTTGGCATGAGCCTAATTCTTCATGTTGGTCAATTTATTAGACCCAGTGGAATCAACACGGACATTTTCAGTTTATAAGAAAGAGAAAGGGAGGGTGAAAGTGCGCTAGTTTTTTCTCCTTTAAACTTTGTTTTTTTTAAGTACGGGGGTCATCGACTTATGAACGAGTTCCGTTCCTACGACTTGTCGTAAGTCGATTTTCGACGTAAGTCGGAATTTATGCCTAAATTATACCTAAGTTAACACCTTAAGTCACTCACACTGTACACACAACACATGAAGGACATATAAAATACAGTAATTAAATGAAACAGTAATAAAAAAGAGAGAACAATTTCTTATCTTTATTTCTGAGGTCGTATTTACGAACCAAACCGCTTAGATCGAAACTTGGTTTTTTAAGTAATTTATGGGAGTGCGTCATAACCACGAAACGGCATAACTCGAGACCGTCGTAACCCGAGGACCCCCGTATAAGGAATACAATGTTAAAGGATAATTGGATAAGTAAACATGAAACAATCCTCAAGGTCTTCATTTTCCACGTTTTTCTCATCAAGAGGAAAAAGTTAAAATAGACGGTGTCCCGTTTAATAAAGGTAGGTGTATACCAATCCCCCATTAAGGTGCTGCCAGGCAGTGTATAGTAGCTGCAGCAGAGAGGCTTAACGTCGTGGTCAGGCACTGTGAGCGGATTTGGGGTGCATTGGAGGTGCTGCCTTCTTCAGCCCTATTTATGCATGATGTAGTGAAGCACTTCTAAATAATGACAAGTAGAGAAATAATGACAAGTGCGCTGATGGGGTTGCAGTCGTCGCACACTGATGATGGTATGAGGAAATGAGCGGTACACTGTACAGGAAGTGGGAGCAGTGTACAGGAAGTGGGTTTAAACTGGTAACAGTGTGCAGGAAGTTAGTGAAATGCTGATAGTGGTATGAAGAAAGTGAATGAATCACACATGGTAGTGCGCAGGAAGTGAGTCGCACAGTGATGAGGGCGTGCAGGAAGTGAGTGATACACTCTTGACAGTGCAAAGGAATTGAACAGGGCATGGGCCTATTCTATCTCCAAAGGATCACCTGCCAGATCGCTCCGGCCAGCGCCATCAGTACCCTCGGTGTCCAGTCTTCTTCTCGCTTGAACTTCCCGGTCACGGCTGCCGTCTGTTCTGCTGTGAGGTCGGAACAGCAGAAAGTGGTTGCGTTCAAACACTTTTGCTCGTCTGCTCCTTTCCTCCACTCCCCCACAACCTCTTGTCTCCTACCCGGAAGTATGTAGAGGAGAGGAGGGGAGGAAATGACTGGAGCTAATCCAATTCACCTGTCATCAAAGTTGACGTCACCTATTGATGAAGTAGTAAATTTCACTAATTCCAAAGATACCTGAGCTAATGACGCTTCTCATAAGGCGTAAGTCCTTGAATGTCATATGAATGTCGGTTACCCACTCTCTAAATTTTACATGGGTAAAATTACCATTTGCAACTCAAAATTTGCTACTTTTACTCTGACTGGCCGTGAGCACAATGATGTCACCCTTAAATGAGAAGAGACTTCCACGGTTTATCCTTCGATTTATCCTTCGTTTGTGGGAGAAAAGGAGGCGAGTGAAGGATGCTAAATATTGTCTCCTACGATCAGTTTTGAGTGCCAGGTTTGACAGCCCACATGTTCATAGAAAACTGTGTGACTGATCTTGTAAGACAAATTTAACAGAATTCTGTCAAAGTGGACAGCAAAGGCCACATTTTAAACAAAACACAGCCCTACCACGGACATGTTATAGATCTCAAATGGTGTGCTCATTCACCTTGGAATACATGGGATGAACCTGGAAATGAAATACTGACCAGTTAGCTGTTCCTTGGCTGCTTCTAACAGCACTAAGGTTGGATATTAGATTATAATGAATATGTTGCACCCAAATGAAAGATATGTGCCGTCTAACTGTAGGCGCAGTTACTCAATTGAGACGTTTGTCAGTCACATTCGGCCTCTCAGCAGGACACCATCATACCTGAATTTATTTATTTATTATTTTTACTGAAATATCCACTCCCAACAGAGCTGCTATCAATACGATTCTGTCTGAGTGACTGAGCTTGTTCAAAAATGAGGTGGAAAAAAAAAATTGCGAAAATTATAGTTTCTGCATTCAGTCTTATTTATGGCGTTGCCTAGCTATTTCTGCACTCATGAATATAGAGAGAATATTACGCTGATTACAAGTCATTCGATTTCAAATGTGCTGTGTTCCTCTCAGCTCTCCACGGGAGGCTAATATTGACAACGTGGACAGGATGATTACTGCTTTACCATAATTTACAGAAAGGAAAGTAGCCATCACCTAAATTTGATCACTAGGAACAGATGCGCAAGCCTTCAAAGCAAAGGAACCATTTTGTGTCAAAACATAACTAGTACTAAAAACTAGACCATTACTGCACAGACATGGCTACTTTTTACCATTTTCATTTCTTCCACTTCTTTTTAGATCAAGGTCAGGGAACAGTACAGAAGAAAGCGATATGTTTGGGCCAGGGAGGAGCAAATGAATGTGTGTTGAGGCGTTTAAATCCACATATGGGGTTGACATGTAAAAGGAGGAAAACGCTGCGTGTGAAATCTCTCCGCAAACAAAGCCGCACACGTTAGCAGGACGGAGAGCGCTGGGGGGGAGTGGTTGTCAAAACACACGTCCGGCAAAATGCTGCGTCGATCTCATCTGCATTCCTTATCCTTCTCCGGTTTTTGATCGCTCTTACCTCTGCGAAAAGCGGGAGGTCTCGGGGGCACGAGGTGTCCTCTAGCTCCACCCCGGCACACTCGCGCTCGCTGCCTCTGCTGAAAACGGTGCGTTTGTCAACACGTTTCAGTGCTTTGAAACCTGAACTGCTGAGCCCCGAGCTTTTCTAGGACAGCTCCGCGCCGCAGAGAGAGGTGGCGAAAAGACCCTCACGGCCAACACTGCTGCGCATTATAGATTTATAGATTTTATCATAGATTTATGGCGGATTTAAAATAACAATGGGGTGCGTGTCTCTTCTGTGCAGGGATTGGACGGTGGGGAAACGGTGCAGACCCATAGCAGAGCAGGGCTGAGGGCCTCATTTATAGACACAGAGTATCCCGGTCTGTCTTGCACCTCCGTTCAACAGAATCCTTTAATCTATGGCTAAGGCCAGTGTGTTTTTTTTTTTATCATTTTCTCTGAAAGGCAGCAGAATTGGATATTGCCTGCAGGGCTCCCATACCCCGGTTCCTGGTGTGAAACCATGGGAACGAGAGAATCCAGCCCTGGTTGAATATGCCGCTCCGCCCCACTCACTTCGCAACCCCCAAAGCGTCCCAATTTGGGTCAGTTTACCACAGCTCCTGCCCGCAGTTCTGCTTTGCTATGCTTGATCCACTTGAAAAATCAACCCTACCCCACCCCACTGCAACCACACTTGTGTGCACACGGGGCAGCGTTACAGGATCGTGGGAATGGTGTCAGCAGAATTCCAGAGATCCTGATGGTCATTCACCGTGTGCATAAGGGAAAACTGCCATGCCTTCTAACCTCCATCTGCAAAGCTCTACAGCCAGACAGGATGGGCGACATATAACAACATACAACGACAAGAGCAGGCTAAGCTAAGCCTGTAATTTACATACAGTGTATACTAGTCAGATTATAGAGTATCTAGTACAGCAACTCCAGGGTTTTGCCCCTACTACTTTACCTGGAAAAGTGTTGACATCTCAATGTAAAATAATGATTCCTGACAGTCCAACTACAACATTTACTCTTAACTAATTTCAGACTATTTTCCTTATTCTGCTTATCAAAGTCAACCTGGAAAAATAATTTGTGGTTCGCTTTAATTCATTTAAATCGGTGCACACCAATTCTCCAGAAACCATAGTTGTGTTTTGGTGAAACTACGGTATAAGAGACTCCATGATGCCGTTACGCTATTGTAACTCGACACTGAGAACAGGAGAGGTCCGTGCAGAGAGAGAAGAGATAGACAGTGAAATTCAGAGACAGGGAAAGACAGAGGGAAGGAGATGTAGAAGAGAGAGTCTTTCCTGCAGATCTGTGCTCAGCAGGACAGGGACCACAGGAGGATCGTTCCGTTTAGGATTGTTCCGGAACTTGGCGGTGCCGAAGAGACCGCGGCCTCGCAGCCGCAGCGCCGTGCGTTCTCGTACACGGAGGGGGACGTCAGAGCACGCCTCCGTTTCTTGCTTCCACCCTCCTGAAGACGGCAGCCACAAAAAGGGCCCTGATCCCGGCGATGAATAAGTCATCGGGGCCGAACTGGGGTCCGCTCCTCTGATTTACAGCGCAGTCTGGAGCTCATGACCCAGTCAAAGCATTTGCCTGACTGATTCTAAATATCGCTCAGCCAATCTCCTGGAGGACCAAATTACAAACAAAGGCACGAGACGGGCCTGTGAAATGGAAATCTCCTCCCAGTTTGGGGGAAGAGAGACGGCGGCTAAGAGAGAGAACAAGTTTCATTGTAAAAACAAGAGAGAGGGAAATGAAAAGAGAAAATATGCAGAACCCGGTTGAGCCGACATAACCATGGAACGACAAGGGATTCACTCCTCTTTAGAAACAGATGGCTGATGGAGTCAGATGAACGACCTCTCTCGCTCTCTCTCTCCCTCCCTCTCTCTTTTTCAGTCTCTCTCTCTCTCTTTCTCTGTCTGGCGTGAATTATGAAGGTGCTTCGTAACGCTTTGTGTCTTTGACGGACTGCGTCCAATTTCCCTTCTCCAGTGGCCCCGGGTGAGAATGAACAGGTACCTGGCGGGGCCATTCCGCGTGCATCCTGTGTCATCCTTTAAGTTGCCCCCCGTTTGAATAAATCATCTGCTCGCCGTGGCCTACCACGGGACGCCGCTGAGCCCCCCGAAGGACAAAGAGCTGAGAGGGCTCCCCTTGCCCCCACGCTCACCGACAGTTTAACACGTTATGAGATTAGAAAAGTGCTGACAAGATACAGTCAATCACACGGACGGAGAGACGGCGAAGGGGGAAGCGCTAAAACGCGCTGTGAAGGACACAAAGAACCGCGCTCCGAGGGGCTATGCGGAGTGAGGTCACAGAGGCGGCGCTGTTCTTTCGAAAAGTGCCGGCGAAGCAAGGTGAGACCGAGACTCGGCGGCTAAAGGGCGAGGAAACAAAGCGGCTCCCCCGAGGTAGCCCGTGTTCGCACGCGTCGGTTCTTTCCGTCTTTAATTTAGATCAAGGACATGGATTGTAAATGCCATTCTGCCAGGGTGATTTCCATTCGAAATAATTATTGAGGGTGTAAATCAGGAGGAGAGGGGGACATGGGGACAGGCATGCGATGGTGACTCCGCCATCGCCGAGCTCATCGCCGAACCCCAGCCTTCCCACTCTCAGTTACCCACCTCCTTTATACACAGACAAAGAACAGCACAAATAATCCAACAACAACCGTAACCGCTGAATATATTAACACATGTTCACCAAAACACAAAAAAAGATAAAGGAGCAAAACTGTTTAAATGACGATATCCCTTTCATTTTTCCAGCTTCTAGTGAAATCTTAAATCACACCTCCAGTCAAGCTGAACAGTTGTTTTTCCACAGTTATTAAACCAGAAGATTAGTTTATCAGATGGAGGCGTGGGCATACACCATCGCACACTGTTTCCATGCAGCATGCACCTTATACACACATACATGCAAGCACACACACACACACACACACAGTCACACACACACATTCAGCAGGGCACAATTCCCCTAGACACTGCTATAACTGATATGAGCTGTGTCCCTCTACACCATTACTTCTGTGTTAATGCAAAAACCTCAGCTATGTTCAATGGGTAGAGTTCAGTTTATTTGTCAGTGCTGTATATACTCACCTTGACATTCTGGGTAGTGTTTTTGATAAGTCCGGTAAACACACATTTCTCAGTTGTTCAAAAAAAGTTGTTTCAAAAAAGTTAACAATAAAATGTTTGAACTGGTATTTTGAAGAAAAAAACAGATGTTTCTCAGTGAATAGACTGAGTGGGAATCAGGAGTAAACACAAGGCCCCAAAAAAAAACACACATACCACAAAAGAGAAATCTCCAAGTGCTTGTTAAAAAGGAATGTTTCCCTAGAAAACATCTCGCAATTTGATGTGCCCTCGAATTACAAGATATTTTGAGGGCACATCCAGATAAATAATTCAGTTCCACAAAAAATAAGTAAAAAGACAATTAATTTCACCAGCTTCCCTTATGAGCAACACAATAAGTTCAGTAACTGTGGAAAAGCTGTAGCGATCCTTCTGCTCTTGGAGATTCCTCTCTTTTAATTTGTATTATTTTGTCCCCTAGTTTACCTGTGCTAACACATTTTTAATTGTTCCAAATGTTCCAAACACAGATATATGTATTGTTATCTTTTTTAAAAAAAAGAAATGGAAAAGGGTTCACATTACATCCATTAATAATTTTCTCCAAAGAGTATTTTCCTGCTAGCAGAGCATGAGATATCTCAGAGGACTTTGTGCAGCCACAAAGACCGCAAGATGATTGATTCCTCTAAAATACTAAAATACAAGCAGGAACCACTCACATACAGGTCATGTTCCTAAGGGGAGGTATTTAAATAACACACTTCACATCGTTCTGAATCTAAAATGACAATGGCTGCGTTCAAATAGTCTTTTTTGCTTAGGAAGGCTCCTAGCTGAGTGAAATGACCCAGAAGTATCTAAGTGGCAGCCATGATAAGACGGTTCGAATAATCTACATGCTAAGGGAAGGTGCTTCACAGCTTCCTTTCCGATCTCCTTTAGCATAGGATACACTGGACCATCCTTTACGAAAGGAAAGGAGATTAACGCCGTCCCATAATTCCTTGCGGCAGCAACAGATAAAGCGATGCACCATTTGGCCATTTAGGAAAATAAATGATCAAAATTGGCGACAAGGGATGCAGATCATAGATACATAGCCTTATAATCAAATCATAATCAGCATATTAACCATAACACAGAAGTCCGTCTTTCAAGAAAAAGGGATAAGAGACGTTTTAGCCAGATAGTGCTTTTATGTCAACATTTTTGAAAGTTAAGAATGATACAGAGCCCCTAAAGTTCCGAAAGGTGATATATTTTTTTATCTTGTGCACACAAGATAAAAAATAACACCTTTTGGGACTCCGTAGAATGGAGTTTTGGTAAAACAAAGTTTGGGGGAATCGTTTTCGGACAACCCCTTTCAACCATTCCCAGTCTCCCCACAAGTATAAAAGCGCCACGTACCTCATTTCCCATCGTGCTCTGCATCTCTGGCACCCACCCCCTCCCCCATCTCCACCTTCCTCTACATCTCCTACCTCTTCGGGGGGATGCTCTTCTCCTCGAGAACAGCTCACACCGCTCCCCTTAGGACTCCAGCCCAAACCAGTACATAACCACCCTCAATAAATGTTTCCAAACTATTTATTGTCCGAAAACATTACTACTGAAATGATGATATGTACAGTAGTAGATCTGTAGGCCTATTATGTTCATTTTAATTCCAGCCTTGGTAATGAAGTAATATTTTTCACTCGGGTGTCCACGTCAAATATAGCCTACATGAAGCAACATGCTAAGAACGCATGGGGCTAAGTATCTAATATGCGCTTTTAGTGGTCTATTTTCGGAATATTGTAGTTTCACCATGGCCGACCCATGTCGATAACATCCGCCGTCGCAAAATAATGGAGCCTGGTGTACGTGCAGTTGGATTCTCTTAGCACCGAGGTTGTCTTTTCCTAAGTGTTTATGAATTCTCTTTTGCATCTTTCTTTGACCTCATGATATTTTCCATCGAGATTAAGTGGTTAGGAGAGGACATAGGACGTCATTTTTTTTGACTATTCGAACGCAGCCCATGCTGAGGAAAATATTCTGCGATACCATCGACTGCATTACCTGTGTATCTGCTTCAGCTGCGTTGTTTTACACCTTTTTAACCTCTAATTCTCCATTTGCCTCTGCAGCACAGTGTTTAACGTTAACCTCTGATAGAGAACATTTAATCCATTTTGGACCCATTAAAACTCCAACAGTTAACACTGAAGATTTCACTGTGCGTGTTTCGCTAAGCTATGACTGACATGTACGTCTGAATCAGCTTCAGCTGTGTCCCTCTACACCATTACTTCTGTGTTAATGGACAAACCTTGGTTCCGTGGGTAAAGTTTGGTTGATTTGTCAAAGCTGTGTAACTCACCTTGACGTTCTGGGTAGCGTGTTTGATAGCTCTGATAAAAACACATTCCTCAGTTGAAATGGGAGCTATGGAAGGGAAATGTTGTCCGTTTTTTTGTGAGAGAAAGCAGGAGCCCTTGAAGGGGACCAAGCGAGCTTGCAGTTGATTTCCCCTCCAGCTCACACCCGCAAAGTCCGCCTTGGGCCGCAGACCGTATCGGCAATGCTCGCTTGACCGTACGTCACACGCAGCCAAAGCTTGTCAGAAAGAAAGGCCATGTACAGTAGGTAACCACAGCGCTATGATCTGTACTGCTACACCGCCTGACTGATGTCTGTGCGGTAATCTCCACTGGGCTTGACAGCAGTACTAATGAGCAACCGATTCCACTGCGGACACACAAGAGAAAACTATAGCTCAAATAAAGACCTCAGTATAGTTGCAAAATCTTCTGGCTTCCCTCTGTCACAGCGTATTTCTTAACAACAAAAATATATATTTTATCACTTTCTCGGCATGTTGAGGGAAAACTGGCATTGGGCTGCGGTGGCATCCAAGGTCACTGAAATGAATGTTACTGATAAGCACCTGAGAGCTTATTTTGAAGGGGATGGACAGCTTGTCCAACTTTATTTTTCTGCATCTTATTTTTATAAAAGTTGAAGATCTCTTTTTCTGGTTGCATTTGCTATAAATAATATGACAGAATGCACCATGAATTTTTTTCATTATACTTGTAATTACTGAGCCTGTATTGAACACCTACATTGGATCACACTGGTCAACTTGTAGTCTTTATGTGAAAGTGTGTGTGTGTGTGTATGTACTTATACATCTGTGTGTGTGTGTGCTTGTGTTTATATACAAGCTTTGAGGAACAGACAGCTCTTCCAGAAGAATCTGGGGCTTTTCTTCTCTGGGCCTTGGGCACACTGATAATTTATTCAATAAAATCAACAATCTAGGTTTAGAATCTATAGATTTACAAGCACAACAAGCAAAACGTACTACATTATCCCATTGGATATAGATGCCTACAAAGCACATTTTTAACAAAAAACAAAAAGCTGACACTAATTCAAAACAAGTTGTGGCTTCTCTATCAGGGGGTCAGGGCCGTAATCTATGTTATGGTTACAGTTGCCTTTCAGCTCACGAAAAAGGTTTGTGAAACTGCTCAAAGGAATATGTTTTCCCTTTGATCTCCTTCCAATAATAAAAAAAACTACTCTTCATTCCAGCCCTGCAATGCAGACTGAACAGGGACGGTTGTTCAGCTCTTAAAGTAATATCTGTCAAGTGCCTTCTTAGCTCTGTCATTCTTTGTAGCCCATTGATTAGTGCACTTTACTGGAATCAATCAACTGCACTTAAACTTTGTTTATTTTATCACTTGTTTAACAGAAAAACGAATAAAAACACGAATATTTCTTGACTTTGAAGATGAGAAGCATGTTGCCAACTGTTGTATAGCAGTACTGTATTAAACAGCTGTTTACAGAATGTTAATTACGATACCTCGGGTAATTACGATACCTCGGGCCTCATTCATTAAACGTGAGCCGAACGGATTCGATCATAAATCGTTCGTAAATGCATTTACACAAATAAAAAAATTTGGGATTCATCAAAGTTTTCGTATATCAGTTTGTTCGTAGGATCCAAAGAAATTTCACGAGTGCTCTAAACTGTTCGTATTGTGTGCGTAAATAGAAAATCACGGATGTAAAACGTGTTTTTTGTGTTTTTGCTTTTATTATTATTATTTGTTCATTTTTATTGGATTAAAAATGAGTAGCAAACAATTTGGTAGTAATATAGTAATATAACGGTTCAAAATGTCATAAAATTACGATTGGATTCAACATTAAAACAGGTGATGCTTCATTTGTGTAATCCTGATCAATCAAAAGTAAGTCTTATTTTGAATTTGACATGAATTCCATAAAAAAATGTGAACAATGTTTTCTATAAATAAGGAGCAGAAACCATTGCTGAAAAAGGTATTCCATGGCTGACCTCGCTCTATTAGCGCTAAGAAAAACTTCAGCAGTCAACACGTCTCCGAAGCTGCGCAGAAATAGGACTGTCATAATACATGTATGTTCTTATTTAATAAATATTCGTTCTTAGGTTATTGGACTAATATAGCCACCTGATTGGGCCATTTACTGGAATTTACTGGCCATTTACAGATATTTGCGTTCTAATTTTCTACTGTCTTTGAAAAAGAAATCAAAACATTACAATTGTTGTCGTTATTTTTATACAAGGTAAAATGACGTCAGAGTTTTTGTTGGAAAAGAAGAGGGACTGCAGGGTGGAGGGAAAGGCAAATAAGTGCACACTATTATAGAGGATCCTAAATACATAATAGTTCTAATTTGAACAAACTATTTTACTTTGGATTCGTTCCAAGTTGATTTTGGAAAAAACGTGACAGTTCCAACGATGTATTGTATGTGTCATTACCACTTTGACACCAACCACGCCTCCCCTCGCTGGCCCGGGTGTGGCTGCCCCCCAGGATTTATGGCAACGATAAGGCTGGTATACCAAAACTAACCTTAAGAGTTGGAGGGTGATTGATCCAAGATGAGGGAAAACAGATTGCTGTCACCCTCCACGGTAATTCCAGCCAACGATGTATCTCCAATAATTCGTTGCCAGTTTCATGCCAAACCATGTCCTTTTAACCTGTTGCAGTGAGTTACTTCTTGCCAGGCTTTGGTCTTCCCCGGCGCCAACACTCCACTACTTACACTATTGAACAAAGTATTTTTTTCTTCCATTAACAAAACTTTGCTGCTTTCAGAAATGTTTTTTTTTTTCTTTTGCCTCTTCTCTGCCATCTCTTTAAATTGCAGAGAAGCTCCTTACATGGTATTTCAGGGGCGTCGATTTATGCTAATCGAAAATTCTGTGATCGCGCTTCTCATTCACAATTGATTGGTATTTATCAACAAACGCACAAAATACTAACATATGCTGTGTTTACACGTGTTCGATAAATCCGGCGGAATTTGTTAGTTCGTATCCGTTGACGTGTATATTTACACACAATTATAGAAAATATTGACAAATGAGGCCCCCTATGTGTATATGTGATTGTGCATGGTGTGGTAAACACTCCTACATACAACATACACAGTCTCTGGATAAAGCAATAATTACAGTGATTATGATAGTCTGTTATTCCCACCCACAAGTTCTATGCATCCACTTAATTGATTATCCAAGTTCGTCTTCTTCTGTTTCACTGTTCATGTGAATACTAAACACCTGTTTGGTATTCACATGAGTCAGTTTAAATAAAGCTAACATCTTGTGCATGTTAAGTCAGACAGAAAACGAAAGAAAAAGTCAAGAAACATGGTATTTACAATAAACTATATGCCACATCCAGGATTAGTTCTATAGTCTACAGTGGTAGTATGCCGCTACCTTTCTTTTCAGAGTAGCGCAAAGAAAAACATAGTACAGAATAAAGGAGAGAACTGCCAATGTAGAAGAGTAAATTCACTTCTGAGTTACAATACAGGAGATACCTGGGCTAAGCGCTACATTGCCCTAATTCAGCTATAATTTAAAAAAATAATAATAATAATATATATATGAATTAAGCAATATCACATGAGAAGGAGAGCTGCTATGCAGAATATCAGTCACAGCTGTGATTCGGTCAGAGGAAAAGGCAAGAGGCCAAGCTCTAGCAACACCGAAGTTTGGTGATTCTTCCAGTGGTAGTCAAACAAGCAATCTTAAGATGTGTGAATAATTAACCCAGTTATTACGGGGTTATTAAGATCATATTTCATGAATACATTGATAAGCATCCCTTCCAATTATAAATCTGATTAACAGCACCTCTGGGTGAAAAAAATCATTGATGCCTATCAGTCTGGATGTAGTTAGACAGTACTTTCATCAAACGACAATCAGAACCATGTTTATTTCAGCTGCGTACTGTTTGGAAGAGTAGTGAATCTTCCCAGGAATCACTATCCTGCCAAAATTTTTTTCCAGGATCAAGGCATAAAATTAGGATTTCACAAAGAACCCTAGAACAGCATCCAGTCTCATGTCTGAAAAACAAGAAACCAAACGTTTACAACGACCTTGTCAAAGTCCACATCCACATTCCATTGAGATGTTTTGGCAGGACCTCGATGAGCAATTCATACTTGCGGATACACAAAGGTAACTGAGTTTAAGCAGATCTACATGGAGTAGTGTGAGAGACTGATGAAAAATGACAGGAAGTCATTGTAGCAGAAGGTGGCATACCCAGTCATTGTGTTTAAGGTGATTATTACTTTTTCACACAAGGACATTTATTTTTGCATTTTTCTGAGTCAGTAATTAAGTGTCAAGTTTTATTTTTTCACTCTAGTACCTTTTTATTGAATAGTAGGCATTAGTTGAAGATTTGATGACATTCCGTGACATATAAAAATGCAGAAAATTTGACAGGCACAAATACATGTTGTTACTGTAGTTGGGCAATTTGCACATAGCCAATGTGAGCAGGTGGTTCTTTCATTTGGAACAATCTGTCCCTGGACTTTACAAACCCATCCTCTCAAAAGACCATTATGTGTTTAAGATCATATTAAGATTGTGTTTTGTGATTTGTCATCTTCTGTGCATGCAGGGGGACAGTGGAAATAAATAACTCTTGCTGTGTGTGTGTGTGTGTGTGTATATATTATATATAAATACTCTGTTTGTGGTGTGGTACAGTGCTGTGGAAAATAATTTCTCTTTGTGGACAATAAAGTCTAACTACCTACCTACGTACCTACCTACCTACCTACCTACCTAACTAACTATGATGATTGCCTACAGCTGAGTCTATACCTGTGTTTGTCCTTAAAAATCTTTAAGGACTAATGGCAGTAAGGATGACCGCATATAGCTTCTTCTATTTGGGTATTTCTATTTCTGCCCATAGCACTCTGTGCATGACAAGATGTTGCCATCTTGGGTCTCCGTCTTGCTCTCTCTGAATAAAATACGCACACCCACATTGATTACATCCAGCATTGTGTGGGATTCACAGAGGAGGACAATTGGCTTCTCCGCGAGAACATTTTGACCTTTGGCAGGCACCAGTCCTATGGGTTAAGAACATTGCTGTGTGGCAGCGGAACATCTTAAAACAGATAAGCCCAACCTGCTAGCAGAGCCAGTTGCTATGGTTTCTGGAATAATCCAACAAATGACTTTACATTTGAGAAGAAAATAGTGGTGGAGCCAATTTCAGACATTGGAACGATGAACAAAAGGCCTCTAAAATCCAGATATTTGGCATGTAATAACTGCGCTATAATAAGCTATAAGGTAAAATCTAAATTGAGCTGCCTATTTCGATCACTCAGCCTGGCAAGAGAATTCTGTCCATCCACACATAGGTACTTTTGCATTATTATGTCAGATAACTCTGTCAGACTACTTTTTTACATTTATAACAGTCATATTCCTTTTTCATTTCAATTTTACAATCACCACATATATTCTCAACAAATAATTCTGTAATTCGAGTATGTCATTTTAGAGACAAAATATGATTAAAGAAAATACGGGTGTGTCTCAGTGTTTCAGCGAGCGTACGTTGTCAAAATAATCGAAATGTGTGGCTTAAACAAGAGGGCTTCTAGACTGGATTGATTACAGTCTGAGAAGTCAAGAGCACCGCGAACACTTGGATTTGGCAAAAAGTTACAAACAGGTGACATTTTAGAAACGTTTTAAAATTGGAGCGGTGCTGATGTTCACAGAACTGAGACAGGTAGAACCGATGCTTTTTACTGTGAACGACATCCTCTTCAGGGCACTCAAAGTGACTTTAAATAAGCAGTCTGAAAAAAGCATTGTATTTCCATGAGTCATTAAAAACAGCTTGCTGGTTTAAAACTCTACACTTTGTGATTTGATCCGTTCTATAGTCTTGAATGCTGTGTCTCAACTTGAGCCCCATCTGTCCCTGTATCCTTGTGTTGTTATTTTACCTGTGTGGTTGTACCGCTCATATTTTTTCTTTCACCAGGGAAGTTTGTACCTGGTTTGTACCAGTCAGGTAACACAGCATGAAACCGATGTACACCTGGATCAAAAGCATCGGGTGTGTCTGTAGCCATTTCTGAGTCAGTTACATTTTTTTTCCACACAGATTTCATGGGCAGGATACATATTCGATTTGAATTTAAGGGCTTAAACACCAATACGCAAATAATTGCATGATTGGTGTTTAAGCCCTTAAGTGATTGCATGTGAAAATTAAACCAAGATGACTAAGGCTTGAGGAGAAAGTTGGACCTTAAGGGGGGCTGCACACATAATACTTGCTCTGAATTTTGTGCTTGATTTTCCCCTTTCCTTTTTTATCTCACATAGACAGTGAAATTTCCATAATCCAACTTTTGCCTTGATGTGGAGAGTGTCAGACAAAATACAGAGAGAGTTTTCGATGGTGACACTGAGAATTACAGACCATGTGCTATACCGTGCTGTTTATGAAGTATTTTGTCCTGCTTTGATTTGTAAAATAACACATTACGTGATTAACGATGAGTTACTGTGTGTGGACAGCGCATTTTTTCCTTTGATGGCTGTGGCTCACTGGTTTTCTGAGAAAAAGATAAATTATTGTTGTTGTCGTCAGTTATCTTTGTTGAATTTGAATTTCGGTTTGGCAACGGTTGCAACTATATTTTCTGTCAATACAAGCATTTTAAATTTATTTTTCAGAGAGTGTACATGAGAGTGTAACAGAGGGAGACAGCGAGGAAAGTATAATAGTCAATGCATTGAAAGAGCAGTCTTGCCGCTGTGTTATTTTTACACAGAATACAGAGCATGGCCCTATTCACAAAAACTGTTACAGTAATATAATGCAGAACATTATATAAACTAGCGGCAGACTTCTACCGATACAAAGTGGGCAGATTGTTGTTGTGCTGTGATGAAGTGACAGTTCATCCTCATTAATTTCTCCCCGTCATACAGATCTGCAGAGAATTATCAGTGAAAGTATTTTGTATGTTTTTGTCGTTGTTATTTTTCCCGTTACAGTGTGCCAGGCCATGCAGTTGGTAGGGCGCTCTTGTCCGGGTTCTGATTCAGCTTCTCTGGAGGTTGTAGGTGAATATCGAGCCCTGTTGGGCTGAACGGCCCGTTCTTTTCATCAAATGTGCTTATGTTCTTCTTATCAATGGTGTTCTTTGCAGCCTCCATTTTCAGTATTGTGAATGTGAAGGGTGAGAGGTGGAGGAGGGTACTGTGGATGCGCAGCGTGATCCCTGTCAAATTAAATCCTCGCCGTTTGCCTCCAATGGGCCTTTGATCGGAGCGACTAAGAGTGTCACTCAAATATGTACATTTACGCCTTTCTGCCACCTTTCATTCGTCAGCGTCAATTGAGGGGAACAAAAGCACATTTCTGTGATGAGACCTGGCCTTTACTGTGATGAAGAATTATTGTGTGTTTTAGCTATGATTAAGAATCCATGCCCAGAACCAGGTTGGGGAAAGCCGGGTCATTATTCTCACGTAGCTCCAAACCGATCCTCTCCCTCTCTCTCTCTCTCTCTCTCTCTGTCTCTGAGAGATGCACTTATTAACAGTGTGTTTATTGAATGCAGTGTGTTTCTAAGAAATGCATTGTACTTGTTAGCATCTAGTATTTTATAAGATGAGCATCGTGTTTATTTGAATTTTGTGTGTCTATAAGGATCCAGTGTGTTTATTAGGAGTGCAGTGTGTTTTTTAGGAGTCAGTGACCTCTATCTTATATTTGGCACAAAGCAGAGCTCAGTGTAACACAGGTGTACTGGCTAGTTAATGCAGTTGTCATTTTCCCATGAAGCAACCATAATGAGGTCAGACACATTGTTGTATCATTGCTACTTTGAATGCAGCTAAAGGCCATAGCATTTGACTAACCTCGTCTCCGGTCATATAGCAGTTTGTTCCTCGGTAATTTTACTCTCTATCATTCATACTTGGTATCATTCACTCTGTTTGAGACACACAGTAAAAAGATTACAGTGTGGAAAACTACTATGTATTAATTCAGGTCTTTATACAAAATGATATTTAAGGCAAATCAAATCTAAGTAAACACAAATATATTTTAATAGAACATCCATATCACCCATGTGAAAAATAATTGCCTCCTTAGACCTAATAACTGGTTGCACCACCTTTAGCACCAATAACTACAGACAAACACTTCCTATAATTGGCTATCAGTGTTTCACATTACTTAGGATGAATCTTAGTCCACTCTTCTTCATTGAATCACTGTAATTTAGACTTGGTAGGTTAAATTAGGTAGGTTTTCAAACATTAACTGCTTGTCTCAGGTCCTGCCACAGCATCTCTGTGTGGATCAAGTCAGGGCTTTGACTACGGCACTTCAAAACATTCATTTTGTTTCCTTTTCAGCTGTTTAGATGTGGATTTAGTTTTTGTTTTTGGTCATTTTGTTGCGGCGTTACCCAATTACGTTTAGATTATGGATAGATGACATTCTCCGACATTCTCCTTTGAAATGAACTGGTTCAGAGAGCAATTCATGGTTTCTTAAATAACGGCAGGTTTCTCAGGTCCTGAGGCAGCAAAGCTTCTCTAAACCGTCATTGAGACAATTTGTAACCCTTTCCAGACCAATATATTTCAACAATGTTTTTTCTAATCTCTTCTGGAATTTTCTGTGATCGTGTCATACGGTGCGACTTCGCTCTGATGTTGAGTGACTCTGATTGGTTCAACAGGGGTGGCTGCAGTGAAGCTTGGCTGTGTTCAATCAGTTGAATCTATCACTTAAAGTTGGTTAACTGGTTGATTGAGTAACAGGGGGCAATTGTTTTTCACAAGGGTTCATACAGAACTTCGATAACTTGTTTCTTTAAATAAATAGATGAAATACTCATTTAAATGTGTTTTGTGTTTACACGGGTTCTCTTTGACCAATAAAACACTTTGTCTAAAGGTCTGTAAATATTCAATGTGGTGAATATGTAATAATAAAGGCAATCAGGATAGGGGCTAATTACTGTACTTGATCAGTCATGGCCATACACATCATTATTTAGACAAATTTGTGAGGCTGAGTTATAGCGGAAACTCTGCAAAGAACTCTTTTTAAATGACTTTTGTTCTTCATCATAACAAGACCATGTAAGTTGAACAAAACATCACTTGTCCCTCACCTGTCCCTCAATGAGGAGGAATGCTGCTGTAAATTACTTTTATCCCAGTAGGCGGTAACAGGCATCTGTCATCTCCTGGCAGATGAAAGGGAGACAAATGTCTGCAGTCCCTAAGCAATTTCTTCGCTGGTGGGTCACTCTTGCATCGACTAGATGCATATCCCAATCTGCCCCAAGTTTGGTCATGTATTCAGTTACCCCAAGCCTAGTCAAACACACCAATACATGTTGAACATTCCAGAAACTTATCCAGTAAATATTGCATTTATGTGGCAATTTAAATCACAGAAAAGGAGGATATACTTGTTTCACCTCTAGGAACTTCTAGCCGTTTCCATAAATTCTCTGCTTGCGTGCTTGTAGACCGCAGACGGCTTTTAAAGTCATAATGAGGCTCTATGCGGTTTAACGCTTGTTATACCTGAAACACACCCACGATCAATTAAGCTGGACTGCAGCTTCTTTTGCCGGTGTGTCTCGGTTTGAGCTAGAATCGCTTTCGGTTGAAGTAGCAAAAGAAGATTTGGACATGCCCCGATGCACATAAGATCACTAGCTTAGACCATACGCTAAG
This sequence comes from Albula goreensis, assembly GCA_022829145.1. Lineage (NCBI taxonomy): Eukaryota > Metazoa > Chordata > Actinopteri > Albuliformes > Albulidae > Albula > Albula goreensis. The sequence goes on from CM040746.1 coordinate 1,300,095, forward strand.
GTCGTTAAAATATAGCCTTGCGTGTTTATCGGGAGTCTGAGCAGTGAGTTCGTCCATTGCCTTAGGAGTTATCTCCTTATGAGTGTGAAGCCTTTATTTTCGGCAGTATTTCAGGTTGCTATGGGAATGGCAGGTGTACATGGATATTCAGACTCACTGTACTGTATATGAGATGCCCAGCATGAATTGAAGGTGCCGCGTAAACCCCTGTGTTTCGCATGTGGATCGTACTGTTGGACAAACAGGTTTAAGAAACCGGAATAATGACACTTTGAGGGGCGTGCAAAAGGAGCTGGGGTAACAAACTGGCTTAGACAGTACAGCAAAAACAGCAAGCTTTTTAACAGTTCCAGCCAAAAAAAATGATTCAATATTAAATAGTGAAACACTCATACTGACAAATACATGGATGAGGCTAGCATATCTGAAAGCCCTGTAGGTGCACTATGGTTTTTTTCAGATCTCATAGATGAATTGGCACTGCTGCAATCTCCCGTTCAGCTGGGAATCGTGCGGTTACGAAACTGGTCCAAGCCATTACTGATCAAGCTACTCAGCGGACCGAGCCGCAGGCTCTGCATGGAGTGGAAAACCCCCTAAACATTTTCATAACTGCAGGGTCATGCTTCCCCGTCACCATCTCAATTACTGTAACACTTCGGATGATGGCGCGGTTATAGAGGCCTGAGGGAACTTCTAACGCTTTCCCGGCTCTCTCATTTCCTCCAAGCGCCCGACTTTTAATGAGCTGGCTTTGCTACCGAACTAACTGTAACCTTGAGTGGAATTTTTTTCCCAGACCTTTGGAAAACTAGCTTTACTCATGTACAGATTGCTGATATTCCACTAAACATTCTAACGGATAATTAGTAATAAAACACTTATTAAGTTGTTATTGATGTTTTATAAGTAATGCTAGCTGTTTACATGTTGCTGCAAACACATATTGCTATTAAGGAGTCACTTATGAGTCTTTAAAAGTTATTACATGTGTTATTGAGGATGAGGTCAGGGTTGCTATGCTACATTCCACAAAGGAAGCTGCAGAGACTGTGGAGACAGAAACATGCTTAGAAACAACATAGCAACAGTGTGCACTTGTAATCTTTCATGAAGTCACTAAAACATTTATACAGAACTTGTGATACATAGAGAGCCACTGTCCTACTGAACAGTCCATTGCACTGCATACAACAGCAGAAATAAATGGAAAGTAAATAAGAGAATACAAAGTTCCACACAACGCAAATGATGCAAAGTACAGAGGTTTACAATATGCTGTCCAATACACAGAGAAGTACGATATGCTACCAAATACATGGAGATGTCATTGTATATCTGGATTGGGGATTTGTAGGACATAGCCTGAACTACACGCTCTAAACAAACCTGGCATTTATTTCTGGGTCTGTCGAATGTCTGGAACTGAAACAGAGACATCTGGGCCCAGGTAATGACCATATGTCATTTCCGCTTATCCAGAGGAATCCCAGGATAATATATGTCTGGATGACAAACATGGTATTTATATTTATCATACAATGCAAACTGACCTATTTATTTTCAGAAACGGTCCATAAGTTTTAACATATGGAACTATGTGAGGGGGACATAGCCCTGTTTATTGAGTGTGTTTTCAAATTGCAGCCATACAAAGTAGTTTAGAAACTACATATTTTGTTATGTTGTCGGCATTTTACTGGTACGAACGAGTCAGTGCATGACAGCTCAATACAACTTTCCTCACTTTTGGGCTCTGAAAACAAAGAGAAATGTGCTGTTGTTTTAACGAAAGGCTTAATATGTACCTGTGCCATGCATACATTCTGCCTATATTTACATCCATACACATTTTACCTGTGCCCAACCAACTGCACATACATTACACTCAACATGCTAATCATTTTTAAAGTACAACATTCAATGGGATTCTCATATTATAAGCATTTGATGTGACATGTACTTTATAGGCCCAACTACAACGCCCTACTATGGTTTAAACTTGCAGGCATGTGGTTACCTTACCTACATCTCCTAATCTGTACTTCACTATGTTTTTATAATAATTAAAATTGTCTTTGACTGGAAATGAACTCCATTGTGGATGATTTAAGCTTCTAAAAATGCAATATATTCATATTTACATTTGCATATCTTTATGAATCATGTTAGTTTATGAATAAAATTGTTAGTTTAAGAGTAAAATGATGCAAATCCTAGATATCAAGTCAAAGTAAATCATATTAAAATGGAATTTGGTAATGAATATTCTATAACCTTTAACCTTCCATGGTATAATGTTTCTTTAAGCAATTACATTTATTTTTGTAAATCCATGAAAGTAAAAAAAACAGAAACATTTTTCCATATGTTTGCTACTGTGTGTATCTTTGTTGCTGAATGTAACAATACAGACTGGTGTATGGATATGGGGGAGCTATGACACAATGAAGAGTCATGGCTATAGATTATGTTACATCTCCATGAGAAATTCATAAAAGGTTCTTTATGGAAAAATATCCTGGATATATGCCATGGGGGTCTGTGTCCTGATGAGGATAGTTCAGAACTATGAAAAGTTCATAACTCTGAAAGTGAAGTGAAAAATATAAATTCAGTCTTTATTGTTTGTCATAGTTGCTTAATTCATGTACATGTGGCTCACATAATACAAGCTGGTCTTCATAAGAGTCTGTACTTGTGTTTGTATGTCTCATCAGTTGGGATATTTTGCAGTAATGTGGGGACAATAATGATGCCCTTGCATGTAACTTTGCTAGGTGGGCTATGGATGTCTAGCCGATGGTGCCGTTTTCAATCTCCAGCCGGTACATTACCTTTATAACAGAATAGGAAATAGTCTGCTGTTCTTTATAGCATAATAGTAAATGAACAAGCTGTAAGCTCTACAAGCACAACATATTTCAAAAAATTCTTTGTGAAAACCTAGCTTAGCCTTTAGCATTGTTTTAAAATTTCACACACTTTTCTTTTAAATTTCACACCCTCTTCTTTAAAAATGACACCTTCTGTAATTTCACCATCCCTTCTTTTATTTTCACCTTTTTTATAATGACATCCAATCTTTTCCACCATTTCATCAACCATCTTAATTTTTGTTGTTGAAATATTCCCTCATCTCGCTTATTATTCACCACATTTTTCAAAAATATTTCTTCATCTCTTTTTTAATTTCACCAATCCTATTCATTTTAACCACATTTTAGAAAAAATATTGTCTCATCCCTCTTTTAATTTCACCATCCCTTTTTTATTTTATCACCACCTTTTTAATTACATCAACTCTTCTTTAATTTCATCAACCCTCTTTTTGTTTAACCACATTTTAAAAATTTTTCCTCATCTCTTTTATAATTTCACAGTCATATTTATTTTTCACCACCTTTTTTAAAAAAAAAAAATTCTTTTTAATTTTTACCCACTCTGTTTAATTTTTACTACTTTTAAATAAATTTCATGCATACCGTAGATAAGGGCCACTATAGATAAGACTTGTCTATTGGGATAATTTTTAAGTATTTAGGTCCAAATTTCAGTCTGCATCTAAGTGCATTTTTCACTAAGGGCCAAGTTTTACAAAAGGATTGCGACTGCCTTTCATGTTTAAAAGCAGCCACTAAAATGTCACAAAGGGTAAAAACTTTGCAGCTTTCCACTTGATTCATAGTAAAATCTGTTCATGCATACGTATACTTGGGGTGAAGATGCAAAAACAGGGTGGAGATTTTGTAAATGAGGCCAAGTAAGTATTCCATCTTGTGGAATACTCTCCAGTGATTTCAATTCGCCTCAATGTGCATGGGAATTTTCACAACTTCTGAAAGCAGGTGAAAATTTTTTTCTAATTCAGAGTGTAGCTCTCACCCCATAAAAGGCATGCTAATAAGCTAATCTCTCTCCCATATATATCAGCAGTCATCGTAGCCAGAACAAGATACAGCAGACAAAGGCAAAGCAGAATAAGAAAAGAGATGGTCTTACCCAGAAGAATTACCCTCTTTCAGTTAACGGAACAGTAAATAGTGATTCAACATACACAGTCACAGGATAATCACACTACTGGAGGGACTGCCATGCACCTTAATATCAAATACCCTGTTGCCTATGGTGAAGCCACCATCCTGTGTTCAGGAGTAGCAAACACACATTTATCCATGAATGTACAGGTTGTGTTTGATGCAAAACAAATAATCACAAATGCTGAGCGTGGTATTGCGGTTTACGTCACGGTAGCTTTATTTTCAGGGGTAACTCTAGCTACAGTTAGTGAGAGGATATGGAACAAGCGGAATGTGTTAGCTTGTTGTAATAAACTTTTTGTAATTGGTGTTAATATTGTTTCTGTTGTAGCACCAGCAGTGTCTTTTGCCAGTATTATGTTGTAGGAAAGATTTTTCTATGTCGCCAAACATCATACCATATTTTCTTTACATCCTCTATAGTTTGTTTTGTTTAGTTTGTTTTGTTAGCTAATATATTCATTTAGAATATGATTTCATTCCAGAAATTTCTCTTCCTCTCAGTTGATGTTTAATTCCAATGCTGTGATACAAATTTAGGAAGGTGTGCCTCATTGGCCATTATATCTATTACCTGATCAGTAAACGTAAGTTTTTATTTCCGTTAAGGTTCCCTCACTACTTGCGCCTGGTTGCTCAATATCAATTTTGCAGGGCCTTTTTATCTGGATGTGTAAGCATTTTTTTTTCCTTTTTTATGGGCATCTCCTATGGAAAAATTGTGAAATGTGGATGTTTCATTTTTTTAAACGCATAATTAGAACAAGTGTTCGATAATGTTAAATAAAAATAAGTGTTAAATAAGTATTTTGAGTTGTGACCGCAAAAGTGTCGCTATATAGCGAATATGTTTGCACTGCAAATGTTCCTTAGATTTGGCCCTAAGTCTCTTGCTCTTTCAAAAGTGCGTTATGCAAAAAATGCACTTAAGCAACATGTCCTGCCCTTAGTTTTCAATGTTTACAAAATGTATATTAATAGACAGTGTGACTCTCTTTCCTACATTTTACACCAGTGAAAATAAAGAGAATGACAAGTCAAAACTTGCAAATGCTATTTCTGCATCCACACCACAGTTTGGTTGACTGATCATTCAATATCTCCGAGGGCCACATCGTAAGTTCTATTGTAGTTCACAGTTCAAATTTTAATACATAATGCTCTGCAACATTAAAGCAGTTCAGCTTGCTAGGTACCATGCCCAATTACGACTTCTCGGCAGATTTGCTTGTATGCTAAAGCTCACCAAGGCGTGCCTAACTGTAAAATATAATACGTTTATTTAGCACATTTCACTCCCCAAGCTGTATCCTCTGATAGAAATGGAGGCAAAGGAGGTATTGGCTACACAAACATATGCAGTTTTGCACATTTTTTTACATTTTTGTTTTCTTTTTCTTCTCGCATGGCTGACAGTGTAATTACCACAAACAAACTCATTTGTGCTTTAAGAAAAATAGATTTTTCCCCTCAGGAGAGAGTAATTCACACATATTTGCAAAGTAAACATGTAAGGAACATTACATAAAAGGATGAGAGTGTCAACAATTTCCTCTTACAATTCTCGATACCGTTAGGAATAGCTTACTTTCATAAAACCACTTTTTGGAGCTCATAGAACTTACACTTGACTCTGGATCACCTTGAAATTGATTTATGTTAAAAAAAAAAAACACACACACACACAATGGTGTCAATCGTACACTTCAGTAGACCAGGGGCCGGATTCATGCAGCCACTGTCTTTACCTTTACCTTTGAATTACAAAAAAAATGTTTTTTACACAAACAGTTTGTTTTTGCACAAGTTGGTTTTGTTCATTGATGAACAGCTCATTTACTAATTGTGATTGCATACTCATTAATGAACTCACAAAACAAGAAAAAGAAAGAAAAAAAAATTAAAGTTTTGAGCTAAAAGTTAAGCGCTAGGGCTAGGAGTTTAGACGAGTGTGAGGGAAAGCAAAATTCACCCAAAAACACAAAGGATTGCGTATTAGTTGTAATGATGGAGACTATTGTAAGTAAAATTTGCTTCAGACATCTACAAAATGGCTGTTTGATCAATGCAGAGTAAGCAAGACAATGGTTTGTCCTTGAGATGGAGCGAGAGGGCATGGAAAATGGAAACTTCCTGTTTGCCTTGGCATCGATCTTTAAAAAATATCCATTAAGTCTCTAAGTTACTGTAAACCTCAAATCAACAAGAAAGAACAAACACACCATGATGTGGATGGATCATACTGGGAACTCAAACTTCTCAGAAAGACACAATGCATGATAACTACTAAAGTGTAATTACTGAGGGACCGAGCCTGAAGAGGAAATTCAATCAAAAGATAACATCACTGGACTGAACATAATTGTCAAGGCAGAAATCTAGAATGTGACAAGAAAGGTCTAATCTAAAATAAACTGTCCTTGGATCTCCTCTCGCCAAAAAAAAAGAGAAAAGAAAAAAATCGTAGTGCTTTCACACCACACTTCAATGATCAATCACGACCTCAAGACATTCTGAGAACTCTTTGCACACACTGATTTTTTTTTTCTGTTTCTCATCAAAACTTTTTAAAATGTGTTTTAGGAGAGGTATAAACCTGGTGAGGCCTCTGTGCGAAGCCTTAGAGGAGCTGAGAACCCTGGAGGCCAGAGAGAATGGCTTTTCCATGTAGAACACTCTAGAATTTTAAGCATGGAGTGGAGCAATCTGTCAATATCATGCATTTTGCAGAATGGCTCCAGTCGGCAGTGCGGGCTGCGGCATAAGAAAATAAAATAAAAATAACCTGGAAATAAATGATCCATCACGGAGGAGGCTGTGGCCGCCCGTTTCGCTCCACGGCCCGGTTACAGTCCGGCAGGTGTGCGGTGTTACCGGAGGCCATTACAGCCAGGCTCACGGCCAAAACAGCACTGATCCTCTTGATGAAAGTTTAATCCTGAGGGTCAAAGGATTTTATGTGGTGTAGATGCAAGGAATTCTGGGCCAGAGTGATGTGGTGAGCCATGTTCACTGGAGGACAACACCCTTAGCTGACATCTACTTTATCTAGCGCTTGCTTTAGTAGTGGAGTGTAATGGTTAGGGAGCTGGACTAGCAATAGAGAGATTCTGTTGATAGTCCAACACGCACCAAAAGTTCCCAGGTAGAATACAGCTGTTGTACTCCTTCACAAAGTAAAAACCTGAACTGCATAAGGAAGAAAAATTAAAATGTTTCTTATTTGTAGAAATAGATTAAATGTTTAAAAAAGTAAGATGTGTAAATTGCACTGGATGAAGGTCTCTGCAAAGCCAATAAATGATGTAAAAACACAATTTTCATTGGTGGGTACCCAAAAGAAGCACACGATTTTATGATTACTTCAAAAGAGAATTTCATCAGGAAACTTGTTGAAATTGAACTTTAACTTCATCTCCCGTGAGGTGGATTCAAAAGAGAAACACCAGCTTTTTTACTTTGTTCAATGTTCACATAGAGAGGAACTATACTATACTATACTATACTATACTAGAGAGGATATATTAAATTGGCCAGGCACCAGTTTGCCTGTGTTTTTCATCCAACTAAAACTAAGCAAACAGTCAATATGGACTGAGACCATACTGAAATTTTATATTATTCTAACCACCTTATGTATGACATAACTTTATTTAACTAATGTGTGTATTAATCAAATGGTACCAGTTCTATGGTACTAAAGTGAATAACAGAGAATCTCTGCACAATGAAAAGAAGGATGTGATTTAGACACTCTCACACACACACACACACACACACACACACACACACCATTATCATTTTATCATTGTTCAAAAATGGTGACTATACTTACTTTATTTATTCATGTGGCGAAACCTGTATAAGGGTACAGAATTCTACCTTTTGAAATTAGCCTGCAGTCCTCTTGACACCGATGCCACTTCTAAACCACAACACTCTATGGGCTCATCTCTCTTTCACACCCAGTTCTTCCCTTATATACATGACTCAATACATGTCAGATCAATCAAATTCTTATTTTTGACCATATTGAATATGGATAGTAAGATATTTAGACTATTAGCCAAATTTTAAACCTGGATCATTAAAAATGGCCACAGCCAGAAGGCGCTAATTGGATTATCACTAGAAAAGGACTTTTGAACAAGGAGTAATGAAACTAGATTCCGCTGATCAGAAATGCATCTGTGGAAGTAGGCTGCAATAGGGAGAACAAAGTAATAGAACCCTGCAAATTTGCTTACTGACACAGTTTCTGAAAAGTGGAACCGAGAGATTACAGTTGTGAGGTAATGAGACCTTTTCCGCTATTCTCTGCCTCCTGCTCTTGTATAAATACCCAATTTTCCGAGAATCTGCAGCTGGAGAGCAGGACACAATGTGTACGTTTCAGCTCTGAGTCAGGAGTGAGACATAAATCGTGCCATGCAACCTGCACTTTATGCATCAAAGAACAGCCAGCGCAGACCCGTTCATGGAACGAGCGCAGTTCTTTATTGACTGCACTGCACCGCTATCTGTCACTTCAGTACGGGGCACAAAAGCAAGTCCCACACTTCCTGTCGCGCCAGTTTCTGTCACAGTAATGTCTCGCTAACGCCGTATATGCTACACTAATGATATCACTTGCTACCCTCACATACGCTAACATATGGAATATCCTACGCTTACATATTCTAAAGTGGCATATGCTATAATAACTTATGCTAAGGTAGTATATGCTACACTTAACATAATGCTACATTATCCAGTGCTGTAGTGATATTTGATACAGTAACATATGCTTAGGCTACACAAACATATGGCATAGTAGTATATACTGCATCAGGGCACATGCCTCTCGCACACAAGGCATATTAGCCTCTAGCACAAAGACCAGAGTGGCGGTTTTTCAGTCTGTCTCAGAGAGATGGAAGGCAGAAGAATCCATCTCGCTGGCCTGCGTTCTGTCTTCACATCCTGAGAGTCTCAGTGGATTGTTTAAAAGGCCTTGTACCCTGGGATGAAGGCTTTGCACAGATTTATTACACTGCAGCTCATCCAGATAGAGGCTACAATCTTTTATGTTAAAAGCGGATGCTGCACAACATTCATTCTTCTTAAGTGAGAACTCTGCACTTAGCCACTATCAAGTTGTCAAGGATTCACACACACACATACACACACACACACACACACACACACACACACACACACACACACACACACACACACACACACACACACACACACACACCTATAAGAACACATGCACAAACACTCATGCACAAACATTCACAAATACATTAATCTCTGAAATTATAGCACAGTAACTGTTTCCAGTAGTCATAAATGTTTTTGTCGTTAAAATTTGCACTGTCGACATGGATTTTGATACACCAGCAAACTATGCCGATTCACAGCTGGCGCACAGCTGAACAAGGTCTACACATATTTTTCTGGTTCTAAATCTGATGATAAATATTAATGTTTTGTGGAGCATTTCAGATAAATCACAAGACTAATTAATCATTTTCAAAGATCATGGCGCATTTTACATTTTGTCAGCTTAAAATTATGATAGAAACATAAATTAAACAGATAAAAGTAGGCCTGTCTATTTTTTCTTTTTTGAGAGAGAGACAGAGAGAGAGGGAGGAAGAGAGATAAAACAGGAGTTAGAAATATGAATTTCTGCTGCAAGTTTAGGGAACAGGAAAGTGACGAAACGCCATATGTTTTACTTTGATCTACACAATAAATATATTAAAAAACACCAATTAGAATGCAGCCCATCTCGCTAACCTTGGCTGATTTTTTTTTTTTTTTTGATCTTCAGCTGCTTCATAATTGGTGATGATGTTCATTCAGTTTCTCTGCCCTGTTTAGTTCTGATAAGTCAGCAAAATTTTCGCTAAAACAATTCAAAACAGTAGCCGCCACAGGAGACGGAAGAAAACATAGACCTGCCATGAGACAGCCGATCAAAGACAAAAAGGCCTTGACAATTTCAAAGAGGTTTCCTTGATCCTTTATGACACTTTGCTGCTGAGTGGCAGTGTTGCCAGCGCGCAGGATTTCTCGCCGGAGCTTGAGACCTATGCAACACACCAAATTATTCAGTGTCATTATTATAGCTTTGCTAAGAAATGGAGGAAGGAAAAGATCTGCAGAAAGTGATTCTTGGAGTTCATCTGGTGGCCAGAGACTTGCCATTACACTTTGAGAGATCTATGTCTGTATGATTTCTTTTTTTTGTGTCAACTGGCTGGCAATCGTGTTTCAGAGATCAATTTCTATAATATGACTGGAATCTCAATGTGAGACATGAATAGATCCAAAAAAATGTTTTCAGAAGGCCAAAAAAAAAAAAAAAAAAAAAACGGGAAGGTGTCAATACTCTCATTACTGATTTGTAAGGTAAGCTGCTAAACGTGTCTCAACTCCATGCACATTGGCTGTCATACAGTATTTTCTCATAGATGAAATGAAATAGGATTTCTGTAGACATGCCATGTTTTTCACACTGTAAAAGAATCTTCATCTCATATGCTGTTCAGCACAATAGCATGATGGTACTAGCTCCGCTATGCGGGGCTGTACTCTTCGAGAAAGATGTTGCTTGGGGTCACCAGAATAGATCATTTGTTCGCCTGGAAGATAGCTTTAGTCTGTGGTGATTTACATAGAGTGCAGCCAATACATTATTTATCTGAATGCAGTCTCAACTCCTGTGGAATCCATGTTCCGTTTGTACAGACGGTTTGTGCTAGTGCAGGGGAGAAAAAAAGGGAAAATGTTCGGCCTTCCCAGGTCACTCATGACTTCAAACTTGGACCGACAGTTTCTCAACCACTTATCATTCAATTTTAAAATAATGACTGATATATTTTGTTGTATTTTTCCTGCAATGAAAATTTGTTGACAGGCTCATATAAAGATGGGTGTTTCATTTATGAACAATTCACCAACCTGGCATGAAGAAAAGATTTGTCTTTTAGAGAGTGCTATGAAAAAAACAATAAGAGCAGGATTTCTACAAATTGATACATGTTTTAAATTACAGGTGAGGAAATGTGGTTATTATTTTATAATGGTTATTTTCCTGCACATACACACACTCCATACCTCACTTGCTTATCTGCATCAAAAATAGAAGAAATTGTTGCTTCTTTCCCCCAAAAGATGGGTGCCACTTAGCAGAAGGGTGGGGAGTGAACAGTAAAGTCAAGATCACGCCTTCAAAATCAAACCTTGACGAATAAGCTTGGGGATGAAGTTCACAGAAAATATTAACTTCATACACTCTAGAGGAATATGTGTAATTCCATGCTATACTATTTATGAAGATTCAGAGATGATTTGAAGAAAAGGCAGCTTTCGTTTTGTACCAGTATGAGGCTGATCCTTATCAGATTATACGAGTTCCCTCAACGGAACGCCAAGCTTGAGAAGTCGGGCTTGAACATTTTGTCAAGAACCCCCACTGAAATTACCTTAAGTAAAATTTTAAAATGAGCAGTATTAGTCCTCTGCTAAATTCAGTATATTGCAAAACTAATTTGCATTCATTTTCTGTTAATATATGTTTTTTTCCACAAAGAATTTAGGTGGAGAGAAAAGTTGAAGAATAAAATTAAAAAAGGAAAACAACCACATGGGAAGGGATATTCATTCACATTACAGAACCCCTATCATATAACATCAGATACAAATGTAACCATTTCATGGAATCCTTTATCCTTTTTCTTAACGGCAGATACAAAATGCTCTGCAATGACGGAAATGAGAGGGTGAATTTTAATACCGAAATATGCAAAGCTGGACTTTTATTTCTAACGAGGAGAATAGCTGAAAGGAGGGATTTGAGACCTGCAGAACTAAGAGGCATAACATTGTCTCGGCTTAATTGATTTTATAATCAGAAGAAGAGTCAAATATTTAAGGGAATGTGAATTTATAAAGTGCTGTGTTAGGAATGGAGGAAAGGACAGAGAGACAAAGAAAGGAAACGAAGAAAATAAGGTCCTTCAACTGGGCAGGTTCAATTATGGAGCCTCCCGCAAAATGCTGTGTAAGAAGTTTTAAAGACAGGCAGAACATTGCGAGATAAAAGTTAGAATCCCTGTGGAGAACCACACATATCCTATACAACCTGCCTGTATACACTCAACCTGTCCATACACAAATAGCATGTCTGTAAAGACAGCCTACCCATACACATACAACTTTTCCATACACATGCAACCTGTCTGAACAACCTGTCTATACACACGACCTGTCTATTCAACCTGTCTGTACAAACATAGCTGGGATGCAGTCAGGAGCAGGAATTTGAGTGATGGAAGGCACAAAATGAAATATTTTCAAGTCAGACCAAAAATAGCTTGACTGTAGGTGAAAGGCTTTTTGAGGGTGTAATGAGAGAACTACAGAGGAAGGCGTCTCGGCAGGGGGCTGTATATGACACGCTGCATGCGCTCAGGCTAACTGTCCTCCTATAACCCCAGAGACGGATCACAGCTGCCTTCTCATTACAATTCTGCATGCATAAGCTTCACTTTCTGTAAGTGTAAGTGCCAATAATGAGGTATGAATTTTGAAAATAGGCTTCATGTTTAGGGCCACAGGGGATGTCTTTCAGACACACGGTTTGTCGAAAAAAAAATGTGTTTTTACATATTACATTGAAGCAGTTCTTATACATTTCCTCATCATTTTGGCTCTATCTCGCTTGCATTTACTTCGTTTTCAGTGAAAGCGAGAAGTGAGAACTCTTCTCTGTGGTGTATTGGAGAGAGACACATGTGGCACGCAGAGTCAGGGGTAAATTGTCTACTTTCCGCAGTGCTGGAGCTGTATGAGTCAGCGCTCAGGAGGTCGGAAGACTCGGCCCTTCCGGCGACTGTTTGCTCGCGCCGTGCTGGTGACAGGCCCGAAGGGGTTAAAGCTGCGTTTGTCATTAGCCACAACATGCAGTCATGATTAAGCTTGAACCGCTGCGGCAAACTCCCTCAAGATCCAGCAATCTTGTCATTCTGCCGCTCGAGGGCTTTCATGGGCTCTGCCTTTTACCACAGAATCCCTCCATTACATCAGCCATCCGGCAGCGGCCACGCACACTGACTCCCTATCAGATTTCATTACAATTATCTCTCTCTGCCTAATAAGTGGTTTGTGAGAGGCAGAGCCTCTGCTCTTCCATCAGTAAGAGAGATGTCTCGGGCCTGCAAGTCTTACTTACTCAGGTTCGAGTGAGTGCTGACTGTTCGGAGCCTGCCTGTGCCTCTGAAGCACAAGAAACGGCCCTCTTAATCTCTTCCTGCCCTTCCCAGATCAACTCTACTCCTTGGCAGCCTAATTAAGGTTGAACATATTTGTATACCTAAATGAACATACTGGCTTGAGAAGTAGACAGCCAAGCACACACACACACACACACGCACACACACAGACATATGTATTTACAGGATGATAAGCGCCACATAAATAATAATAATAATAATACAGGAGGTCCTCGGGTTATGGCGGTCTCGAGTTATGTTATTTTGTGGTTACGACGCACTCCCATAAATTACTTAAAAAACCTAGTTTCGACTTCTTTCTTTGTTTTTACGACTGTTTCATTTAATTACTGTATTTTATATGTCCTTCATGTGTTGTGTGTACAGTGTAAGTGACTTAAGGTGTTAATTTAGGTATAATTTGGGTATAAATTCCGACTTACGTCGAAAATCGGCTTACGACACGTTGTAGGAACGGAACTCGTTCATAAGCCGAGGACCCCCTGTAATAATAACTGACATTCTTCTTCTTCTTCATCATCTTCTTCTTCTTATTATTATTATTGCTGTTATTATTATTGGGTATTTTAAGGAGGAGAAGCTGAGCCTAGAGACAGATGTGTGTGATTGGCAGGTTTGATTGGTGTGTCACATGCCCGCATGCTGAGCCTTCAGGGGAATCCTGATAATGGCCTCCGGCACATTTGTGGGTGATTATATAAAATTCTCCCATCCCATACTTAAGACACTCTGTACATCAGTTTAATGACTGGGTGTACACACTCTGGATACCTACTAAGACATTCCCAATACAGAGATAAACATACCAAGGAATCTCTGTTTGTTGGACAATTTGCATTTATGTACTGGGTTTGTGTTTATATACAAATACATATGGGACACCCACACATAAAATATTAATATATGTGTTGATGATAATGACTGTGGTCTTGATTTGAGGCCCTATTCCTGTCCTAATTTAAGACAAAGAAAAACATGAATGTCTTTATATTCAAATGTAGCATCTAAATGGGATTACCTGCAGAGGAGCTGCTAATGTCTCCAAAATTTTGCACAAGTCAATAAAGTTTTTCTCAAGTTAATTAGAGCTGCTTCATCTGTCCATAAATGGTCACAAAAGCTTCTCAATGTCTTCACTGTTTGGATAAAAACTTTATTGTTCCTGATTCAACATCATATTATTTAAAGAAACTCATCATCGGGATGTGGTAATTAATTCTACAGATTTCATATACATGAGTGAACCCTCACAGTTCCCGGCTCCCAGTGAAAACCAAATGCACAAACTCAAACATCAAAATGTACTATTGCGAGCAGGAAATTGAATAGAATATGAGGATGTTGCAACCCTGTCAGGAAATTCAGCTTTAATGCTTGTGTTATCAAATGGATCTACGAACTGCCTGCCAAAGAAACTTAAAGAACACCACAAAGATAAAAAAACAGCAAGTACAGAAATTGCTTGTAAGCAATCTATAGTGCCTGTTCTTTGGCTACACTAGCTGGTTTAGAATTTAAGAATTTAAGTATACATAAAGTCTCTTTTTTTACATATGGTCCAACAGAGAAGCCCCTATCTCTTCCATTGTGTTTCTGCAGATATGCTCCTCCAAGGAGCAAGGAGAGTCCCAGTGCTGGAGCTCTGTAGAAACATGGAGAGTTCCTGAATAGAGTCCCAGTGCTGGAGCTCTGTAGAAACATGGAGAGTTCCTGAATACAGTCCCAGTGCTGGAGCTCTGTAGAAACACGGAGAGTTCCTGAATAGAGTCCCAGTGCTTGAATTCAGTAGAAACATTTTGCGATTCCACTCCATATCAGCCATGGTTGACTTAGAGGTAAATTCAATTAGTCACACCTATTGACAGTCTCCATCCACAGCTGCGGCCACCTTTTTTGTCTGATGAGCTGGAGTGAGGGAGAGTGACAGACTGAGGTCCTATATGGATTCTCAGTCTCCTTTCCAGTGCAGACACTGAGAATAATGTCACTATCAGGACCCCAAAGTTGCTCACCTGCTAGCTGCTTCTGCTCATGTGGATACTTTCACACTGCTAACAGAAAAACATCACCACTAAACCAAATATTTTAGCAAGCCCTCACTATGCACCCTTACCCAGCCCTCACTATGCACCCTTCCCAAGCCCTCGGTGTGCACCTTTACCCAGCTCTCACGATGCACCCTTACACAGCCCTCAGTGTGCAGCTTTGCTCAGCCCTCACTATGTAAACTTACCCAGCCCTCACTATGCACACTTACCCAGCCCTCAGTATTAACCCTTACCCAGCCCTCGGTATGCACCCTTACCCAGCCCTAACTATGCACGCTTACCCAGCCTACACGATTCACCCTTACCCTGCCCTCAGTAAGCACCCTTACCCAGCCCTAACTATGCACGCTTACCCAGCCTACACGATTCACCCTTACCCTGCCCTCAGTAAGCACCCTTACCCAGCCCTCACTATGCACCCTTACCCAGCCCTCAGTATGCACCCTTACCCAGCCCTCACTATGCACCCTTACCCAGCCCTCGGTATGCACCCTTACCCAGCCTACACAATTCACCCTTACCCAGCAAACACTATGTACCCTTACCCAGCCCTCACTATGCACCCTTACCCAGCCCTCGGTATGCACCCTTACCCAGCCTACACAATTCACCCTTACCCAGCCCTCACTATGTACACTTACCCAGCCCTCAGTATGTACCCTTATCCAGCCCTCATTGTGCACCCTTATCCATCCCTCACTATGCAACCTTACCCAGCCCTCCCTATGCACCCTTACCCAGCCCTCACTATGCACCCTTACCCAGCCCTCCCTATGCAACCTGTACTCAGCCCATAGTATGAACCCATAGCCAGCCCTCAGGTTGTGCCCTTGATGCCTGTTTATATACCCCTATCCAGGCGTGAGTATGCTCATTTATATATCAGAGAATACATAGATTCAGGAAAAAAGCATCCTGCCTTTCAAGGAAAGTTTGATTTTGCTGTGCGGAATCATGAGGCAGACAGCCCTTGCTGCGATTGGTCATTGATTGTTGTGTAAATGGATTCAGTGTCAGCTGGCATTAAATATACTATAGGGTATGGGAGCACAAGATTTGTTTCAGATGAAAGTGTCTTAAACAAGTGTCTGGCAAACCCAATGAAACCTCTTGGGTGAGAAGTTTTCCATTAAACAGAACAAAGTGTTTTTATTGCAAAGCCATCAGCTGAAATACACATTAGCCACTGCGGTTAGTCCTTACTCCCCTCGGTTTTTTGGCGGAATTATGACATCTAAAAAACCGATGACAGCATATTTAGAAAATATTTCTAAAATCTGTGAAAGTCATAGATATCATGTCAATATAAACCATAAAACACACACCACGGTAAAAGAATAATATTTCACTATAATTAAATGTTAGGTGCAGAAGACATGCACACATACAGACACACACTCATATTTTCATACTAATATACCACACACAATTAACTATTGAAATAATGTCTAGATGTTCCATGTGTAAGTTTAGGTTTGCAAAAGAGTTCAACGGCCATAGACAAAAATGTTCTGCAGCTATCGGCTAATACTTTAATATCTCTCCCGTTTACACTGGAAACACCATTTGAAATATTTTAAAAACATTTGCACGTATTAGTGTAACTGGTTATTTGTAATCTGGTGGACCTTGGGTGTGGGATGTTGATGTAGTAGTTGGGTATGGTATTATTTAGATGGGTCTGGTATTATTTTCATAAACACACAGGATCTCTTCAGGGAAATATAGTGATGAAGGCCAGATTAACAAACTCAGCATACATAAATATGTGACCTTTTGCAAGTTTTCAGTTTGCAGGAGAATTCTTTTTATTCTCATTAATTTCAGTGATGACAAAAGTTGCATCTGGGACAAAGTGATAAAGAACGATTGCAGAATATGTGGCGCAATCGAGGTGATCTACAAAAACAGGTAAAAAAAAACAAAACTTTGTTTGTTTTTGGAGGAACGGCTTGACCAGCGAGAAAAGCAGCTTTTTTTTTTTTTGGTGGCCAAATTTCCCAGAGGGCATTGTGTTTAGGAAGCAAGATTACCCTGCAAGATGGATGCATGCACAACTGACGGGGGTGACCAGTTTACAGAAAATCCTAATCAAGAGTGAAAAATCACATTCATCTGATCCGGAGGTGAGACAGAAACACTCATTTTCTAAAAGAGCAAATAATCTCAAAAGAATATACATAAGGCTT
This sequence comes from Albula goreensis, assembly GCA_022829145.1. Lineage (NCBI taxonomy): Eukaryota > Metazoa > Chordata > Actinopteri > Albuliformes > Albulidae > Albula > Albula goreensis. Next base: position 1,317,659 of record CM040746.1, read on the forward strand.
TCTCAAAATGAGTACACTCTATAGCTCTAATTCTATAATGATCAAATAAGTCATATGAGGGTGATGACTGGTAATTTCTTGGTAAAATATAATGGTAATTTTGAATTTCCATTTTTGAATTTTTACTAGAGCATAGGACGTATGCAATAAAGTGCAGTGTGATTCTAGATGCTGAGAATCAAAGTCACCTCAAGATCTGAATTTGGGAGACACCATGGGGGGTATATTAGAAGGAAAAGGGGTACTGCCCTGCGGCCAGGGGGACATGGAGGAAATTCTGTCATGAGCTTCTAGAAAACTACAGGAGTCATTAAAATTCCATTCGTTTAGATACAAAAAAACACCACAGACATATACATTCTCATAAAGACAATCAGTGGCTTGGTCTGAACAGTTTTCATAATTTGTTGCTTCAGAGATTTTAACAATGAATTTACATTTCTGATCAAAACAACCACTCTATATACAGAGAAAAATGATTCAGTGGCCCAGTAGATGACTACAACTATGATCACCAAATTGAGATATATTAAATACATTAATATAGATACACATTTTGTCTTGATCGCATTTAAAATGATATTTTGAAATTGTGTTTGATGGTTCAAATTGGCTAGAGGGTAAGGTTCAATTCATACGAAAAGCATATATAATGAGAGAGTTTCCCTTGCCCTACATATGGCTGAACATCCATCCAGGGTCTGTTCTGCCTTAATGAGCCTGTTACACATATGCCCACCCATGAGAAATATGGACAACTGCCATGTTTGGAGGGTCTCAACTGGCCTACTCATTGGGATATGGGAATTGTCCAAAAAAATCATCTTCATTTTATCTCAGGAGAAATCCTTATCTTCTGTTCACTTGCAGCCAGGATTTCTTCTTCAGTAACAAGACTGGAACGGTACGAAACCTGATGAAAGACGACTCAATTGAATCTCTGTGCAGCTCGAAGGCCTCATATTTAAAAAAAAAAATCAAAAAAATGATTCCGTCTTCCTTTATTTGATTTAAATACATTTTGCAGACCAAAGTCAATGTCCAACATATCGATATGGAATCTTAAACTGCAATAATTTTGTGGTGTATGAACAAATGTACACATTTCGTGGGCCAGTTGATGCAGAATGAATAATGATTTCTGATAAAATAGCAGATATATGTATACATTAGTGGCCTGGGTTTGAAATGAAGCAAAGAGGATGAGCTGACAGTGATCTCAGAAATTGCAAATTACTTGGTAGACTAGTGTAGTGGATGCCAGAAGAATACTTGAAACGGCAAAAAAAAAAAACTCTTTCAGTACTTTCGTTGAAAAAGAAAATCACTTGCCAGGGTAATGCACACTAGCATAACATCAAGAGATTCACCACAAGATGCAGACCCCTTCAGTATTCAAAGCCTTAAGTATAGAAAGATCAGGTTACAGTTTCCTAAAAACAAAGATGTTAAAGTGTCACAGATAAATGAGATGAGACAGATGTACCAGATTGATGGAGAGGGGACAAAGCTCCAAAGCATGTCACCTCATCTGTCGTACACGGTGGAGGTGTTGTCACGGCTTTGGCATGGATGGCCTCCAGTGGAGACGGCCACCTCTGTACATTCGTAATGCCAAGGCTCACAGCAACAGCGGGATGTTTATGGAAATAAACAAAACCGTCTTGTCTGCATAGAGGTAAGTTAATGCATCAAAATTACTTGGACAATGTGTCGACATGCTGCAGGACCATAATGCTAAACATACAGGAAAAAAAAAAAAATCAAGGAGATCTTCAGGGCCAAAAAGCAGAATGTTGTTGTCGGGCCAGGTCAAGCAAATGTACTTCAGTCCAACTGATCTTGCATTTCATTGGTGATGTTTATGGGTTGTAGATTTCAGGTACACTTCAGACATTGACTGCAACGTATTTGAAATATTATATTAAATATGAAGACTTTTTAAAGTTTATGCTAATTTGTCCAATTACTTTTGGTTCCCTAAAATTGGGTATGTATGTATTAATTGGGTTAAAATTTGAACATAGTTCATCCTATACAGATGTAAACATCCTCAAACTCAAGCTGAAAGTTGGTACTTTGTCTGCATATTCCTTGTTTTATTTCAAATGTGCTGGAATACAGAACGAAAACAACAGAAATGTGTCATTGTTGAAATACTCAGAGACCCCACTCTGTTTAGATGGCACCTGTGTCTACAGTAATGGTGGTTCACATTGTTTCAGGAAAATCATTAAAATAAAATTAAATACAGCTGTCTTTGTGGGGTTCCATTGTTGGCGAATGTCAAGGAAAGGAGTTTATGGAGACCAAGAAATTTCAGAAATGATTTAGGGAAAAATATGTTCAACAGCACAGATCAGGAGAAGAGTGAAAGCACAGTCAATAAGATCCCTTTAAATGCAGTCAAAATAATTATCACTGGTAGGTGCGTTGTGCCATTGAAACACTGTCCAGATAAGACTGCTGCGATATGGTTAGCATTTATATATTCCTTTCCAAATTGAATTCAATATGCACAAATTAAAAAAAAATAAACCAAACGCAGAATAAGTATAATTATGATTTGAATGTTAGGGGTGAGATAAAAGGAGTTTCCATATTGGTTCTTCTCCCTGCAATACTTACAGGTAGTGAATGATTGAAGTGCAATTACTAGATCACCACCTCAAACGTCTGTCTGTTTTATGCCTTCTCAAAGTGCTGAGACGAAGATAAGAGTTTTTAGCAGAAGTTCAAATATAGACGAAACCAGCTAAGTTTGCGTTCGTGTGTGCCTATGAAACTAATCTTCACTCTTCAATCCCACACGAAGATGAATCCGTCTGAACCACACTGAGTGAAACCTGGGGGTGCGTGCTGTGAAGGTAATAAACCCTTTCAGCGGGGGTGAAATGCTAACCCGGTTTTATCATCTACTGTATGTGTGACCTTTCCCAAGATATACCCTTCCTTTTCTGAGCCGGCTTGATGCTGGGAGCTGATGATGTGCGTGCGGCGTAAAGAAGAAAGCCGTGCGTCCACTGCAGCAGTGCAGCCGCTGTAGCGGTGCAGGTGTGCACTCTCTATAGCAGTGCGTGTTTGGCATCTCTGTGGCTGTGCAGGTGTGAGATCTCTATGGCAGTATAGCTGAGTGGTCTCAGCAGAAGCATAGCCTCTACGGTCTCTTTGGCAGACTCTTCCCTCTCTCTTATCCAGTCATTTTCACTTCACAACATAATGCTGGGAGCTACTCGCCTCTTTAGGCTGCACCTCTCACCTCCCCTCCCTTGCTCTTTGTAATGTCTCGACCCTTATTTGCTTTTATTTTTAACCTAGGCTGTTGTTTACTTTCTCTTTAGATAGTTGGTAGGGGAGCCCTAATATATTCAATCACCTTTGGCACTTGGGACTTTTCCCCTCTCTAGGGTTATCTTTGCACTTTTTGTACCATTCATGTGCACTTTGCCTTGTAAGTCGCTCTGGATAAGAGCGGCTAACAAATGCCCTTAATGTAATGTTGTGTAATGTAAAGTAACGTAGCTTGTGTATGTGTAGTTGGCCTAGCCTCTCCAAAGCCTGCTTCAATCACTAATTTAATAAAATACAGCTGTGTTTCTGTAGGACTTCTCTGACATCTGTCTCGTCTCTCAGAATTAATTTAATTATTTTCCTTGCTATGCAAATGGGGTCTTCCTGCTGTCAGACTGTGCTCAAAAAAAAAAAACTCATGATCTTTATTTTTTCTTCTTGTGTTTTATATCTATAAATAAAATATGTAGCAACAGGGAACAATATCTCTTCACTCCTCACCCTGTCAAAAAAAGAAAAGAAAATGAAAAAAAAACATCTGCCGCTTGTCAGAAATGCCATGCACTAGTCAGCTTCGACATCCCACATGTGACAGAAGTTCTCAGTCTTTCTGTCGTCTCAAACTTCCACATTTGGTGCACATGCAAACGGGGGCTTTTGTGTGGGAACAGAAGCGACGTAGCCGGGTGTGGCAGCAACAGCTGCTCCCGCCAATACCCTCAACAACAGCTACGCTTTATTGCCACGGCGACAACTGTCTGGTTGCCGCGGCTGTGGGAAGCAGGTACTGCTGTCTCCAGGATCCAGAGCGTGGAGCGCAATGCAGCGGGCAGACAGCTCCGCACATCCACAGCCCAGTTAATCCGCGCACAGCCTCAACCAGGAATTCAGACATTTCTCCTTTGGTTCTTCCTCTCCGGAGACGCAGTCAGATTACCGTCAGAATGCATTTCACATGTGAGTGAATCCATCTGGCCCCTTCACTCCCCCTTACCCTGGTGACAGAAGTCTCTCTCTACTCGTTTAAGGAAGGCAAGCCAGAGGGTTTACAGTCACTTTTTACATAGATGAATCTGTCAGAGTTATGAGACAATAAATATAAAACACAATCCACATATTCGCAGGGGCGAAGAAAATACAGATGCCCGTAAGTCTTATGCAGGTTAATACTTTTGCTCCTCGTAAGAGCTCTTCCTGTGGGTTTCATCAAATATGAATTGGCAGAGACGACTTTATACCATCTTAGAACCGGCTTGGCTAAGTTGTTCTGAAAGTCGGAATCACCATTCTCATATTAGGCGCAGGAGACAGATTCAACTTTTACCCACGGCGGTGATCTGAAGATATTTAATTGCTTTTATCTGACAACAAAGTCCACAAAACAGAATTACTTGTCCATTCTGGTTCATAAAAATGAATGACAAGATTGGTGTTGGCAAGTAATTGTGTATCTCTCCATGTACATTTCCACAACATTAAATATATTTCATTGTATTATTAAATACTGTACTGCACTGTCAGCTTGATACTCAGATTTTATCAAGCTACAGAGTTAGTTCTTATTTTACTCTGAAAATCATGTTGCCGAATGCAGGCCTACATGGGCTAAATGTTCTTGTCACAATGTGTTCATATGTTTTCTTGCTGTCTGTGAGACATGGTGGCCATGGTTTAAAACTCTCAAATCTTAACAAAAGCTATTGAAGCTATATTGTGCTTTGTGGTCATTCGGTCAAGATTATGCCATATGGTTGGATCTGTTGTGCCCTGTGATTGGTTCATTGCAGTTCGATTGTGCCCTGTGATTGGGTCATTGCTGTTAAATTATAGCCTGTGATTGCATCTCTGTTGTGTCATGTGACTCGGTCATTGGTGTGCAGAGGACTAGGTTAGCTCTGATGGTGTTGGGAATAAAAAAAACAGGCATGGCTGCCTGACTGAATAACAGGCTAGTAAGTTGCTCTGTATAAGCACATATGTCAGATGAAGAAATAACATGAATAAGCATGTTATTACATCTTTATACAGTTACAGTGTAGTCTGACACAACTTTCATCTTCATGTTTTCTTTATTCCAAATTTTAAATTTCCAAACTTGTAAAATATTTTGATTTTGATGTTACAGACAATCATTAATTTCAAGAACTAGTGAGCAGCAACGCTGCTAGTTGGAAATTTTTTAAAAGATTTTTTTTTTACTTCTTAACTTAAGATGCAGTATACCCTCACCAAAACTCTATTTAATTTTGCTATTTTAAAGAACATATTAGTCATTTATTATATCTTATGCATTCAGTCATATATCAGTTAAAAATGTTTCCTGGAGATATCTTTATTGATTTTTTTCTTGAAATTGTATTTGGTCGATTATACGTGATTAATAATATTTATGGTTGATCTTAAGTATAGAAAATATTAATGTTCGTCTTATACTGCACAGCTAGTTGCCTGACCTGAATTATTGATTGTGATTTCAAGAGGGTCATAATTACATCGGGAGAAGTAGAAAACAACTCCCAGGAGGCTAAGTAAATGAAGATACATGCTATCTTGGTATTGGTTTTCTTTCAGCCACTGACAGCAAACAAAAAAATGCAGTATAACTGCTGTGAGTGTTTCTTTGGATGAAGTTCACCAAGTGAAATCACATTACTGCCACTATGCTTAAATATCCAATTAAGCTGTTAGGTAACTAGTTAATGTAGCATGAGGCAAAACCTGAGAATTGTAGTGAGATAAATTTAGGGTGCCATATAAGATGACTATTCAGTTTACTATGCAATTTAGCAACAGGCAATTTTATTTTCAAGGCTTGGCTTAATAGAATTAATTTTTGGTTTGATCACTTCCTGAGCAGTTCATAATTGCTTGCATCAAGGCCAAAGTAGCCAGGTGGACTAGCCATAAGCATTATAATTACATCATACATTTTGGTTGTGGTCTTAAACGTTAAATAAAACAATTCACCTGAGGCTTTTCAAGACAGATAAAAGCAGATTCAAGAAAGGTAACAGCCATGATAATATCATGAATGTGTGATGCATAGACTCATGCAGTGTGGAGATTGCATTAGTGCACATTATAAAGGACACTATTTTACACGTTTTGCAATTTTGGGCATGTTGACAATCAATTATGCCCATAGTCGAACATTCTTAGAGAAGCATATGAAAAACCGTACTCTTTGAGAGCCTCAAGGCTGGTGCATGCCTCAAATGAACGACTGCTCAGAACATTGGAAAGCACCAAAAAGCATGAAAAAGGGTGTTGAATTGGCAAGTTTGTGGCATGCATTTTTTGTACCTTTCTGCCTCAAATTTCTGAAATCTATACCCACTTTCCCTGGAAATTTTCAATGTGTTTAGGTGTGAAAATGGGCATGGGTTTCAGATTTCTCAGTCTGTTCACAACTACTTCTGTTACCGTGTTGAGAGCTCACCAACAGTACCTTCAAAGCAAAACCTTCTGATCGTCTTAAACTGTATCTATGTCGGTTTGATGTCTCGAGTGCACCCAGAAACGTCCAAATAAATGTTGGGAATGTGGACTGCACTGCAAACGTTGCTTTCACTTTGAAGATCTGAAGTGGGCTACAAATTGTATCTGGAATTAGGACGAAGGCTTGCACCATATTGGAGTTTCTAAACTGCAGATACAAAGTTATCAAATCAAAGTAGAATCATGTCTGACCTAGCAATAGTATGGCAGATGTTTTGTTCCTTTAATAACCTTCATATGTTGAGCCTCTTAAAGGTAATGGATACAAGACTGCAATATCGTAGTATATTTGCTATGAATGGATTTAATGGATACAGGACTGCAACATCACAGATTATTTGCTATGAATGGATTTAAATGGAGTTTGTTAAAGCAAAGGTTCGGGAGAAGTGTTTTCAGACAAACCCCTCATTCAAATACCTCTGTCCAATTGGTTTTCTCCACAGATAAATTGCCACCGTACCTTATTTCCCATCATGCACCCTGCTTCCGGCATCCTACCTCCTCCCCATCTCCACCTTCATTTCTACTGTTTTTTTTCTCTTTCTCTTCTAGTGGTCCAATGTGGGGGGTTCACCTCATGCAAAAAAATGTGAGGTTTGGCGCTGCCCCCTTAGACACCAAGCCCAAGATCAAATGTCTGTACCTTTGTACAGCTTCATAAGAACACACATCGTAATAAACTGTCAAGCACATCCATGTTGTCTGGAAATTCTAAGTTGAGGAGGATACCATTTGTGCCACGGTACACAGCATGTAGCCTTAGATCGCACATCCATACTCAGGTCATGGCTAACGCCTTCCCTGGAATCCCATTGTATATAAAATCGGCAAGTATAATTGAAGTGGTATTCTGAAATGTTGCAGAAAACGTACACTCTCAGCTGCATGATATGAGAGTCATAGAGGGAAGATCTTCTGCGCTTTCTGTACCACTCCATAGTACTGAGTTTAAATTCATTCAACCCCATTGAATAGCAGTGACCTCCACTGTTCTGAAATAAATTGGACAGTGTTTCTACGGAAAAGTAAATAAAAGACACATTCTCTTAGGGTCCTAAACATATAGAGAGCAAGGGGTGGTTCAAGGTTGAATTTTCTTCTCAGTGAAAGCTAAGGGAAATAACAATAACCACATGATCAAAGACCATATTGGATTTTATGGTTCTAAAATACCTGTGCCAACATTCACTCTGAAACCAGTGAACCGGTTTACTGATATCAGCAAAATATGGACCCAGTCATGTTTATGATATGATGTAAACAAAAATGTATACAAATGATGATGATGATGAAGATAATGTGGGTAATGAATAATAACAATAATTATGATATTATTATTTTCACAGACCTGGCCTGTTTCAGGCCCACAAAATAAAAGGACATGAACATGAGAAGCTTTGAATGTAATCGTAAAGTTAACAAAAATTAAGAAAAAGTTGGTCAGGGGTGTAAAAGGTTTGAAAGGGGAACATTAACGAAAAAAGAGGTACGTGTGTGAGAGCATGCGTGTGTATGTGTGCAAGGGCATAAGCTAAAATTGACCGCTGGACTTCCTTTTATGGGGAATTTTGTCAGTTACACCTCCCCAAACACCACCAACTTACACTGCACTGCCTCCACAGACGAAGCCAATATTATTATTATTATTATTAGTAGTAGTAGTAGTAGTAGTAATAGTAGTAGTAGTAGTCTTAGTATTATAATTATTATCATTATTATTCGTAGTAGTAGTTGTTGTAGTAGTAGTAATAGTAGTATTATAATTATTATCATTATTATTAGTAGTAGCAGTAGTAGCAGTCGTTGTATGTAGTAGTGGATGTAGTAGTCGTAGTATTAGTGATGCGTTAATTGAGCGCTTTCATTTTATTTCTAATTATTTTTGGGGCTGGTGGCTTATGGAGTATGTACAGATGCTGTATTGTTGCATCCTGGTCTGTAAAGACAGAAGTAGGGTGACTGCAGCGCATTTACTGAGCTGAGTAAATTCGCTTATACCAAAACGACTGTGAGAAATTGTTGATTGGACAGCTAGAAACCCAGGGTATTTGTTGAGGTCCCATACAGCATAATGTTTCATGATTATGTGATAAGTCACTTTGAATGTTTCATTACAGTCATTAGATCAATGTAACGAAGCAATTACAAAAGTAACCAAGTGCCCTATTAATTACACACAATGATTATCAACTCTGTTTCAATTTAGAAAACAGGAAATGTTAAAAAAACTGCAGCTGAACCCATAAAGTATTATAATTACTTTTTCTTTGTATGCTTGAATATTCACACCTTACAGCATATACTTCCTTAGACAAACACCACCCAGACTCAGATTTTACATGATGCTGTCCAACCAAACACATTTCCTGGGTTTTATTCCTCCCAGAGGCTCCCTGGGTACCTTTTAGAAAGGGCTACAGTACCTGCCTTGCAAGTAACACACCAAAACACAAGGGTACACATCAGTGGAGTATAATCAGCAAGCTAAACCTCCGTAATCATTCTTCTCCTTCCAGTGAAAGAGCAGGCCTGTGCACTTCCATTAATCATGCCAGAGGCACAGCTGGACAGAACGGCAGCGTGATCTGGGTCGCGGTGGAGAAAAGGGATGCCGAAAGCTCCCTCGGCCTCGGTCGACTCCCGGCGGACCGCGGACGGAACAGCGTCTCCCTCCGGTCGGTCACCGTGAAAGGGGGGATGTGATACATGTGTGCCCGGTATCGTCGTCCAGCTACCAAGGGCACGTACTAGTTTCCCTCTTCCATCTGGAAGACGAGTGTCACTGCAGCAACGCCGTCGCCTGTCATATCTCAGCAACGGCAGCGGCTGCCATCACTGTCTGGAGCAGCAATTAAGTAGCTGGGCTGGAGGAAAGAGGGCTAAGGGGTTTTTCTGCCAGACCGTGTGTGTGTGTGTGTGTGTGTGTGTGTGTGTGTGTTGGCACTGAACTCATTACATATGCGCATGTGTGTGTGTGTCTGCATGTCTGCATGTTCTTAAGTCTATGTGTGGGTACTTCCACATACGTGTTTGTATGCGTACATGGGTGAAAACTCTCTGTGTGTGTTTTCATGTGCATTTGTGTATGTGCTTGTGTACGTGCTCTTGCTTCTGTGTGGGGTTGTGTGCATGTATGCATATGCCTGCATCTGTGTGCATTTCCACATGTGCATGTAGATTCGTGCTTGTGCATGCTTGAAGGTGTGGATACATCCATGTTTGCATTTATTTGTATGTGAAGATGTGCATACTTCATTTTGTGTGTGTGTGTGTGCAAGTGTGTGCATATGCACTTTCGTTTTTATGGATGTTTTTCCTTGGCGTGCATATGAGCGCATTTTGGCAGATGACTTGCTGTCTGCTGTAAAATATCCAGCTAGAGAGAGTGAGTGTGTGTGGCAGGTGAAGTGTGTGGGCTAGCCTGAATAAAGGGGCGTGTTTCAGGGGATTTAACACCTTGGAGTGTGAGTAAAACAGTGCCCCCCCCCCCCCCACATGCCTCAAGTGACATTACCGTCGTTTGCCAATATATTCACACATACGCACATATACAAGTGAACGCAAATGTATATACTCATACATACACCAGTTTATTATGTAGCTCTACCAGTGTCTTACAGCAGATGAATGTCTTTTTTCCTTTTGCAGTAGTTGTAGTATAACGATGAATTATAGTCATTTCTTTAATCTTGTGTATACATATTTGCACCCCAGACAAATGAGTGCTGAAGAAATGTTTTTGTTTGTTTGTTTGTTTGTTTGTTTGTTTTTGCAAAGCTGTTTTTTTATGCAAATGTTGCAATGAGGTAAAATACTTACCAAAACGCACAGGGGATGAACTTTTTTGCTCTGTGATGAAGTATCTTTCGACCTCTTATTCACCATTCTTTTTAAAATGTATAATGTCAGGTTTCACCAGTATGTTTTATCTGCTACATTTGGGTATAACGCAAGGAGATTGTTTGTCTACCATGATGTGAGACGCTTGAAAAAAAAAAGAAAGAAAAAAATCGATCTTTTTGGAAAAGCTAGTCCAGACAGGCAGCCTACTTTCTTAATTACAGGGGCTTTGAAAATTCAAATCCTTTCACTCCAAAGAACCTGCCACTGCGTCAGGTTTGTAACACTTTGATCTCTTTATGTGCAATACACTGAGGCAGAGAGCTGGCAATTGGCAGTGTGTGCTTGGGATCACTTTGAAAAACAGAGATTGAGACATGAATCAAGCAATTGAGTTCTAAAAGTGTTTTTATTTATTTATTAATGAAACTCACTGCGCTGGAAGTTGTCACCGAGTTCTTTTGCTTTCCCCAGGTGTGTGTTAACTTTACGAATGAAAGTTAAAGCATTGCTAATTCCACGGGCTTGCTGATGAACCTCCCAAGGTGAACGTGCTACGTGAGTCGTTGAGCCTTCTGTGCGGCCTTGCTGAGGGATGCAGGGTGCATCTTGCTGGGTGACCCGGAACTGCACTGCTTAGTCCTCACGCGCTGTTATCCTCACAACTGTGCTCGCCAGTCACCGGTCGTCAGGGTCGCATCCGACGCACGCTGTGCATTGACAGTGCGGCAAAAGGAGCGCTATGGACTGCCCGCACACAGTTTTCACCCTGTCGAGGTGAGACACCATCGGATCAGTCAAATTGACCTTCCGCCTTTGCACAACCCCACCAAGCCCAGCCTGGCTCCATTACCTCTGAACAAAATGAATAAATGACAAAAAAAACTACATTTCACCCTGAATATTTTCCAAATAAATGGAGCAGGTCACCCACTAACCCTATTCATTACAAAATAAAATGCACATCAAATACATAGTCAAAGTATTTTGTTTTTCATAAAGTGTGTGAAATATCAAATTAAAATGTAAACGGTATCGCAAACAGTATCGGGGGAACTCGCAAATTGCTGTTTGGCATTCAATTTGTCAATAAAATTTCATTTCAATTTAACATTGCTCCATCAGGACAACATCTGTCAGTTATTATCACAATGTGATGAGCCATATTAACACACCGAGCTCTGCAGGACAAAAAGAACGGAACAATAAGGGCAAAAATCAAGCCGTGTAATTTATTATTTTTTTCTCGATGGCATTTCATAATTTCTTTCCAGTGGCAGTAATAAGGTCTCATTTAGCTGTGAACACATGATGCATCCATCTCTGTTCCACAGTGTGCTGTTAATGGTACATTTCTCAATGTGATAAACTGCACACCAGCGGCGTCAGTGTATTCACCCAACTTTTAAAGCACTGAGAATAACACGTCCAGTAGCTACGCAGTACTATAGCTGTAATTCGGCTCTGCTATTATAATACAGTACTGCAGCTAAAATACAGCACGGCAGCCTGGAATAAATCTCTGCATTACACACACACAAACACACACACATGCGCACGCACACACACACACTTGATGTGTAGCGCATGGTGGACACAGAGTCTGTTGCCATAAGGGCATTGATATGTGTCCTGTGTAGCGCATGGTGGACACAGAGTCTGTTGTCCTGTTAGCGCATGGTGGCAGTCTGTTTAAGGGCATTGGTACGTGTCCTAGCGCATGTGGACACAGAGTCTGTTGCATGGTGGACAGCGCATGGTGGACACAGAGTCTGTTGCCGTAAGGGCATTGAACGTGTCCTGGGCATGGTGGACACAGTGTCTGTCCTGCATTGTACGTGTCCTCATGGTGGACACAGACAGGGCAGAGTCTGCATGGTGGACACAGAGTCTTTTAAGGGCATTGATATCGCATGGTGGACACAGAGTCTGTTGCCGTAAGGGCATTGATACGTGTCCTGTGTAGCGCATGGTGGACACAGAGTCTGTTGTCCTGTGTAGCGCATGGTGGACACAGAGTCTGTTGCCATAAGGGCATTGATACGTGTCCTGTGTAGCGCATGGTGGACACAGAGTCTGTTGCCGTAAGGGCATTGATACGTGTCCTGTGCAGCGCATGGTATATGGGCCTTCCTGGTTGTAAGTCTCGTCTTTCTTTACCCCTGCCTGTCTTTTGCAGCCTCTTGAAGATCTTCTTCATGGAGTGTGGCTCCCACAAAAACTGTCCCTCCATATAGATTTATACTGTACTGTACTTTACTATACTTTACTATACTTTATACCTCCCAGTTCTTGACATCTGTGTGGAACAATTTGGTATTGGCTCTGATGTTATCCGTTTACCACTTCTTTTGACCTCTAGGTGCCTGCTGGCCTACAACAACAATAATAATATTATTATTATTATTATTTGGATTTAATCAATTATGTAATTTGATATTGCAATGTACTATAATCTGAGCCTGCTATCTATAATAACAATCTTACCATTTAATTACCAATGATATATGTGTTTATGCGCAATGAAAGGTTTTCATCCATCAATTACAGCTACACAAGACAATCACGAGAGCCAACACCTTTGTAAAGTTTAATTTCAATAATTCATTACACTAGGATTTATTTCCTAATCTACAATCAGACCTTCAGCCAATTAGTCGCTAACATAGACCCAAGGCAAAGGAAACTGGTCCCCGACAGTTGTTTAGCGTCCTCCCTGTCTTCCCAAGCTGATGTGCTAGGCTGTCTTAGCCCGTGGCAAATGACTCTTATAGTAAATTGTTATTTTATGTGTGAACATTGCAGATAGTGTCTACATGAATTATCTACTGTAATTCCTTGCCCTGCAAAAAAAAAAAAAAAAAAACTCTGCGTTTGACACAAACGACTGTCAGAATTAGTGAGACGTCACGAAAAATCAACTCCTTAGTCTAGCCGTGGGGGCACTGTCAAAGTTTGGCTTTTGCTAATGAGGAAGCTTTTATTTATTTATTTATGTTTTATGTATTTTTATGTTTTCCAATTAAGGAGAATTCTTCAGACTTCAGTCAAATGTGATGTCCCACAAGGCTCAGTTTTCGTTCAGGAGGCTGAGGCCCATTTCAGTTGTGTTAATTTGCTTATTTAAATGTCGTTAGCGGTCTTTAAGTATAGAAGGTCAAACAGGTCATTTTCTACAAAGGTAAAAAATACTCCTTCCAAGTAAATACTAATTAATACTGATAAGTTTTCCTTTCCTGGGACTAAATCATATGATTTATGTTTTTTAGCTGATGTCACTCAGTCATATCAAAAGGTACCATGGAAAAGCATGTCGATTTGAATAAATATATCTGTAACTAATACAGCAATACCAGGTGTTCGGTTCTCAAAGGCACAGATAACATTTTCAATTTTCTTTCCCATAAACCATTACTGGAATCCACAAAAATATTCTGGTCTCACAGGGTTAAGCCGGTGCTAGCCTGATTTTAATGGTGGCATGTAAAATGGTTGCATGATTTCAAAGTGTTCCCATTACAAGGTGTTATACACATTCCCCCCTGCACATGTTAAAGGACTCATAATCCCATAACTCCCTGTGTTTTCACCCTCTGCAATGATGAACCTGTCTCCTGATTCACTAAATTTGAGCGAAACAGCTACAACACTCTTGTGTCACAGAGTTCCATGCCGTTAGTGAACGGGGATCGATATTTAGTTTAAATCTGCACTCACTCTTCAATAAAATCCCTTCCGCTTAGTTATCGCTTCTGCTGTGGTTTTGTCCCGGTGGAATTTCATGCACGGCTTGTTCTGCATAAAATGATCAATATTCATAAGTATCTTTACTTGACCTGCAGACTTGCTATGCTACAAATTGCGGACCATTTCTGAAACATAATTGTGGTTTTGGACAAAAACCTGATGAATATTGAATTCATATTTACATTTTAGACTTTTTGTCCTTGGATTCTCTGGATATTATTATTATGTCCGGATGTCTGGATGTCCATGTTGCACATAACATGCACAGTGATTTCAGGAGGTCAGTCTTGATGCATGGAGAAATATTTTATTATCTCTGACCAAATTAATAACATCCGAGTGTAGCATGTTCTTTCTGTTTCCTCATAAAAGGTACCCACTCCTGAAATCGCTTTGTGCCATTATTTATTGCCATGGGAAGGCTTAAGGCTGTATTCAATCAAAGCAGACTATCCTCAACTCCAGGGTATCCGCAATTCAATCAAAATGGACTCTTTGAGAGCATATGGTATTCTATTTAAAAATGAGAAGAACACATTCAAAAACACATATTTGCTTTACCCCAACAAACCTGGAAATACTCAAACAAATATGTTATAATGCGATATAATGTAATGTAACGTGATAAAAAGTCGGTTTTGATTGAATTTCGTACGTCCTTAAAGTGACTAAGTGCATCTGACTGGGTGCCGGGAACTGTTTTTATTCATGTTGTCATTGACCGATTGATTGAAAAACAGCCAGACATGTTCGATAGCGTCCTGCCGTGAGAAGCATTCACTGAACCTGTTGTGCCGAGTCACTTTTCTCTGTTGGCGAGGTCCTGCAGCGCCTTCTGCTAGCATGGAATAACTCCCCCGTAGAGTAAGGACAGGCTTGATGATCTCCATCTAAGAGTTCAAGAGAATCACCTGCATCTTCGTTTCCTCACCTGTCTGGATGTGAAGTATTTAAGACTCATTTCTACATGTGCTCAGAGCAATCTTTTTTATGTAGTGCCTGGAGACAGTCTCCTGAAGCAGCCGAGCTATAAATCAAATATACGGAGCACACTTGTCTTCTGTCTAAAACTAAATGGAATTTTGAATATGTGTTCCAAAAAAGTAAGTGGCAAGCTCTCTGACCCGGCATCTCTGTAGACTAAAAGAGAAAGTGATTGTGACCACCCATTGTTTTCTGTATTTCTCCTGCTTCCTTTTGGTAGAGTATATCAAATTTCCCAAAGGTCCTCAGATAAATCTACCTTTGCTGCCAAAATCATCTCCCTGATTAGGTAATTGTTGTGCTTGATCTTACTGCTGGTCACTTACCCATACTGGTATTTAATATGTATTTATTTTATTGATACAAACCCCTGGTTACCGCTGTTTACTTTTATGTTGTTTGTCCTGTGTTCTGTTTTGTTGCTGCTTTGTATTCTTTTTTTTTACTTTTCAGATGGAGTTTAGAACACTAATATCATCGCCAGGCAACGCTTTTAGGGGATGCGGAATTGCAGAATATGCAGCTGGGTACACCGACGACTGTCGTTATGAAAACGAGTTAACATTCAGATCATCACCTAGAAACCTGATTGGAAGATGCAGGATCTGAGGACTTTGTTGCTATCGGAGAGCAACAATTTTTAAAAGATGCCAAATTATAAAATGGATCGTACTTGGGCCATGTCTCAGGACACTTTCGTTAATTCCAATTTAGTTTTATTTTAGTTTAGCCTCTTTGTTTTAGTTTGCTAAATGTATTTCTTTTGGCAACTTTGCTGTTAAATATCTAATGTAGTTTTCCCATTAATTAACACTTAAAACACAAGTAGAGAGTTCCATATGTATGTTATTTGTTACTTATATCTGTTATACTTTTACCTTATTAGAATGTTACTTAGATTATTTGTTATAAGTAAACCCCTGCTTGTCTTTTTGTATTCCAGACTGCTCAACTGGATGTGTTTAGTTGTATTCGATTGGGATCGTATGGTTGTGGTGGCTTAGTGTTGCGGCCCACATGGTCCTCTCTGTTATCGAAACAATGGGTTTGGTATTGTGTGCTTCTACAATTGTCCAAAAGGCACAATAAAGACCTTTCGATTGAACTTTACCTTGGAAAATGGTGACGTACTTGGTTTGTGTGAGCTCCGTAAATATGCGCAGACAGAAACGCAACTGCGATTTGCATCATAGCCCACCCATCCATTTCAAGTTGATAAAATGAAGGCATCGGGTTGTTTTCTGGCAGCGTCTGGACAGAGAGCAATACGTGCAGAGCTGCAACTCACTGACAGGTGTATCCACTGTGCCAAGAGGAGAGAAGATTAGAGGAAGCTAAAAAAGATTACCACAGTTTAGTAATGTCTGTTTCTCCTTATCACGGGGAGTCAAATGGAATATCAGCGGGTCGCCCCAAATGACTAAACAAAAGTACAACCGCACATGGACTTTCTCAAAAATACTGCCCTTTACCAAAGGAATAAACAATGGCTGTGTGCAGACGGGCTTTGCAGTAGACTATTATGGGCTATTTGTAGGTCTTGCCTGTTACCGTAGAAGCACTCTATGAAGTTGTTTCTGGCATGCAGAGAAAAGAGTGAATAACAGGTATTAGACAAAGACAAAGATGGGCACTTACTAGCGATTGCTGCTTATTATTTCACCCTCTTTGGGGGAGTGAAGAAGGACCATTAAAACATAAATCCGTTCAAATGTTAAACTGAGGTACAGTCAGCCAGCCTCGAGGCTCCAGGCCACTGCTGTCCATGGTCCTGCTTCTCTAGTCAGGCTTCACTAGCTGAGAGAGGAAAAAGAGCAAAGAACACTCTTCCTAAAAACTTGTTTGTTCAACTAAATTAACTGAATTAGCACTACAACAAAACAATGGTGCCCATTTTATGTTTATTTATTGGGCTTTTTATTATTGTAAATTAATTGGGAAGCAATTGATATTATTTATTGTGGATAGTGCTGCAAAATGACAGGCAATAAATAAATAAGCTCTAAATATTCTTGTTCTACAGGTATAGAGCAACATTAACAGATATTCACCTTCTGAGTTTAGCTTCAAAGATGTGAGTGTTTTTCTTGTGAACTTCATTTAGCTCCCATATAAGCATTTCTATGCTTATATGAGAAATGTCCCCACCCCATTGTGTTTGAGCTCTCAGTTTGTTGACCATTCAAAGCCATCCCAGTTGAAACACCGATCATTTCCAATGTATTTCTGTGGTACGTCTGGTCTCTATATGGCATCGTATTGTCAGTCATGCTGATCTAATGTATGGCTCTGTGTACTCTCAGGGAAGTCCTCCTCTATGCCTTTCCGTTAGGATTCATTCACTGTTGATCCATGGATTGCTTACCCTAAAATTTACCCTCAAAATTTTTGTACTATTACTCGTATTTGCAGTTGGTGCAGATGTATGTATGTACTGTATATTAACTAGGCAGGATGTTCGAAACAGAGAATGAAGTGAATTCTATGTACTTTTTCAATTGAAATGAAATTGAGTTTGTTTTATTATTATTGAGTTGAAATGTTTATCTGCTACTGTGTCTTTGTCATGATTTGTTGTGTTTAATTTGTAAATTTTAAATTCAATTTGTTTTTATTTTGTTTTTGTTTTCTCTTTTATCCTGCTTCCTTTTTCAATGCCTTCCTGCTATGGATAATTCTCGTTTCATTGTTTTTTTCATTTTAAGACCATTACCAAGTTATTTCCTACAAAGTGGAGTCAAAAACTGAAAGCCATTTTTTGTTTTGTTTTGATTAAACCCCGGTTTTTCTCCAGCTGTATTTATTTTTCCATTTTTCATCTATATTCTGTATCTTCAATGGGACTCTGTATGTGTGTATGTATGTTATCATTTTCCAATCACTGATCTTTGCTTGTGTTCCTCAAAGCACCCTAAAAAAAACTCTTTTGCATGGGGTTCAACCATTGGTTAATATCCAACCAAAGCCATACATTTTGGTCCTGGGTTATTGGCACGCTTGATAAAAAGAAGGCAAAAAGACTATAAAAATCTAAACGCATATAATGCGCTATATTCTGTGCTTGAAAAAAAAAATAGTTTAAAACTCATGCATTTGTACAGAAAAATAATGCGTATCGGTTTAGTGATAGCATTTACCCTACAAAAGATGGCTGTCAAAGTCATTGGCACCCTTTGCTGTAAAGCTTTTAAAGTCCTCCTTAGTTTGTTGTTTTGTGATATTCCAATTAGATTTAATGTATGTTCTTCAAATATAAGCCAATGTAATCATGAGTCACATATTTATTTCAGGTACTACCATTCCAGCAGGCTCTTGCATTTGAATGATTTTCAACTGGTTTTTGTAATTTGTCAGATTTTATTTTTCACTGTGGTATCATTTGAACTATATATTTGTGAAAAAAGTCAAGATATATATATTTTTTTGCATTTGAATTACAGAATGTAATTTCAATTTTTTGACTATTTTTTGTTTTGAACACTGAATATAGTCCATTATGTGTGTTTTTGGCCAAAGTGCCAATAATTCTGGACCTGACTGTAGATCAAACCTGTAAGCAAACCTAGTGACAAGATGTTCAACGTAGGTTAAAGGAACAAAACTTCATTTTTCTTGGGTGCTAAACCTAGAATAGGGCTGTACAAGTCACTGACTGTGGATCGAACTTGTAGGCAAACCTAGTGGCAGGATGTCCAACATAGGTTAAAAGAAAAAACATAATTTTTCTTTGGTGATAAACCAAGAATAGGGCTGCACAATATGGTGAAAAAATGTAACGTGATTCATTTATGGATTATGTATAGGTGAGTGTGTGGATTATGGATTATGCAATGACAATATGAAATGCAACAAACCAAAGCTTAACGTGTTAATTAATTTTATAAATGTATCAGTTATTTTTAAGTATATCTAAAACTTGAAATAATTACATTTAAAGCCAAAAATACTGCCACAGAACAGAGGTGCTTCCTCGATTAGGAATCAGACCACCTTCTGCAGCTGTGGCAGCTGTCTCGCCATCACCCTCAGCCAACTAGCACGCAAAGAGGTTTTTCTACTTCCCACTGGATTCGGCGCTCCCTGCTCGTCTTGCACATGACGTCTTCAGAAAGCACGCATCTGCAGCAAGAGCCAGTTGTGCGTGCGCGGCTATTCTCCGCTCTCTGCGTTTCCATACGGTTGTCGGGCCTATTGAATTAGAATAATTAAATCGCCGCGATTCATTACAGCTTTCTGCGATGAGTTCGTTTCCATTTTTTTTAAATGCGGTACATCATGCCGGCCTAACCCAGAAGCTGAAGAGGTTGAACTGTCTGTCCCTATTATGTACCCTGTATGTAATGTCTTTTTCTGTTGATACACAGGCTACACACTGGTTCAGTTTTGTGTATTTTCTGACAAGATGTTTTTGTCTGTGTGAAGACTGGCTCTGCAGGACATCACACTGGACACCAAACTCAGCTCCAGCAAGCACAGATTTCTCCATCTTTGTATTTCTGCGCGGGGAACTTTTTAGTATGAATACCAGCCTCATTTTGGAATAGTGATGGGAAAATACAGTTCCGCCCTCCAACACTTGCCTTGCTACATTAGGTGTCACAGAGAAAAATACAGAAATAGTGTGCATTTGACACTGAGACACATTGACACTGAGATAGAATCTCTGTACACCTCTATAAATGCAGGCATACATGTGTTAATTTACACTCAATTCTGCAGCCAAATATAAATAAAAACAATTATGCTTTTTATCTGCTTTTTGGTAAGTTCAGTGTAGCAGGTCTGCAGGGTATCTCTGTCTTTCTGGACGTGCCTGTCAGAGTGGTCGCAGTGGCAGGTAGGGGCCACAGGGGGCAGCGGTCCTGGGTGAGTCCATGCAATGTCGCGACTCATCTTCGCCCGCCTCGTCTCTAAAAGGTCATCTGTCCATTTCCACCCCCTGCTCTGTAATGGGCCTGACAGCACTCCACCAAACTGCAATCCCATGAGCCTCAGGGGCTGCAAAGATAGCCCCACCCCCAGCCCCACCCCTGGCTGGTCCGATGCTGAACAGGGCGAGCTGCATTGCTTTGCACACACACACACACACACACACACACACACACACACACACACACACACACACACACACACACCTACACAAGCATACACACACACAACACACACACACACACACACACACACACACACACACATACCTACACCTACACAAGCATACACACCACACACACACACACACACACACACACACACACACACACACACACACATGCACAGTTCCTGTTTACACCACTCCTACAACATGAAGCCACCTGTTTAGAGCAGATAATTTGCATCTTCCCAAATGGGCAATGTCATTTTTTGGGTGCTAAAGGACCATGGGGAGTATGATGTGAAGATCACTTCACAGATTCAATCAAGTTCCTGCCCTCTGTTTTATTGGGGGATGGGGGTTGGGGTGGGGGAGTGGGTCTTGTGTGAACAGGAAAGATATTTAAAATATAAACAACCCTCTTTCTGGTCTTATTCATTCTCCCAATATTCAGTGGAGTGAATCAGGATTTAATGACTACATGACTGGACAGCAGGTGTCTTTTCATGTCTTTGTAGTTGAAGAGAAGACTCTCACGTTCCTCTACTGTACTAAATATATATTATATCTCTCACACACATAGCTATACACAAGCACACCCACAAGTTTGCAAACATGCATGCACTTGCTGATATATACACACCCAGACTCAAACGTGCATACATGAGAACTCCAGCACACACACACACACACACACACAAACACTGAACACCAGGAGGATTATAGTTGATTAAAGGCCCAAACAACCCTCTATAATGGGGATGATGAATTCAGAAAGGTTTGCCTGCCACTCGAGACAGCATGAGAAATTCTATCATTTAAAGTTTAAAATTCCTCCCCAGAGATTATCCTGGGTATTCAGCATAGATAAGGGATTAGAGGCAGGGGTAATCTGGTGGTTGTTTTTGGCACGTGGGGAGTATAGCAGCGTGCCTCTCATTCAGGACCACAATTAATGCTGATATCTCCACTCTTGGCCCCTGGCATCCAGGCCAGGTTATTACGCGCTCCCTGTATAGCTGGTGTCCAGAGGTATCAAATCCCTAAATTACATCCATTTCTATTCTTGTGTGTTTTTTTACAAGACCAAAGTGGTAATTATGCAGCGCCCCAGCTCTCCAGTTGGTGGAATTAGGCATCCGGTGAGTTATTTTCTGTGCCCATTGTATAGCGGTTTATTCACAGTCACACAGAGCAGTATGTCCTGCACTGTAGGCCGTGCTTGTGTATTTTATGTCCCTGAGTTGAAATTGTGAATCCCATAATGCATAGGGATCCTGTGGATGCAGAGGAGGATGGATTGCCTCAGAATGTGATAATGTCGAATTTCTATAACTTGCTTTCTCGGAACTCTGAACTTGTGAAAGTGCAGAAAATGTGAAAGTTGAGTTTAAAAAAATGGTGAACTGTTGCCTTAGCGGTATTTGAGACAGGAGCAATTTGCTGTTTAAGACTGTGGACGGTGCTTGAGTGAGGGTGCATGTGTATGCGTATGTTAGCATACATGCGCAGTTCTGCGCGCATGCAGGTGTGTAGGCCTGATAGTTTGTCTGACATTATTGTGACAGTCTATTAAATTCATTCAGTGTTTATTAGCAGTCACCTTCCGCATCACCTAATGGATTTTTTCGCTGTTGATATGCTAATGAAGTTGCTAGGAAACCGTGCAACCAAATAGCCGGCGGATTTTGTGGCTCCACCCATTCACTTCCATCAGTTAATAATGAATGTGACCTCTGCTCCTTCCCTTTAATGCTTGAACGGCAGCGCGACAGAGTCGGCGACCTCTTCCTTTCCACATTCCTCCCTCTCTCGCATCCATAGTAGTCAAGTTCCGCCGGTTGGACTGCAGAGTTTTAACCAAAAACACTCGCCCCCTCACACACACACACACACACACACACACTCACACACACAAACACATGCATAGTCAAAGACACAGGCATAGACGCACATGTACAAAAACACGGACAGTCACATTTATTACACACACAAACACAAATATAACCCCGCAAGCACATACGCACACGTACGTACACACCGTGTTTCAGAAATAACCGCTGTTACTGCGTTTCTGTGCTTACTGCCGTCCCTGTGCTACTTTACAGCAAATGCCCCTAAAGTGCTCTCTTTCCCTTCGTGTGGCCGAGACCTTGTGAACGCTCCCATGAGGGACGGAATAAATCAATGTTTTTTTTCTGATATTTGGCTGTCACACCACGCAGTCTGCAGCATGCTGCTTCACGCCGAGGCGCAGAGACCATCTGGTGAGGGAGTAGGCGTGGAGGAGAACATTTCTGCTCCAAGTTTATTGATCGCATATTAGAAGATAAAACTTTTTGGTTTGTCATGACACTTCTCCGCGTTTGACCTAACACGGAGTGTCTGCTCTGGGCATCTGTCTCCCAGCAGCCTCTCCCCGTACGCTCCACTCTCATTAAATTCTCATTGCAGCTTTTCATGCCTCCCTCAGGTAACCAGGTAACCGTAGCTCCTTCAGCATGTCAAGGCAGTGGCTTATCCCAGCGGCCAAGGAGCACATGGAATTCTGGGTAACAGCCAATGAATATTGGTCGGGAGAGGAGAGGGTCTGTCAGGTGAGAAACCAACTTATGAGCAAGAGGGAGAGATAGACTTCTCTGAAGGAACACAATGAATTTACATATTACATTACAATATATTAAAATTTATAATGTAAAACAATGTGTATATTTTTTTATGTAATGTAACTTTAAATAATAGAGCTGTGTGAAACAAGTAATAAGTAATAAATAAGTAAAGGTCTATATTAATTGTTACTGAATGAGTTCTAATCTCCCTTCTGTGTTGAACGTTTCTCTTCTGCAGAGAAGGGTGTGTTTAAGTATGACATCACCCCCTAGTGGGTTTAGGGGGGTGGTCCTGACATCATCCATTTGTCATGCCGTTCCCAGTCAACAGATCTGAACACAATCATCCCCAGCATATTTAAAAAGACTGCCACAGCCTAATAACACGTCTCCGGTCCAAGTGTGAGCTGACTGCCTTTCTTATGGAAGACTGACATACATGGAGGCCCAACACCCAATCATATGACAGTAAATGTTATGTTCTCTACCCTTAACAAGACAACACTAATAACATTAGCATAACACTAATGAACAAGCAGTGGGAACAAAAAAAAAAAAACAAAACGAGGAGAAGAAGAGAAATAAAAGGTTGATGGGTACAGGTAACTGCCAGAATGCTGTTCATCAAAAGCCCATCTGTTGGAAGTGAAGAGGTTCTGTGTGGCTGACAGCTGTGACAGTGATTCATGCTGTAATAAAAGAGTAGGTGTGTGTTTTCTATGGCCATGTCTGCAGGACCACTGCAGCTTTTTCTCCCCCTCTGCCTCTGGCTGCCTGTCAACAGCACTGTGCTCGCCAAATACTGTCCCCCTGAGAATACACAGCACCATCCTCAAAACACAGACTGACCTCTTTTTTCTGTCAGTGGTCATTAACACAGGAATGCTGCTGTAAAATAATAGTAATAATAATAATAATAATAATAATAATAATCAATCACAGTTGTTAAAAGATCTTAAACTCATCAAGAATCAAACTGGGGTCGCATCAAACATTTTTAGATGAATAGACCTGTATAGGATCTGTCTGCTTTAGGGCGAGAATGTTTGAATGCAGAGGGTGAGAGACGCTATTCAACGATGGCAATAAATGGCGCTAATGAAAAATTCAGGTGCACTCCGAACACAAAGCTTGCAGAGATATTCATGAATGTGTCAGTCTGACCTGTAGCTAATCTGCAATTTATCCACATTTATACAACAACATCACACTCAGATTGAGTATATTTTGCTCAACAAATGTATTTAAAAATGGGACTAATTTAAATGTTTCAGCTCTCAGCCTTCATCTGTGGAATCCTTTCACAGCGTTTTCTGGCAGCCTAACTATCGCTGAACTTTAAAGTACCACCACAGGTGTGCAGGTTAATTACAGAGGAGCAGCCAATGAGAGCCCGAGTTTCCAGCAAGGCTATTAACAAGCTAACCTTGCAGGAGCACATTTGAAAACATTTTAAATAGATATGGATTGCTCTGTTATTTCATCCTTTATGTTACAAACAGAGGTTCAGAGATCAAAATAATTTATTTTGAATTCTTTTGATATAAATGCCTCTATTTTTTCACTAAAGGCAGTCATAATCGTGAAACATTTCTGTTTGAAATACCTGCATTTTCATGCCTTTATAGAGGAACAGGGATCGGGAAGCTGAGAAACTCTTAATTGTCACACCAGCGAAACTTTCCAAAGTATTTATTTTTATCTTATTTTCTCATGGAACACATTAACCATCGCATATTGTCATTCACCTTCGCTGTAAGTCACATTGTGTCTTCGAGGTCCTCAAATTGCCAATTAAGCTACAAACTCCCCCTTGCTTCTCTCGATGACAATTTATTATACATATATCACAACAACAGGTCTTTGTACATGCAAAATGTGTTCCTTTGATTATTTTTGTCACTAAACAAAAAGGGTAAATTAAACCACATTACATGTCATTCTCCATGCATTACAAGTTGTGACAAAATGCTGATGTGTCCAATATATTGTGTTTATTACAACACTGTATGGGTAGCAAGAAAATGTTTAACCATCTCTTGAGATTTTATACATTTCACTTTTGGTAAAAGCAGGACAAAGAAAATATGAGAACAACAGCAACGGAATGTGTTGCTTAAGCAGACATGTATAGCATGTATTAAATAAAATAATAAAATAAATAAAAATCCTCTATATAAATAAATGTGAGCGCAACATTAATCAAGACTGAAGGAAAGCAATCTCTGTGGTCAAATGACAGTCACCGCACACTGGCTGACTTGACAATAGATAGTTATTTGTTTAATGACCTCATTATCTCTGAAATACGATGAAGTATTATACAGCTCTCTGGTCGATGAAGTCAGACACCAAAATATATCAACTGTAAACAGAATGACAGTGTTTAATAATTTCATATTTTTCATTCAATCAATTGGGTGTATGTTTTCTTTATAACTTACAAGACTCAACACAATTTGAAAATGAGGAGTTATTGTGTTTTTTTGTGTGTGTCTAATTTCTTTACTTTTGTTTCCATTTAATTTCTTCAGTGAATGAGCAGAACACTAAAACAAGGAAAAGAAAGTTATAAACAAATCTACAGGTCACATGGTAACTGGCAGCCATCTGAGACAATTACTAAATAATTCACAAACAGTAACTGTAAGAGATACAGGCCTAAAATACAACTCATACTGCTTGTAGCATGTCACAAACAACATGGCTGCCACATGAGTTTACATATGTTATGTAAATGAATACATCATTTAACACTATGTCAATGCATTTTCAAAGATAGGTACATACGGTGGGCAAAACTATGAATGGTGTACTAAATATATCGATAAAATAAAATTAAGGAAGCAAACAAATATAATGTTCATGTTTATAGTGGCCTTTTTGAAAATGAATTTGCACAGTATGTGTGTGTGTGTGTGTGTGTGTGTGTGTGTGTGTGTGTGTGTGTGTGTGTGTGTGTGTGTGTGCATGTTTATGAGCATGTATCTCTGTGTACCTTTGTGTATGTGTGTGTGTCTGTGTGTGTGTGTGTGTGTGTTTATGAGCATGTATCTCTGTGTATCTCTGTGTATGTGTGTGTGTGTGCGTGTGTGTTTATGAGCATGTACCTTTGTGTATGTGTGTATGTGTATGTGTGTGTGTTGTGTGTGTGTGTGTGTGTGTGTGTTTATGAGCATGTATCTCTGTGTACCTCTGTGTATGTGTGTGTGTGTGTGTGTGTGTGTGTGTGTGTGTGTGTGTGTGTGTGTGTGTGTTTATGAGCATGTTTCTCTGTGTACCTCTGTATGTGTGTGTGTGTGTTTATGAGCATGTATCTCTGTGTACCTCTGTGTATGTGTGTGTGTGTGTGTGTTTATGAGCATGTTTCTCTGTGTACCTCTGTATGTGTGTGTGTGTGTGTGTGTGTGTGTGTGTTTATGAGCATGTTTCTCTGTGTACCTCTGTGTATGTGTGTGTGTGTGTGTGTGTGTGTGTGTGTGTTTATGAGCATGTTTCTCTGTGTACCTCTGTATGTGTGTGTGTGTGTGTGTGTGTGTGTGTGTGTGTGTGTGTGTGTGTGTTTATGAGCATGTATCTCTGTGTACCTCTGTGTATGTGTGTGTGTGTGTGTGTGTAGTAGATATGTTTATTATGGAAAATATAAGTAGTGATGTGTGCTTATGAATAGACAGCTGCATAATCTCAGGGAGCTGGGGAGCAGGTCTGAATCTACGCTTCAGCAAACAGCTATGATGAGTCTGTGACCATCAAATTCCTCCCACACAACCTGCAAAATCCTGTTTTCCTCTTCTGAAGTGGAATTTCGGGGGGGGGGGCGGTGACTGCTCACCTCTGAGAAAGTGGGTTCTGTGTACCTGAGATGGGAGAAGAACGACCTGCTAGAAGTCAATTAACAAAACCCTACCATCACACGAGGACCACAAACCAACAAACAGCATATTTAAATTCCCCAGCCCTGCAGGCAAGTAGATAAAGACATGCGTTACTCTCTCAGAGAAGAGGTGGAAAGTTGGTCCTCTTGAGAGAAGATGCTTCCGAGAGTCACACTATTTTATTCCACTTATTGGTGGCAGCTTGTTTTGGTCAAACTAAAAAGCTCTCTCTGAGATGGCAAGACTCACAGAGATTATAAATGGCGCCCCCTGACGTGCACCGAAACTGGCCCCGAATTTCTCTGCGTCACCCTCACCTTGAAGCCCCAACAAGATTTGTCCAAAAAAACTAACGGTGCCTTAACAGGATGCAGGCTGTAGGGCCCATCCACACACTGGAACAGTGCCTTAACAGGATGCAGACTGTGGGGCCCATCCACACACTGGAACAGTGCCTTAACAGGATGCAGACTGTGGGGCCCATCCACACACTGGAAAAGTGCCTTAACTGGAACAGTGCCTTAACAGGATGCAGACTGTGGTGCCCATCCACACACTGGAACAGTGCCTTAACTGGAACAGTGCCTTAACAGGATGCAGACTGTGGGGCCCATCCACACACTGGAACAGTGTCTCAACAGGATGCAGACTATGGGGCCCATCCACACACTGGAACAGTGCCTTAACAGGATGCAGACTGTGGGGCCCATCCACACACTGGAACAGTGCCTTAACAGGATGCAGACTGTGGGGCCCATCCACACACTGGAACAGTGCCTTAACAGGATGCAGACTGTGGGGCCCATCCACACACTGGAACAGTGCCTTAACAGGATGCAGACTGTGGGGCCCATCCACACACTGGAACAGTGCCTTAACAGGATGCAGACTGTGGGGCCCATCCACACACTGGAACAGTGCCTTGACAGGATGCAGACTGTGGGGCCCATCCACACACTGGAACAGTGCCTTAACAGGATGCAGACTGTGGGGCCCATCCACACACTGGAACAGTGCCTTAACAGGATGCAGACTGTGGGGCCCATCCACACACTGGAACAGTGCCTTAACAGGATGCAGACCGTGGGGCCCATCCACACACTGGAACAGTGCCTTAACAGGATGCAGACTATGGGGCCCATCCACACACTGGAACAGTGCCTTAACAGGATGCAGACTGTGGGGCCCATCCACACACTGGAACAGTGCCTTAACAGGATGCAGACTGTGGGGCCCATCCATGCCTTTGCTGGATGCGTTTATATATGTGTTTATAGAGTAATGTACATGTTAATCCAGTGACAATGAGAAGTAAGCATAGCTTAGCCACACCACTCAGCTGTAGTCTTGTCTTTCATCTCTTTGACTTGAACTGACGTGAACTTGCATTGTGAGCTGTCCAGTATGCTGCTGAAGGAAAGTAAAACCAACAAAAACCAAAACCAAAGGTGAGTTGGGTTTGGGAACCTCAGAACAGGAAAAATTCTGAGGCCTCTACTCTAAAAATACAACAAGGAACGCCAAAAAATGAATGAATTAATTTTAAAAAATGGGTTTGTGGTTCTCGTACAATGTGGTGGAGTTGCGTACAATATGAGCCATGCACTCTGCTGTCTCACTTTCCTGTGTCCTGTCTGGTTCAAGTGGCCATCTTCTTTCCACCTATCCCAGAGTGCACCCTGATCACTGCGCAGCTGAATCATATCAAACGGCTAATGGAGCAATGCTAATGAAACATTATCCATAATTCTGAGAGCCAGCGGGGCAGTTAGGTTGCGTTTTTGGGGGCTTATTTACTATAGAAAAACAAACCGCAGCCAGCAGGGACCCACATAATGTTCATCCTCTGTTGACCCCAAACCCCCGAGCGCACACGCACGCACGCTCACACACATACACAAGACAGAGAGAAAGAGAAAGAAGGAGGGATCGAGAGATGAGAGACAGAGAGAGAATGGCAGTGAGAGATTGTTTCGCCGTTAATATTATTTCTGCAGTTTCAAGTCGTAGTCGCAGTAGTTCTAGGTATTACAATTGAATAATCGATTACATTTGCCTGTATATTTATGTATTTATAGAAAGCAAGTCATTCCTTTATGCTAATTCCTTATGCACAGGCCATCCTCAAAGATGATTGGACAGTAATCAGCCATTCCACTCCCATTGGTTGTGACCAGGAAGTGGAATTCTGGATAGAGTGGTGATGCATTTGGCCGTTTTGTCACTCTCCCTGGATCAAAGACCACGGGCCTGAGTCACCTCTTGCTGTGCCCAGCAATAAACAGCCAGCCAACCGCCAACAGATCGCTGCTATGCTACTTTAATTGATATTCCAAATTGCCCAAACAGTAGAGAGCTTGTAACAGGATCCTACACCAATGAGAGAGAGAGAGAGAGAGAGAGAGGAGTAAATACATGCCTTTGATTGACTGCCACAAAAACCTATAATTAGCTGTGGGGACAAGTAGCTCAGTCTTGTGTTTTCTATTTTCTGTAGTCTCTCCTGCCACATGTTTGCTGGTTCACCTTGACTGAACCCAGGAAATCGGTTTCAGCCAATGGAGAAGTTTCACATTGTTGCAAACAACTTTTTTTTTTTTTTTTTGTTGCAAGCCCATCACCATTTCTTCCCATTCACCCTCCTTTCCTGCTACCGCAACACAACATTAAGGGTACATCTTAGTCCGTCTCCCTGATGGACAGCGTAATAATACCAAATGACCTGATTTGGACCTAATCTCCCTCCAAATCTGCTTTTAGTTTGCGAGTCTTTGCGAATTCTCCTCATGGAATTGCCACAATCTATAAGTGATTTTCCCGGAAAATGTCTTTCATCTACTTTTTGTTTCTTGCATTTTTTTTCTTCTTTTGTTTTTTTACGAGGCATGGTGAAAAGCTGGCCCAGATGGGGGCCTCTGAAGAACACCCGAGGGGGTCCTTGCGCTCACGTCACCGCGGAGGAAGTGCGTCCTGAAGGAGGAGCGTACTGCATTAAGCAGGGCTGAATTTGCCAGGTCAGTGGATAAGAGTGTCCCAAAATCAAGTCCTGCGGCCTTACTGCATGATGGAAGGACCTAACCGTGCTTCTCAAAACCTGACAGGCTCTT
This sequence comes from Albula goreensis, assembly GCA_022829145.1. Classification (NCBI taxonomy): domain Eukaryota; kingdom Metazoa; phylum Chordata; class Actinopteri; order Albuliformes; family Albulidae; genus Albula; species Albula goreensis. The sequence goes on from CM040746.1 coordinate 1,347,705, forward strand.
GCACTGTGCTTCTTCAATGCTGACCGGGTTCTGCACTGTGCTTCTTCAATGCTGACCGGGTTCTACACTGTGCTTCTTCTGTGACCGGGTTCTTGCTTCTTCACTGCTGTCCGGGTTCTACAATGCTTCTTCACTGCTGACCGGGTTCTACACTGTGCTTCTTCACTGCTGACCGGGTTCTACACTGTGCTTCTTCAGCGCTGACCGGGTTCTACACTGTGCTTCTTCAATGCTGACCGGGTTCCGCACTGTGCTTCTTCAGCGCTGACCGTGTTCTGCACTATGCTTCTTCAATGCTGACCAGGTTCTGCACTGTGCTTCTTCAGTGCTGATCGGGTTCTACACTGTGCTTCTTCAGTGCTGACCGGGTTCTGCACTGTGCTTCTTCAGCGCTGACCGGGTTCTGCACTGTACCTCTTCAATGCTGACCGGGTTCTGCACTGTGCTTCTTCAATGCTGACTGGGTTCTGCACTGTGCTTCTTCAATGCTGACCGGGTTCTACACTGTGCTTCTTCAGCGCTGACCGGGTTCTACAATGCTTCTTCACTGCTGACCGGGTTCTACACTGTGCTTCTTCACTGCTGACCGGGTTCTACACTGTGCTTCTTCAATGCTGACCGGGTTCTACACTGTGCTTCTACAATAATTATACATAATAATTAATATTTGGTTTATACGTTCTGTTTTTTTATTCATCAAGACTCAATCAGATAAACTGTTACAAAACACTTTGGCTTTGGAACCCTCAAATCAGTCATGGGAAAGCTATTCCAGATCTCAGGTGAGCCCCTTACAATGAAAGCAGGTACAATTAAAACACTGGACCCCATCCAGTGTTTAACCCCTAAAAGCAGGGGTCCCCAACCACCAGGCCATGGACCAGCACCGGGCCGTAGGTCATTTAGTACCAGGCCGCAAAAAATAATAAAAAGTTTTTATTTAATTAAATTAGTCCATAAGGTATTTTATTTTGAAAAAATGACCGCTGCTGTCCGTGCTATTTACATTCATCCGTAGAACAGTGGATTCGCATTTTACGTGAAGATGTGGTCCTGAAAAGCTTTGCATAAAGCCAAATCACGTAATTCAAGTCTAATATCTCCATTTAAATTAATGGAAATGCTCGAGATGTGTTCCGCAGTCGTGTAACGTCCACCAACTGACTCGAATTTGAGTATTTTAAGTACGCGTAAAAAATGAATGCACTCTTTTATGCACTTCATTGTGTTTTGTTATGCGTGAACCCCCTCCCTCCCCCACCCGGTCCATGAAAAAATTAAACCGGTCCGTGGTGTAAAAAAGGTTGGGGACCGCTGCCTTAAAGTCCACCTGTGCTACTGGAGCGATATGAGGCCTTTGCCAAACCAGACGACAAAAGCGGTATCTGTGATTTACAGGAGCTAATGTATAAGTCCCTGGGGAGTTTCGCAGCCACTCGAGGGGTCGATCGCTGGGCCGGAGACACCGTATTCACTCTTGGCCTTGGATAGATCAGCCCGTGCCACTGGTTTTTAGTTCCACTTTATCAAGCTAATTCAGACGCGAGAGACCGGGAGAGGTGAGTTAACTGTGTAATCAACCACTTTACTTGATCTATTAAGTGCCGAATAAAAATATAAACCAGCCGACCACCCAAGGGACAGAAAGAGTGATACTGGCTTAGATGAGTCCAGATGGGCCACAGGGGAGATACGTGTTCGGTACATGTAAGTCCAGGCTTATTCAACAAATGACATTACAGCACAGAACAATACTTTCAGTGACTGAGGTGTCATGGGGGATTTTGGGTGGATCAAGCAAGAATGAGAGGCAGGTGTTTAGGAACGTGAAATTTTGTACAGTTGATGTACAAAATGTTGGTTTCTATTGTTGTCTTTTTCGTTGTTTTTGTTGTACAACCATAACATTTATGAGCTTGTATTCATAAAACTCCCCCATAGTTACATTCACACATTCACACGAATCTCTCATACTCTGTAATGATCTCACATTCACACATTCACACAGCTCTCTCATACTCTGTAATGATCTCACATTCACACAGCTGTCTCATACTCTGTAATGATCTTACATTCACACGGTCACACAGCTCTCTCATACTCTGTAATGATCTTACATTCACACAGCTCTCTCATACTCTGTAATGATCTTACATTCACACAGTCACACAGCTCTCTCATACTCTGTAATGATCTTACATTCACACAGTCACACAGCTCTCTCATACTCTGTAATGATCTACATTCACACAGTCACACATGATCTTACATTCACACAGTCACACAGCTCTCTCATACTCTGTAATGATCTTACATTCACACAGTCACACAGCTCTCTCATACTCTGTAATGATCTTACATTCACACAGTCACACAGCTCATACTCGTTTCACACGAAGCCAGCGACTCCTGACAGCGCAGACTGGCTGCTTACCAGTATAAACTGCTTTTGTGCATCAACTTCCAAGCACTCCAGCCGAAATGTCCGACCCCCTCAACCCTGCCCATCTAATATACACATCAGTGACACCCGAAATTTACCTCACCAGTGTGATTGGCTCAGGGAATCCTGACATGTCCTCAGGGTTTTGAGTGTGGGATTTTGGCAGTCCTCCTAATCAGCTCCAACCCCCCCACCACCCCCATCCCTCATGCTGGTTTGGCACTCTCTCCATTCTGAGCACTCATTTTCAAGCTCGGTTGGGGATGGGGTGGGCAGGGTGAGCTGTTGATCTGTGGAGTGTGGTGGTTATTTTGTGAGAGTCCTCTCTATTTATAATGACACAAAATATCATGGATCTCTATCGTGTTGAGTGGGACAAACTTTCAGCCGCAGGAGTCACATCGATGCCATACTCATTTCAAATCATGTAATACGTCGCTATGAACAGTCGTGGTGTTTGAGTCATTTTGTTCATTTCACAGCTCGCGCTATATGACCAATTGCTATCAATGTGCCTTAGCTGTTAACACAAGCTTAGAATTTCACAGTGGAATGTTTGTTGGTTTCTCTTCTGAGTGTGTTTAAAGCAGTCCGTTGGTCTATGTTATGTCTTTTGTTATGTGGCGAACACAACAACAACATGGAAATCCGAATTACATTCTTCTCTGTTTAATAAAAGTTTGAATGATGGTTACTGGGGCTTGCATAGTGATATATCAAAATAAATACGCTAAATAAAGATAACTGGTGTCTACTTTTAGTGTTGGACTGAGGAAAGCTCATTGTTCTTGCTCGAAAGCGCTTCTTATCACAGGAAAGGTGAAGGTGAGGCTTGCTGAGTCATCTGTGATTTCTGTGGCTCCACAATTTTGGGTTGAAAGGCCTACTCAATGGAAATTGATGTGATTGACTTAGGTACTGGATGGGATTCGTAAAACACTTCAGGTGTGCCTTCCTCAACACATGCCACAGATCCCCATCACTGACCAACAAGCTGTGTCCGTATAATACCAGGGTAATCTCCATAGTGTATGAGCTCGGGCCAAGTCTGTCTTTCGTCTTCATAAACATGCACTTGCAGTCACCTCTGTCGTTCCTAGGCAGGTCACTCTATACTTCAGACCCTCTTCGTTCGAGGAACCCTCATTTTGTCACAGCTGATTACTTTGATTACCTCAGGATAATCTTAAAAGCATCTAGCGTTTTATATGTTTGACTCTCCAGAGCAGACCGAGTACTTAATCAACTGTTTGTGTATAATTTTTCTTCAGAACCACGAGTGAACATGATGCAGAGGTGATCTGGTATTCACTGCCCTTATCAGGTGCAATGAGTTCACCAATGCTGTAGGGGGAGCTATCGCTTGCAAGTCTCACTGCTGGGTTTGGGTCATAATGTTTGAGAACGATTTCTGACATCCCCATTTTCTTTTCAGACCGCTTAGTCCTCTGCCATGTCTTCTCCTTTCACTGTGAAGTGCTCAGGGGGTGGAGGTCAATGACCAAGTTTGGAACAGGTTATAGTAACTGATAAACCCTAGAGAGGACTGTAGTTTTGACACATTCTTCAGTTGCGGAGAATTCACAGCTACTTCAATTTTCTCATTTGAAGAGTGAGGTTTGTGAAGATGTCTTCGATTTCAGGGAATGAGAATTGGCCAGCCCGGAGCACTGGATTTATAGTAGCTTTGAAATCACCACAGACCCTGACGGCCCCATTCTTCTTTGAAACCAGAACCACAGGTATTGCCCATGGACCTGAGAAACGATTCCCTCAGCTTCCGTACGATACAGCTCACTTGCTGCTTTGTCACAAAAGGTGTAAATGACTGTATAGGTTCTGAGAAACCCTTGGTGTGGCATTTTCATCAATCACTATTTAATATTTAAGGTACTTAAATGTACCAATACCATCTTCTGAAGACAGCTGGTGTGTTGTCCAGTTGTCTTTTAATTCTGATTTCTTGTGACGTTTTAGGGGATGTGTCATTTCGAATTTTTATGGTTCTCCAGTCCAGCTGCAGCCATCTAATTGAGTCAAGTCCCCAGAGTGCCGGTTCAGTCTGGGGGTGCGATATCGTGCAGATCTTAACAACATACTGATTTTAGCAACATGCAGGTCCTGCACACTTTGACGATTATTGTATTTCACAGATGTCACTCTGATGGGAGTGATCTTTTCTCTGGTGTAGATTCTTAGCTGGATATCTGAAGGCCGAAGTTTACATTTTTTTAAATGCTGCACACAAACTCACTCAATTCAGATGACTGATACTGCAGAAGCCAGCGTCAAATTACATTTTCCATTTCCAACTGTGCCATACAGCTGGACTCCTTTCAGCTCACACCATGTAAATTTCCACCGTGCTCATCATCAGATTCGTCATCAGAAGCACGCACATCTGTATTCTTTCTACAATCTTTGCTTGCACTTTTAGTTTCGTCTGTCCCTTTCAAAGCCTAGGTTTCTCTGACTAATATATTGTTTGAACCTGACCTACTTTATTTCCCATTCTCCACATCTCATTTTTAGTATGAATTGGACTTGTTTGAGTGAGCCCTTTTGACAATGGCACCACCAAGTTTGTTTACATTGGGTTTTACTCCTGACAAGATCGATTGCATTTTTAGACATTGTTTCCATTGCTACAGCTATTTCGCCATTTTAACAGTCAGCTGCTTCAGTTAAGCGCTTCTTTTCAAGTCATTCGGAATTCCACAAGCTATGTGATCACTGAATGGGCAATGCTCTACATTTTTAAAATTCATCCCAAGATACAAAGCCGGCACTCGAAATGTCAAAAAGACACTTTTAAAAAACAATTTCATTTAGCAGCAGTCAGAAAATGGATGTGTTTTGTGTTTATTAAGCCTTAGTCAGAATACTTGCATGGATATATGAAAAGATTTACTTTATATAATCAACATGGCTGATAACAATTGATAATAGCGACAAAGGAATTAGGCATGCATCCAATTTGAAGTTAATTGCAGTTAATTGAATTAAATGAATAGTCGTTTCACCAGGAAAACATGACTGCTTATCTCCTGAAAAGACATTGTAATATCGGTAAAGCAGATATTCGGAGACAGTGAATACACATCACCTTGCACATCATAAACAAATATGTTATCATTTATGACACCGGTAGGGTTAGTAATGTAATGTACTCGGTTGAAACAATTTATTTGTATCAGTCAAGTCAACAGGGAAAGCAATGCAATTGACATTTAAATTTTCACTTATATATGTACTGTAAATACAATGTTACATTACATTACTGTCATTTAGCTGATGCTTTTATCCAAAGTGACTTACAGTTGATGACTAAAGGGCCAATCTCCCTGGGGAGACATTTGCCCAACAGCAATGGTTTCTTACTGTGGCTGGATTGGAACTTGAACCGTCAACCTGTCCCAGTCATGTACCTTAGCCACTAGACTAAAGGCTGCCCCCAATTTAAGTGATTTACAAATATTGGTGCTTGTAAAATGACTGTCTTTCACTCCTTTTATAACATCCTAAATCAACAACAGTTAGGCGGTATCAGTTCTATTGAGAGTAGTTTTGAAATCTGTGAGAAACTGTCATTTCTTTGATGCCATGGTCAATGTGGCTGAGACGACCGAGACAACCGCGTATCGAGAGCATGACGATTCACAACAGAAAACATTCGTTTCATTTCACCAGTTATTACCATCCACCGTTAAGATGTACTTGACCATTTAGCAAGATTTTCAGAATGAAAAGGTTTCCAGCCCTGAATCTGAAAAGATGTTCTTGAGTTATGTTAAAGAGTCAGACTTTGCATTTATCTGATGGTCAAATTCAGAGCAACTTATGCTTTTACATATTACAAATTATTGAGTTTTATATTTACTGAGATGTACTTTGTCATTGTATGATTGGGGGTAATATTTTTACTGATGTCCATAAAGAGATTTTTGGGCAAAAGGATTTTTAAAAATGACAAAAAAGAGACTATCTAATGTAAACAATGTAATTACTTGTAATAGACAATTCATTATGAATTTATTGAAATGCTCTTGTGGTCAAAAATCCAATGGGAGTTGGGAGCAATAGATACTATTAGATATACTTTTACAAAGGGAGGCCTGCTACATATATTTAATGGACACAGTTAGCCCATGGGGCACGAATGAGGAATTAGTACTTAATTGCTTTTTATAGATTCCCCTGTTGACTTGAATTTGTATGGATGGCATTGTTTCAGTTGTGTAGTTGTTAATTCTCAGTAGCCCTGTTGGGCAAATAGGATTTTAATATATTTATAGAGTGGTAGCTCTGAACCTAGCTATGGCCTTTTATTTCTCCTTCTTAATAGGTTATCCCTGTAAATGAAAACCAAAGATCAAACAAAGAATAGAAGACTTCTAAATGTCATTAATGTAAAAAGTTATTCAGATTAAATGATAACAGTCTGCCCTCCGTATCCACGGTTTCCGCATCCGCGGATTCCTCCCACCACAGATGGAAAATATTCGAAAAAAATTTTTTCCGGAAAGTTCCAAAAAGCAAAACTTGAATAAACAACACAGTATACCAACTATGTACACAGCATTTACATTGTATTAGGTATTATAAGTAATCTAGAGATTATTTAAATTATACGGGAGGATGTGCATAGGTTGTATGCAAATACTACGCCATTTTATATAAGGGACTTGAGCATTTGATTTTGATAGATGAGATGAGATTTTGATAACCGTGGTGGGTCCTGGATCCAATCCCTCACATATACAGAGGGACGACTGTACATAAAATACTAATTAATAATTATTACAATAATACGTTTATTTAAAGTGGCAATAAAGATATGGGGAAGAAAAATAAAATCATACACTCAATAGTTTTAGGACTGCAATTTCTACCGTTTGTCTCTTCACAAGTTACCTTAGTAGCCACTTAGCCTGCAAAGCATCACCGCATTGTGGAATTAAATGTTACAAATAAGTGAAATAAAACCACCTGAAGCTTTATACAGCGGGTAACTGCACCAATTAATAGATTCACTTCCCATATTTGAGAATAAATGCAAATCAATGAAAAAATATATATTCAAAATGACACAATCTTATGTAGAGAAACCATGAAAGAGCTTGGGGAGAGGACACTCATGCAGAACTTATCCAGGATCCATTGGCAGAACTGAATCAGACAGACATAAATACAGATACAAACATTAGGAATCAGTGAAAAAGCATTGCTGTGGAGACGGTTGTTGCAATCAAACACTTAAAAATGAGCGAAAGCGGAGAAGTTTACAAAGTATGACAGAAGTTTGGCATATAACTACTACATACATTTTTAAATTTCATGAGTATTTCCTTCTCTTTGTACTTCCGGTTACATATTCTGAGAGAACAGTGTCACGTCATTGAGAGATGTATATATATAATATACCCCATCAAAAACATGGCGGTGTGGAAGACAATAGCAATAACAGCAATTGAGACAGTATGAATACATTTTCTACATTTTCGTAATGTTCACTGCACTTATCTGTTCTCGTTCTTAACTGTAATTTGTTTTTAACCTAAGTCGTTGTTGTTAATTTTCTCCTTTAATAGATTAGTCTGTAGGGGAGTCCTGATCTATTCGGATCTATTCTGTCACCTGTGGCACTTGGGACTTTAACCCCCTCTAGGGTATCTTTTGTACCATTCATATGTACTTTGCCTTGTAAGTCGCTCTAGATAAGAGCATCTAACAAATGCCTTTAATGTAAATGTAATGTAATGTACATTTAGCTGTTGTCCTTTGTGGTTACCTGCAAGGATTTTGTTTTGGATTGTGAATTTTGCTATACATAAGCTACTACTTGGTTTTATGAAAATATTGGTAAATCAGACCCATTTTGCTGAAAGCAGTCTGCCGTTCAGGTGTGGAACACCGGCGGCTCATCACAGCCAGCGCTGGGCAGAATTTGCCACAATCCATGAATTTTATTTTTATACTCCTGCAAATGACAAGTGATCTGTCTATCCATGTCCTCACCAACTTTCTGTGAATGTGATTAAGACCCCTGACAATCAGTCTGTCTGGAACTTTCCAGAATGAAGGAGAGAGCATACTGCGAAGGCACATAAAGAGACTCCACATGAACCACAAGATGGGCGGAGCCGTAATATCCCTTACTCATCAGCACCAATCATAGTACTTTGGAGTGAAGGAAACATTCTTTTGATTGGCTCATAAAAGAGGATGATTGACAGTTTGGTTTCCTCATTAAGAACATTGCCTGAGCCTCAATTTTCCAAGCAGTATCATTTAATATTTTTACACCAAGCACTGGAGGAGAAATATTAAAATATTATTCATAACCTGATTAAGAGAGTCTAAGCATGAATAAATGTGGAGCTGACGCTTGGAGTGGAGTATTGGTTAATTAGCACCTTACAGAAGAGCCCACCCTCAGAAACACTGTAGACCTTAATGCACCTTTTTTAATCAACATAAATCAACCCCTTATCCCAGATTACCTTGCAGGCTTAACCCTGAAGGTCAAGTTATTATTTTCATTATTAGCATTTATTTGTGATGAAGGTACTCGATAACAGATGAGAGTAAATTCCATTCTTCACCATATACCATGACACTAATCATAACATTGACTTAAATAACAAATACCAAGTCAATTATGTATATCCTAGCTTATTTATAAAATACCACATACTACAAAATTGTTGCAACATGCTTTCTGTGCTTTCTATTACACTAATCAATATGCATATTATTATTTTGTGTTAGTAAGCAAAACACACTATATAATACTAATAATTACTAATTGTTAAAATGTATTACAATTATTGTATATGTATTTAATTATGTGATTATTTATGTAAATCACGTCAATTTAGATTCAGCAAAAGCATACGCATATTGTCCCCTTTCGTGAGGACAAGTGACTTTTATTAAACTTTAACAGCTTTGCGATAAAGAAAGACAATGGTCACAGTGAGATTAACTCTGCTGTAGAATGTCCTCTTAAGTAATAGATTTTTAATGCAGTTACACAGAATAAAGTGGAGAGGTAACGGATTCGTATTAACATTGACACAAGCAGGTATTCCTGAAATGTTAACTCGGAGTGGATCGTTTCTGATAAGCTCTGGTATTTTAAGCCCTGATGGATGTGGACGCCCTCAGGGGCTTTTATGTAAATCATAGTCGGTTACCCCAGCAGTCGGGTGATGCTCCGCCAATATTTAACAGCGCTCACGCGGATCCTGCTTTAGGAATCCACATATACACCGGGAAAACAATCCCGTCAAGCGCTAAGGGAAATAACGCTTTAAAACGCCTCGCGGATGACACGTTTAAAACTGTGTGCATTCCGCTCGCATTCCGAGTTTTAAGTTCGGGCGATGGTGAACGTTTGGGGTCGACCCCTCCTGTGGGACACCGGCCAATCGGAGACCGGGTTCTGCCACGTCTCACTCAGATGGTGGGAGACGCAGGGGAAGGACTGACCTGGACTGTAAGAGGATGAATCCAAAGCCCAGAGGAAACTAACTTCGCTCGTAAGGCAGTGGTGCATGTATCCAGCCTAATGGGCAGCTGAGTGAAACACGCTCCCGTTTCTTTCGCCTGTCGGGCTGCATGGCCGAAGGGGCCTGCTCCCCGCGCTGAACTGGACCACATCACTGAAAGGCTCAGTGGAGCATGGCTTTTTATTAATCATTTCTGCATTAAAAATCTGGGTTATGTTTTAGGCGAGACACTCCATTATCGCCGGTCAGGGTCAGTCTAGGACCCTTTGCTGCCCTTCTGTTTTTTTTTCCTTTTCAAACATAAAAAACAAGACCGGCTCCAACAGCAGATTGTAATTTAAACGCTGTACTTTTAGTATGCATTTAAGGAGTTTTGGTGTAAAAATAAGTCTTTAGGATTTCCTGTATATGTTTAATTTATGTACCAAGAGTAAATAATAATAATAATAATAATAATAATAATAATAATAATAATACTAATAATAATAATACAATAATAATAATAATAATAATAATACATAAAAAGACTCATCACACTATCAGTAGATGATAAAAGTAAAACATGGCAGCCTTTAAGCCTAAAATATTGCATTCCGCATCCCTCACAGAAAGTGTGAGATTTTGGGCTGGCGCTCGGGTCAGGCAACGAGCTCGTTCCGCTGATGAATTAGCGCGCGATTGTTTGCAGCAGCTGAATCTTGAAGGTGACGCGGCCCCGCTCGCCCCACTTCTCCCTGCCTTTATTTGCATCACGCGTTTCTCAGTTTCCTGAACCGGAGCTGCATCCAGGCGGCTTCGGACTGAAAGGAAGCAGCAGAAGCTCATCAGGAGACATTCAGTCTGAATTATCGCATCTGAGGGCGCGGCACAGCAACGCTCCCCACGATCTTCACTGAAAAGGGCTTTGATTCAACTGCGCTGTGTAATTCTGTCGGAAATTATGTGATTTCCCCATGTCGTGTTGCATTCGTTGAGGCCAATGTCATTTTTTTTATTGTGTTTGCTTAGTCATCTGCCGTACGCTCATGAAATATGTTTGTATGTTTTTCATTCACCTTTCCCAAATCAAATGGGAAAGTATTTTGGCCAGTTTATTTTTTGTGTTGAGAGTGTTTTGATTATTGTGAACTGTATAATTTGTTTTTTTAAAACATTTCCCTGCAGGAATAGCAAATTCCACTGCAGGTCCACTGCAGGTGCCCGTGTGTGTGTGTGTGTGTGGGTGAGTGTGTATGTGTGTGTGTGTTTCTGTGTGTCTCTGTTTCTGTGTCGAGATGTGTGAAGGACATCATTTTAGATGTAATTTGGGGATGTTTTTAGAAAGAGTGCTTATTTCTACTGCGTCGGGATATAAATATGTTTTTAAATGAATGATGGCAGAAACCTTTTTTATTTTTCGTATCCAGGACACTGAAAATCGAATAAACTTAGATCTGCCAGAAAGTATAGATAAAACTGATGTTAAGAATACAAATACACTCTGCCATGAAGAAAACTCGGATACATCGGATACTCAGTATGAAATATTAGGCCCTCAGTGGCGTGACGTACAGTGCTTTCAGGGTCTGATTTCTAACTCACCTCTCGTAGGGCGATCCAGAGATGCTAATTGATTGTGAATGTCTGAAAAACCCTGAGCTTGCCAAGTCTGACCTTCGTGGATCGAGGCGATCAATACAGATGGCAGGAAACAGGAAGTGAGGGCTGTCAGGGCTCGTCTACAGATGCGATACCCAAACTCAACATCCGCACATTTCTCCCACTCATCTTCAGAGTCACAATGGCACCTTAAATTGAATGACAAATCGAACCCGTTCAGACAGATTTGACGAGAGACAGGTATGGCTGACTTTTATGAAGATTTTTCAGATCGTTATTTCACAGTTGGAAATGTCTCCATTAAAATTAATCAGTGTATCTGATAACGTCATTCAGTTTTATTCACCTTTTTAATGAATTAAACCGAAGAACGACTGTTAGGTTTGGTTTGATTGGTATACCATCGGTTGTGTGGTATTCTTATATTTTTTTTGAGGGGTTATTTTTTTTCCGAGAGGTTTAATCATTTGGCAGATGAACTGTGTGTGTTGAGCGTTTACCCTACATCTTAAACAGCTTAGAAAGGGGCGGGTGGGGGGGGGGGTCCATCTTGATTGGATATTACCATAGAAACACTATTTCTGTAACTTCAAGGTAATGTTTGAGAGCTTACCATGGTCCTCATGACTCACAATCAATTTAATAAAGTGTATTTGTGATGTATTTCCTCCTATCCACACTTCAGAACACAGCGCTCTTATTGAGCCTCGCTAAGGTTCCACTGACACATTTCCCATATTACGGCTGTAAGTTATGTATACAGCGCGCTTAACACATACTGAGCTAGTTTCACTCAAATGCATTTTCATTACATTGACGTTTGCAGTTGGCTCAAAATTGAATTAATATTATCATAATTTTCTTTCAGAATGATATATTTTATTGGCGATAAGGAAATATGTCCTGGGAATGTTTACAATTTCATTGAATCTAGCAAAGTAAAACAAAAGAAAAACCGGCGGCCAAAAAAAGCTATCGTACGCGCAGAGCAGCAGCATTGTTACGGCGGCGTAACGCATTTCAGGCTAGGGTGAAGTCAGTCGTCTGAAACTCTGGGGAACATAAACCAGACCAAAGCGAACAGTGTCAAATCACTGGGCGAGGCAAAGCAACAATGTCTGGTCTCCGGCGCGTTCCGCTTGGAAAGAGAGAGACAGACTGAACGAAAACAAAAAGGAGAGCAAGGTGTATGGATTTTCTTTTCAGCTGAAATGAGAGTGTCGGGGTGGGGGTCTGTGCGCGGATAGAGAAGCCCTTGATGGCGGTAATTGAAACTGACAGCGGGCTGAGCACAATGACTCGGCGGAAATAACAACAATCATAACCCCGTAATCATCCCAGCACGCCAAACAGGACCACCCCGTAAAACAAAATTACCCAGCTGCCACCCATCCTGGAACCCCCCCCCCCAAAACTGTGACCATGTGATTGCATACTGGGAACCACACAATCAACCATAATCTGAACATACAGGGCAGGTTGGGGGGGGTATGGGGCAGGTTGTTGTAGTTAATGCCCCCACCAACACCCCTGCACCCCCAGAACAGCAACACTCCCCCCTGAAGTTTTGCTTGGATGATTTTTCTCCCCCGGAAAAATAAATAACTAAAAACGAAAGCTGAAATAAATCTTCTTTTTTGGATGATTGTGCTGAAACAGCAGCAACGACAACTCTTGTAAATAAAGTTTATACAGATTTGTAATATCCTTTATGAAATATGAGGAGAGTAATATATTGTCATGAAGTTATATTTTGGGCATGTCTGCACTGGAATGCAGTATCCCACCTGCATTGCCACCCTCTCTCCTGAGATAATGAACTAAAGAGATGGAAGTCATAGCATATGCTTTTAGTCCCACACAGCAATAACGATTTCTAACTGTATGTTATATTGTTTATATTGTTTATATTCTATTTATATTCGTTGTATTCTTTATTTCTACACAAATAGACCTCTCAGCTGTAGGTGCAGACACTGAATCAGATACAGAGCACAAAAGTATTAGTTCATATGTGGTTTATTAAACAACATTTACAGGATTTCTCGCTGTTCTCCATAATTTTAGATTTATGTTAAAGTGCAGATCCTCAGCTTTCATTCAAGGGTAATATTATACATGTTGGTTTCACCATGTAGAAATTCTAACACTTTACATACATGCCTCTCATTTCAGGGCACCATAATTCACAGGTGTAACAATGACAACGGCTTCACAGGTGTTTCTAACTAGTAACGTGTGTTTAATTGCTTCCTTAGGTCAGGTGTGAGAGAGCTTTCAGTGTCTAGTCTTGATTCTGGGTTTTTGATTGTGTGTTTGTGAAAATGATGACCACAGTTATCCCAGTGAAAGTCAAGGAAGCTATTATGATGCTGAAACTTACGGGTAAAAAAAATAAAACAAACAAAATTCACAGTCTGGAACATTATTAAGTACAAAAATAGCATTGTTGCGCTCAGTAATAGCAACTGAGGCTGGTAGGACGACTTTGACTGTTGATAAGCAAAGAATTCTCACTATAATAAACAGAACTCCTTAAATACTTGTCTGGCAGATCAGAAACACTTTCAGGAGGCGTTTAAGGACTACTGTTGGTTTATGATTGCTTCACAAACAGACTTTCAGAGGATATTGTCGTAGGATGCAAACCACTCATTACCCCTGAAAATGGGATGTCCGGGTTACAGTGTGCTAAGAAGTATGGAAATTAGCCTGCAGATTTCTGGAAAAAAGGTCTTGTGGACCTCATCTGTGTAACATGGTGGTGAGGGTGCCATGGTTCGGCCATATATGGCTGCTAGAGGTACTGGCTCACATGTCTTCATTGATAATTTAACTGCTCGTAGCTGTTTACCAAAACATTCTATCTGGTCAAGTTCAAGCAAATTACTCCAAACTTGTTAGATGCCGGTTCATCCTACAATAAGACAAGGATCCAAACATACTGCTAGAGTAACAAAAGAGGTAAAACCAAAGGCATAAACTTGAAAATTCCTCAACAAGAAAAAAAACATAAGGCGAGCAATCCGCAAAACAAGCAGATGAAGATGGCTGCAGTGCAGACCTGGCAGAGCACCATCAGAGAAGATATTCGGCACCTGGTGATGTCTGTGAGTCACAGTCTTCACACAGTCATTGCATGCAAAGGCTATGCAACATCGTATTAAAAATGACCGATTTAGTGTACATAACATTAATATGCTCCAAACATTATGGTGCCCTGAAATGGGGGGGGTTTGTGTAAAACTCTGTAACGTTAACATGGTGAAACTAAAAATATACTTTGCCAAATACTTATTGCATTTACTGTAGATACAGATGCGGGCACATACGAATATGTATGTTCAGATACAAGCCCAGATAGAGGTTCATATGCAGATGCTAACACAGTTGCAGATGCATAAGAACATGCTGGTTTATGTTCAGGCACAGCTGCAAGCAAAGACACAGTCATACTTCAGGAGTTCGAGTTCGGTGTGTGTTTGTTTGCAGAGCTCCATGAAGCCCATACTTCAGGCTCTCTGCAAAATAATTGTGCATCTATGTATTAGTTCTGGAGAAGGAACTTTCAGACAACGTTGAATGCATTTGGAAGGAGTTTATCGTTATGAGGCAAGTTGTATATCTGTACAGACGTTTGGTCTTGGAGAAAGCTTGGAGTCTACAGGCGCAGAGTCATTCCTCAATATTTATGGGTGAGGTGAACCCCCTGCTTGACCATCAGAGGAGAGGGTGAAATACAGAAGAAAGGGAGGTAGACATTAAGGTGAAGATGAGGAGGGATGCCAGAAGCAGAGAGCGTGATGGGAGAGAAAGTACATGGCGATTTAATACCTGTGGAGAAAACCGGATCGGACAACTAGAGGTATTTGAGTGAGGGGTTGTCTGAAAACACCTCTCCCAGACTTTTGTTTTGAAAAAAATCCAATAACCACCAACAACCATGTCCAACCGTGTACTAATAATCATGTACTTGTGACTTCATAATAAAAACCAGCTGATTCACAGTTATTCATAATGGGAGCCTGGCTAAACGCTGATTGTATTTAATGGAATTTTGAATCAGACTCATTCACGGTCTGAGGAAGCAGAATTGAGGCATAGCGTTTAGCATTCTGGGTCCCAGAAAGTCGTCACTTTGATTCTTAGGCGGGGCGTTGCTTTGCACTAAAGATGGCTGAATGCAGTTTCATGAAGCCGATAGCTGTCAGTCGGCGCTATCAGTCACTCATTGATTTGCATCAGTCATTGTGTTTTCAGGAAGTAAATGATCGACAGCCTGTTTTATCTTGACATATTATACGGCATGTGAAACCTCACACCTATATTGCTTTTCAGTATCTTTACATCAATCTATCATTCCCGTACCTTGAAAGTACTCCAGATATTTAACTGGTGTGGCACAGTGGCAGGCGTGGTCACTGAACCCAGTGGTGAGTGGAGGGAAAACTGGAAAAAACAACAATTAATCAAGCAAAAAACACAGTCCCCTATTGGGGAAATGGAAAAAACAACAAATAAAATCAAGCACAAAAAAAAAACACACAGCAATCAAAAACGATTCAGTAGAAACTAGAAACCATTTCCAGACAACTGTAAGTTTGAAGGATTTATTGTTGAAAGAGGATCAATGAACAAGGGAATTATGAACTGGTTTTGGGCTGGAGTCTGAAAAAGAAGGGAATAGGGCTATTCTCGAGGGAGCAGAGACCCCCATGTGGATATTGGTGTAGCGGGAGTAAAGGTGGAGATGGGAAAGGGCTGGGATGCCAGAGATGCAGTGCATGATGGGAAGGAGGTACGTGGCCATTTTATTCTTGAAGGGAGACTGGGAATTCATTGAAGGTCTAAACGAAGGCAGGTCCACACACCTGAGGTGACAAGAAATCCTGCCTGTCTCCAAGCTGAGGGCGGGAGCAGGAACTGACATCAGTCCAAGGGGAGGAGCAAAGGAGCTTGCTCCTCCCTCCACCTCTCCTGGTGCTATGTGGTTCGATGTTAACGGGAATTTGTCTTGTAGCTGAATAATGAAATATTTTTCACATTAAGACACACCTTGCCTGACAAAATTCCTTTGAGCCACGCCCTCTATCTGTGAATGGACCAATCAGCTCTGACTCTTATCGTCACCTGCTTTCCTGGCACCTCCCCAAATCCCACATATGGAAAATAAAACAAAACAGTCCCTCAACACTGTATGCGGTCAGCCACCTATCACTCCTCTCACTCCCCACCTTAAAATATAGCGCACTCAGCTTTTTCCTTCTACACAAGTAGAGTTTTACTACACGTACAATTAACATAAATTACAACTCCGATTAATCATGGCTGTAACATCAGATCTACCACATCCTACCTGTGCACTTCATTGTATTTAACTAACAAGCGATACTCATTAGTTCAGTGAAAGAGATAATGATCAAAGGAGTGAACTGTGAATTCAACCTGCGTTTGAGTATTGATTCTGGCAGAGGCCTTACTTTGTGCTAAGTGGCAGGACAGAGTTCTGACCCGTTTACAGGGAACGCTCTCCTCTCTGCAATTCATTAACTTGTTACATAGTAACACACTTTGGGGCGGTCTGGGAGTTACTGGTCCAAATCGTGAATCAGGCTCTGCTTCTGTATCTCTTAACCTAATGTCTTTGTCGAATATATGACAGCACCCATGAGTAACTGATATGACATGTAAATAAAATAACCGGTAAAATACCCTGTACAAAAGGCCACAATATGAAATATGAAAGGTTGGTGGGATAAATTCCTGAGGCAAAGTGGTTTATTTTGTAATTTCAAATACGATAGGGATGTGCAGTGAAGTCACTATCTGTGTTCCTACCTCTATCTGTTCAACCGCCAACATTATCTATAACTGCATTTGGGTGGACAGTGGAACTGGGAGTGGATCAAACCAGAAATTACTGTCAATGATCTATTGATTTTTATCTTTTCCGTCTTAATTATCCAGCTTATTTGTAATTTAGGTCTTTGAACCTGACTTTAGAATAGCGCGTTTATTTCCTGTTTCAATTAATGAAACAGGAGGTGACTGTTTTTACAAATCTGTATTTCAAACAACCAAAGTAATATACATTCGATTTTAGTTTTTGAATATTTGTATAATATGTTCAGAAAAACATGAAAGAAATATCTAGTCCAGATATTATGGTATATATAAATATGGTATATATATACATATCCAAACACGGTGTGCACATAAATATATAGTTAAATGCAAGTGAACCACTCCAATTCAATTAAATGACATTGCATTTCATAGCTAGTCCCACGTTAATTAGGCTGGCTAATTAGGCTACGAATTCATTAATTAATTCTGTCCTAAATGTTTCACTGACGTTTTGACACATTGCCTCTGCAAGCGGCCTGCCTTCTTGTGATGTAGCAGCCCTCAGGCAATTGAATTGACAAATATCACCACAATTGCACTGTATGCATCTGCATATACAGAGTTGTTTTTTTTAAATGAAAGGAAGTTGAAATTCTAAGTGAATGGTATTATTCCCTCTCCTGTATCATTATGCTTGATTCTCTGGAAATTTGCCATGCCAGATATTTTTTGTGCAGGATGTTTTCACTGGATGAGTCATTCTGGACACTTTATGGAATGAGTGTCATGTAAATGGCTACATTTGATTGGCTGAAAACATTTCGCCCTCTAGCAGTACTGAGAAAAAAACATTGAGGTGTTCTAATTTAGACAGTCAGGAAAATAGCAGAATCATATGAGCCTGTCCCACCTGTATTCAGTGAATTGAACACAATCCTTGCTGTACCTCTAAAAATACGAGATTTATGAGGTACTTTCCATTGTGTATTTCTCCGGAATGTTCTCAGGCTAACACTGGAACTCTAGGCGCAATGTCCAAAACCTTCAACTCAAAATATAAGCACTTGTTCTGCTTTTCTCTCAGATCAAAATCCTACTTTTCTTACAATGGACAACATGGAGTTCTCATCATTTGGTTCAGTCTTCGCATTCTATTTAATATGATTTGGCACAGTCTTTCATGTTCACACGGAAAACACTACACTTAAAAACTTGTGCTATTTTAATATTTTCGATAGGTCACCTACATTTCACTACAGAACACATTTTTGTCCTCTCAATATGGCGGACGCTAAAAATACATAATGGCGCTGAAATGTTTACAGGATCTCAGAAAAATATGAATTATTTTGGTTTTGTATATTTCTTTTATATTTTAGTACACATACTAACATCACATTTTACAACAGGTTGCTGTGAATAAGAAGTATCATTTTTATATCTGAGTAATTAGTTCTCAGCACGTTTTAGTAATTTGATGCATGTGTGTCACTTGCATGGAAAAAAATATGATTTTGAAAAGTAGTAATGTGGTTTTGACAGAAATGCATTTTTGTTTTCAAATATTTGTGCAGTTTTGTCAGCATTATTAATGGTATTTTGGGCTGGGTTTAGAGTATTGAGAAAACACAAAATGTGTGTGAACAATTGAAAAGAAAACAGAATCTTAAATAATTGCAGTTAGATGAAAAAAAAAGTTTGGGGGGATAATTCTCAGACAACCCTTCAATCTATCACAACCAACCTGGTCCTGTCACTACCAACCTGGTCCTATCACAACCAACCTGGTCCTATCACAACCAACCTGGTCCTATCACTACCAACCTGGTCCTATCACAACCAACCTGGTCCCATCACTACCAACCTGGTCCTATCACAACCAACCTGGTCCTGTCACTACCAACCTGGTCCTATCACTACCAACCTGGTCCTATCACAACCAACCTGGTCCTGTCACTACCAACCTGGTCCTATCACTACCAACCTGGTCCTGTCACTACCAACCTGGTCCTATTACTACCAACCTGGTCCTGTCACTACCAACCTGGTCCTATCACAACCAACCTGGTCCTGTCACTACCAACCTGGTCCTGTCACTACCAACCTGGTCCTATTACTACCAACCTGGTCCTGTCACTACCAACCTGGTCCTATTACTACCAACCTGGTCCTGTCACTACCAACCTGGTCCTATCACTACCAACCTGGTCCTATCACTACCAACCTGGTCCCATCACTACCAACCTGGTCCTATTACTACCAACCTGGTCCTGTCACTACCATCCTGGTCCTATCACTACCAACCTGGTCCTATCACTACCAACCTGGTCCCATCACTACCAACCTGGTCCTATCACAACCAACCTGGTCCTATCACAACCAACCCTTCTGGTCCTATACAAGTATATAAACATCATATACCTCATCTCCCATCATGCTCTGCATTTGACAGCATCCCTCCTCCTCCCCCATCTCCACCTTCCTTCTTTCCCTCTCTCTTTCAGACACTCAACCAAACCAATTATGTTCCTCCCAGTCTCTTCCAGACACCTATAGGGGGATTACTCCTCACCTACGAGGAATGGTATCTCTCCGATTATGAACAAGTATTTATCCGAACTGTGGTATAAGTCACTGTGCGGTATAAGTAAATTTCATCATCAATAGTCGATAGGATGATGAAATGACCCCTATGCAAATTAAATGTAAACTGTAAATTGAAAATGATAATTAATAATTATATCACATAAATATGCGACATTTATAAAATTATGCATATTTATATTGACATTTGTAAAACATTTACGTACATTTGCTGACTGATCAAAGAATGAAATATCAAAATGTATGTTGATGTGTGTATATTACATGTGTGCCATTGTGAATTTGTTGTTTATACATAACAGGTATGAATGGCAAATGTGTTCGAGTGTGTGTGGATGTGTGCATATGTGTGTGCGAGTGTGTGTCATGGTGGCACAGGAATAGCAGCAAGTGATTTAAATACACACCTGTTGCAACTGCCACCAGTAATGTAGATGCATAATGGTGTGTGTGTGTGTGTGTGTGAGAGAGAGAGAGAATGTGTGTGTGCCTGCATATTTTCCCTCTCTAATGCTACTCACACAGCGTAAAGCATCGCCATTGTATCTGGTAAATGTAAGCAAAACTGCAGCCTTCTGCAGAGGTCACCAGATTGTAAAAGCAAGCCTGACCAGCCGCTGAAATGGCTGTGATTGCCTGACAATCTGGTATTGATTCGCCGGCCTGCTCTTGCAGCATGCATGCGAGTAATTAGCTAAGGGCTGATGCAGCTGCCGCGCTGTGCCTCTAACCTCTTCCTTGATTGCAATCAATGCAGATCGTTAAGATTATCAAAAAAGACTCTGTTCTCATGACCTTGGGCCCCCACTTCCCCTTTAACTACATGTTGTTTAAATAAGATACAGCCGGACAGGAACCCAATGGCACAGACAAGCGATTGTCTGGGAGAGAGAAAGAAATATGGGGTGTGAGTGTGTGTGTGCGTAGCATGGCTAAGCTTATAAGTGGGTGTGCATGGGAGGAAGGAATACGGGTACACGTGTATGCATAAATGACTGTGTGTGTGTGTGTGTGTGTGTGTCCATCAGTGAGTGCGTGTGCGTCTGCATGCGTGTGCATTAATGTGACCTTGTGTGTCTCTGTTTTTTGCATGTGTGTGTTTTTGTGCATTATTGGAAGTGTGTGCATTAGTGAGCGCATGTGTGTGTGAATGCTCGATTGTGTTTTTTGTGAGCATTAAGAATAGCATGCGAGCATTGCATGCGCATGTTTGGCTGTGTGCAGTGTTATAAATGTGCAGGCGTTTTGTGTGTATGTGAGTGCATGTGTGTGTATGTGTTAGTGAAAATATTTGTGCACGATGGAGCTGGAAGCATTGCTTTTGTAATTTCAGATGGAATAGCACTGTCTCTCTGCACACAGACACATTTGTCACATACTTATACAGAAGTGTGCGGGTGTCCTGGCTCTGCAGCATAGCGTTGCAGTTAGCTCTGCCTGCCCTTCTCCCCCTTCAAACTCTGACTGTGACACACTGACCCCTGACCCCCCAGGATTCAGTCACATGACTGGTGACATTTGTCCACAGTGGGTGGGCAGGGTGTCGGGGGGTGGAGGTTTGAGGGTCATGTGATCTTTCCTTTTCTCTGCAGGGGCAGGTAGTAAGCTTTCTTCTTCCTTGCTTTTCTGAGCACGTTGTGCGAATGCACACATGTAACATCCAAATTCAGAGAAACTTCAAAGTAACAGAGATTTGGAAAGGTCTGAGATGTGGAAATCAATGCTTCAGAGCTTGGCGGAGCCCTTCGGTCCTCCTCCTTCATTTAAAAACAAACGGTTCACCGTGCGGCTTTGTGGGGTGACCCTCGCTGATCTATGTTTGAGAGTGTTGTATGCTCGGTGAAGTCCCACGTCTTTCTATTAAAAACATTTTGGTTTGTTTCATTTCCAAGAGCTTGGCAGAGACGTTCACTGAGAAGAGTGGGTTTGTGCTGTGACCCTCACCGACCCATACTTTAGATTGTCTTTGGCCTTTTCTTATTACTTATTGCGGGTGTGTGTGTGTGTGTGTGTGTGTGTGTGTGTGTGTGTGTGTACGTGTATTGTATGCTTTCCCTTCCTCACCCCGAGGTTGTGCATTTTATTATTTTGGTGTATCATGCACAGAAAGCATGAAAAATCTAATTACGCTGATCCTGTTGCTATCAGAAGGACGAGGTCAGCTTCTAGAAAGGCACGGATCATTCATTGACTATATTACTGTGCCAGTTAATATTCATGATGTTAACTGAAAAAAGGGACAGAAAATCAGTCGCACATCAGGTCACCAGAAATCATGTTTATGTTCCTCGTTAGCAGCTGAAATCAACAAATTATGATTCTATACTGGACCGTCGTCGAGTGTCGGAGTGCTTTTCTGGAGAATACGATTGCATCGAACTGTAAAGACGTGTGCGATAAATTCAGGGCAAAAATAATAGTGAGTGTGAAGAAACGGCTCTTTCACCAAGGTGGTTAGATAGCTTTGGTGTCGTGAAGGCTGGAAGCCATAGTTTATAATTTAAGGCAAATTTTGCTTCTGTGTAAGGACTGTATAAGTAATGCAGTTACGTAATGCGGTGTCATGCTTTTGTAAAATCAGACGGCTGGGTTTAACTGTCGCCTTAAGCAGTGCAAATGCTCGAAGCTCGCAGCTTATGACCGAGGTCACCCGTGCCCCTAATGCAAAATGAGATACATTATTAATGAAAAGGGATTTAAAAAGTTCTGATGTTCAAGAACACATATGTTTCACTCTCTCAAAATCTCCCCTCTTCCCACTAGTTAGTATTCAACTGTGTTTCTCTCTCTCTCTCTCTCTCTCGTATGGCAGTGAAAAAAGGACTGTGACGAAGACAACTATATCAACAATTGCAAAATAATAAAAATAATAATGCCAGATTTGTCTGCAATATTTGTGAGTATCAGGCAAGGTCAGGGTGTTTGTTTTTATTTATAATTCGGAAATAAAGGCCCTCTTTCTTTCTCTGTGCCTGTTGAGATTTTCCTGGCTTAATGTGGTCACGTGCAGCGGATATTTCACTGGATGCAGAAGTGCTTCTCCTTGTTCTGTGTCGGAGATGCAGGAGAGGAGTCTCTACGGAGGAGAACGCTGGTGGAACTGGAGTCCATAAAATCAAAGAGACAGAGAAAGAGAGAGAGAGAGAGAGAGAGCAGCGAAAGCCTGCAAACCTGCAGGTGCATCACCTCTTTACTGCCTCCAACAAAAGCTTCCCGAGCCCTAGAGGTTGGGTTTTAACAGACAGGAATATAACCGTGCCGCTCGGTTCGCAAGTCCGTCGGCCTACATCGATCCACATGATATAAGAAGCTAATGACGGCACGGTGTATATCGTCAGCACCATTTTCAGAGCTGACCGTCCCTTAAAATTCACATGCTGATTCCATACAGTTAAAAGAGAAGTAATTTGTGCCACCAAAACACAGAAACAGAGAGAATGAGAGAGAGAGCGGAAGAGAAATTGGGGGGAATAAAAGAAGAGCTGTCAATGCACCTATGATGTAACATGGATGCTCAACGTTTGGCACAAAAGGAGTTTAAAAAAAAAACCTGTCTCTGTCTGATGGACGGCGGTCAGATTTTATGTCCCCAAGCTGCCCTGCGCAGAGACACAGCTAAATGAATAAAGTATTAGTGCTCAGTTCAGGGCCCCGACTCAACAATATGTTTCTGGATGAGAGACCGCAAAGAAACAATGCTTTATGACAACTGCTGTAGCAACAGTGATGACTTCAGCATGTTACCGCCGCAGGTTTGTGTGACGGCTGCCTACATACATCTCCTTCAACTTACAGCGCTAAATAACTGGCAGAGTACTCAGTATTTTTTTTTTTTTAATTTTTATCCCTGATTTTTTTCACTTTTTTCCCAACCTGAATGTTCAACCAAACTGGTTGATCTCACCGCAGCACCCTGCCCCTGACAGCTATGGGAGGAGAGGTCATGTGAGGTCCAAGTCACGTGTCGGCAATCTCGCATCTTTTTCACATTGTGGCACCAATCGCACACTGCCTATGACGTCGGAGGAAGACATAGTCAGTGTACAATCAGTTCGTGCTGCTGCAAGCGCCCCAGCAGCCTGAGGAGGGCACTATTGTGATGGACCAACATGGGAGATTTTAGACCACCCTATCCCATATCAAACCCCTGGCCAGGCTGGCCAATTTTTTCCTGGTGGCAACCCTCTGGCCATGGACAGGAATGGCAAGGCCGGGAATCGAACCCCTGACCTCAGGACCTATAGGCATCAAGTTATCCCACAAGCCACTCAGAGGTGTGTGTGTGTGTGTGTGTGTGTGTGTGTGTGTGTGTGTGTGTGTGTGTGTGTGTATTTATTTATTTTTTTTTTTTTACTTTTTTAAATTACAGTTATAACAAAATTAGAATTAAAGTACTTACTGTGGAATTAAGTCTCCAATAGCCCCAAAACTCCTAATGCCTTCAGTTATTGATATCAGTGAGTATATGTGATGGTGCTCTTGTTTTTAATATCCCCGTGGTTCTAATGAGGCACAGTTCATAAGTTCATTTCTCTCCACTTGGTGCAACCTAATTACATGGACTGTGCTGACAAGATGGGGAATTACTCCAATATTTCTGCTACACATTCTGGAGTGTCACAGCGCTGCAGCAACACCCAGAAACGCAACAAATTCCCAGTTCTGCAAAGGCATGTTGTTTTTTTTTTTTTTGCAGGAATCGGTCTGTTGTCCGCTCAGAATGAACACAGTGCACCGCGGTGACCCTCACTTTCATATGCTGCACGATAAATAATACAAAAACTGTGTCAAATTAGAAATGGGTTGCTGCATAATTTATGTCTTCTGGACCTGAGACTTGAAGCTGAGAGCCACTGCAAACCGGGAGTGAATCCTCGGCCCGGTGTTAAAGTGCGTATTTAAGAAGCCGCTTAACGCTGGCTCTGCCCATAGGCTTCGCACCGCCCCCTGTACGCTGCCCGGGGGACTCATCGTAGCTACGTTGCCTGCCTGCATTAAGCAGGCCTTAAATCACCGTTAGCCACGGCGCATCGGGCGCGTCCGCCGCACCCAGCTCTCTCTGTTACTTCCCCAGGACATGAGGTCATTCACCTGGCCTCTTTCAGGCCCTCCCCTGGCTCTCCGTCCTTAGACTCGCTAATGGAGCACCAACCATCGCTCATGATGTAGCACCAGCTCGATTTAAGTCGATTCTCGGCGTGTTTATTTAATAGGAAAACAAATAAAACGCTTTATAACACAAGGAAGATCGAAAAATGACAGGGAGAAACCGACAGGTATTTATATTAGGTAGAATATGACATGAAAGAGGAGTACAAAGGAAATAAACGATCAGATTCGATTTGTTTTTATCTGTCTTGATGTGAGTGGACAAGCTCTGACTAAGCGATGTCAAATGCCTCGATGAGAAACGCTCCAGTGACCCTCCTGTTTTGGACATGTGTGATTTTTCAATCACACAGCGGGTCAGAATATGAACAGGTATTTCCAGTCAGAATATGAACAGGTATTTTCCATGTATGTCCAGAAATAAAGGTGTTTCTGTTTTTTTATCTATTTCACACACTGTATTTTATATGTCCTTCATTGTGACAGAGGGTGGGGGTGTTAGGGGGTTCGAAAATCGGCTACGACAAGTGAAAATCTGTGGTGACAGTCCACAGCCTCCTTTGATAACACATATGGAAACTTAGACTTAATTAATAAAGATTGTTTTAATTTGCAATTGTAAAGGTGATTTTTTTTTATCACGGCACCTCCCACTGGCCCAACATAAGCAATGCTAATTTAATTATTCATTGTATCATCACATTCAAATGAACGAATTTGCATCCAAAGCCTGGAAACGGAAGCCAAGTTCTGCTTCCAATTCCCATTCACAAAACAGCTGAATTCCTGCCATTAGAAGCCAAGCTTACAGAGCACTATGTCACTATCTCTCTCTCTCTTTTCTCTCTCTCTCTCCATCCCTCTCTCCCTCTTTCTCTCTCTCTCTCTCTCTCTAAATACCTACATGTGTTAATAATTGCTTCAGCTTTTATTAAATGCAGGCCTGCTTTTGTTTCCCCAGTTGATCGTTTTGTTTTGAATCAATAGCAGCTACAGAGAGTGAATTGCTGCTCAGTCTGTCTGCCTGCTGACCTCATGCTCCTGTTCTCTAGCTGAACATTAATTGTCCTTTGATTAAGGCTTTGTCGCACAAATTGCAAGCAAAGATTAAAGACTGTGAATGCCTTTTCTACTCCTCAGACCTTTTCTCCCTCACCTCTACTCTACTCCTGCCTCTGTACTGTTGTTGTGTTTTTTTCCTTCCTGGTTTTTTTTTTTTGCCTTCCAGTTTGCCCTTTGTTTTTATGTAAGCGCTAATGCTTGTGTTTCTCGTGGGATTTAGCGTTAGCACAGATGGGGTTCCATTAGAGGCTAACATACAGAGCCAACCTTTATTTCCTTTAAAAGAAGCCTTTGTCTCTCCGAGTCTGTGGTTCCAGTCTTACGTTAACAGATTTGATTTTCCATTAATTTCCCATTTTCATCAAGTAGATAATAACTGCTGCAAAGTCTCAGCAAACATCTGTCCTCATCATTTTCAATAAGTGCAGTCTGTCAGGCATGTAATCAAAAGCCCCACATGCTGTCAGTCACATCCTGTTAGCGTGGACGTCTCTCACGTCTACACTTGGTCCTGCGGCCGGCGATTAGGTGTCTACCTACCTGCCTGATTTAATACATAAGTGCAGTCATCATGATACTTGCCTTCCAGTAAAAGGCAGGTTATTTATGTCATGACTGTGTTCAACTTACAATATTAAACAAAACCTAAAATATCAGCAAATATTAATATATACCTTTAGAATTATTATTTTTTAATTGTTACATTAGAGAATGTTCTTTGGAGTGTCTAAAATTAATGTGTCTAAAATTATTATCAAAGAAATCTTTCATTTCCTTTTACATATGTGTATGGTCAATGAAAAGAAAAGGTTTGCAGTTGCACGGAAAGGTGTGGAAATGGAAATATGGTCTCAAAAATTGAACGAATATAAAAGGTAGCAACATAAAATAAAGCTAGAGGAAAATAATCAAACTGTCTCAATACACTGAAGGGGAGGCACTGACTTTTACATTCAGACTGTAATCAGATATGTGACATTCAAATAAGACACAGGACATGACAACGGAAACATTACATAGAATATTGTGTTCTGTGGCATCGGGAATGTTGTGTTTGCCAGTATGTGGAATATTGAGTTCAGTGATATAAGGAGTATTTACAGTTATCTTATATAGAATGTTTTCATCTGTGTTACTCTCTGTGAGGATTTTGTTGTACTCAGTGGTTCTATTGTACAAAACAGGATGTTGTCATCATTTTTCACCAAAAATCATCCCCACCAACAATTTTGAAGATCCTGTTACTTTACATAACACACCTAAGATGAGGCTGAAGGTGCATCTACATGCCTGTTTGTTTGTTTGTTTGTTTGTTTGTTTGTTTGTTTGTTTGTTTGCAAGCTGATCTAGTCATCCTTATTAATGTTCGAAAATAATGTGAAAGCGATAATTAACATCTCCAATCCGAGCAGATGAATGGGAATGGAAGTCTGGGCAAACAGAGTAACCATGCTTACACCATTTTTTTTCCAAGTGAAGAAACACATCCACTCACCAAATATAACTATATGATAATTTAACAAAATCATTCAAGCACTACATCATGTTTTTTTATTTATTTCGTACAATATTTTTAATACAGGGTGTATGCATGTGGAGTGTATTATTTGCCATGTATTTAGGAGATGGCCTTTTTTAAACTTAACTTTTTTTTTTTTTTTTTTTTTACTTTTTCTCCTATTTTCCCCATTTCCCCAACACAAGCCCAGTCAAAATGTGAGGAGGAGGCAGTCATGAGCTTGGGGCTCCTTAAATTCACGTGACAACGAGCCTTTGATTCTCACACTGCAGGCATACTTGTGATCACATGCTGTCTATTTCACCAGAGCATGACAAAGTCAGCATATATTCAGTTTGTGCCTCCACAAGAGCCTGACCAACCAGCAATGACAGTAATGAACTTACCTGGCTTAACCCCAAACTTTCTGAAGCAAGGCTGGGCCAATTGTTGCCTCACCAGTGTTGGACCTCCAGCCATAGCTAATAATGGCACTGCTGGGACACACAGTGGTAGGTCTCCGAGGACTGGTCCCAAAAAGCGACTCCTTGTGCGAGCCACCTAGAGGCTCTTACAATTTTTAACAATAGTTTTAAAGGCCCAATTCACCCAAACTTGCTGACTGATTTTGCGGAAGAAAATACCTGAACAAAATCAGATCACTGTAAATGCAGGATGTCATAAAACTAGCCACCTTTGCCCTTTAATTAAGGATAGCATCTCAGAAACCTTACTCAAAGGATAGCACCATCACAATTTTAATACATGCAAAAAGAGGATTTCAGGAAGCTTCAATACTCATACATTCACTGACATGTCGGTTTATGATGTTGATGTACAGAAATGTGAGGAATTAAAGTGCTGAATATTCACTGAAGAACTTTATATCAAGTACCTTTCTCAAGAACACAATGAAAGGAACCCAACTAGGAGTCAAGCATGCAACCTCTTGGTAGAATATTCAGTGCTCTGACCACTACACTACACTACACTACACTACACTACATGTCCAACCTGGTATGCAGGAGCTATATGGAAGAAAAAGGCAACAAAGTTTGCTGTGACTGATTTCTGTGATGAGTGTTACTGTAACAGTCTATATGGCCACATGAGGCTTTTGCGCGTATGTGCGAGGGCCTGAAACATTGAATGCGATTGTAAGACACAAACATGAGTTGTGTATTGGTGTGTGTATGTGTAGAGGTATGTTAGTTTTTGAGCATTAAAATTGTTTGGATTGTTAAGATTAAATAACACAAATTACCTTTCGACAAAGCGTTTGCTTTAAAGTTAAAGATTAACTTTTTTTAAAAAGTATCATTTTTAACGCTTTAAGATACTGGATGCACCTTCAAATTGTGGATTAATCAAATGCCTGACTGAAGTGGTTGGAACTTTCTGGCAGTTTATTTCTTCATGCAGTTTCAAGAACTGTGGTATATAGACTCATCTATACTCAGACACTTACTGGTGGTCGCTTTGTTCATGGAAACTTCTCTCTAAATTAAAAAAAAATGTTTGAAAAAAATGTAAAAAAAAAAAAAAAAACAAACTTGTTTGAATTCACAGCACATTGTACTGGAAGAAAAAAGAAAAAAATGGTACTATTTAAAGCCATGCAAAAACATAATTTTATGATCACAGCATTATGAAGGTGTGAGACTGAGATTTTGAGAACAACTGCAAAGGTGAAGAGTGAGAGAGACAGACAGATTGCAAAGGTGAGATTAAGTGTGTATGCGACAGTCTGTGAGCCAAATATCAAACATGACCATCCCCCAAAACACACAAAATTAGCACAGGAATATAACCCCGGCAACTGTAGAGTTTCCTGCCAGACGTTTGATATCTCTTTGAGTCAGACAAGCTTTGATTAAGTGTAACTTAAGGAAGAAAACTAAACAAAGAAATCCATGAATCTTAAATCAAAATAATTCTAATATCTCTTCAGGTGTGTGTGAGTATAGAAAGAATCCATATTTCTTCTACTTCCTTACAACGTTTTTTTCTTTCGAAGTGGAAATTTGTGGTCCAGAAATTTCCCCTGCCCTGTGTTGGTGTTGGCATTAGCATTAGCATTTGGACAGGACCGCCTCAGTTGTCTCGCCAATCTTCAGTGAAAAGATGAGTTCACAACCGGACGGTCGCCAACAGTCAACTTCCCTGTTGGAGTATGAGGGCCGCATTTACTAAAAGACTGCAAATGCTTTTCAGACGTAAAAGCAGCTGTGTCAGGGCGCAGTATGAACTCAAGTGCAGACAGGGATGAGATGAACCAGAGTTTATTAAGAGGGGCGAATCCAAAAACAGAGTCAAAAACAGGCACAGGGTCAAACCAGAAGAGCACAGTGTCAGGGCCAAAAACAGAATCCAAAGCAGTAGTCGAAAACAGGCAAAGTTCGAACCAGGTAAACACAGCAATCAGGCAGAGACACAATCCAAAATCAGAAATCGGGGAAAACAGGCAAGAATCAAAAACAGGCAGGTCAGAACAGGAAAAGGCTCGTAGCGCAACTGATCACAGGGAATACAGAGACGAACTCGCACAGAACAAACACAAGACAGGGTTTAAATGCATAGACTAACGAGCCAACGAGACACAGGTGCACAATAGGGCAGGTGAAACAAATGGGTAATCAACTGGGAAGGTAACAAGGAGGGCGGGGCAGACACAAGGGGAAATGAAAACAAAAGCACATGGACAGGGAAACAAAAACAAAAACACAGCATCAGACAGCATTACTGACAGTACCCCTCTACGACCGCCTCTTGGCGGTCCAGCAGGCGCTTCAGGATGACGCTGGTGAAAGTCAGTAATGAGGAGGGTCGAGAATGTCCCGAGCCGGGACCCAGCAGCGTTCCTCAGGTCCATACCCCTCCCAGTCAACGAGGTACTGTAGCCCGCGCCCTCGACGCCGAGCCTCCAGCAGGCGGCGGACAGTGTATGCCTCAGAACCGTCAATGAGGCGCGGGGGAGGAGGGGCTCTGGGAGCTGGGCACAGGGGGCTGTGGCGGACAGGCTTGATCCGAGACACATGGAACGTTGGGTGGATGCGGCGGAGTGTGCGGGGTAACTGGAGACGGACAGCAGCAGGACTGATAACCTTTGCAATGGGAAAGGGGCCAATGAACCGTGGGGCCAGCTTGCGAGACTCCACCCTGAGGGGAAGGTCCCGGGTGGACAGCCACACCCGCTGTCCCTGCAGGTAACGCGGAGCTCGGGAGCGATGGCGGTCAGCCGCCTGCTTGGTCCGGCGGGAGGCCCGTAGCAGAGCTGTCCGTGCGCGCCTCCAGGTCCGCCGACAGCGACGCACAACGCCTCTGCTGATGGCACCCCCACCTCCTCCTCCTGAGAGGGGAACAAAGGAGGTTGGTATCCCAAGCAGCATTGGAAGGGTGACAGCCCAGAGGATGAGGAGGGAAGGGAGTTGATGGAATACTCCACCCAGGGGAGCTGCCGACTCCACGACCCCGGTTCCCGTGATGTGAGGCATCGCAGGACCGTCTCCATCTGCTGGTTGGCCCTCTCCGTCTGTCCGTTAGACTGGGGTGGAAGCCTGAGGAAAGACTAACAGACGCACCCAACAACTTGCAAAAACGCTTTCCAGAAATGAGAAGTGAATTGGGGCCCCTATCAGAAACCACATCAAGAGGCAGTCCATGTAACTTAAAACACGAGACCATTAGTTCAGCGGTCTCCTTAGCTGACGGCAATTTAGGGAGAGCCAGGAGGTGAACCGCTTTGGAAAAACGGTCAACCACAGTCATGATAGCAGTGTTACCGTCAGATGGGGGCAGACCAGTCACAAAGTCCAAGGCAATGTGTGACCAGGGCCTCCTTGGAATGGGCAAGGGGTGCAACAGACCAGCAGGAGGAGCAGTGGAGGGCTTATTTTGGGCGCAGACAGGGCAGGCAGATACAAAGTTGCGGATGTCAGCATCCATTGATGGCCACCAGAAGCGCTGGGAGATGAGGGCCTTAGTGCGGCGGACTCCCGGATGACCTGCCAGCCGAGAGGAATGCCCCCACTGCAAGACCTGGGAGCGGACGGACTGCGGAACAAAGAGACGGTTAACAGGACAAGCACTGGGAGCAGCACTTACCCTCCGCGCTGAGCGAACCACCGCCTCAATGTCCCACAGAGCCGCCGACACCCAGCAGCGAGGGGGCAGGATGGTGTTGCCGTCAGCGGGCCCTTCTGCGGCTGTGGATTGTCTGGACAGGGCATCAGGTTTGCCGTTCTGGAGCCGGGTCGGTAAGAGAGGGTAAAGTCGAAGCGGGCGAAGAACAACGACCAGCGCGCCTGGCGAGGATTGAGGCGTTTGGCTGACCGCAGGTACTCTAGATTCTTGTGGTCAGTCCAGACTAAGAATGGAACATCTGCACCTTCCAGCCAGTGCCTCCACTCCTCCAGAGCCCGTTTGACTGCCAGCAACTCTCGGTCCCCAATGTCGTAGTTCCTCTCCGCAGGGGTCAGGCGGTGCGAGAAGAAGGCACATGGGTGCAGCTTGCCATCTGTAGGAGAGACTTGGGACAATACAGCTCCCACCCCCACATCCGAGGCATCCACTTCCACCACAAACTGCCGCGAGGGGTCTGGCTGGACCAGGATGGGGGCAGTGGTGAGTCGTACCTTTAGGTCCCGGAAGGCAGCTTCAGCCGAGGGGGTCCAGACGAATCTCCTGGTGGTGGCCGTGAGAGCAGTGAGTGGAGCCGCCACTGAGCCATAGTTCCGGATGAAACGGCGATAGAAGTTGGCAAAGCCCAGGAAGCGTTGCAGATCCTTGCGGGAGTCAGGTCGGGACCAGTCCATCACCGCCTGGACCTTCCTCTGGTCCATCTGGATGCCCTGCGGAAATGACAAAGCCCAGAAACGAAACAGAGGTCTGACTGAACTCACATTTCTCTGCCTTGACAAAAAGTCGATTCTCCAGCAGCCTCTGCAGCACGCGGCGGACGTGGCGGATATGGTCAGCGCTGGATTGGGAGAAGATCAGAATATCATCAAGGTAGACATACACAAACTGACCAATCATGTCCCGCAGGACATCATTAACTAGGGCCTGGAACACCGCTGGGGAATTGGTAAGACCAAACGGCATAACTAAGTATTCATAGTGTCCAGTAGGTGTATTAAAAGCCGTCTTCCACTCATCTCCCTCCCGTATGCGAACCAGGTGGTAAGCGTTATGAGATCCAGCTTTGAGAAGATGGTCGCCCCCTGAAGAGATTCAAAGGCGGTGGACATCAGAGGTAAAGGATAGCGATTCTTCACCGTTATAGCATTGAGCCCTCTGTAGTCAATGCACGGTCGCAATCCCCCATCCTTCTTGCCAACGAAGAAGAACCCGGCCCCGGCAGGAGAGGAGGAGGGTCGGATGATGCCCGCTGCCAGTGACTCTCGGATGTACTTATCCATGGCTTCAGTCTCAGGACGAGAGAGGGAGAAGAGTCGGCCCCTGGGAGGTGATGTGCCCGGCAGCAGCTCGATGGCGCAGTCATAGGGCCGATGTGGAGGAAGCGATGTGGCACGGACTGGCTGAAACCTCCTTGAGGTCCAGGTATTCGGCAGGCACTGCAGACAGGTCTGTGGTTCCCACGTCCGGAGCGGTCGCTGGGATGGCAGGAATCTGAGCATTTCGGAGACAATTAGCTAAACAAAAGGGACTCCACTCCAAGATCAGATTTTGGCCCAGTCAATCCAGGGTTGTGCTTTGAGAGCCAGGGGTGCCCCAACACTACAGCAGACTGAGGAGAATGGATGATGTAAAAGATGATGGTCTCATGATGATTGCCGGACAGGGTGAGACTCACCGGGGTGTGGCATGGGTGATGCAGACGAGAGGGGCCCCGTGATGGCTAGGGCTTCTAGAGGGTCTTGTAGAGGAAGTTGTGATAGCTGGAGGCTGGCTGCGAAGTCAGCATCAATAAAGTTCCCATCTGCGCCGGAGTCTAGGAGGACTGAGACCACGTGGGGAACACCCTCCACTTGGAGGGAAGCAGATAACAGAGAGCGCACATTAGATGACTTATGGACAGGAGTTACGCTCACCTGCACTCCCTGGCCATGGGTTGAGCACCAGTCTTTAATGGGCAGTTCCTGATGAAGTGGCCAGGGTGCCACAGTAGAGACAGGCACGGGTTCTGATACGGTTCTGCCGCTCTGCAGGTGTGAGGTGGGTGCGGTCAACCTTCATGGGCCGTGGGGAACTGGGCTGCAGCCGGGAGTCTGAGGCAGGGCAGACGGAGGAGTAGCTCCTAGAACTGGATCAGTGGATCTGCGGTGTGCTCTGGGACATCTCCAGTCTCTCTTGATGACGGCAGGTGAGGCGGTGGTCGATGCGGATGGCCATCTCTACCAGGGCATCAAAGTCGTCCGGTAAGTCCCTCGGGAGGAGCTTGTCCTTGATGTCATCAGAGAGGCCATGGAGGAAGGCATCATACTGGGCATCATGATTCCAGCCACTGGTGACCGCCAGGTGCGGTGGAAATCAATGGCGAATTGGAGACTGTTCTACTACCCTGCCGACTCTGGAGCATCTCCCGGGCAGCTTCCCGACCGTGACGTGAGCGGTCAAAGACCCGTCTCATCTCCTCCATAAACGAGGTGAGGGAGGTGCACACAGGTGTCTGAGCCTCCCAGACTGCTGTCCCCCACTCTCTGGCTCTGGGGTAAGTAGGGTGATGATGTACGCAATCTTGGCACGGTCAGTGGGGAACATGGAGGGTTGGAGTTCAAATGCCAATGAGCACTGGGACAGGAAGGAGCGACAGGTGCCTGGCTCACCAGCGTAGGGCCGGGCGGAGGCAGGCGGGGTTCTCTGGTAGGAGCGGCTGCGGGGATCAGAGAGGGTGTCACTGGAGCAGAGGCAGAGGCTTCTCGCTGGAGTTGCAGTTGCTGGAACTGGGCAGACAGGTGGTTCATGTTCACGGGCGAACGATTTCAATGTCTTGCTGACAGATTCCAGTTGAGACTGATGCTGCTCCAAAAGTACTCCGTGCCAGTCCGCCAAGGATCTCATCTGACCGCTGTCTGCTGAGTCCATGTCTGGCGAGTTCGTACTGTCAGGGCGCAGTATGAACTCAAGTGCAGACAGGGATGAGATGAACCAGAGTTTATTAAGAGGGGCAAATCCAAAAACAGAGTCAAAAACAGGCACAGGGTCAAACCAGAAGAGCACAGTGTCAGGGCCAAAAACAGAATCCAAAGCAGTAGTCGAAAACAGGCAAAGTTCGAACCAGGTAAACACAGCAATCAGGCAGAGACACAATCCAAAATCAGAAATCGGGGAAAACAGGCAAGAATCAAAAACAGGCAGGTCAGAACAGGAAAAGGCTCGTAGCGCAACTGATCACAGGGAATACAGAGACGAACTCGCACAGAACAAACACAAGACAGGGTTTAAATGCATAGACTAACGAGCCAACGAGACACAGGTGCACAATAGGGCAGGTGAAACAAATGGGTAATCAACTGGGAAGGTAACAAGGAGGGCGGGGCAGACACAAGGGGAAATGAAAACAAAAGCACATGGACAGGGAACACAAAAACAAAAACACAGCATCAGACAGCATTACTGACAAGCTGCTAAAACACGTTTACGTGTGAATCGGTAAACACTCACAATGAGTGAAAATCTCTATTAAGATGGAATTTGTGAAGACTGTGTAACTTTGCGACGTTCCTCTTGATCCATAGTACAAATCCATTCATGCATATGTATACCTAAGGTGAAGGTGCTAAAACAGGATGGAGATTTTGCAAATGAGGCCAATTAAGTGTTCCGTCTAATTTACTAAACCTTGCAGTAATTGTGACTCTCCTCTTTGCAAGGGAATGTTTATGACTTCTGAAAGCAGGCAGCCATTTTGTGCTGGTACAGACTATAGCACTCATTCTATAGAAGGCATGTTAATAATCTGATCTCTCGTCTACATATTGCACCTGTCATTACAGCCAGAAGACGGTACAACGGACAAAGGAAACGCAGAATAAGAATAGAGATGGTCTTCCGTCCAAGAAATACCCTCTTTCATTTACCCGAACAGCAAATAGTGATGCGATATAGGTTACTACTGGAGGACCTTGAGCCACACACCCAAATATCAAATACTCTGTAGGCTATGGTGAAACTACGGTTAACTTTACATGTCCTTGCGTCTGGATCTTTTCAAAGTACAATTTGGTGGGTTCGTCACACAACGGAAAGAAATAGAAAACTACATATCCCATGAGTGTGTAGGTTGTGTGTGATGCAAAACAAATAGTCACACATGTTGTTGCAAAGTACAGTGTTTCACATCACGGCAGCTTTATTTTCAGGAGTAGCTCTACCTACAGAAAGTGTGAGAGGGTTCAACAAGTGGGATGTATTAATTTGTAGTCATAACCTTGTTCCAGTAGTCTTAGTAAAAAGTTGTTAATATTATAGTTTTTGCGACCACAAATGAACTGCTGTATGGCATATATTTTGCACTATGAATTTAACTTAGTAAATCTGGCTCTGAGCGTCTTTCACAGAACAAAGGCTCATGGGCTATGTGGGCGTCTTTTAACAGTCAAGGGGGGGTTCACTTCATCCTAAAAAATAGTGAGGCATGACACTGCCCCCCTGGACTCCAAGCCCAAGATCAATGTCCGTACCAATATACAACGCGCTACATCATAATAAACTCCTTCCAAACGCATTCATGTTGTCTGAAGGTTCATTCTCCTGAATAATAAGTTACTGTTATAATAATTACTATGAATATTCTAAAAATAATCAGACAAGGAGAAGCTCATACCTGTCTATGGGAAGTGATGCTCAGTATCTATTAATGGCTGAAAACTAGGCATACATAAAAAAATGGCTCTGTGGGAGAGCCAGGTGGCTGGGTTTCAGCTGAATGGTAGAACATAACAGATTCCCTGTACTTACCTCTGCCTCTGCTCTCTGCTCCTCATTCATTCATTAATATTTATATCCATTGGACATAAGACCAACACACAAACAAATGAATTTGCCAATGTGTTTTTGTATGATATTCAACTCAAACAAGGGAACAGGAGGTCTGGTAGAGCAGTGTAGTGTAATGGTTAGGGAGCTGGGCTTGTAGCTCAGAGGATACAGTGTAGTGTAATGGTTAGGGAGCTGGGCTTGTAGCTCAGAGGATACAGTGTAGTGTAATGGTTAGGGAGCTGGGCTTGTAGCTCAGAGGTTACAGTGTAGTGTAATGGTTAGGAGCTGGGCTTGTAGCTCAGAGGTTACAGTGTAGTATAATGGTTAGGAGCTGGGCTTGTAGCTCAGAGGTTACAGTGTAGTATAATGGTTAGGGAGCTGGGCTTGTAGCTCAGAGGTTACAGTGTAGTATAATGGTTAGGGAGCTGGGCTTGTAGCTCAGGAGGTTACAGTGTAGTGTAATGGTTAGGGAGCTGGGCTTGTAGCTCAGAGGTTACAGTGTAGTGTAATGGTTAGGGAGCTGGGCTTGTAGCTCAGAGGATACAGTGTAGTGTAATGGTTAGGAGCTGGGCTTGTAGCTCAGAGGTTACAGTGTAGTATAATGGTTAGGAGCTGGGCTTGTAGCTCAGAGGATACAGTGTAGTGTAATGGTTAGGGAGCTGGGCTTGTAGCTCAGAGGATACAATGTAGTGTAATGGTTAGGGAGCTGGGCTTGTAGCTCAGAGGTTACAGTGTAGTGTAATGGTTAGGGAGCTGGGCTTGTAGCTCAGAGGTTACAGTGTAGTGTAATGGTTAGGAGCTGGGCTTATAGATCAGAGGTTACAGTGTAGTGTAATGGTTAGGGAGCTGGGCTTGTAGCTCAGAGGTTACAGTGTAGTGTAATGGTTAGGGAGCTGGGCTTGTAGCTCAGAGGTTACAGTGTAGTGTAATGGTTAGGGCTGGGAGCTGAGGAGCTGGGCTTGTAGCTCAGAGGTTACAGTGTAGTGTAATGGTTAGGGAGCTGGGCTTGTAGCTCAGAGGATACAGTGTAGTGTAATGGTTAGGAGCTGGGCTTGTAGCTCAGAGGTTACAGTGTAGTGTAATGGTTAGGGACCTGGGCTTGGAGCTCAGAGGTTACAGTGTAGTGTAATGGTTAGGAGCTGGGCTTATAGATCAGAGGTTACAGTGTAGTATAATGGTTAGGGAGCTGGGCTTCTAGCTCAGAGGTTACAGTGTAGTGTAATGGTTAGGGAGCTGGGCTTGTAGCTCAGAGGATACAGTGTAGTGTAATGGTTAGGAGCTGGGCTTGTAGCTCAGAGGTTACAGTGTAGTGTAATGGTTAGGGAGCTGGGCTTGTAGCTCAGAGGTTACAGTGTAGTGTAATGGTTAGGGAGCTGGGCTTGTAGCTCAGAGGTTACAGTGTAGTGTAATGGTTAGGAGCTGGGCTTGTAGCTCAGAGGTTACAGTGTAGTGTAATGGTTAGGGACCTGGGCTTGGAGCTCAGAGGTTACAGTGTAGTGTAATGGTTAGGGAGCTGGGCTTGTAGCTCAGAGGTTACAGTGTAGTGTAATGGTTGGGGAGCTGGGCTTGTAGCTCAGAGGTTACAGTGTAGTATAATGGTTAGGAGCTGGGCTTGTAGCTCAGAGGATACAGTGTAGTGTAATGGTTAGGGAGCTGGGCTTGTAGCTCAGAGGTTACAGTGTAGTGTAATGGTTAGGGAGCTGGGCTTGTAGCTCAGAGGTTACAGTGTAGTATAATGGTTAGGAGCTGGAGCTTGGGCTCAGAGGTTACAGTGTAGTGTAATGGTTAGGGAGCTGGGCTTGTAGCTCAGAGGTTACAGTGTAGTATAATGGTTAGGAGCTGGGCTTGTAGCTCAGAGGTTACAGTGTAGTGTAATGGTTAGGGAGCTGGGCTTGTAGCTCAGAGGTTACAGTGTAGTGTAATGGTTAGGGAGCTGGGCTTGTAGCTCAGAGGATACAGTGTAGTGTAATGGTTAGGGAGCTGGGCTTGTAGCTCAGAGGTTACAGTGTAGTGTAATGGTTAGGGAGCTGGGCTTGTAGCTCAGAGGTTACAGTGTAGTATAATGGTTAGGAGCTGGGCTTGTAGCTCAGAGGTTACAGTGTAGTGCAATGGTTAGGGAGCTGGGTTTGTAGCTCAGAGGTTACAGTGTAGTATAGTTGTTAGGGAGCTGGGCTTGTAGCTCAGAGGTTACAGTGTAGTATAATGGTTAGGGAGCTGGGCTTGTAGCTCAGAGGTTACAGTGTAGTATAATGGTTAGGGAGCTGGGCTTGTAGCTCAGAGGTTACAGTGTAGTATAATGGTTAGGGAGCTGGGCTTGTAGCTCAGAGGTTACAGTGTAGTGTAATGGTTAGGGAGCTGGGCTTGTAGCTCAGAGGTTACAGTGTAGTATAATGGTTAGGGAGCTGGGCTTGTAGCTCAGAGGTTACAGTGTAGTATAATGGGTAGGGAGCTGGGCTTGTAGCTCAGAGGTTACAGTGTAGTATAATGGTTAGGGAGCTGGGCTTGTAGCTCAGAGGTTACAGTGTAGTATAATGGTTAGGAGCTGGGCTTGTAGCTCAGAGGTTACAGTGTAGTATAATGGTTAGGGGAGCTGGGCTTGTAGCTCAGAGGTTACAGTGTAGTGTAATGGTTAGGGAGCTGGGCTTGTAGCTCAGAGGTTACAGTGTCGTCTAATGGTTATCATTGTACCTTTGGGCAAGGTAAATACCCAGCTGTGTAAAATAAAAGAAAAAGAGTCAACTGTTAGCTGGACAAGTTATCCGAATGTTAGTGCCTGTGAAATATAATATGAATTGGTATCAACGTTAGAATCCTGTGGGGGAATAAGAAACCTACTCATTAGTACAGCTCACTGCTGGTCTATCTTTCAATGGAAGCAGCAGTTGAATAAGAAGCAGGTAGCTCCTGAAGAATCAAATAACTCATTTGAAATGCATTCTTACTGTAGCCTGCATTATCAGGTCGGTACTGCTGTCCTTATTTAATCATGCTGTGTAATTTAATTGATCCCCAAATGTGCAAATTAGTATAGGAGAGGTGTATTTTGAACTTTTATTATCATTTTCACCTTTTGTTTTTGCGATAATAAAGAAGACATGCATGTTTGTTCTCGTTACTCACTTCACTTTCTCTTCACTTTCTTCTTAATTGTGTCTAGCTATTTGTACCTTTAGTTTACAATATTTTGGTAAATAAGCTTTAGCTATCCCCACCCCACCGCCAGGGGTCACATGGTTAAAAAGGAGCTGCTGTAGAAATCTACAGTGATAAGTAAATCGTGCACACAGATTAGTATAATCCATCCATACTTCTACGCTCTGAGTTCGTATTCACAGATTCATATTAAGTTTAGTACAAATTTGGAGCTTACATCAATCAGGATGAAACATTGTTTATTTTACTTGTTTGTTTGTTTGTTTTAGAATTAGTTTGAGACTAGCTAGCTAGGTATAAGTGAGGTATTTCATGTCACCTACTCTATCGCCATTGCAACCGATCATTGGTACCAGCCGAATACAGCAGCAGTACCCGTAATGTCAGTTCTGCTTTAACACTTTTTTATGCTCCAGAGGGAATGGATTGCCTGTATAGACAGTAGGAAATCACCTCACTAAACAAACGAAATACAAATACATTCTTTACCTAAAGGAGTCTGCCCTGTGTGTTGGGATAAAGATTTGAAGCTTTGATCATGTAAAAGAATAAACTGTAGCCAAGCGTGAAGAGAATAAAGCGGTACTGTTTGAATGAACACCACAGTATAATGTAGCAAATAAACAAAACACCACAGTATAACACTAGGTGGCCATTGCACTTTATATTATGGTAAGCCACCATTTAGCGGAATTTATCTTAGCCACTGCCCAGCTTCTCTCCATTTCATTTGTAATTATATGTAACCCAATGAAGTGTAGCAGAGTGACAGACATAACCAGCTAAATATTTCCTTTTAGATAACTGTTTCAGACGTTACTGTACAGTCTAGTTGTTCATGGGCTGCTGTTTGCCAAAATATGAAAATAACCCAAACAGACAATTGTTGAATATGTCATCATCGGCTTTGTTTCAGGACTGATTTTTGCTGAAAGATAAGAAAATACGATGAAGACTCCATTTAAACTTGTTTGCTATAATTTCTTCCCACTTTACATCTTAAGCCTAATTGGAATTCATTTTAACATGCCAATAAAGAAACTTGTTGTCAATAAGCAAACGTTTTACTGTACTGGAAGAAGCTACTAAATTGCTACATCTCACTAAATTGGCAGTTATATCAGACTGTATAATCAACAGTAAGTTACTTCCTCTAAAATATAACTTAAAGACTCACCCTCTGTTTGTTTACTAATGCAACTCAAAGAGGTTTCTCCTGATACTCCCATTAAAATAAAAGATTAAGGGTCAAATCTCAAAACGGAGTGCATCCAATTACAGAACTAATGTTCTACTTGCAGATGCTTCCACACTCAAAACTTTTTTTTTCAATTGCATAGATGCATTTCTTCAAAACCCTCATTCTCAAAACTCAAAGTGCATTTTCCAAAAGAGTAGACCAATTTCTCATAACACCATACCACCCATGCAAAGGAACCTATCACATTCAAAATGTTAACCACATGCTTACAGTTTTTTTCTTTGATCACTGAGACACATTTCTTGAAATTATGTTCCATTTTCCAAAACTTTAAACACAAATACAAAACTGCACACTCATCTTCAAAAAACACAGAACTTCCAGGACAAAACTAAACTCTCCACCCAAAATCTTGTAATCTTACATTTGAACCAAATTTTGCCTTCAGACATCACACAAAAGACATCAAATATACATGCAGTACAAAATGGTCACTACACACCAGTGAGATCAGTTCAAAACACTTCTGTAAAAACCCATTACTGCAATTATTTACTGTTTTTTTTTTACGATTGCACAGTAAAATTAAAAATAACGCACAGTCAGTGAAACTTGACACTCAAGCAGCAAAACCTCAGCCCAGATCTGCACAACTATAAGCACATTGTGAGGCTGACAGATCTGGGCACACTTCTCTGCATACGACACAGAAATCTAACATTATGTCACTTCTTTGCCATTTCAAGGCACTGCCTTTCAAAATAGCACATCTATGAACCAATTGATCAAACATGGCCGTCAAGTGTACAGACACTTGGGTGCTTAATTGCAAACTCACAAATCAGGCATAAGCACCATAAAAAGGCAACAGTCGCAGGTAAACTCACCTGTCAACAAAAATGGAAGGCAACGTTGCAGTAAGAGGAAGAGGGAGAGGGAGAGTGAGGATGAGCAGGGGGAGCCCATGGAGGAGGAGGGGTAGGGAGAGGAAGAGGAAGAGGTAGAGGTTGACCTGGAGGAGGATGTAGACAAAGAAGATGAGGACTAAATTTATCTGATTAAATCTGAGAAATGTTGGTTGACCAAGTTGTAAACCATGGGTTGACATTGATAGGCTGGACAGAGAGTTCAGCTCAACCTCTGCAGATATATCGTTGCAAAAGTAATTCGGACATTTAGACAAGACTGTCTACAGTAAAATCAGTACAATGTAGCCTACTAAACGTACTACATCACTACTTTTTGGTACCCATTGACTGCATTCCGT
This sequence comes from Albula goreensis, assembly GCA_022829145.1. Taxonomy (NCBI): domain Eukaryota; kingdom Metazoa; phylum Chordata; class Actinopteri; order Albuliformes; family Albulidae; genus Albula; species Albula goreensis. The sequence continues at coordinate 1,389,945 of CM040746.1, forward strand.
GTTTGAAACAATGCCTTGTATGCTGTCCTATCAGTTTTACATGTATTTTAATTGGTCTACATAGGATTGAGGGTTCAGAACGTCAAGGAGGAAGGGGCCCCATAGTCTCAGAGGAACAAGAGAGAGCTATCGTAAACATGGTTTCGGCCAATAACACGATACGCCTCAGAGAAATTCAAACAAACATCCTCAATGACCACACAGTTTTCAATAATGTCCATCAGGTCTCTCTATCAACACTGGGCCGAATCCGTAAAATCGTCTCATACAGATGAAACAACTCAACCGAGTGCCATTTGAATGAAATTCTGAGAGGGTAAAAGACCTGCAGCATGAATATGTGGAGCTAAGTAATGCACGCTTCAGTATTGTGCTCTGCACACAGAACCTTTTTACATGTAAATTTATAGTAGGCCTACATTGAACTGCACAATGTTGTCTTTTTTTCAGAGAGTTTTGCAAATGGATGCTGATGCAATTCCGTATGAATTTATCTTCATAGATGAGGCTGGGTTTAACCTGACAAAAGTAAGAAGAAGAGGGAGAAACATCATTAGCCACAGAGCTATTTTGAATGTCCCGGGCCAACGTGGTGGTGACGTCACAATGTGTGCTGCAATCACACAGAACGGGGTCCTCCACCGCCATGCCAATTTGGGTCCTTACAACACAACACACATACTCACATTTTTAGACAGACCTATGAGGCGGACGAAGTGCTATGGCCAGATCCAGCTTGGCAAAGAGAGTATGCGTAGGGTTTTTTTTTTTCATTTATGCTTTCTTTTTTGTCTCCACAAATGTTTTTGCTGTGTTTATGCACTATATTCTATATCGATTATATTCTGTTCTGATTTTCAGTGCAAAATGCAACCTTTGTAGAATCAGTCAATACATCCATGCATTTTCAATGTGGAGGGAAATAAATGTTTTCATAAGTGTGCAATACTAGTCTTGTGTGTTGTGTTTGGTCAAATATTCATGTACTTTATTTCTGAAAAAAATCAAACCCAGACTATATCATTAGAAAAGTAGTGTTTGAGCACAGCAGTGTGTATCTAGTTCAAACAGAATCAGACCATATGAAACATGTGTGCCATACAATAACAAAATTGGGTTTTTATGAATTATTGTGTAGTTTTGAATGAAGCGTTGCATTTTGCAAAAGACCTGAGGTGTTCTGCTACTTCTGTGTGTGGTTGTGTGAATTGTGTGTACTGATTTGACAAAATGAGCCCTGTTTTCAAAATTGTGCTTAAGCAATCGTAAAAAAAATGTAATGGCACTTGTGGTTTTTCCCTCCAGACCAATCTCTTTACATTATGAATGCAATATAAAGAAGCAAAAGATGTTTACAGTTTTTAATCCCTTGATGTACTGTAGTACACTAAAGTTTTGAGTTGTAACTTGCTCTAGATAAGAGTATAAGCAAAACGCCTATGATGTAATGTGATGTAAACCGAAATCGTGACAAAGTAAATGTACTGTAAAAACAGGCCCCTAATAAAGAACATAGAGTACAGGAAAGTATTTTTTACATTTACCAATATAAACGACTGAAATTAAAAGTTTCTACATAAATTTTTATTAACTACATTAATTCTGCCTCAGCATTTTGTCTCTGGTCAGAGATTCTCATCAAACTTCACAGGCAGTGTTGGCAACTTCTCAATGGGGTTTATAATTTGAGAATATACAGGGAGAAAGGTGTTGCTGAATCTTGGGTTGTCACTGAACCAGTCACAAACCAGAGCAGCCTGGTGGAAACTGACATTGTCCAAAATGGTTCTACTGGATGTGCTGGCACCCTGTGGACTATAGTCTATATACAGACCACTGAAGGTCTGGATTATAGAGGCCACCCATGAACAAAGACATGGTCATCTAGAGTTGTATTGATCTTGTCAGAAACTATCTGTCTCCTTGCCCTTTCACCTCCTCCTCCTCCTCCTCCACCTCCTCATCATGTACCTTCAGGTCTTTCTGGATCCAAAAATGACAACTGATCCTTGGCCCTTTTGTCTGTCCATCCTCAGGTTCTGAGTGGAGTGTGAACAATTGTGATTTTTGAGTTACGGTTTTTGGTTTGAGTTATGATGACTTGAGATAACGATATTTAACACCAGCTCTTTCTAAACGAGCACATTGTGTAGCCAATGATAAATGAAGGGATTTTTGTGTAGAATTTTACGTTAAACTTCAGCAAATCTGGATCATGTGTGAAAACGGGAATAGCGTTTCATGTTTTTTTTTTTTTGGTCTTTTGGTAGATGGCATTATGATTTGGGATGTTTAGTTAATTGGCCCAGGAACAGCATGTAGGCGATTTAGAAAAAACCGTACAAACACAATATCTACAACACTTTCACCAAATGTATAGCACCTTCTTATCACTGCCTTCTAAACCCTGACACTAAAATGCAAAGTATTTGCATCAAAACTGGACAGACTGTGTACATTGTGATTTGTGCACACTGTCAATTAAAAAGATTTCCTCGAATACACAAATATGAAATACAGCATGTTTATTACAGTATGAATCAGTCTCTTTCTGTCAGTCTGTCCTACCTGTTTAGCCACAACACATCTTCATCATCACACCCGATGCCTTGCCTTTGAAGGCACAGAGGGGAAAAAATGGGCATGTCCCAGCCACCATCGCAGCGTTTCCTCACAACCAGCATCCATCGCCCCCAGTAAAGACAAGCGGTTATGGGCCTGGGGATCAAACACCTCCTACCTCAATGCTGAAAAGAATCCATCAGCCGGATTGAAGACGGGTGAATAGGATGGTAGGAACGCCTTTGGTATTCTTCGGTGACCTGTAAACCATTCCCTGTCAAGACCAGAGTGGAAAAAAACTGACAATTAGTTTGTAATTTGACAAGTCAGGCCTCACAAACCTCCCTTTCATTCTTTTTTGATTATTTTTTTGTGATTTTTCCACTTTATTTGACAGCTACAGTAGAGAGGTAGACAGGAAATGCAGGGGAAAGAGGGAGGAGGACATGCAGCAAAGGGCCCAGGCCAGATTTGAACCTGGGCTGCTGTGGTAAGGCCTGGCCTTACATGGCATGCGCTCTACCGGATGAGCTACCGGGGCACGCCGTCCCTCTCATTCTTAGTTACTTTTCAGTTGTGTCAGGGGAGGTGACTCACTCCAATCACACATCATGCTGGCCTTCTCTTTGTGCAAACACAGCACTCGTTGCACATGGTATTATGTACGCAACGATATACCCGGTAGGCGATTTGAGGGGGGATGAGGGGAGATGCCATCCTCCTTGTTAGCAAAATGACCAAAATGCATCCCCTTGTTAACCTGCCATCCCCATTTTACATGGGTGTGTGTTGGTTGGTGGTGTGGGGGCAGGGGGGGTGCTCCCATTGGGCTGTTCCCCCCGTTAAAAATTAATAAATTGTCTACTAGATATGCCAAATGAACAACTGTGTCAATGCATGTAGGAAATGCACATAGCTGGTTGAAAAAAACCGTATCTGATTTGACTGGCATGTCATAGATGAATGAGAATTGCATCTACACAATGACGATCGCATTCAGCGTTTTGCAAAATGTGCTTTCGAATTGGAATTTTGTGTGAACACAATGAGAAATGAAATAGTGTTGGAGCCAGTTATGCTAATGGTGTGGCGTTTTGAGGCACTGTTTCGAGAATTTGGTCACACATTTGGTGATTGTGTCTAAACTATTGAGGAAAAACGCCCAAGCATGAACGGATTTCTGTGAATTGAAAGTCTAATGGCGTTTAAGCACAATGTTCACGTTTTTGCTGCAGACTTTTAGATGTATACCTTAATTTGTTGTCTGCTGTTTTTCGATCTTGTGTTTTTTTCCCTTTTTTTCTCTAAAGAGGTGTATACTATTTTCAATCAAGTTGTCAAACACCAACTGTTACTCTCCGTGCTACATAAGGTAACTTCCTCTCTCTAGCAGCGGTGGAAATTGCATCATACGACTTGAGAAATTTGCATCCTTTATCTAGGCGTGATTCAGAAAGACCAGATAATGCTCCCTCCTTCGGCTTTATCCAGCTCACGAAAAATGAAAACTCTCTCAGCATTACGCTCACAGAGACAAAACTCCCGGAGCCTCCCACGGCTCATGGCGATGAATCTCTCACCTTTACCCAGCTCAGAGAGATGAAACATCCTGACCCGCTGGGTCAGCCCACAGCTGACGATACCGAGCCTGAAACTGATTCTGTGCAAGGTCATCCTTTACACAGAGGATAAACTGTATGAGGGTGAAGCCCTGATTTCAGATCTTGTGACATTCTAATTTATTTACAGATGTAAGCTTTTTTTTGTTTTGATGTTTCATTAATGGCTTGTTACGTGTCCATATTACATTGAACAGTTTAATTTAGAGCTCCGCTAACCACCAGCACTGAGCTAAGTCCTAGTCCTGACGCCATTTTATTCACATACAATTTACATTCGATTCATTCAGAGCAAAATGTGGAATAAAAAAAACATTGATATGGACACAAAATAATGCTGATCTATAAAATGAGCCCGTTTAGTCCATTTTCAACTTAATTTCTAATGTTTTCGGCAATATTTACCCCAGTATCCACGCAGTATGACAGCAAAACAGTTTGCCTTGAAATGCACTCGTTCTCCTACCTCCAAAGACAGGATAATTGTCAAGCACAATTTACTGGCAGAGGTTGATGTTGGACAGAAAGTGATTTCTTGTGGGCTAAGGTAACAACAGCTGAGACAACATCACAATTTAGTTGTTTTTCTTAGACCCTTATCCAGAGCAACTTAAAAATATAACAGTTTGTCATGCTATCCATTTGAGCGGTTGGATATTTGAGGCAGCGATACAAATGAAGTTACTCGCTCATGAGTATAATGGTTGTGCAGTTATTTATGGGATAACCTGGACTGCAACTTAAATACAATTTGGTGATGTATCAAAAGGTTTGTATTCACACAGCTGGCCAAAGTAAAGAAACTACAGCAAGAAAAAAAAACCTTTTCGTAATCAATTACGCCATCCTCACCAGTTCCGCTGCTGGCGAGACCTGTACTAATTGAGGGTGCTTGGAAGTACGTGATATGAGAGCGATACAACTTGGATGCTAGAGCCCGACGATCAGACCAAGGAAATTAACTTGGAAATGATTCAGCTGTGATTGTACGTTTCCTGGTATGAGCTGAAGAGAAATAAATAAAGGAAAATTTAAATTTGTAAAACGTAACAATGTGTTTGTGAGATAGTAGGTGGCAGCAGCTCCCTGTCAGCATTAGGGTGAGTCCAGAGAGCTGATTTCAGTTTTTCGCTCTTTCTCCTCCATTATTGGCAGTAGTCTACACTCATAGAAAAATAGTGCTTTCTAGCACCTTTAAAGGTTTTTCAATTGTCCTGCTGGGGGAACCCTTAAAGGTTCATCTTAGATACAGATATCTTTAAGGAGTTTTTAATATAACCCACAGAATAAGGTTCTACAGAGAACTTGTGAGTGAAATACATATCAAAGAAGAACCCAGCAGGACAAGTGAAGAACCCTTGAGGAACCTTTTTTTCTGATTGTAGTGCGCAGTATGTATTTTTTGGGGAGGTTCTGTGAACTGACTGTAGGAAAAAAAAATTATTTCAAGTGTGGAAAGAAAACATTGAAGTTTATTTGTGTCCCATTTTTTATAGTTTAAGTTCCATATTTCACTACTGCGATGAAGTATCATCTTAAGGATTCTCAAGAAATCTCTGCAATTGCTTGACTTTGTACTGTATTCTTTGCATGGTATGAAAGGTGCGTTTCTCCTTTGATGCATTCATGTCCATTTTGTGTTTTCCTGACACTTATGATCAAGCTTAGGTAAATGTAACTAGTGGTCTATTTCACAGACATTTCTATCCAAGTGAAGCAGTACAGTGATGTCTACCACTGAGTGATTTGGACTTTTTCTTGATAATAATAACCCTTGTGTTATAAAAATGTAATTTCAGTGCCCAAGTATGACAGCATAGCTCCTGCACTGTCAGGACTATCTTCAGACTATTGTTCTGGAGGTATCTATTAGAACCAGCTTCACGTCTGCCTCTTTCTTCCTCTTTCTATCTCTTTCATTATCATTCTGTCTTTCTGTTTCTGTTCGTATTTCAATCCTCTATTTTCTCGTCTTCCAGTTGTCTGCAGGGGACATGTCTCGCCGGGATTATAAAATCGTAACAATAAAGCCATGTGCCCGAAACACTAAAATAAACAAACGTTAATATCACAACAAAATTGGAGTGTCATGTTCACTTTTAATCCTCGTAAACGATGCTGCCGAGATGCGATACGGTTTACAAATGAAACTAATTAACGTTTAGCCTTGATGAGTGAATTTGAGTTTTCAAAGGAGGGATTATCCTGTCAGAAGTTGTGTCCCTGAGAGTGGGACGGCAGGCTGGCCTCTCCCGGGCCCCTAAGGGCCACAGAGTCTATCATTGGTCATCAGCACTCTCAGATTCCCCGGCTCTCGTCCCACACGCATCCTTCGAAAAACGTTTTATCCGATTTGCGCTCTCCATTCACCCCTCAGCAGAAAGGAGAACAGAGCCGTCTGTGAAAAATGAGAAGGACATTCTGTATGGCTGCATTAATGGGTTCACGAGATTCAGAGAACACAGCTAATTAAGGTCAAGGATCTTTCCAGTCACAGCCAGCCAGAAAGTTGCGAAACATTCTGTGAAGGTTTTTCGAACAGAGGCCAGATTCTTCGAGTCTTTTTTCATTTTTTTTCCTAGGATAAAGCGACCCTTATTCCGTCTGCGCGCAAATTTGCATAACTCCCTCTCCTCGGCAAATAACGCTTTGAAGGCGTAGATGCACGTGGTCATTTTAACCATATTGCCGTTTCATTTTAAACCTCTGTGTGGTATCTGATTATCACCATGTGCAGAAAATATATGGCTCCGAAAGAAGAAATATGACGGTGATCATTTTCTATCTCTGAAATATGTGAATATGCAGACCAGACAATCTCAAATGACTGCATGTTTATCTATACGCAATATACGCCTATCACACTGGAACTACTGTTTAAATCTAAATGAAAAATATACAAAAAAGGGAAGAAAGCACTTTCCTATACTGGAGAAAAAAAATTAACATGATTCAATTTTATTATGACACCATCAGCAGTGAGCGAAGTGAATGCTAAACTTTGAAGGCTTTAAGACGATACATCACTAAAAATTAAATAGCCTGTCAGATGCTGATATCCGTCAATAAAAATTATGATAAAGCTGTTATCAATAAAGGGTTTTTTTTTCTTATATGAGCTGGTGATGAAAACTGTCAGCCATTACTGTGTGCTTGTAAAAATGACACTGCACACCTGTTCACCTGTAGATTTATGAAGGCATAAAGACAGGGTATAAAAATACACAATATACAAATATGTTATGGAAAATGAATGAACAAAACTGAATAATAATCAAAGGGTACAGCTTTATTCAGATTAGGAATGGGGAGGAGGGGGGTATTGTGGGGGGATCACAACATCTGTCCTTTTTATAAATGCTGAAACATTTGGACAGTAGTCTAAAGGCTTCGCATAAATGATGAAACGTTTGTGCGATCGTATAAATAATGAAATATCTGCGTGACTACGGAAACGTTTGTGATTGTTGCTGGTGAATTTTTTTTGGAGTCTTTTTTTACAGCTGTGTTTTATCCAGGGGAGTAATTAAGGTAAGTTGATGGTTCCTTGTCTTCTTAGACCCTCAGGCTGAATGCCGTACCGGTACGCAGAACCCCAACACTGCGGCACAATGCTCCTATTTTACCTTCCCAGTGAACTAACAATTAACCAGACATCACTTAGCCCTGAATGATCAAACAGCCAAACGTTCATTACACACACACACACACGCACACAAATCAGAGAACAAAATTGTATTATCACTGGAAGGAATATGTTGCCCTGAGGTAGTTTATGGTTTGAGCTAGAAAGAAAGCTTTAGGAATATCTGGGTTACCTTATGAATATTTACTGAGAGATTTACATCCAATTACATTTGAACTCCTCCCTCAATGGGGTATGGTGAGGCCAATCATACGGAAATCCCTTATTCCATGGGAGATCTACAGCCAATTATACTGAAACTCCTCTTTCCCTGGGAGATCAACACAACCAATCATACTGAAACTGCTCACTCCCTAGGAGATATACGGCCAATCATACTGAAATCACTCCCCCCCTGGGAGATCTGCAGCCAATCATATTAAAGCCCCTCCCACCCTGGGAGATCCACAGCCAATCATACTGAAAATCCCTCCCTGGGAGTTCCACAGCCAATTATATAAGACCTCCTTCCTCCAATCGTGCTTCGTCCTCACCCAGCAGGCCTCATGGCTCTGTTGCGGGTGCGATTGTCTTCCCAGCATGCACCTCTGTCCCTTTAATCTCTTTTCCCGCTGATTTCCTGCGTCTCCGCTGCGGCCTGTTTTAGCACAGCCCCTCACGTGAACATAGATCCTGAAAACTGCCTCCTTTGTGTGTGACAGACTGGAGCATCTGGCTTGGGAAACTTCCTATCACCGCCAGCGTTTGTTTCATCGTGCTAATTTGATACACTTTGAGATCAAAGGGAGAGTTTAGGTTTCCTGGTGCTTTTTTAATTAAAAACTTCTGAACGCCGCGCTCCACAGGGCTTTCTCTGCCTCAGATTGGGGAAGGGTTCCCCCCGTAGACCACGCAGCAACAGAACAATCGCTCTGCTTCGCAGACGGGACACAGTACACTGGATGCACATTTCTACCCGGTAAAATGAAATCTGCCACAGCAGATGGTCTTTGCTGTGACTCCACCTCTGCTGAGAGATGTCTTATCTCTCTTCATTATCAACTTTAATAAATCATTATTAATAACAGTGTTCCTTTATCCAGGGCACCTTGTGCGGTGTACATATTTATCTCTTTATGATGCTGGGATCCAGGTTAAGTACGATCACTTTGAGCGCTGTTCTGCACCGCTTCTCTCCAGCGGTGCGCCGTTCTTCCACCCCCATCCGCAGCGGACGGGACCCAACAAAACGCTCAAAATAGCTTACGTCTTCAAACAGACTAATTCGAAATGAAAAGAACACGTTCCGAATAACATGTTTCCTTGTCTCCCGTATAATATACTCAAGGAAAACAGTGTAATGGAAAGTCTGTTTTGATCGAATTACATATGCTCTTAGAAGGACTTAAGTCAGTTTTGACTAAATTGCATTTGCCTTTAAAGAGATTAAGTGCTTTTGATTGAATCTAGCCCTTAGTCTCGGCAGACACTTGATATGGAGTGGCTCACGCAGCTTAATGTTTTAAAATATACATCCATTCATACATAAATGTAGTGAATCAATTTAGGTGAAGTACATTTGCTTCCCTTTTCCTATATCTGTTACAACATTTCTTTACTATCCAAGGGTTCCCCTCAATACACCCGTCATAATCCTTCCCAGGGATTTTAATCCTCGTAGACATCTCCTGTGAGCATGGGCTATGCATAGTCCAATATTCCAGTCTTAGGAATTCTTTCTCTCTCACTTAATGCTCTTTTTACTTACAGCTTGGCTCTATTATCAAATCTACCGGAAATCATATTTACTGAGGACACTGTACGCCATTTTATTACATCTCTATCTTGTATGCTCGAGTCAGTTTTGGTGATATGCTTTGCAAATACTCTCCTGAATGTTGAAGTGTATTCCCTGCCTCACATACATAAAAAAAATGGTTAAGTGCCTTGCTAAGTAGGAAAGATACAAAGACAGTGCCCTACCTGGGATTCAAACCAGCAACTTCTTAGTCACAAACTAGGTTCTCTTTAAAAATGTAAAAATCCTACCCTAATTTTTGCCATGTATTATTTTTCAGAGGAAACACAACCATTTTATTTATCTGAAAAATGAATAAATGTATTATGTAAAGTAAATCTGTTAATGGTTTGGATTTCAAGGAAAGGAAATATATTTAATCTTGTTATAAACATGAAGATCCCACAGATAAGCAATGAGTAAATACTTTGAAGCCCCATTCTAGTTTTAATTTAGCTGAAACATCTGCTCATCCATTCTTTAGACATAAACACGGGAACATTTTGTTTTTAGAAATAAACAGAAATGCAGATGACAAATTATTGTTGCTTACATTTTCTATTATGAAGTCAGATCGGGATGAGCCCGGCCATTTGCAGTTTTACAAACAGAATTCTCGCTACAGTATAAATAAAAGACTGTTTCAAAGAGAACCCATTACTCTGCATTCTCAAGGGGACCCAATCCTATTCCAGGGCTCTGGTGCAATACTCATGGGTCCAACAGCAGTGCCCCACCTGGGAATCAAACCTGCAACTCTCTGGATAACAACCTACATTATTTAACCGTTTTGCAAGTCTTCTGAGACTGAGTTAGCGGAATCAAAAACCATGGTGGTGTGCAGAATCCATTCACGCTAAAGACGGTAGATTTCCTCTTTAAAGACATGCCGTGAGTGAGAAATTAGCAGTTGCTTGTATCCAGAGTGGTTTACATACGGCGCATTTATACGGATGTACATTCACTGAAGTCAGTCCAATATAGTAAAATGTAAAAAGTGGTTGTTGTACATGTGGTTGTTAAACCTGCAACCCCTGAGTCATCTAAATGTCACATGAGTGTTTGTCTGTGTGTGAGTCCCTGTGCATGTGTGAGTGTGTGTGTGTGTGTGTGTGTGTGTGTGTGTGTGTGTGTGTGTGTCCAACAGCACAGCCATCATTATGGCGCAGCAATTCTGTGGTTTTATTTTAGGCAGGCAGTAGTCTCTCGCGTCTTATTGCTGGTGTCTCCAGCACAGTAACAAGCCCCAGTGAGGTCACTTCTCTTTCCTCAGCGATGTCCTATTTTTCTCTTAGTGACATGGTAGGGCCTGGAAAAAATTGGACAGTCTGAGTAATATCTAGGATCACACTCATACCTATAAGACCACAGATGTATGCGAAGAACCACAGTCGTACATGAAAGACCACAGTCATAACTGAAGGAATACTGAGCTCTGCGCTGACTGTGTCTGACGGAGCTTGACGCTGATTTTCCCTAACACAGCTCCTCCCTAATTGGTTCATATTCAGCCCTTTCCTGATTAGCTCAGACAGAGCTCTGCCACGATCAATTCTTATACTACTCTGTCCTGATTGGCCCCTGGAAACACTCCTGCTGTGATTGGTTTATACAGAGCTCATCTCTGATTGGTCCTGACTCAGTGATTCCTCATGAGCTAATGCCTCTGCTTTGAGGAAGATTTTGTTTGTTTATTCATTTGGAAACAAAAACTGAACAGCGACCTTCCGCCATCCAATAAATAATTAAGTGATTCATCAAACTCTGGTGTGGATTTTTGTTTTTTACATATGCTGTACATCTCTCACTAATGAAATGGGTGGAGGTGTGTTTGTGGTCATTAATAAATTTAATGTAAAAGGTGTTTTTGCAATATATTTTTGTGAATTTCTGTCCCTTAAAGAGTTTCGAGGCCCCCATTTGGGCCTTGTGTCTCAATTAATCTTAATTGAGTGCTCAATTAATTATCTTTGGGCTTATAACAATTAATTGAAAAAACTAATCTTAATTAAGTTGAATACTAATCTGCATTACTGAGTTCCTGTAGGCACAAATGAATAAAAATGGGCTTGAGAAATAGAAATACCTTTGCTTTTATCTTGCTTTTTCTACACATTTCCAAATGTGTTTATTAAAGGACTTCCTACATTTCCAAACATACTTACGTGAGCCTCTGGGTCTTTCAAACATAAACAGTAAAATTAAAATACTCAAAACACAACTGGTAAACTGGATTATTTTAAATAACTATAACATAATTCACAAACCTGATCATTTTAAAATAGCTATTACATGAACGACCAGCCTTATCATTTTAAAATAATAATAACTTTAACTGAGAACCTAATTTTTTACAGAAATGTTTATGCACATTTCATAGTTTTATACTTTGACTCGTCTCAGCCTCGCTTCCTCTGTGAAGCATCATCATGGTGTTGCAGAGACCTCACCTCTTTTCCCAGCATCCCTAGCTAAAAGGGTGGGAAGTCCGCATCCACAGCGTCTTCTCCCATGCCTAATGCTGAGGGGTATGTCTCCTTACCGCAGATTTACGCTCAAATACATCTGCGGATTCAAAGACTGTGTACTCCGCCCTTAGAGTAAGAAAAAAGAGACCATTTAATGTGAAACCCATGGGAACAACTAATGTCATGTGCTGTTTTGTTCATGTGGACATTTCAGCTCATTCAGCTCAGTAATTACTTATGTGAATTTGCAGATTAAATAATACCATTTTCGCATTAACAACTGAGAACCGTAGCGCTTACTCTGAAACCATTGCAATCTTCACATAAATCAAATACAGTATTACATAAGTTCTCCTAATGAGGAAAACTCTGTCGGATATTCCATTGTATAAAAAGTTATATTTAAATGACCTACCAATTACCATTTAACTCGCGACTGGAACTTTAAAGTCATTTTTAAATGTACTGCAGCAGGAAAAATGTGCGACAAAAACAGGTGAAATTGAAACCTGGGGAAGGCGCTTAGCTGAACGTAACGATGCACCCTTCAAATAAACGGCCCTATCAAGACTTTACCCAACCAACGGCTGACCTCGCTTTAATTTCCTCATATGGTGATAGCCTTATAGGTGCTGTTTAAAACAGCCTAACTAAGACCCATCCACAGAAACTCATGATGCTTTTTAAACGCCATCTGGGGGAAGAGGTGTTACAAGCTAATTATGCTGATAGCCTTCTAGGCCAGCCTGCCTGGAAGCAGAGGCCGCGCGGTGTGCGAGAGAGAGAGCTTCAGCGCAATTATGAAGCAGATCCAGTGTCTGGTTTTCACACTGTCCTCTGTCTCAGACACAGGAGAGCTGCTATCATACTCAGGCACACACAAGATCTGCAATATCCGTTTATTTATTGGTGCTTGGAGATTTGTTTACCATAGTTAGCATTGATGAAGTTCGGCGGGCGGCCATTTTGGCAGTTTTGGCAGTTTTACTGTTTCACTTTGGGATTCCTCCATAGTTACCTGCCCCTGTTGACTCCACCAATTCACACAAAGACTAGCCCTGGCGTCTTTCTACGCAAATCCCAGAGAATAATGCAGTCAGCTATGACCTCAGTTTGTGCATCAACAGGTGCCTGGCCCAAGAGTGGGAATTTATGGATTGATACATCATGAACGGTGAAAATAAATTCATTTTGCAAATTTTGTCCTGAATACAAGAGTAACTCGTATTTGTATCAAAAATCCCTCGTGTAAACATGGCTGTTTGCAGCTTTAGTCATTTACATAATGACTCTTGCTTGATCACTTGAAAATAGAGAAACGATAGGAGGTATAAAATAGCATGTGTTATTTGGAATCTTAGTAATCCACACTTGGGTCAATTTTAGTTAATCAATGAACTATCATCTCCAATAGATTTTCTTCCAAACATTTTTTCTTACACAGTTCAAATTAAAAGTAAAAATAAAAATAAAAATAAAAATTACCACAAAGAACCAGTCAGCTGACAGTATGTGCCTATAAATATATAACTGACATATGAAGGTAGACAAAGTAATGAAAATACCAGTGGCTCATATTTTCAAGTCATTAAATCATAATTTTTTTAGGAGTTCACGTGTTAGCCGCTAGGAGTCATATATTCTGATTATTATTAAGGCAGAATTATGTCTGAGGAATGTAAAGCCATTTCGGATGACAAAGTTCATTCTCAGGTGTTCCCGTATTCCAATATTGCCCCTAAACACACTATTATACGGATGCAAGAGCGGCCCTATGACAAAGGACGAAGTCCGTGGCCTCACAGATAGCCTTTTATGGCACGTTCATGAACGTAGAGTTATATTTCCGCTTCCTAAATCTTTCAAACATCTGGAGGCTTTGAATACTGGTCTAGTATCTCACTATCCAAAACACAAAACTTGTACAGCTGCATTCCAAAAGGGAGTGAAGTTGTTCTGACGGAAATCGGCAATCAGACTGCTATTTTCCGGAAAAACGTTCATATATTTTTCGGTTAGTGTTTTGTCTACCCTTGGATATGACTTATTATTTATATGCGAAATGTGACACGTTCATGGCGGATTTGAAACTATTAAATGTATCACACCCTCATATTGACATGTTTAAAACAAGGCCAATAGAAAATAGTTAGGTCTCAGAATCATCACTCATACTTAAACAGTCATTGCACATTCAGTCAAATCAATAATTACGGCACATCAGTGAGTCTCAGTAGAGGCTTGTCAATGCATTGGATTTTTGCTTTAGATCTCATTCTGTGTTGGGCTTTCGCTGTAGGATGCAGCACAGGAGACAGAGAGACGCCAGTAATTACAAAGCCTCCGCTAGCATGTAAATTAGTTTTTATCATTTAAAATTTGGTATAGTAACAGTAGGTTTGTACAAAAGTTAAACCAGAGCATAGACGAACATAGCGACAATATGAAGCTAAATAAATATTAATCCATTGAATCTTCATTTTATTCGAGCAATACACCCACTTATAGTCCCTCGGGCTATATCATGATATTGTCTTCTGGATAACCAATACTGTCTGTCTCTCACCATGTAAAATCAACTATCATTTTTGTTGTTAACATTTTTTGGAACGTGGCAGTTGTGATTTTTAACAGAATTTCCCTTTTTTCACTTCTGAGTGTTTCTCACAACATACTGTAGCTTAAACGGATATGTTTCTTTTCGCATTGGATTTTCGATTTATTTGCACCAATTGATTCTTTCAGTTAAGTGAAATGGTGCTTTTCTCTCCTCCTATCTGCTCCTTTCACTCTCTCTCTCTCTTGCTCTCTCTCTCTCTCTTTCTGTACCACACATTCCTCTCTGAGTGGGAGACCTTGATCTCTCCCTTTTGTCTGGGCCATTCACGGAGTCTCCTGTCTCATTCTCGGGGTGCCCTCCCTTGCTTGTGTTGTTCTGCCCTCCATGAATGTTCTGCCCTCCGTGGAGTGGTCTGTGGATGAGGAATAGGGAGATTCAATTATGGGAGGAGAGAGGCGCGCTGGAGGACAGCTCTGCGTGAGGATCTTCCTGTGTTTTCATCACTTTCTGATTAGATTTCTGCTTCAGTGCTTAAACAGAGGACACCGTGTCAGCTGCCAACCAGCAAGCCAATGATTTTCAATAAATTCGCATTTAAATTTATTTATTTATTTGTTTATTCTGAGCCGGTTCCTTCGCGCCTCCCTTGTTAAAGGAGTCTTGCCGTTTTCTGATGAGCGGTTTTATGAGCCCGCAGGCACTCTGCTGTTAGTGGAATTATTCAGCCCAAAAGTCAGTCTAATCTCATCATCAAAGCCAGGCCAAGACCCTAAACTCGGCAGCTGGGTGGAAAATAAGTGTCCGTCTTCTTCCTGTCAGGAGAAGAAGTCTTGCATTCCCGAGGTCCACGCTAACCAGAAGGTCCATTTGTGTATGTGTCAGTGTATATGTGTTAACCTGGCACATCCATGTCAGAGTATGAATGCATGCAAGTGTGTGTTCATGTGTATGCGGGTCTGTGTACATACATGGGCGATTCCATTTCAGTGTGTGTGAGTGTGTATGTGTGCTTGTGTGTATGCGTGCTTGTGCGTGTGTGTGTGCATGCATGTGCATGTGTGTTTCAGTGTGTGTGAGTGTGCATAGATGTGTGTGAGAGCGTGTATGTGTGCTTGTGCATGTGTGTGTGTGTGTGTGTGCACAAGTGTGTTTTGGTGTGTGTGAGTGAGCGCACACGTGTGTGTGAGTGTGTATGTGTGCTTGTGCATGTGTGTGTGTGTGTGTGCATGCATGTGCATGTGTGTTTCAGTGTATGTGAGTGTGCATAGATGTGTGTGAGAGCGTGTATGTGTGCTTGTGCTTGTGCATGTGTGTGTGTGCACAAGTGTGTTTTGGTGTGTGTGAGTGAGCGCGCATGTGTGTGTGAGTGTGTATGTGTGCTTGTGCATGTGTGTGTGTGTGAGTGGGTTTTGTGTGTGTGTATGTGTGAGTGTGTTTTTGTGTGCGTGTGTGTGTGTGTGTGAGTGTATATGTGTGCTTGTGTATGTGAGTGTGTTTTTGTGTGTGTTTGTGTGCTTGTGCATGTGTGTGTGATGTGTGTGTGGTTGTGTGTGTGTGTGTGCATGTGTGTGTTGGTGGGTTTTGTGTGTGTGTGTGTGTGTGTGTGTGTTTGTGTGTCTGAGTGTATATGTGTGCCTGTGCATGTTGTGTGTGTGAATGTGTTTGTGTGTGTGTGTGCTTCTGCATGTGTGTGAGTGTGTATGTGTGCCTGTGTATGTGTGTGTGTTTGTGTGTGAGCACATGCGTGTTTCACTGTGCGTGAGTGAGCGTGCGAGCACTAGGCTTGCGCGTGCATAATGAGGTAATGATCCATTCAGCTCGGTGGGTTCAGCCCCAGATCTTTAATGTTTGTTTTTACAGCTTCTTTACCCACCATTGTTTTCAAAAGTACCACATAATTGATTTGAAAAAAAAAAAAACAGTGGATTTAACATCCCCATCAACTTTGGCACTGGCAGTGTGAAGTGCCACTTTTGCCCTGTTTTGGAAATAAAGCCATTCCATTTATTTGTTTCTCCCTCAATCTTTAATCCTCTATCCACAGGGACAATATGTTACACCCACAGAGCAATTTAAATTCTGAAACGATCCTAATGCTGTAGAAGCATTCATTTAATCTTAAAGACAGTGACCATATGGGGCTTGTTTCTAGACTTACAAAGCCCCCCCCAGCAAAGAATCCAGCTTGGATGAGGCCCAAGTCAATGGCTATTACATTATTATCACAGAGGGAGAGATTTAAATCCTACCGCTCCATTTCAAGCATCACAATTTTTCTCTTACTGACGGAATGGTTTTGTGTGTCTCAGCTTAGAATAAAATGAAATTGTTTATGTACGTAATGTCATAAAATTGATCACATTAGTCTAGCCCCTATATTATGCTGTGAAGAGGTTTGTTTCCAAAGCCACCAGCGCATGGGATTGGTTTCAGGGAGAAGATCTGATTGTATTAAAGCAGAGCTCATATCTTACACTTCCTTAGGGTGGAACATATGGGTCTATTTATTCTCCATTGGTTGTATCATCCTCACTACAACATCAGTTCGCACAGACACCAGCCTTCAATATCAATAGCTATGTGTGTGGCTTTTTAACATGGCTTCGGTGTTGAGTGGAGACTGGATATTGCCTCTTTTTGTAGTGTTGTTTGCGAGCATATAGTTATATCCATCCATTGACCTCATGAGGAGTATCATTTCGTGTTCACCTTGTGCTATGAACGAACCAAAAGTTGAGCTGGGCCATTTAGAGCAACGTGGAAAAGTTAGCCATAGCACATCTATGGATCCATTTGACGCGAAACTTTATTATGAATTTTTCCCTGGTATTGTTGCCGTCAGTGAAGCTTTAATAGTAGTAATGGTTTTTAAGGAGGCCCACTAGGCATTCCTTACTAAGGTTAAGGACGGAACATAAGGTTTTTGTCAGTGCCGTTGGTCAAAACCAAACTATAAATGAAACTAAACAAAAACTAAACAGAACAAATTAAAACTGAGCTAAAACCCGTAGGAAACCTAAAAAAAAAAAAAAAACTAAATTCAAATTGAAATTAAAATTGAAAACGAAACAAAAAATAAAAGTTAATGGAAAAAAAATCAGAACTACAATGCCCTTGTATCTAGGAGGGCACATTGTACCGGGTCAGGGCTGAGATCCCCTGCAGCCTTACCTGTGAACATACCTGTGCTGCCGTTTCCTGGCAGCCTCAGTCTCTTTTCCCAGCATTCCATTAATGGCATTCTAATCCGGCACGAAGGTAAAGCATCATTTGTATGCCAGTCAGCGACGTTTCATAGTTCTCTGGATGTGCACAGTAATTTTCAGCTGGATTTTAATAATTCAGAAAATTGGTTTCATGATGGATCGCCCGCAGCTAAATGCTGACAAAACCAAACGCAGTCTTGATGTTCGTTCCTTATCGGAGAATAGGTGTCTCTGCAGAAACCCAGATTCCACCGAGCATGGAGCGAGATTTTTCTGATATTTCTGCTCAGAATTTACTTTTGCAGCTCGTCTGCTGTCAGTTAGAAGTCACAAAACATCGCCGCTTCTGTTGATCACTGAAGCCCTTGAGAATCAAGAGTTTCCTCCTAAGTTTCCCAAAATCCACCATACCTGTTTAAAGAGTATTGCGGTACTGGGTTATACTCATAGGCGTCATTTATGCTGGGGACGCTGGGGACATGTCCCCACCGCTTTTTGTCATGGCCCATTTCGTCCTCACCACTTTTTGAAAGCCTTTAGTTAGTCGAACTCGTCATTGTCCCCGGCACTTTTCAAAACAAGGGCCTGGAGATAGTCAGGTAACGCGAGCACAAAAAAAGCTAATGGAAGCACACAAAAAAGTCACATGTGTACATTCCTTATAGCAGTGGCTGTACTGGTACTTTATTACGCATGAAATGCAGGATGTTTCAGAATTCATATTTAATGAATATAAATGAGATACTTTGCAAATTGCGGTAACAAATCCATGATATTTTATTTGTGGAGGAATAAATATATTAAACATTTTTTATTGTCCCAGGAAAGACGTCATGGGTACCACTGCAGTTCTTCTACAGGCATTTCAAAGCGTTTTATCACATGGATGCAGTGCCAGCACATTTTAGGCTCTGCTTCAAAAATGTTTGCATATAGATTTGTCTCAAGATGAAAACTTATGCTGGGCGTTTAAATATAATTACACATGAAAACATAAATTAAGGCTCTGTTTATGTTTAGGGTCTAAGATGTTTATTATGTTCAGGACTCTCACAGAATTCATATCTGAGACCAAGCAAGGGGAAAACCTTCAACTGGTTTTGTTAAGAACTATTGAGGGTGCACCATGTTTTTATGGCGTTTTGCCCGGCTCTGCTGTTGGGGACTTCAGTGAGCAGATAAGCACAAAAATAGAGGAGGCAACAGGGACAAATGGCCTACTGTCATATACACCCCTAGATCACTGATTCTCCTTTAAAGTAATCAATATCTTAGAATAGCAATAAGCTACCCAAAATATCAGAACATTCCAACTGATAGTTGTCATATTAGATTCATATTTGATGTTACCAGGAAAAGACGGAAGTGTGGCATCGTATGATCCTCTTTGTTTACTAGTAAGCATAAACTGCGCTTCAAATATCAAGTCTTCCTTTCCCCAGGTCTTCCTCAGAAACGCTAAAGGTACTTGCAATGTTTTGACATTTTGCTGCTGTTGTGGGTGAGTAATCTATCTTTCCTGGGGACAAATAAGAATTTGGTTGGGCTAATTTTCACTCACTCACCCATTCATTTACTTCATGATTCATCCATAGTCTTGTTTTGCTAACTTACTTTTGTAATTCATTCTTTTGTAAGGCAGTAAATATATCGGTAGCCTAGACATTGAATATTGTCTTTGCCTTCATGTTAAACTATTCAATAAACCTTTTTCTACTTTTTTCCAATTGTGAGATTAATATTTCTGACAAAAGTTGATCTGTCAAAATTGTAATTTCTTATAAACAATACTGTGACTAAAAATATCATATTTTTAATAATAGATCATTTAGATATTTAACATTTACAAATTAAATCAATGTCATTTTACCTGTTGGTTAGATGAGGAGTTTTAGTGATTAGCATCACTTTTTTATTACTTTGTGTTTTGTATTCTGACTGGTGAACATTAAATGAGGACATTAATTCCTAAAACCACTGAATTAATTCATAATTCATATTAAGTTTTCATTCCCCAACAAAACATACATTTTTGTTGTTTCAAATAACTTCTTAATGGTCCATATTGGAGATTATTAATATGTTATACTGTATTTAATTCCTGTGTGTGTGTGTGTGTGTGTGTGTGTGTGTGTGTGTGTGTGTGTGTGTGTGTGTGTGTGTGTGTGTGTGTTTCATGGTCTCTGTTAGACCTCTGCATCACTAACTGAATGAATGTGTCACTCATTCACTGCACTGCTCTCTAATTCACTGTAATACTCATCCATTCATTCACTCACTCACTCACCTATTCACCCATTCATTGCATCATTCTAAATGAATGCATTATCTGCTCACTCACTCACTCCCCTGCTGAAAGAGCCACTCGACAGTAATGATATCTTAACACTGCAGCCACCAGGGGCCCAGCACGCCAGCAGAGCAGTCACAGCCAAAATGTATTGATATTCACATTGAAACTAAATTAAAAAGCTTTCATTTTAAGAGTCTCAGAAGGACAGTCTGAGGGGAAAATCTGAAAACTTGATACATAGTTTGAGAGGTTCTCTCACTGCACTGCTACAGGTTCCCAAATGAATCCAGAAAAATTAGTATTCCATGTGTCTCTACAGCCTTTGCACTTGTTTATTTGTACAGATGTATGGGGAATGACTGAGTGAGCTCTCTCTGACAGAGACTGTGAGGCTCACACAGACGTATGGGGAATGACTGAGCGAGCTCTCTGTGACAGAGACTGTGAGGCTCACACAGACGTATGGGGAATGACTGAGCGAGCTCTCTCTGACATAGACTGTGAGGCTCACACAGACGTATGGGGAGTGACTGAGTGAGCTCTCTCTGACAGAGACTGTGAGGCTCATACAGACGTGTGGGGAGTGACTGAGCGAGCTCTCTCTGACAGAGACTGTGAGGATCACATAGACGTATGGGGAATGACTGAGTGAGCTCTCTCTGACAGAGACTGTGAGGATCACACAGACGTATGGGGAATGACTGAGCGAGCTCTCTCTGACAGAGACTGTGAGGCTCACACAGACATATGGGGAATGACTGACTGAGCTCTCTCTGACAGAGACTGTGAGGCTCACACAGACGTATGGGGAATGACTGAGCGAGCACTCTCTGACAGAGACTGTGAGGCTCACACAGACGTATGGGGAATGACTGAGCGAGCTCTCTCTGACAGAGACTGTGAGGATCACACAGACGTATGGGGAATGACTGAGCGAGCTCTCTCTGACAGAGACTGTGAGGATCACACAGACATATGGGGAATGACTGAGCAAGCTCTCTCTGACAGAGACTGTGAGGCTCACACAGACGTATGGGGAATGACTGAGCGAGCTCTCCTGACAGAGACTGTGAGGCTCACACAGACGTATGGGGAATGACTGAGCGAGCTCTCTCTGACAGAGACTGTGAGGCTCACACAGACGTATGGGGAATGACTGAGCGAGCTCTCCCTGACAGAGACTGTGAGGCTCACACAGACGTATGGGGAATGACTGAGCGAGCTCTCTCTGACAGAGACTGCTCCTTCATGCAGACGGATGGGGAATGTCTATGTTTTGGTTCATGAATCATTCAAAGTATTTCTTCTGATAAAAAATATAGGAAGCTGTGGAGGTGAGGGCTGGCAGTATGGACATAGAATCAGAAGAGGTATAAAACATGCTTTGGACATACATTTCAGTTCTTCTGGGAGACCTATCCTCGTTGTCATGGACACAAGTGAGGAGCTGACTTTAAGCTCTTTGGTGATTGGCTGATGTTCTGCATCACGCTGCTGAGGGGTCTGTTCAAGAGTGATAGGAAACACTCTGCAGGCAGGTAACAGAGTCCTGAAATCTTTGCTGTACTTGCTTTCTTTATTCATTAGCAGCACAGGTGATGTCAATACTCTCTGAGGCGACATTTTCAGGATGCATTTTTGTGTGTTTAATTGTACAGTCTGAGGTCATTACCATCTACCAATGGCGTGAAGGGCAAGTGACAAATAATGGGTGGAGCCTCATAAAGCTGCCAATCAGTGGCTTGCTTGAACAATAATAAAAAAAAAAAAGGTTTGCTTTCCACAGTGATGCATAGTGATTGGTTCAAATCAATGATTTCCTGATTCTGCACAATAAAATTTCCAGTGTTAATTTAACACTCACAGTGTAGATGTTTTCATATGTGCACTGTCAGTGTTAAATTAACACTGGACATTTTACTGTATGTATGGTAGCTCCTGCCATTTTAGATTTCAAGAAGCAGTTCTGTGTCAGAAATATGCAGGCATGCAGAAGATAGAGATTTGTTCAGGCTCACGTTTTCTTTCCTATTTTGGAGAGATAGCTGCAGGGTGCGCAGAGTGGGGAGGGGGGGATTTCCTGACAGGTGATTGGGGGGGAGCGTGCCTTTATCTAAAGTGGGATTAATGAGCAAGCTTTGTTCATCTGGGGATGAACGGTAACAGAGAGATTAAATTATACCGGGAGCAGCGCCTGTGTTCCGCACGCCGCCATTTGTCTTTGTGAACGTGTGATGTATTTACTCTGATCAGAGCGTGCATTGGAGGAGTCAGCCCTTGAAGGAGGCTGACAGGGTCAGGTGGCGATTTCGGTGACTCGATTAGACCCACGTTGGCTATGCCGTGATCCTGCAAAGAGGCGGACGCAGTCTTATGTTCCTACAGTCTTATGATAATAATAATAATTATAATAATACATGAGAATGTGTATATTTTATCATGCAAAGTTTGTAAATTTTAATAAATATTTTTCCGACACAGTTAAATAATCAGGGTGGTGAGACTAGATAGCTCAGTGGTTAGCGCATCCATCTCAGCCACATATGGTACCTGTGAGTCCCAGGTGCAGTTAATTAATCAGGGTTAAATCAACTCAAAATAGAATACGTTCTATTCAGGCATAGTTTATATCATACTATCTGATTATGTAATGTAAACACTGTTAAATTAGTTAAATTAACACAATTAGCATTGTGCAATGGATACCAAACTACCCATCAAACGGCAAACAACTTTTTACGATGAAGATGGAGAGTGCTTGTACTTCCCACACTGTGAAGTCAGCGAAATGGCGGTATCACATATGTCCCCCCATGGTTTCATAATCAAGCAAAGTATTCATGAATACAGAGGCTTAGCATGTATTTATTAAACAACACGTGGCCATGTCATTGGTTTTATCCTACTTCCTCTCTGTTCCAGGTTACCAGAATGCTAATGATACTCCCTCTTTTGTTTATATTAATAGCATAGCTAAACAGCCTGGTTGCTGATGGTACTGGCCTCTGACAAGGCTATTTTCATACATCTTCCTATGTCCTTTCTGAGCGCTAGCTACTCTGCTTTCCTGTGTATAGTGAATGAAAATGTATCTAATAGGTTTTTTATTAGTGTATTTTGGGTTTTTTATTTAAAATGATTGAAAATAATATTAATTAATTCTGCATGAAACCTCAAAGCTTCACCATGAGCATATTATATTCATGAGGTTGACAGAAATTTGGGGCAAAAATCTATTTTCAGTTCATGCATTTGAATTTGAAGTAACGAAATTGATTGTGCTATATTAAGGATGCAGTTCATTAGAGTACCTACAGATGGCATATTTATTATCTGTCAGTTATTCACTTACACACACGAAAGGTCAGAGAGGTCGAAATCATTTCTGGAAAAAGTACTGATCATTTAAGAAAAATGTTGGTTGACATAAATATTTCAACAGGGTAAAAAAAAATATTTGTTTTTATTATCCATTTAAATAAACTTCAAATGACTGTCAGGAAGGATTTCAGCAATAAAATAATAACTAAATAATTAACATCACCTCAAATGATATATAAGTTGGCCAGAGCAATCTGTTAGCATTAACAGAAATATCTTTTACACCAAACAGACCATGGAGTGTAACCTTCACTTGCCCTCTTACTTAATCTGTTCTGTAAATGACAAATGTCTATGAGAGGCACTACACAAACAAATTTGCTCCAGTTTTGTCTCTTGGCAGTCAATATCACCTACTGTACATAGAAAAAGCAGTTACATTTTCATATTTTTAACTCATTTGCTGCCACCTGTGTCAGATGTATTTCTGCCCCTCAGATTATTGTGTAGCTCTTGTCAGTTGGTAATAGTATAGAAATGGTGGCGCTTTACTTGGCACTGTAACTCGAACACAAAACTATCATGAAATATGACATAACACCTGCCATAATCTGTCATGACAATGTGTGACAGCTCATGACAATTTCCTTATGTCATGATATATGTATTGATAAACATTATGACACATACCGTTGCTTATGTCATATTCTGAAAAATGTTACCTGCTCTACAAGTCACAAATGTCTGACATTATGAAACACATATACAAAAGCAAATACTCGCCAAAATACTGTAGGCCCGCTCCAAAAATATGGCACTGTTTTCAGCAGTCCAAGTTTTTTATCTTACAGTCTATTTGTCTTGTCTTGCCCTATCCTGTTCCCATTGGTCATTAAAGGTTAAACTTGCAGACTGCAGTCCAACAAGCTTACTTTGTACAGATGTGTTCACCTGATGTGAAGTCTATCATTTTATGTGTGTGCATGTGTGTGTGTGGGTGTGTGTGTGTTTGTGTATTTTGCATATATATCAGACTGACACATTGGTCTAAAGTCATTTTTCCCTTAAACTGTTCTTTTAAAATAGAGAATATGTTGCTGTATCATTACTTAGTCAATAGAACCAACTTGGCTTTTCTGAAAAAGGTTATGCAGCCATTTAAAGTGTTTGTTTACTTGGTATTACATTCAAATGTTGACCAATGAGAGGTGTCATCCATTTACACAGTCCACGGAATTTTAATGAAAACAGTTTTAAATTATATTGTGTCTTTGGTAGATCGGATTAAAGCGACAATATTCGTTTTTTTTCTGTCTCAGATGTTATTTCTTTTTATACACTACTGTTATGTCACTTCCTGTGAGCTGTGCCAATTACATTCCACATGCCATGAAGTGAAATAAGGGTCATATAATATATCGTCATGACAGATGACATTAGGTATTGCATCGTTAGCCTGCTTTAGCACTTGGATTAAGCCGTTGCGTCTGTATGTCACAGCAAACAATAATGCATGCGTTATGACAGTCGTAAGCTGTAGGTCAGTGTCATAACAGGTTATGACTGGTGTTATGTTGTACTTATGACAGTTTTACGCAGGCTTTATTAGCTCAATCATGTCCTGACGCTTTGTCAAAGGCATCAGATTCTGGAACGAGTCTGAAACATCCAGAGAGATGAAAACCACATTTGCATCAGCTTGGCAAAGGTAGAGTAGGACGGGGACAGCCGAAAGGAAATCTGGCAGTAAAATTCAGCGCAGTCACATTACATTCAGGCCTTGTCAGTTATGTCAGAAAAGAGGCATTCCGAATTTCAGAATAGATTTTGATTACGGTTTCATTCATGAAAAGGTTCTAATTGGACATTCAAACAAGTAAGCAAATGGTTGATGTGATTAAAGAAAACAGAGTGCTTCAGATGAGAAATAAATGAAAAAAAAAACGAGCGTGATCTCCAGCGATGGACACGCATCTCCTGTGCCAGATACATTCGTGAGTGAATTCTCCCAGCAGAGAACAGAAATGAGCTCCGCAGAGATCAGCTGCTTTGCAACTTCTCAAAAATCAGTCATTCATAGGAGGACATCCAGGGCGATTCAGTTTTCAAATCCTGCAAACCAGGAGCAACCAAAAATAGCTTTATATCATATTATCTGCAGTCATCTCCAGAAAATAAATGACAGCTTCTTTCCATTAGAGAAACAAACTTGAGATAAAAATCTGGCCTGTCTGTTAAATGTTCTCATATATAAAAAAGTAATAATAATAAAAAAACACATCTGTCAAAGTACAGTGTATTGAGCCAGACTCTCTTTGAGTAGAAACAGGGCAGTACGCTTGATAGCGGCCATGTTTTTTTCTTTAACGGGCTATTTTTTTATTTTCGTGGGTCCTGATTGCTGCTCATTTTCTTAGACCTCCTGTGGACGTGTTGCCGGGTACGCCAAGGCGAGGGCGTTTTCTGCTGATTGGGACAAACTACCACGGGGACAGGATCGTCTTATTGGAGAGTATCCCGCCCTCATGATTACATGCGCAGAGCTCTCACCCTGCCTCCTCCAGCTGCTCCTACCTGGCGAGCGATCGGCAGAAAATGACGTTTTATGTGGGTACTTCCAATCAGGTGCAATTCAAATGGGCTATACACGTTTATGTCATCATTTGATTGTAAGATTTCTGATTAGAAGTCATAGTTACAGGTGTAATAGGTAAGTTTGCGCTACTAACAGCCTTGTCATTTATCACAGCAGGAGGCAAGGCAAGAAATAGTCCGGTCTCCCTGGAGAGAAATAAGGGGTTAGCTGGTTAAAATTCTCAATCTCATCACTGTCAAACAGCTTGTCCCGGCAGGCCAGGCAAATGCAAGTTTGTAATCTCATCATATGTTGACTTTGTGCTCCTTTGACAGCGTAGGTAATGTTTTGTTAGTGTCTCATCCACAGTGTGGGGAAAAAAAGCAAGGGCTTGTTGTCACATGACCAGGTGGAGTCACATGTGCAGCTAATTCCTCCAGGGTCTATGGGAGAGGGTTGCACTGTGGGCTTATTATAATCATAATAAACCCATATTATATGCATAAATTAGGCAAGTCTGTAAAACCGGTTCCCTTGGCACAACCCAAAAACCTGTTACTGAGTCCAAGCCAAAGATCATACAGTTCAGGACGCATAACATACACACAATCACTGTGGAATTTGCTCATCTCTCAATTAGCTTCTGAAATGGTAATTTCTAAAAAGAGTTTTTCAGTCACAAGTTAAATGAATTTCCAGGCAGGCTACAGGCCATTGCGTGTGAAGTAGGTAACGGACTCTATAAAAAATCATAATTGCTTTCTGGAGAGCGGCCGTACCAATCTTACAGCAAATTAATTCAAAAGAGGCACTTTTCAGTCATTAAAAAAACAAGTGAATTGCACACAAACAGAGTCACATGATAATGGAAGAGACTATTTTTTAATGTGATAGCTGCTAACTGCATAATCACTCAGTAACTCACGAGCTGATCGCTTACAATGTAAATGAAAACTCATTATAAAGTAAATAATAATAGAATTAAATTATAATAAGGTGAAATAAAAGTGAATGTCATGTTTGTGGTCTTTGGAGTTTGTTAATTACAGTGAAGAAAAGGTGGCCAGATTGTGGGGTCATTCCTCCTCACCCGTTAGGGATCATTCTGAAGGACAGGCCTGACAGAACAGGAGTGGACGGCCATGGCAGAAAATCCCCCCGAGTCGAGGGTTTGTGTCACATCCCCGGACGGGGGGATTGGTCAACAGGGAGCGGTCCAGATCAGTGACTAATAGTAGCAGCTAACACTTATGGCTAACACAGTCACCATCTGCACTGGCACCAGCACAGGCACCTCAGCGGCTGGCTCTACGACCGGGAGCTCTCATGTCTCTCCAGCTGGCGGTGGACGCTGTGGGCCCCTCTTACTTTGGAGAGCACAGCTCGAACTCCTTCAGGGCTCAGGAAAACCAGCGCTGAAACCACATTCAGGCCCACGACACGCAAAGCAAATCCAGCCATCTGCAGTCAGCTTAGCAAATCGGCGAATTCCCCTCATGGAATAAAGCTCTTCAACACAGCCAAAGGTAAGTCTACGGGATAAAAAAAAACAAGGGAAATACAAACTCTTCAATACCACCGAAGCTGGCCTTGTAAACAATGAAAGGTAAAGATAAGTTAGAAAAGCGGAAGAAGAGGAGATCAAGGGTAGCTGCCAGAGCAATTATATGAAACTTGTCAGTGCTGAACTGCTGACCTTCAGCCAATGACAGGTCAGTTCAACTTCCTCTGTGTCTGTCGAAAGGGGTTGAAATAAAGGGTGGCAGTGAAGTCAACAGGAAAACGTCACACCACATTCAGTGAGAATGATGGAAGACAAGGTCTAATTGTTCCACTGTCTCTGAAAATAACCTATTCTTCCCTTGGTAAGTCGTACTCTTTGAACACAATCTTTGGCCCCCGGTGATTTCAATAATCATATAGTAGAAATCCCATGAATACGTCAATGAATGCAGAACGACCATCTCGATGAAAGCATTTCAGAATATCTCCCTATTCAAATAAGAAATTCTACCCCTTTAATTATTTGTTGAATTTGTTTTGCAATGTGGTAACGATTAAAATGCAAGATAGTCTGTTTTTGACATTATACCGTGAAAATGTACAAATAATCATAAATATAGTAATGTTTACAGCTACGACAGTTTACCCTCTAGGTTGGCAGAAATGGACATCAACCGTCATTGGGCCTGTCCCATGATGCACTTCCATCCTACGGTGTTACAATCATGGGTTAAATGACAGCTGTTCTAAATATGAGGTGATTACAGCTGCATGACAGTTTGATCCGTTCGAGCTACTTTGCTTATATTAGAGGAAAATCACTCGTATCTGTTAAGGAGATTACACACATCATGGTTAATAATAGCCAACAGTCCGTGAGTCAGCATCAGAATTTAAACAGTCAAATTGACAGTCTGTCCAAGTCCTGGGCTTTTGTAACGTTATTTCATGATGAAAAAAAAATCTTTAAGAAAGAGCATTTTACTCAAATAATAATTGCGTATTCATTTGCAGTTTAAAGCACATTTACAAAAAGGATACATTTTGTAATAATAAGGTATGTGAAGGGTGAATAATTGTGTAAGCTTTCACAAAACAGTGGAAATATTAACTATGAAATGTTACTGTGCTAATTACCAAGATATTTTGTGGGAAGAATCAATAACCTGGTTTGGACATGCCAAATGACCAAGGAGAAACAGAATTGCTCGTTGAAGTGTCAGAATCCTTTGAGGAATGCCTCCAAATTGTTTTCTGAGCGCCTCCATTTTTTTAACCAAGGTAACAAATAATTTAACAAATGTATTCATCAGAAACGACGACGGGACATC
This sequence comes from Albula goreensis, assembly GCA_022829145.1. Taxonomy (NCBI): domain Eukaryota; kingdom Metazoa; phylum Chordata; class Actinopteri; order Albuliformes; family Albulidae; genus Albula; species Albula goreensis. Next base: position 1,418,806 of record CM040746.1, read on the forward strand.
ACAGTAAGCAAGCCCGAATGTAATTTTTTTCCCCTGGCTCGCAGCTAATATGAATTTAACATCTCTGTTTTCCTCGGATAGATCCTCACACTCTGCCTTCCCCACCGTGCACCCCCCAAACCCCAAAATAACCCTTCACCATAATGAAGATACACTGGCGATAAGCCATAGTCAATCCTTTATTAATTTGTAGTCCCAGCGAAGAGCTCGCAAAGCCAGAGAGGCTCTTAGTTCTGGTGTTTCTGACAGATAACGGCAAGACAAATCCATTCTCCAAGTGCTTAATCTTTGGCTCCACTGGGCACAGATTCGCCTCCACCAAATGAGCTCCCACTACCAGCAGAGGATGTTTGAAACCTGCCAGGACAAAGATATCTGCAACATGAAGGAGAGATAAATTAGCTCTCGCATAAAACAAGCCTTTAAAAAAATCATATGTACGGTATACCCATATATTCATAGCAGGCATCGGCGAGCAGGCCAGCCGTCAGTCTCATCAGATTCTGTACATTGTTGCAGCGGAGCATTAAATTGAATTAAGTTCAGACATATGGGAGAGAAATATGCTGGCCTGCACATAACGAATGAGCACAGGGCTCTAGGGAATCTCTGTAACTCCTAAGACTGTGTGACTCCACCCCTCTCTGACTGCCTGTAACCTGGCCCTCTGTGACTCCAACCCTTTTTGACTGCCTGTACCCCACCCTTCTGTGACTCCAGCCCTCTCTGACTGTCAACCCCACCCCCTATGACTCCACCCCCAATGACTGCCTGTGCCCTGCGACTCCACCCCTTTCTGAGTGCCTGTAACCCATCCCTCTGTGACTCCACCCCTCTCGAGTGCCTGTATCCCATCCCTCTGTGACTCCACCCCTCTCTGAGTGCCTGTACCCCATCCCTCTGTGACTCCACCCCTCTCTGAGTGCCTGTAACCCATCCCTCTGTGACTCCACCCCTCTCTGAGCGCCTGTACCCTATCCCTCTGTGACTGCACCCCTCTCTGAGTGCCTGTACCCCATCCCTCTGTGACTCCACCCCTCTCTGAGTGCCTGTACCCTATCCCTCTGTGACTCCACCCCTCTCTGAGTGCCTGTACCCCATCCCTCTGTGACTCCACCCCTCTCTGAGTGCCTGTATCCCATCCCTCTGTGACTCCACCCCTCTCTGAGTGCCTGTACCCAGCCCCTCTGTGACTCCACCCCTCTCTGAGTGCCTGTACCCAGCTCCTCTGTGACTCCACCCCTCTCTGAGTGCCTGTATCCCATCCCTCTGTGACTCCACCCCTCTCTGAGTGCCTGTACCCTATCCCTCTGTGACTCCACCCCTCTCTGAGTGCCTGTACCCCATCCCTCTGTGACTCCACCCCTCTCTGAGTGCCTGTATCCCATCCCTCTGTGACTCCACCCCCTCTCTGAGTGCCTGAACCCATCCCTCTGTGACTCCACCCCTCTCTGAGTGCCTGTACCCAGCTCCTCTGTGACTCCACCCCTCTCTGAGTGCCTGTATCCCATCCCTCTGTGACTCCACCCCTCTCTGAGTGCCTGTACCCCATCTCTCTGTGACTCCACCCCTCTCTGAGTGCCTGTACCCAGCCCCTCTGTGACTCCAGCCCTCTCTGAGTGCCTGTAACCCATCCCTCTGTGACTCCACCCCTCTCTGAGTGCCTGTACCCCACCCCTCTGTGACCCACCCCCTCTGCCTGACCCCATCCCTCCACTCCACCCCTCTCTGAGTGCCTGTACCCCATCCCTCTGTGACTCCAGCCCTCTATGACAGCCTGTACCCAGCCCCTCTGTGACTCCACCCCTCTCTGAGTGCCTGTACCCAGCCCCTCTGTGACTCCAGCCCTCTCTGAGTGCCTGTAACCCATCCCTCTGTGACTCCACCCCTCTCTGAGTGCCTGTACCCCATCCCTCTGTGACTCCACCCCTCTCTGAGTGCCTGTACCCCATCCCTCTGCGACTCCACCCCTCTCTGAGTGCCTGTACCCCATCCCTCTGTGACTCCACCCCTCTCTGAGTGCCTGTACCCAGCCCCTCTGTGACTCCAGCCCTCTCTGAGTGCATGTACCCCATCCCTCTGTGACTCCAGCCCTCTCTGAGTGCCTGTATCCCTCTGTGACTCCACCCCTCTCTGAGTGCCTGTACCCAGCCCCTCTGTGACTCCACCCCTCTCTGAGTGCCTGTACCCCATCCCTCTGTGACTCCACCCCTCTCTGAGTGCCTGTACCCAGCCCCTCTGTGACTCAAGCCCTCTCTGTCTCCACCATTCCGTGACCACCCATTTCCCCATCCCTCCTGTCAGCTTGGCGCGATCCTCTTTCGGACATTATACTTGTCATCTCCCTCCTGAAATCTTCCCTGGATCGATATCTCTACAGCTGAGCTTCCTTTCGCAAAGACACAAAAAAAGGTGAACTTCTCTCGACTTTTATTTTTATGTTATTTATTTCAGTCATATGGAAGTAATACTGACCGAACTCAACTACTGCACAGAAATATCATCATCAAATACACATCATGCAAATGATCCATGACACTTTGGTGTCTGACACAAACTAATTTCATAGAAGAAACGTATTATTGAGTTCAGACCAACTAGTAGGCCTATGTATGTCATGAATAGGAATCCAATGTTGCCAGATTGGAAATCCTCCACATGAGTTATGAGCATATACACAAAGCGGCAGTATTTTTTATTTAATTTTTTTTTATGAAAACAGCAGTCGGTTGATGAACATTTTTTAGTTGAGGCTACTAAGCCTCACCTCCCTGTGACAGACCATTTTTCTCTTCAAGTTGTTCCAACAGCAGCTTCCAGCTGGAAGACTGTCAGTGTCAACTGTGCTATCAAGCAAACAGATGGTTTTGCTTTTCAAAATAACTCCAACAACAAAACCATTCAAAAATTGTAATATTACATTTTACGTGGGTCCGCAAATGTTTTTATTCTATCCAGATAACCAATGTATACTGTAATTAAATGAAAGACCATAGGTCTGCATTTAAAATGATCAAAATTATATACAAATTTTTAATGTAGTTTTGGTATATCTGTATTTTTGGTACATGACGGTAATGGAAAATTATATGAATGTGAGTTTGCAGAACGCATATTGCATTGTGCCATTTTTTGTCTAATTTTATATTCAGAACTTATTAGAATAGGAACTGAGTCCTCCAGATTCCTTGAATAGAGGGTAGCCAATCAGATTACAGTAAACATTAAAAAAAAATTCTGACATTTGGAATTAACGGACTTTAACTGATTATGATGATTGATGGTATTTTATTGAAGCGTGTTTTTAAAGTAGGTATGGCTTATCTGTAAATACACACCCACCCACTCAATATCGGGTTTACATATTTAACTTTCGCTTTTAACTTTCCAAATCTTATTTCAGTCAGTAGGAGGCACCTGAGGGAATACTTAAATCTTCAGTTTGAGAATATCGCTACAGTGATGAGTCAATTCCTACTACATCACTTCTATTATTAATTTCTTAAAGCTCAGTTATGTTATCCAAGGACCATTTGTTTGTCAATATTTTTTTAATTTCAGGGCGTTCAAATGCAAGTATGTACTATTATTTAGTAGTCTAATCTAATGCCAGTCTTGGGTATGTACACTATATTGCCAAAAGTATTGGGACACCCCTCAAAATGATTGAATTCAGGTGTTCCAATCGCTTCCATGGCCACAGGTGTATAAAATCAAGCACCTAGGCATGTAGACTGCTTCTACAAACATTTGTGAAAGAATGGGTTGCTCTCAGAAGCTCAGTGAATTCAAGCATGGTATCGTGATAGGATGCCACCTGTGCAATAAGTCTATACGTGAAATTTCCCAGCTACTAAATATTCCACAGTCAACTGTTAGTGATATTATAGAAAAGTGGAAGCATGTGGGAGCAACAGCAACTCAGCCAGGAAGTGGTAGGCCAGGTAAAATCACAGAGCGGGGTCAGTGCATGCTGAGGCGCACAGTACGCAGAACTTGACGACTTTCTGCAGAGTCAATAGCTACAGACCTCCAGACTTTGTGTGGCCTTCAGATTAAGAACAGTGCACTGAGAGCTTCATGGAATGGGTTTCCATGGCCGAGCAGCTGCATCCAATCCTTACATCACCAAGTGCAATGCAAAGCGTGGTGCAGTGGTGTAAAGCTCACCGCCACTGGACTCTAGAGCAGTGGAGACATGTTCGCTGGAGTGACGAATCATGCTTCTCTGTCTGGCAATCCGATGGACGAGTCTGGGTTTGGCGGTTGCCAGAAGAACGGTACTTGCCTGACTGCATTGAGCCAAGTTTGGTGGAGGGGGGATTCTGGTGTGGGGTTGTTTTTCAGGGGTTGGGCTCGGCCCCTTAGTTCCAGTGAAAGGAACCCTTAATGCTTCAGCATACCAAGACATTTTGGACAATTTCATGCTCCCAACTTTGTAGGAACAGTTTGGGGATGGCCCCTTCCTGTTCCAACATGACTGCGCACCAGTGCATGAAGAAAGGTCCATAAAGACATGGATGAGCGAGTTTGGTGTGGAGGAACATGACTGGCCAGCACAGAGTCCTGACCTCAACCCAATAGACCATCTTTGGGATGAATTAGAGCGGAGAACGCGAGCCAGGCCCTCTCGTCCTACATCAGTGCCTGACCTCACCAATGTGCTTCTGAAAGAACGGTCAAAAATTCCCAGAAACACACTCCTAAACCTTGTGGAAAGCCTTCCCGGAAGAGTTGAAGCTGTTATAGCTGCAAAGGGTGGGCCAACTTCATAATAAACCCTACGGATTAAGAATGTAATGCCATTAAAGTTTGTGTGCGTGTAAAGACAGATGTCCCAATACTTTTGGCAATATAGTGTATGTGTTAGTCTTCAGGCTACTCTAGTAGCCTCTATTATTTTATCGTTTGTCTAATATGTTTACATAAAAATCCTGGAAGAGAACTGTCATATCATTTCCGACTTTTGCCAATATTTCATTTCAGATGTGTGGGAGGCAGCATTCACGTAAGCGAACGTATGAATGTAAACATTGTTGAAACTGAGTGTCGGGAATATTTGATGTCTGCTCCTACAGAAAAGACTGGCTCTTGAAGCTAATGATCCTCCAGTGTAAGTGTCTGTGAGTGTTATCAGATTTGTTTTCGTCATCCAGCTTTTAGCCCAGTCTGTAAAGCATAAAAATCATCACCATGTCCAAACCATACACTGACACTCTATATGGACAAGATGTTCCTATCCTTTGTAAAGTGATTCTCCTTCAGATGGAAGTGCTTGGAAAGAATGAAATACATTAGAGACAAGAAGACTTAACACCATACAGCTCGTGGGTATCACATCCTCTCAGCCAATCTTTGTATGAGCACTGACTGTCATGTCTGTGGCTACTTAGCTGGCTTTGTTGTTAATTTGTTTTTGTTTCGTGCCATGTGCTGTTGTTTTTCCTTCTGGTGTGTTCGTTTTCCCCGCCGACGCTGGTTCCCTACCTGTCAGTTTGATTGCCTATTCATTTCACCTGCCCTGCTCGTTCACCTGCGTCTTGTTTACTCGTTTGTCCTATGTATTTATAGCATTCATATATAGTTTGCTTGTTCTTTGCCAGTTCAGTGTTTTGTACCTGTTTCTCAACCCACCGTTTCTGTGTTCTGCCTGTCTGTTTTTTGATACCTGTTCTCGTTATTGAGTTCAATTTTTGGATTGTTCAGCCAAGTTTTTCTGGTTTAGTCCTTTTGCCTGCCTGTTTACTTCTCTGCCTCTGGACTGTGATTTTGTGCTTTTGCTGTGTCTCCCTGGTTTGACCCTGCCCTGTCCCGAATTTGATTTTTGCTCTTTGCGGCTGCTTAATAAACGCAAGTTTATTATTCACCCCTGTCTGCAATTGAGTCCCTGTCTGAAACAACCTGATCACTTCTTCACCATTGGTTAACATGTGTTTGACACACAGTACAAGAGACTCATATACATGTATTATGAGGTTCTTGCATTAGATACCAGCCATAGAAAAGATCAAAATGTTAGGCTTATTTGCGTCTTTAACTTTTGAGACATTACTGGGAATTCACTGTCTAAAAATTGTATAATTCACAATATAATTTTTCATTTGAAGATTGATTTAACTGTTTACTCATCTCTTCCGATTCCTCATTTACATTTATTCATTTTGCGGACGCTTTTATCCAAAACGACGCACAAGGAACAGCCAACATACAGACATCATAACAAATCATAAATGTAGGAACAAAAGAGTACATTTAAACATTGTTATGACAATAAAATCTAACAAAAGTCTATAATATACTTGCTAAGTATATTATGACTATATAATAGCCATAATATATGTAGTACAGGCCATAAGCATAGAACATAAAATACATAACCAAGTAAAAATGATTTATACAATAGTTAAGATAATAAATACATGAATGTAAATACATAATAATAATATCACAAGTCATCATAACATAATACATAATATGTCATTAAATGTCACATATAAGTACAACAAGTGCTAAATGGGGGTAGGATAGTTAGGTCAGGTGTATTCTGAAGAGTTGGGTGTGTGTTATATGTTATATATGTTAACTGGTCTGTGATTTCGGAGTGAAATCGAAAACCAGCAGCCCAAGTGGTTCCCTCTGGACCAGGGTTAGTTTTCGGCTTAAACATTGGTAAATGAAAATTAAGACGTTTTTCTCTCCAACAGAGGAATGGAGCTTTGCACTTCTTTTAAGCTGTAAATATCCCTACTGATCTCCAGTATGTTCTCACACAGAGCAGATCTTTTACAGTCTACCACCAGACACTTCGCTCTCCGCACTTAGATCTTCATGAGGTTACTACATTAATTATTTCGCACTTCCCACTCCCACAATTCTTGTCAGAGAGCATTTGCATTTATGAGCCTCCTTGCGTTTAGTCGAAAGTACATTTCCAATTCTGTTTTATTTAATTATTTATCCCGTGACATCTTCGCTCTTGTAGAGCGTGTTTGGTCGGTTGAATGCAGAATATCCCAGATTCATTTCCGAGTCTTACTATAGCCGCGTGGGAGAAGACTTAAAAAAGATGTCAAAAACAGACCTGAGGAAGGAGCCGGAAACACGTGAAAATGTCCTCGGGTATGAAATTGATGTGGTTTTTATTTTTAGTATGAAAATAGTTTTCGATGAGAGAAGACTTTCCCACGTGTCCTAGTACAGGTGACAGACCCAGGTGAGTCTTATTTCAGTTCACTGGCCCGGGTTAAGCATTCTGGCAGAAAACAGCTGCTGTGCATCGCGCAGGGAGGGGCTAGATGTGGTTATCGGCTGAGCGGGGTATCAGTGCACACACTGTGAAACATGCAAGGAAGATTGCTGGATAATTTCAATGTATTTTTCTTCCTTTTAATATTACTACTGCTGCTGTTGTTGCTGCTGTTACTACTACTACTACTAATAATAATAATAATAATAATAATAATAATAATAATGCTTATTATTAATAATATAATAATAATAATAATATAATATTATGAATAATTATATTATTAATAATAATAATAAATTTTTCATTTCAATAGATTTTTTATTAATAATTTTTCAAAAGACATGTACAGGAATTTGCATATTTTTTATATTACGTTTTTTGCCGTCTTTGTCCTGAAGAATGCAAATAACGGATTGATTAAAGATCTTGCCATCTTACACAAACGTTAATAAACAGTCTCGATAATTAAATGTCTGTCTTCTCACCTCCATATTTATAGCGCTGTGCGAGTTCCCTCTTCAATGCAAACACCTGCCTGTATAGCGACTAACGAGCTTCCGCAAGGCCCAGGTGTGAATTCTTATCAATTAAAACCAATAAAAAGGTGCCGCCTCCAAACACACTGTTTCACACAGACGACATTGATAGCTTGCCCAGACGTGTCGGCAGCTGATGTCTGTGTTCGGCCCGTCTGCTTTCCGCATAACACAGCAGTGGGCGGATTCCGATAAATGTCACTGTACATTAACATTCAGCGTAATAACCAACAGTTCACCATGAGCCGAATTCAGACCTGCGCCTAAGTGCATTTTCTGCGTAGGTTTCCCGTTCTCGTGATGATTGGTTACACGGAAAAATCACTTAAGTAGAGATCTGAATTAGGCCCTTTATGCATAAGCTTAAATGACCACCCAAGAAAAACTGGTTGTTGTTTTTTTAAATGTCATTATTATTATTATTATTATTATTATTATTATTACTAATTATTATTATTATTGTTGTTGTTGTTATTACAATTACTATTATTATTATTATTAATATTATTCTTGTTATTATTATTATTATTATTATTATTATTATTATTATTATTGTTGTTGTTGTTGTTGTCATTATCGTTATTATTATTATTATTATTATTATTATTTAGTAGATGTTAATGAGGATGATGGTGGTAGGTGAGGTAACAGTCTGGTAACAGTTTTGTAAACTGACCAACATGTGTTTTGGGTAACTTCAGGGTGGCACTTTTATCCATGAGATTACAGTCTCATGCTACTATCTAAGACTTAACATGCTAGGCTAGCAAAATATGAATCTCCTTTTGTTTCCCACACAGACAATATGTCACAATTGACAAGCTGAACTGTCTATAAAACACTTCATCTGTGCCATAATTCAAACACTACAGCCAATCTATGGTTTCAGAAAACAATTTATTTTGAAGCCATCTCATGAATACCGCAGGGTGCTTAGAGTTACACTATAAATAACAGTGATAAAAAAACAATCTTAATGTGACACCTTATTCTCAAAGATTGGAATCTTATGAAAAAGCTCTTTTTCTGTCTGGAGGCAGTTTAATGTGGTAGTCTTTGCAGTTCCCATGAGCTATGAGACCTCTGTACCTATTAGTGTATGTGTTTGTTCACAAAGATTTTGAATGTGAGATATGATGCTAACAAGCTTCTTAGCTCCTAAATTACACTAATGAAAAGGCACCATGTATCAGTCAAGAGATTTGGCAAGTTTAGCTGAAGGAAAAATATGACTAATAAAGTCTGTGGACTCTGGACCGGCTTATTTAGATTCTAAAGACAATGAGCTGGTATGTGGTGTTTTTGTCTGTTTCTATGAGATTTATTCGATATCTAATTTCTGATAATTCAGATGATTACTTTGGTCAGACCTGCTTCACTGGGTTCCCAATACTCTTCCTGGCAACCGCTGGGTCCTCATTGGCGGCTGACTGTATTTATTATGAATCAGCTTCCTCACTGGGTAAATTTAATATCGACAGAAAAAAGATCATGTGAACCATGCAGAAATACGGTTTCCCTTCAGAGCTATTTCTAAAACAAACACACACCTGTGGAATAATCCAGACAACACCAACGATCCATTTATTACCCTGAATCCATGCAATATGATATTACTATTATTTAAGGTGTGACATTATATAACAATTCCCAGTGTATTCTTATTCAGCGCTGCATATACATATGTTAATTTTCGACGGCATACGTTTTTCAATGATTTCAACGGGGTAGAAGGAGATGAAATGTGTTTAGATATGGCTTTGAAATGGAAACTGAATATCAGCACCTTGTGCTGTGTGTCATATGCGTTATTCAAAGAGAATTACAGAACTCATTAACAGACAGACACGGAGAGTGAGAGAGAGAAAGCAGATCTGACGGAACTTGCTGTTCCTCGGAGAGTGATGTTCATCAACTGTTGGTACGCTCTCCCTCCCTCTGTAGCTGGGATCAAGCGTTACATACCTGTCTAGACTAAGCGGGCCAGACTGAAAGAGTGAATTTATTAACTCGGATCTCAACAACCTGCAGCGACAGAACGGAAAGTCCCTGGAAAGCTCGGTTGCACCCTGATACAAGAGCCCTTGAGTTCTGTAGACATTTTCTCCCCTCGACAGAGAAGTAACAATGAAGTAGCGTGACATTAAGAACGCAGGAGTGTGTGACGATATGCTATAATGATGTGGACGGCTCTTTGGGTCCATTTGCAGTCAGCACGGTCCATAGTCTAGAGTAGGGCTTTCCAAACTGTTTAGCCCCCAAAGCTACTTAGCAAATGCAGTATCTGTGAGACGTTGTTTGTTATAATTTAGCTCACAAACCTGAATGCGTCCAGACAACCAGGGGAGATCGCTAGAGAGTGGTAGGTATAACTGATTTAGCCTAATAATAGAGGCCAATTAAGCTGTTGCTTACGAATGTGATCGGTGGACTCTATAGCCAGTAATGATACAGTTGGGACATGACCTCTCAGCCACACACAGCTGTGCCGCACACACCTGCCTTCACATGGTGTGTCGCCAAAGACCCTGAGCGTTATTTTACATGTCATTTTGTCACCTTAACCCTTCCCGTGTCACACTGATTGGGAATCACCAGCCTGAGGCTGAAGCCTTAAAAATAAATGAGAGGTTCTGCAGGGAGGTCAAGAGTGAAGGAGGAAAGACAATCAAGAGAGAGAGAGGAGCAGCTGCAGTCTGCCTTCAGGATGACACTCAACACAATCCCCCACCGCCCCACCACCCCGTCTTCACCCCTGCCAAATTAGGACTCCAAAAACTCACCCTGTACAGATGATACGGTTCAAAAAATGTTATCGAGAATGCCGCCGCACACATCGAATTCCAATGTGTTCCCATGCATGAAATCCATCCTCAAGACCATAACTGAAGCAGCTGGGATATTTGTTAACAGATCTTGAGTGCTACAGATCTCTGACAACAGACAGATCAGAATGAGTTTGTGAAGAAATGCATATATGAATGTAAACTCTCGGGATGGGTCTGAAACGGCTGTGGAATTTGAGGCGAAAGCATTAAGCTCCTGTGTCACCTCCTCCGGGAGGCTGAAGCTCAAAGAGCCGTCCTTGACCTATGAACAAAAATACTGTGAGTAGAGAAATACAGCGTTTACAATTTAGTGATTGCATTTGAGATGTATTTAATCAGAGCACAAACAGCAACCCGTGTCAATACGGGCCAATGCTTTTGAACTGTTCTAGTGTCAGACCTTTAACTCAGGTAAAACACCATCAAGCATACCGTACCTGCTTTTGGAGTCGATTCAGCGATTCAGTGAGCTGCTCATGATGATTCAAACTGGAGGATTCAGCTGGCAATTATTTCGGCTTTTCCTATTGGCTTGCGGAATAGGCCATGTAGCCTATGGAAGAACGGGATATTGTAGCGATCTGCAGGCATCCTTGTAGACAGCCCTGGCTGGAGGGCGGCTATTAGCTGTTAAGATTATCATCATCTTCTAACAGCTTAATCGATGATTGAACCAACTAAATCAAATAGATGTGATGCCCACAGCAATATCGAAAGTATTTTTATTGGCATAATCAGAATTAAGAGCTACTTTCTAGCAAATTATAATCCTGTGATTGATCATGATTAATCAACTTGATTAATGTATTAGTTGTCTAATGTATTTGATGACTAATTTATGGAAATGTAAATAAATACATATATTGCTTATGTTAGTTCAATATAATTCACACACACATACACACACGTGTGTGCGTGTGTGTGTGTGCATTATATTTAATTGATATGTTTTGAAGGCTTCTGATGTGGCAAATCATCAAACGTTTGATTCTTTGTTTCCTCAAATGAGCGATTCAGACGTTCCTATCTAGCTTGTTATTTTTGACGCACTCTCAAGATTTTTTATTTTTTTTTGTAAATGCTCTGGTATCTTTACTCATGAAGAACAAAGTGGAATTTGACAATGGCATTTGTAATGAATTGTCAAAAAAATTGCAAAAAATAAACGGAACGACCACTTACAAAATTACTTCATCCCTTCAATTTTATGTTTCACAAGCTTTTAGAGACACGTGTATAACGGTAGTTGTATCGCACCACAACACTAAACTTTTTGATTACTTTTAAATGTATGTGTGTGCGTGTGTGTGTGTGTGTGTGTGTGAGAGAGAGACAGAGAGAGAGAGAGAGAAGAGAAAGAAAGAGGAGAGAGAAAGAGAGAGAAAAATAAGAATGGAAGCAAAAGCAGTCTGAAATACTGATTGTGCAACAAACTACCATTTTAATTGTAGTTTAATATGTTAATTGAAGCTGATTGAAAGTTATCAAAATATAAAAGATAAACTGAATAACTGAACTTTTTCCAATTGGACAAAAATACAATATTTTAGGAGTTTAGCCAACACTTCAGTGTGTGGAACCCTTATCTTCTCCGCCAAATTCATATTATTTTATTTTTAGTTATGGTGGCCTTTCCTTTACTGAAATTCTGATAAATCTTATCTGTGCTCCCAAAGAAGAATCAGATTTTCTCTAAATGCAGAGCGCAACCCATTTTCTCTCCGCTGAAAAAATTTTCAGTTAAAGCCATTCACGACCGCAATATTGTTTTCTTCTAAATTTCCGGCCCTGAACTCAAACCCTGAACACCAAATTTGTTTGCCCCCACAGCAACCTTGTTCTGCCAATTCGGAAGGAGGGAGTGAATAATTCACAAAACACACAGTCCCACAGTGTCTCTCCGTACTGTAGATGCATTCTCAATTACACGCCGCCTATGTCGTTGGAGGAGGATGAAGTCAGCAAATTGTAGGGTTGCTCATCTCATCTACAGCCACCTGGCTTAACCAGAGTGGCTGCTAGACAGATGATACATAAGCAATCTTAACCAACATGTATCCCATCAGCCCCTGGCGAAGCCAGGCCAGTGCAGACCGCCAACCATAGCTGTAAACTGCATGTATTTTACTGTGTGGGCCACATGGAGGCCCCCTAACAGGATTTTGAAGCCCCCCTCACTGCAGCTCTAGCCCAATTAGATAAATAAGGCCACAAAAAACTGGAGGTCAAAGGTCACTTATGCCAAAGGCTGGCCCTTCAGTTTATTGTACATCATCTCACATGCTGCTTTAGTTAGCCACTGAAAGATCATGTTGAGGCACAATAATAGGCTATTTTAAAGTAATGCTATGCATAAATGTGAGTGAGAGGAACCAATCATTAATTTACAGGAAGTGCCTTGTAAAAAGACTGATTCATTGCCAGCGTGTAGGCGTTGCCATTTCAAGCTGTCATTTACGTAATAGGGCTTTCCCCAAACGTTGTATGATTATCCAATAGGATGATTGTGTGGGGGTGACCTGAGAGTGGTTATTGTACATTAATTAAAATGCAAAGGTGTACCATAATGTATTATGATATTAAGAGTCATCCTAGAATTACTTGAGCACAGTCGGTAAATATTAAAATTGTCAACATCCGTCTGTTCGTTCTAATCTGCACAGTTTAAAAGCTGCTTGATATAGGAATAGTGACAGTGTGCTTGAATCCACAGAGATTTAATTTGATTTATATTATTTATATACAGCATAGATGGAAAATGCGCGGTTACACCAGGCTGCAAGAGAGTCTTCGGCACTCCCGCAGCTTCTGATCTACACAGGTTTGTGTCTGCGGCTGCTTCTCTGGTAGTTTCGCAACCCGGATTTCACATCTGCGCAGACCTCATGACACTGTCATCCCCACCCTACTGTCCTCGCCCGTACCCAAGTCAGGGATGTTAAAAACGGATAAGATTTTCAGACGGCGGTTCACAGAAGTGTGATTCGGAGCCGAGATGTAAAAGGGTTAAGGTGCTGTTCCAGTGCGCGTGGATTTCCCCACGGTCTGCAACCTGTTAATTGGATTTCCAACACGACTCTATGTGGATATGTTATGTTATGGGTGCTAATCTTTATTGGCAGTGTCTGGAAGCTTTCTGTCTGTGGAATATATTTTGTGCATCTGTGTTGCTTGGGTATTACCAATTTTGTTCATCTTGACATTCTGCATATTCAGTGATTGGACTGGTTTGAATTAATATATGTATATCCTTAACTTATGCACTTAAATACAAGCATCAGGCTGTGGGTATGATTCCAGTGTGTGGATGGGCCCCACAGTCTGCATCCTGTTAAGGCACTGTTCCAGTGTGTGGATGGGCCCCACAGTCTGCATCCTGTTAAGGCACTGTTCCAGTGTGTGGATGGGCCCCACAGTCTGCATCCTGTTAAGACACTGTTCCAGTGTGTGGATGGGCCCCACAGTCAGCATCCTGTTAAGGCACTGTTCCAGTGTGTGGATGGGCCCCACAGTCTGCATCCTGTTAAGGCACTGTTCCAGTGTGTGGATGGGCCCCACAGTCTGCATCCTGTTAAGACACTGTTCCAGTGTGTGGATGGGCCCCACAGTCTGCATCCTGTTAAGGCACTGTTCCAGTGTGTGGATGGGCCCCACAGTCTGCATCCTGTTAAGACACTGTTCCAGTGTGTGGATGGGCCCCACAGTCTGCATCCTGTTAAGACACTGCTCTAGGATGTGTCTGGACTTTACAGTCAGTATGATTCATTTGGCTGGGATGTCCATGTTCCATCAATTTCCAGAAACCTCTTCAGTCAATCAAGGCCAACAGTCTGTCTGCTCAGAGCTACACAGAGCCGCACAGGAGCTTGCCTCCTCTGACTCTTGTCTATACAAACTTAGCTTTTTAACTGTGGTGAGAAAAAAGCCATCATAAGTTTCAGAAGAGAGTGTGCGCTTACCGGCTCTCCTGGACCGATATCTGATTTCATATCAACGATCACGGCTTGTGAATCAGATTTGGCTTTTCAGATCGTCCGGAAGAGAGGGAAAAACAAAAAAACAAAAAAAATGATAGATAATCAGTGGTCAAACTCATATTTGACAGGAAGCTAAGAATCTCCATGGACTTGAACTACAGCAGCCTTCAACACAGTAGGCATAGGGAGTGAGCAAGCAGCGATGAGGTCAGCGACAGGTCGTCCATTACAGCAGTGAATGCCAAACGTACCCAGAAAAGCCCACTCCAGCTCACCTTATTTCCCGATTTAATTCAAATAAATGCTCATAAAACATAGGCAGAGGTTAGTAATATAGGAGATTATAGACCTAGAAGGCAATATAACGCTCCTTATGTACTGTATACTTCATGAATAGGATGGCTATGTCTAATCTGTAATATGTGCAAGAGTGTACACTATGATATGTGGGAAATCATGTTTGGAGAAAGTCAGAAAATTGACTTTTGTGGGCAAAATACTCAGACTGGAAGCCAATAAAATGAACTCTGTTACTTTAAAAGCATATGAAATTCAGTGGAAACAGATTCGTCATTTCAAGGACGTACTCTATTTTAGAATTAAGATCAAAATTACAGCATGAAAAGAACACATTCCCAAGGACATGTACTGTATGTTTGTCTCCAGTATTATCGAACATAATAAGAGAAATCTATACAGTAAAGTCTGTTCTGACTGAATCCTATATGCAGTAAAAGACATAGAAATTGCATTTGATTGGGCCCAAGCCCTTTACTGTCATAAAAATGTCTATTTTCTGAATTCAATCATTGTACAATACCATTATCTGAAGGATGAGTTAAGTGCACCCTTGATTTCAAACTCTGCTCTGCTCTTTGACGAGCTGAGCTGTTGTAATTAATTGTCCTTAATCAGACACTTTTAATGTCTTTGGAACCACCGTTTCCTCTTGTAAGGGCATATTATGTCAGAAATGGCTGTTCATGTTACGGAAATAAATGGCCCATATTCATGTCTCAAAACTTTTAATCAGTCATATCAACTAATTCTTTCCTACATTCCTTGTAATGTGCAGCATGACAAATTATTCATTTTACAAGACGACTATATTGTGATTAATTCAGCTGCAGGCTGACAGGTGGAATCGGTGGGCTCCTAACTGCCGGAAGTGTGGAAGCTGGTCTCTGCAACTAAACTATTTATTGGAAAACTCAATGACAGAGCAAATGACAGAAAACAAAAAATTACAACTATTTTGAGTAAGTAATGTAAGTACCGTAAGTAAAAGTTAAGTTTTAAAACCATAACTTGTGGCTTTGAATATGAAACTTAACAGCTCTCAATACAAAAGTATGTCTTTACAGGGAAGTCCTGTGGGTAAAGATAGTGGTATTTGTCCAGCAAATCTGCCCTGTCGAAGAAAAAGAGAAAACTGCATCATTCAAGGAAACTGGCCAGACACAAGCTGAACCGTTGGCTACCTTTATATCCCTCCATTTTACCCTCATCCACTCCAATCTGTAAATTGTCAGCCCACAGTCCCAGAACTCACAGTGAAAACATCATACTCCATCTTCTGAAGCCTGCCGCTTCTGAACAACCTCCAAACTCTGTCGATTGACTGGATTTAACCTTTCTTTAATCACACAGGGTCAGTTTAGAACCCCATCTCGTGTGCGATGATAATCTGTTCGGGAGTCGAAAGAGTTTAAGATGAACCTCATTATCATTAGAAAACACAAACAAAAAATGGCATGAGGTCATACTCAGATTTATGTTTATGTTTTTATGTCGCAGCTTATCTGTGGAAGAGCGATTTGAGTGCTACGTTTCTTAAGCCTGCAAAAAACGGTTGAGATGTGATCTGTAAAAGAAGTGCGGGGGCCGGTTCAGGGCCTTTCTCGGTGTAGAAACCTTGTGCGGTTCTGAGTGTCAGTATGCTGTGAACGACAGAACAAAAAGGCCTGTGACTGATCCAGAGGCGTATGAAAGACAGTGACACGCTCCTCTTCTCGCATTGTGCTTTCATAAATGATAGCTTGACAGTGTTTGTTTCCGGAAAAGCACTATCTGGTAAATAGTCCGAGTCTAAGATGCTACAGTATGCATTAGATGAACCCATAAAACCTTGCTTTGGTTTTGGGTGTCTTGGACATGCCTTAATTGTAGATAGATACTCAAGATCTGTTATAGCTATCCATGCATGCCATGTTTCCATTTTATTCAGAACTAATTTGTCTAATGGAGTATGCTCGCCTTTGCCCTGGTCATGCAATTGGATCCTTTTCTATCAGGCAAAATAATTTACAAACTAGCACATCACTTAAACTATGTGTCATGAAGCCTACATAAGATTGCCATAAGAATTGCACTACACCTGTTTTAGCTGAGCACAGCTAAACACAACAGTGTCTTTAAGCTAATGAAAACTGGCAGAATGCTCGTTATAACACGCATTGAATCAGCAGTGCTTATGTTGCCAGTTTAGCAAGTGACAAGTTATTATGTTAAGTCATTACGTTTGATACCAAATATTGACAAATGACAAAATATAGTTTAAGTTCAGTGTTCATTTTTAATGGAGATTAGTGGTGGGCAGTTCACAAACGAACAAATCTTTTTGAAAAAAATCTTTCAATTGAACGAACTGAACCGGGTCATTTCCAACAAAGATTTATTCACCTGGCTCTTTGCTCTAGCCCGAGACCTTCACCAATGGCTGTCACTCCCTTGTATCCATATTGTATCATTGTATCCAATGATTCACAATAGCCAATGGCTACTTATCAATGCAGCATTTTGGTGACAGCTGATTGGCTTACTTAGAAGTCAATCAAACAGCTGCAAATGAATGACATGTTGTGCATTTCAATCTAGCCAAGTCATACATACATATGTCGTTACACGAGCCATAGAGCCACTGAATTAGTGAACGAGAGCCGTGAAGGAGAAAGCCATGATTTTGTCAGGACTGGACTGAAAACACAATGTAGCTGAGCCAGTATGTAATACAGTTAGCAGACAGTGGGGTTTACAGTCCCTGGACCAATGGAGGAATTCTATTTATTACTATTTCAGATAATATTTAGCTAACCCATATCGTTCAACATCATTTTCAGTCATGAAATTCAATTAAAATGATTTCACAAACAACCACGACGTGTCTCTTTTTAGACATTGGCATAAATTATTAGAATATACAGTACTAACATATTTCAGATATTGTCATAATAGCATTAATGCTTTATTTAATTATTCAATATGTGGGTTTTATGCATTATAGGCTAATTGTAAATTATGTGTAATGTAATTTTGATAGATGAGAAATATTTGTTAAGTCCTTATTAAACCTGAAATGAGGCCATGAAATAAGAAATGTTTATTAATTATATTTATAGGTAATGTTAGTATATTTGAATTTTTAATCTAGTTGACTAGTTAACAACTTATACTTGAATTAGGTCTATAACATCTGCGTACAACTAATGCACTGCTTTTTATTTACCAAAAAGGTCTTGTAAAAATGGTGTGCTGACGCAGCGGACCCACATGGATAGTAACAACACTAATAATAATAATAAATAATAATAATAATAATAATAATGCATTTGTATTAGTCCTCTGTGGAATTTTGCACTTCCCATCCTCGCAAATACATCGGTTCAGGAGAATGAACCTTCAGACATGAATATGTTTGGAAGGAGTTTATTATGATGTAGCAAGTTGTATATTGTTAGGAAGATTGATCTTGGGCTTGGAGTCCAGGGGGCAGTGTCATGCCTGACTATTTTTTAGGGTGAAGTGAACCCCCCCCCTTGGAAACAAAAATGGGAAAAAAAAACAGAAGAAAGGGAAGCAGACTTGAAGGTGGAGATGGGGAGGGGGAGGGATGCCGGAAACAGAGAGCATGATGGGAGAGAAGGTATGTGGCAAATTAACACCTGCGTATACAACCGGATTGGACAGATACTAGTGTTTGAGTGAAGGGTTGTCCGAATGTTGCCTCTCCCGAAATTTGTCATTAACAAACACCGATAATAGCCGATAGCGGTAGCAGTTGCCAGTAGAAACATTTTGCTGTACTGCCCAACACCAGAATGTAGCAATGACGATTACTTTTACCTTACTTACTTTAAGGTGTTGGCTTTTAGCCGATGCTTTTACTCAGATAACCTTGCAGGGTAGGCTAAGCAAGATGTTTATGTGATGCTCTTCAGTAATATGAAAAAATACTTGAAGGTTAGGTCAGTTTTGTCATGTAAACTCAAAATATTACATGCTTTTCACCATTCAATCCACAGAAACTATATATATTTTCCCCCTGAATACCTAAAACATTTTGTTTCCCTCTGTGTCATTGTAATGAACAATTCCTTGATCAGATCCAAATGTCGTGTTTTTCCACGTAATCTTTTTCACCATGGAAAATGAAACGAAAATTAACTAGACGGGAACGCTCAGCCAACCTGAGGGAATGTGGTCTGCCTGTTGTAATATGTATATTCGCAGAGATCTCTCAGGCTATTCTTTATCTGTGTTTAACAGAGGAAGAGAGATTTCTCGGCATATCTGCAGCTGTCATAGAGGAATCCTGCAGGATTTTCTGCTGCGTGTAATTGGAACGTGGAATGTCATTAGACAATGGAAGTTTGGGTTTTTCCGAGCACACTTGTAGATATTTGGCCTTTATCTAATCCCGCCGGCTTCCTTGCCTATAAATCCCACAATTTCATTTGCTGCTCATTACAGCCGGGCTCTATCAATCACGCCATTTGTTTTGAATTCATTCAAAAGCGAACATGTCAGATGTATTGTATGAACGCTGGCCTTAAGGAGACAATGTTCGTTGGAAACAAAAGGAAGGAAGGAAGTGGGCACAAAAATGCTCGGACTCCTATCTCTTCACACACGTGGATCATTCAGCTCAGTAAAATTAGCTGCTATGAGCATGTTTTGCTCTTAACAAATAGCTGGTAAACATCTGCATTAAAGCAGCGATCTGCAGTTTAAATATGATCGGGTTGCGAGGCAACATATATCTGAATGTCCGAGGACAGACTGAAATTCTGTCACAGTGATTACTTTCCAAGCTCAGGGGCAAGAAAAAATGTTCTTGGTGAATGATTATGGGAGATTTCTTAGCTGTTTTTCATCAGTTCTTTAACAAAAGAAAAAGCTCCTATTTGACACATCTAAATGTAGTACTGTGACTTGACCTTTATTTCCTGGGTCTCTACCACACTACCTTTTGTGATCTGTAAGGTGGCTCTCCTTCTTATCTGTTTGTGGCCTGAAGTGTGCAAAATAGTCGCCGGCTCTCTCCTGTAGTACTGTGTGTGGCCTGTAAGGTTTAAAATAGTTACTCGCTCTCTTGTAGTATTTTGTGTGGGCTATAACATGTAGTCACTGGCTGTCCTGTTAGTATTGTATCTGGCCTGTAGAATGTAAAGAAGTCACTTGCTCTCTCCTGTAATACCGTGTTTGGCCTGTAGGGTATAAAATAGTTGCGTACAAAAGATGGCACAGCTCTGTGTACAGAAAATGTCTAAATAAAACTTCACTTTAGCTGCAGAATGGGAGTGGGGGAAAGAGCTGAATGAACAAACAGCTCTCACTCTGCCTCCTACACATGCCTTTGTTTTCATCCTTTCATTCTTTAGTTATTTCTGATAACAGTTGTTGATGTTTTGGGTGGTAAAGGCCCTCACAAGGGAGCCTGTGGAACGCAGATGCTCACAGCATGAACAGTCTTTTAAAAATGAAGAGGAGGGTCTTTTATTTTACACAGAAATGTGGGAATTCACGCAAGATGAGCTCCCGTCTCCAGTGTGTTTCTTTTCTCTTGGGTAAGCACTGCCGCGGAGAAGCAGTGCTGGACTTCTTCAGCTGTGCTCCGTAGATGTTTCTGCCTGATTTCACCTGGCTGCTAACCCCTCTCCCCTTCTCCCCGGCCCCGCTCAAATCACACTGCTGAAAGTATATGTTTTAGTAAATGGCGCTAGCCGGCTTTAGTCCCAGGTGAACATTTTAAATAGAGAGGCAGGGATTTGACCAGAGAGCTACTCCTCCTGCAGCAGGGCACTTCTCTGTCTCCCTGGCCGCACTGTGATTGGGCAGCCTCCCACAGGAGAGGCCAAAAGCGGGCAGACAGACTCCCGCAGGAGTGGCCGAAAGCAGCCAGCCTCACAGTGATTGGACAGACTCCCAAAGGAGTGGCCAAAATCAGCCACTTTCACAGGAGTGGTTGGAAGCAGCAAGCCTTACAGTGATTGGACAGACTCCCACAGGACTGGCCGAAAGAGGCCAGCCTCACAGCAATTGTTAGGATTCAGCACAGGAGTGGTTGAAAGTAGCCAGGGCAGGAGAACAGTTGGCTAATTGCATACCCTTGTGGCACTAATGAAACTATTAGGACTAATAGGCTAATAGAACTTATCTCATTCACACTTGGTCAACAGCTCAACAGTTGGTGTGGATGTATGTGACCGTGTGTGTGTGTGTGTGTGTGTGTGTGTGAGTGCATGTGTGTGCTTGGGCTTGTCTGTCTCTGTGCATCGGTATGAGTGAACATCTGTGTGTGTGTGTGTGTGTGTGTGTGTGTGTGTGTGTGTGTGTGTGTGTGTGTTTGTGTGTGTGTGTGTGTGTGTGTGTGT
Organism: Albula goreensis; assembly: GCA_022829145.1. Classification (NCBI taxonomy): domain Eukaryota; kingdom Metazoa; phylum Chordata; class Actinopteri; order Albuliformes; family Albulidae; genus Albula; species Albula goreensis. Next base: position 1,440,049 of record CM040746.1, read on the forward strand.
GTGTGTGTGTTTGACTGCATGTGTGTGTTTGGGCTTGTCTGTCTCCATGCATCGGTATGAGCGAACGTCTGTGTGTGTGCGTCTGTGTGTGTATTTGACATCCAACCCGAACTCTGCCATGTGACCTTTGATATATAATTTAAACATTATTGAGATGACTGGAAATGCCAGCGCTGGAGTGGAGCGCGCTCAGTGATTACCTGGAGTCACAGTGATGGGCCATCCTGAGGAGCGCTGCCCTGTCACCTGTCAGGAGATTATGTCATTATTTAGCTCCGCGCGAATGACTTCTTTCCAATTACACAAGCTCAATATGAGCCCCAGTGCTGAGCTGAAGTGGAGACCTTAACCTTTGCGCTCTGTACAGACAGCAGCTGTGCAGCTAACCAACAGTGTCCCCGCCATGGGGAGAGCATTTTACCCAGAAACTGATTCTGCTCCAGTTCCAGGCTGACTGCTCTCCAAGAATGTATAAAAAAAAGGCCAAAAATACACATTCTCAGTAAGTCAGGGCTAATATTGTATTATTGCATGACATTTTATTATTCATGCGGTGTTATGAATAAACATCATCAGTTGCTGTCATGAAGCTTGGACAGTGCATAACTACGCCTTCTAGATTTATGAGGAAGTGCATGGTTTTGTTATTATGGCACTGATGTGTGAATGTCAATCTGTGAGTGTCTAGCATCTTCTGAGGAACCTATTTTTCCATCTCTCCCTGCCAGTTTTATTCAACATGCTGCCTATATCCAGAAACGCAAAATAAAATGCTGCAGGAATTATGGGACGTAAGGGAAGAAATACCATAAACCACAGCCTGCACTGGAAGGTGTTCCACCAAGTACTGATAGGAGGCTGCTCTCAACCAATCACCTTCAGTTATCATTTACTCACTGCTGCTCTCAACCAATCATCATGAGATATCAGTGATGTGCTGTTGCTCTTGACCATTCACAATGAGTTATCATTTCCTCATTGCTTTTCTCAATCAATCACCTTGAGGTATTAGTTACTCACTGCTCTCAATCTGTCATTCTGATGATTTTCTGATGGAAAATATTTTGAATGGTTTATTTGAGTCAGTCAGTTTCAGCGTACAGTAACCCTATCCATTATGTGGTTCATTCAGTTCTGCTTGTCCAATTATTGCCTCTCTGCTTCGTCATTCTCTGCTTCCTTGTCATTGTTTACAGTTTAGTCACTGCTTTCACCAGCTAAATCTGAATCTTGTATGTTACATTATGTTACAGTATGTAATGTGTTACATTAAGCCAGCCCTCTCTTTGGGGGTTTTTGAATAGACTTAGGATGACAGACTGTTAAATTCACTACAAACCTTATAATGTGTTGTTTCGCAACGCTTTATAGCACTAAAACTTTTGACTTTATAGTACTAGATCAAATTCTTCTTCGTTGAATTCTGTGAGACGGTTTGATTTCTCTTTGCCTGTGTGTGTGTCTGTGTCTGTGTGTGTGTGAGATTGTGAGTGATTGTGATTGTGTGTGAGGAGAGTGTGGTTCAAAATTAAAATGCCGCACACATAACTTCTCATCAATATGTGCAGAAATATTGCTCTGTATTAGCATGTCTGGCGACGTGTTGCATTGTTGGGTTGAGCGCAGTGCGTATAACAAACAGCAGCAGGCTGTTTACTCTACTGGGAGAGAGTAATGAATGGGAGAACCTTAATGAAACATAATCGAATAATTCCACAGCAACACTATGCTCACCGTTTCTCCATTAATTCTGTTAATCAAATGTACCGCTATACTCTTCTTCTCATAATATCTTGATTCATTTGAATTACAAAACACATTTTCTCCTTTAAAGGTATGCAGACTCTGTTGATGTAACTACATTTTCTGCCCCTCTGAATTTCGCTCTAGTGAAATTAATGTAGCCATGTATTAATTTATTAAACAAAAAAACTCAACCGGCAGCTGCATTTTGAAGGCTTATTATAAGAATGTATTTAGCTTGAGAGAAAAAGAGTGATTTTAGAAGGATTATGGTGCATACGTGGAACGTTTATATGACCCTAGCTCCAGCGAGCTCTGTCTGTTTGTTCTCTGGGCTCTTGCCTGCATTCTGTTGTGGAAGAAAGAATCTCTCACTGGAAGGCCACATTCAGTGTCTTTCTTTGTGTGCGGATAGTTGATACATTTGCGTGCATAGCGCCACACTTCTGTCAGCAAGCATTCTTTACATAATCTTTCTTATCTCGCTCTTTTCTCACCAGATCTTGAAACAACTATTTGAAATCCTTAGCATTAATTCAATTCACTATTGTACAAAACATGCCATTTTTTTTTCAGCGGAACTGTTTTGCAAGTTCACTATGTCATATCACCATGTGAGGTCACAATAACCTCTAAACTGATAGCCATAATACAGTTAGCATAACAGGAAACATCTGCTGCTGCTATTTGAAATTCTTTTCAAAATCCTAAATGATAACAGGCAGGTTTTCTAGACTATTTTCTAGCCAAAAAAATCAGCGTTTCTTGTTCTGACATCTTTCACACTTCAAAATGATGGCAATGCACATGTATCCGCAACAGAGCATGGGCACAAAAGGTCCCACCCCTGGAGCTGGTGGTGATGTCACCATAGAAGGCGGAGATGGGTCTCTCCTCCACAACAGCTAGAAGCCATGTAATTCCGATACATCCATGTTACATCAGTGGGCTAAGATTCATGGAACAGTTTCTGGACCTCCCTGGTATGACGTAAGTCACATGGAATGGATCTTAGCCACTCCCCATTCTGAAGGAAATATGAAAGCTGATAGATTGTGTCCCTCAGCAGACGAATATAGGAAGATCCTGTGAATTCCGTCAAATGGTCTTCTGGACGCATTGTCCTAGAGTCGTTTTGTTATCATATTCTGTGACATGTGCAGTAAAGTGCATGGCAAGGTAATAGTCGTAGCAGTAGTCGTAGTAGTAGAAGTAGCACAGAGGTATAGCTGGTCGTAAGGTCTCAGATACTCTGCTCATTTTGAGGTTTGTCTTATAGCGCTGAGGTTGCGAAAGCACTGCCATCAGGCTATAAGTTGCTCTCAATAAATGCATCTGTTAAATGCTTAATTAATGTTCAAGCGGAAACAGAAACATTCTCTATTGCCTCATTTTGACAGAGGGAAATGTATGCAGTTCTATTTTCCTCACCAGCAACCTGAAAGTCCCTTTAGTACAGTAGACAAAGAGAATTTATGTCACTGACAACTTCCATTAGACTCTACCCTGCTAAGCTTTCAAGAGCCAAAATATCAATACTTAAAAATAAAAGTTGACACTTTTTTACATAAATATAGTGCGGCGCAGTGGCAGGCGTGGCCACTGAGCCAGGAAAACACAATGAAAATATCAACAGAAATGGCAAATGGTCTTTTATTTACCCCTTTCTAGGGACAAAGAAAAAAAAAAAAAATAGGGGTTTCAAAACAGAACCGAAAAGCAGGCACATCAACCAAATGCAACCAAAAATCCCAACAAAAACCCATCCTCTCTTACCCTTTTGTGCTGTACTTAAATAAAAGGCCTAAAGGAAGACAAGAGTTGAATATATGATGAATATAGGATGTTACAAAAGGCAGTGAATGGATTATTTAGGTGTTTAACGCCTATGGTAAAATGAAAGGGAAACCCCATTTCCTTGGCCAATACTTGACCTACTCACCGTCTATATTCCCTGCAGCAACTTCTTTCTCTTTGTTTTTTAGAGGGCTTAATCTATATTGCCGATTGAAACGCGACAGCATCATTTGAAAATGCTAATGAGAACTGATTTTGTGAGAACCCGCTAACAAACAGGTTTGTGGGATGCTGGTGGAATGTGCGCCGTGCAGGTTTAACTCTTGATATCCGGTTGCTCGCACACATTACTCATTTGTACAGAGGCATAGTGGGTCACATCATCTCAGACACACTTCTTATTGGGAGGGAGAAGGAGGGCATGCTCCAGACAAATTATTCATTGACAGAAGTGTAGCAGATCATATGCTGATTGGCATGACAGCGCCCCCTACAGGACTGGTGGTATTGGTAAAAATGTAAAGACAGAATTGTGCACTTGGGCTGTGTGAAGGCCATTGCCATGCACAAGATGCCTGTTTCTGTCAAAGTTGGCCAGACACTTTGGTGCACACTAGGTGGGATGACATGCCTACGAATTCTCTACGTGTAAACAGGTTCACATCAGGACAATACGCATAGGCAATGAGCAGCACAGAATGCAAGCAGCCAGGCTGTACCAGGCTGCTACTACACTGTTAAAAGAAAATATTTTCATACACTTTTCTCGTATCCTGAAAAACTAGACTTAGAGACTGGCAAAGAGGAAATGGTGTTATAATGGCTTTCAAATACTATGTGTCTATGTACTAAGTGGGTATAAAATATGCATATATATCCCATCATGCATTGTGCCATATATTAAATGAGCTGTTTGAATTTTAAATTGTTTATTGCCTTTAAATTTGTATCATTTTAAGTGAGGGGTTTATTTATCTGCACTTGCAAAATGAGCTCTCATAATTAATCTTGAAATGTCTTTTTGGTGATACAGCCTAATCTGCAAATCTCACATAATTGTACTTGCTATTATTTGCATATTATCCAGTATACAATATCAAGGATTGGTAAGTTTATTACAACAGGAAAATTGTAAATAAGCAGCTACGACACGACATAGTTCTGCATGTAGTTTATCATTTATTAATATGCTAAACTTACACATGAAAACACTTGTGTACATGCAGCCCCACACAGAATATGTTTATCATAAAAATGTTAAATCAGCTCTTTTGCAACAAATCCATTTTTTATTTCTTGAAACGAAATTTTTTTTTTTTTATTTTCTTTATTTCTTTTCTCTGGTTCTACCACAGAGATCACAGCATGTCAAATGAAAATGAAAAGCTAAAAAGAACACTCCATACATGTCTGCATGCTGGGTAATATGATTATTTGAAGTGTCCAATGAAGTGCTTAAAAATAATGAAATTATAAATGAATACACAATTAAAGAAACATTATATTACATACTATATTCTACTCGGCAAAATGTCCAACTCACATTTGAAACTGTCTGAGCTTCACAACTCAAGTCCCTGAAACCATTGTTATAACACTTTTTTCCTTCTTCATATTATTATTATTATTAATGAGAACTTATTCAGTAAGTACAGAATAGGCAATAACTTTCCAATGTAATGGTGTGATATAGTCACTTAATAATTGCTTTCAAGATGTACCTCAGGAATGCGCAGAGATTTAGTTTATCAATTACTTTTAATTGTTTTCAAGGGTGTTGTATTGATAGTTATAAAGTATAGTTTATTTGTCAGGGGTCAACAAATTATAAATGTATGTATTAGTCCTCTGGGCTACCAAAAGGCAACGTATGGTAGCCCAGACCAGGTTTGTGGTGGTCCATACAGGTCTGCTTGGTATACCCAAAAGAAACAACAACACAGCAACAAAATGCCTTCATAAATGGAATTAGACAAGTTTAGTGAACTATATTTTTATTGTTAACATTAGATAAACAAAGCTTAAATATCTAGCAGTCAACCAAGCTTAGAATTAGACTTCTCAAACAACTGTCTTCAATGGCTGGTATATCTTGAGAGAAGTTTAGTACTTGTATTGTAAGTTATTTTGCGCAATGACGCTACCAAAACAGCGGGACAAATTATGTGTTGGACGTAATAAAGGGGTAGGAGACTAACGCGGTAACATAGTTTGCTGGGCTTTCACCTTTTGAAACCTGGTAGCCCGGGCAGAAAATACGAACATCCTGGGTGTCCAGACTATCGATTTCTTCACCCCCTCTTCCTGTCAAAACTGATTCCATCAATTGAAATGGAAGGCCTATCATATAGGAGTGGTAGCACAACTTGGCCAGAGAGCTCAACCCAAAAGGAGTGTGAACTGACTGCCCGGTGCAGCTCTGCCGAGCGACTGCAGCGTGACCGTGCAGCTTATCCGGGCGACTGCGGCGTGACCGCGCAGCTCAGCTGAGGAGCTGCAGGGTGACCATGCAGCTCAGGAGGGTGACCGCAACATGATCACGCAGCTCACCTGGGGGACTTGCAGAGTGACTATGCAGTTTAGGAGGAGCTGTGGTTGGCTGCTTGTGCTGCTTGCCCGCCCCAAAATTTGGGCTTTCCTGAGTAAATGGAGAATATTAGAGCTATAAAAAGAACCTTCAGTTGCAATTGGGCAATCTAAATTTTGGAGGACAATTACATTAAAAACGGACAGAGTGACAGTGAAGAAAAAGGGGAAGGATAGAGAACGAGACAGTGGGGTCGCTGGGGAGGTGGGGGGGACACTTAATGTGCTTGAGGTATTAATAGCTCTTTCATGTAAACGGCTCTTTTTCACATCAAACATCAAAAAGATTTCTTCACGAGCTTCGTGCTGCCTCTTCTGAGATGACCACAAGACTTCCAGCGACAAAATGAAACAAGGGAGGCAAAGAGAAAGAGAAAACAAAAACAAGAAGGTCTGCCCGGGAATGCCACTGTCGCTGTGGAAAGGTTTCCTTGCAGGGGGTCTCCTAATTAATCTACTGCCAGAGAGGCCCGGCAACACTTCTGTAATGCAAAGCGCTGAGGCCTACTCCTCATGCCTATTAAAGCCAAAACTTTTCATCTAGCTTCCAAGGTTTGGGAAAATGCCTTCATTTTTCATAATCCGCTGGGCCTTATCCATATTTCATGAGGCAAGCTGGAGGTATGAAAGCCTATGAGACTAAGCCACTGCTGACTGTTTAGCCTCAGATTAAAATCACTCGCTTCATTGCTTCATAATTCCGTTCCTATTGATCGCGTCCCTACCAAATGCAAGTCAAGGATGTACTATACAAATTTTATCTCCTTCGTATTTTCTCCTCTCCTTCTTATTCGCCTGCTTCGTTTTTCGGAAGATTGCATTAAGACCGTCAGTCTCATTAGGCGTGAGAGATTTGACCGGTCTTCATTGCTGGCTCTTTTTCTTTGTGCAGCTGCTTGCACAGGCGGAGAATGGTAATAAGGCGTGCGTCTGGCCCATGTACCTCCAAACCTGCTGAGGAACGTCCAAACGGCATGATATGAATGATGCATTATACTCATTGTATCCCTGTTAACGTAACCCCATTCTAATTGCCAACATCTGCATAGGTGTCTTTTGACAGCATTATCCCAGCCTACAGGTTTCTAAATAGCGACATTTTCATTTCTAATTGTAACAGCTATGTGGTGATAATGATAACAAGGCTAAACAATCAAAACGCCATAAAAAAGGACATTTGCAATTCCGTTCCTTCATTGATTGATTGAGTGATCAGTTTATTATGTATTTGTTTTAGCTGAGGTGTTATTTATCGTGTGAGCAGGAAGTCATTGTTTAATTCAGGACCCGTTATACGAGAAAAGCTTGCGTGTTTTTAAGACAGCCAAGATGGATGGAAAAATAATTTGCTAAGAAGGGTATTTTGCGCCTAAAACATTGTCATTATTCTTTTATTTACAATACACTGATTCACAACATTAGGACTTTGTTTTCTTCTTTTGGTGATTTTAAGTCTTCAAATACATTGAACCATTTATTTTACATGAGAATGCAAAGAAAGAACTATTCATCCTTGCTTATTCACTGAACAAATCGGGGCGTCTTCTATTCAAGTTGTTTCGCGAGGCAAATGATCAACATTTCTATGAGAGCTGACTTTCATTTAAAATGCTTTGCCCGCACTCAGAATCAAAATACTTATTAATACTTCACAGAGAGTATATTTTACTCAAAAACACCTTCAACAGCAAATCGATGAAAGACTCAGTTTCATTTATATGTTTTACTCTGTTTATTATGTCATGGGAGGGTTTGATTCTGTTGGACTGAATTCCAGTGTTTGCTTCGGATGACTTGACGGGTTGGTTTAATCCAGGGGTAAATAGCAAACTGAAGTATCTCGTTGAATACCGGCTGTTTGCCTCAGATTTGTGGAGAAGCACAGACATATCAGTCTACTGAAGGGAACATTTTATACTGTAGATCCTGAGAGCTTGAAGGAAATGGATGCATTTTTTGCCACCTACAAGGTATATAACAATGAACAACATGCCTCAGAATTAAATAAAACTGTTTTTGATGCATGATGGTACCATTTAAAGTGATACTTTCTCAGGGAACATGAATGAACTGAAGGTTAATTAATTTAGTCCACAGTCTTTCAGTATCATGTCTTACATCTTGTTGTGATACAAAAATACATGATCACAAATTTACAATTGAATTAAATTATACACTCCACCTAATCCATATTTTTTTCCAAGACTGACTGAAAAGATCAGAAGAAATGTCCTTATAAATTATTTACCCTAATTATATTTTGTGATCCAGAAACCCCCGAAGAGAATATAAATTTATTTCAATTTAATTAATTAGATTTCTAAAAAGAATACCCACCCATTCACTGTCCTAATGGAAAAAACATTACAACAACTTTGTAATTTTTTTTTTTCCTCAGGATTGACTGAATAGATCAGGCAGTGAATTGGCGAATGTGGAATTTTAAATAAAGTTTTGTGTTTTGAAGGAACACAAGAATGAGGAAATGTAACTGAGAGTATTTAGACACAGCCATTTACAGCTGTACAAACACACATTTTTCATCCGTCTACATTTTATTTCTGTATATTCAGAATGCAGTACATTTTGGTTTACTAAGCTGTTGTGCAGTATGCTACTCTTCCAAATTGCATTTAGATTTTCTTATTCACAAGAATGTATACAGTACATTAGCATGCCAGGCAGAGATGATAAAAAGTTGATCAGTGGGATTACAAATGAAAACAATTACATTATACAACAGCATATTATTAAATACTTTAATCAGTGCCAGTGGAAGTATAGGTACATAAGTTTGAGTACATAGTGAGAGGTAGATTAAAATTTAATTGATTTAATTCATTTATTTAATAAGTGTTCCGTGTTAGAGAGGTCAGTACCTAATTTAAACAGTAAAACATTACTTACAGGAAGTAAAACCGCACTCACAGGAAGGATTATCCTCTACACTTACGCTGAGCTGTGGCTGCGCTCTGCACCACATGTAGAACACTCTTCCAATAATACCGGGAAAAACGCACTTTACAGTATGAAAATTTGCAGCGCACTTCAACATTACATACGGAGCACACCTGTCACCGTCGCTCGGGTCAGAGTATTTCTGACCTTACTTTATTATCATGGTGCATGTCAGAAATAACAAGAGAAAAAATAATTAGGGTAATGAGCTTGCCTCAGATAAATAAATAAATTAGTAGCTCTGCGTTTGCTAAGGTTATTTATGGTTGCCCTGTTCCTCACAATGATCTCTGGGAATGAAGAGCACATATAAGTATGCGTTGATGCATACTTATGCACCCAAGTATGTATAATTCAGTACTGCCTTCCTGAACATGAATACTTCAGTACTCAGTACCAAAGAACCTGAAAATGTATTGACCATTCAAAATTTTCTGTTGGTCCTCTCCCATTCTGTGCTTTCCATCAAACAAACAGGACATCAGAGTACAATTTTATAAGGCAATTGTGAAATCAGCGTATGTGTGCTGGCTGTAGTCTAGATGCTAAGGTAAATGACTGGAACCCCAGAGGTTGGTGGTTCAAGCCCCAGTCCAGCCACAGCAAGAACACCATTGCTGTTGGGCCCTTGAGCAAGGCCCTTAACCCCACATTGCTCCCAGGGGGGATTAGCCCTTGGTTAGCCTAATCAAATGTAAGTGACTTTGGATATTAATATGAGAATATGGCCATATCAATGCTTTATTATGTATGCTAAAAGAAGTATCATAGTGATATGATTATTTCAGAAAGAATATCCCATTCGAAAGTGTACATTTAGGTTTTAAATGTTTTTTTTTTTTGTTTTGGGGGGTTTGAATGAAGACAGCTATTTTTGGGTTGCCAGTTTGTGTCAAAACAGATGGTGTGAGATGGTGTAATGTGTAGATTATTTTTTAAAAAAAAGAAATCTGGCAACTGTATTTGTATGGAATAGACTAGATTGTTCCATTCATGATGACTTTTCATAATAAACTTTGAGGGCTGGAGAAATTATGAGAGTTTCCTGGGAGACAAAAAACAAAAGGTAGTACATCCTGGGAGGTAAAAGCCTGGGAAAATTTGGAGGAATGGCAGGTATGTATAGAGAGAGGACACAAAAAGACAAATTTCACACACTGAGCTGACAGATCAACAATTCACAAACACCCCACCCCCCTGCATAGCTTCACATCATCAAGTACTCTTGGAAAGTTCCACAGACAGCTGGATAAGTGAAATTGCACATTCATTTTCTTGTGTTTGGAAATAAATAAATACAGAGTGGGAAGGGAAGATGAATGGGTACAGACTAAAAGCACAAACATAAATTTTACTGTATTGATTCCATATCACTGCAGTAATGTTGCCCATGGTTTTGCTGCATTATCTATGTTTGGTATACACTGTATGTTTTATTTCTCTGAAAGCTGAAACATGTATAATCATCAATAAACTGTGAGTTATTACACCATTAATTGAAAAATTTGAGTTTCCTTCCAGATAGTGTAGCCAAACAGGCCCAGAGTAGGGTACCCTGTACGCACTGCAGCCTGCAGGGCCAGGGTAGAGTAGCCCTGCAGGCACTGTAGCCTGAAAGACCACGATAGAGAAACTTTTTAGGTACTGTGGCCTGCAGGACCAGGTTAGAGTAGCCCTGTATTCACTGCAGCCTGCAGAACCACAATAGAGTAGCTTTGTAGGTACTGTGGTCTGCAGGACTAGAGTAGAGTAGTTCTGTAGGCACTGCAGCCTGCAGGACTAGGGTGGAGTAGCTCTGCAGGCACTGTGACCCTACATGAGCAGGGTTCAGTGGCCCTGTAGGCACTGTGACCCTCCAGGATCAGGGTAGAGTAGCCCTGTAGGCACTGCAGCCTGCAGAATGACAGTAGAGTATCCCTGTAGGCACTGCAGCCTGCAGAACGACAGTAGAGTAGCTTTGTGGGTACTGCAGCCTGCAGAAACACGGTGGAGTAGCTTTGTGGGTACTGCAGCCTGCAGAACCACGGTAGAGTAGCTTTGTGGGTACTGCAGCCTGCAGAACGACAGTAGAGTAGCTTTGTGGGTACTGCAGCCTGCAGAACCACGGTAGAGTAGCTTTGTGGGTACTGCAGCCTGCAGAACCACGGTAGAGTAGCTTTGTGGGTACTGCAGCCTGCAGAACGACTTTGTGGGTAGAGGCTAGAACTTTGTGGGTACTGCAGCCAGCAGAACGACAGTAGAGTAGCTTTGTGGGTACTGCAGCCTGCAGAACCACGGTAGAGTAGCTTTGTGGGTACTGCTGCCTAGCAGAACCACAGTAGAGTAGCTTTGTGGGTACTGCAGACTGCAGAACCACGGTAGAGTAGCTTTGTGGGTACTGCTGTCTACAGAACCACAGTAGAGTAGCCCTGTAGGCACTGTGACTGTGGCCCTCCAGGACCAGGGTTCAATGGCCCTGCAGGCACTGTGACTCATTACAAAGAAGTCAGCTCAGGCAACATCAATATCCACCAACAGAGTAGAAAGCAAAGAAGAGAACTTGCAGAAAAAGAATTCATGAACCAAAGTATAAATTCTGGCTTTCAGCAGTTTGTATCTGTTAGAGATAATGGGATCCTACAAAGCTGACAAATATTTTCCTTTCTGTCAGAAACAAAACAAATTACCTGCATTAAAGATGTAACACCTGGCCAAGACACCAGTGAAAAAGCAGCAGGTACTTAACTCAAAGCGGCTCTCAGCACAGGAAACTCTTTCATACCCGCTACATATTAGCGTATCTCACAGTGTCGTATAGATGACATAATATTGTTGTTGTTTTTACTTCCTCTTTTTTTGAGGAGGCAGAGGAGGGGGAGGTGTAAAAAACTGAACGATGACCTGCCAGCCATTAAAACATTGCAAAGAGAATGCATTTATCGCCTGACGTTTGCATTAGCCTTCTGCCCCCCGACACATAAAAACAGCAGCTAAACGCACACTTTAGCACAGACTCACCGGAGAAATTAAACTGTTTAATATTGAATCACATTCAATTCACACACTGAATTGGTCGTGTGAAACCTAAGTGACACGAAAAGTATTTTGATTGATACGTATCTGTGACTAGTTGTGTCTGACTGGCATGCATTAGAATAAAGTACGCTATTATGACATCACTGTAACCCAGATTCCTAATGTTTGGCTTGTACCTTATTCTGCTTTCAGATGGGTCACTGTAAACAGTAGATGGCAAACAAGATTTCATTATTTTTAATGAGTATGAAGGCGAAATCTTTTGGACTTGGGGGATACTGCGGTCTGCCATTGAGGGTTTGAGTTCAGTTTTTTTTTCACTTTTGCTGTTTACTGTGGTAGATGTTAATTTTCGTGAAAAACAGCAGATAACAAAAAGTTATATATACATATGTAATCCTGTAGATACAATAGCCCTTTACGCCACAGCAGGCCCTGAATTCAGCCATAAATCAGGATGTAAACTAAAGCTTTTTAGCTTCCACTGCACTGGCCCTCGGTAACCTGCAGGAATTGATCCAACACCCAACTGTGTCTCCAGAACATTACGCCAAATATTAAAATGTTCCGTTTAATTACTGAGAATGGAACAAACTCAAGAATGTACCATGGCCCAGGGTCTTATTGTATGCCAACACACATGCCCACACACACTACACACACATCTTGAGTAAAGTAAACACACATACACACACATCTTGTAAATGTAAAATCCAAATGACACACACACACACACACTAAAGTAAACACACAAATGAACACATCCACACTCATACACAAACACACACACACACACCTGGAGTAAAAACATCCACACACACAGTAAACAACCAAACATACACAAATGAACACACTCTTCACACACATACACATTGAGTAAAAGTAAATGACACACACACACAGACCAGGAGTTAATGTAACATATGCGCACTCATAGACAACACACACAAACACACACACACACACACACACCCTGGGGTAAATGTAACAGATGCACACACACACACATCTTCAGTACAAGAAACAGACACACACAAACCAAAAACTTTATCATCACTCTAAGGTATATGTAGTTCAGAGGCAGGTTATGTTGGACAGAGTTAGCATATAAGAAAGTGGGTTATGAATATAAGAAGATAATACACACGGAGCAGCATGCCGTTCTCAGACAGAGCAGGGACTCCCATCTCTCCATCCCCCCTACCCCCCGGAGGCTTTTGAAGTGCACAGCGTGGAGTCGAAAATGATTCCAAAATCACTATCTACACAGGCAGGAACTGTGTCAAAACGCACTGGCAGTGCGTTCTGTCTCACAATGATAACACTGCTTTAAAAAAATTCCCTTTTTTGAAAAGGTACACACAACATCTAACACTTGCTTTTACTCCAGATTAATAGAAAAAGTATTTTTCGAGTGAGTGATAGAGTTGGGCCCAAAGTACCTGGATATTCATACTCAATCTGTGTTGTGATAGCGGTTTCCTAATCCAGGCTGCAGAAACCCAAGCAAATGGTGGTGTGGTGAAGGTCCTTGTGTCATACTAGGCGCTGACCCAGTGATGAACCCGCCCTGGGGTCAGGCTGGGTCCCAGACCGAACAGAACTTTGACAATAAGAACATGTCAGACCAGAACAGTAATCATTTTGGCTCAGTTAGCATATGGTAAAATCATGAAAATAATTCATGTTACTGCCTCTAAACAGCTACAAATGGTCCAGTTTGCTTCCTCTGCACAGGGAGTTCTTTGCCATTTTGAACAGAGGGTGTAGCCACTGATGCTAAAGCTATCTTAATTTAGCATCCAGATGGATACAACCCCACTGAAACTATTTCAAGTAAACTGATTCAGTCCTGTAGGCACATAAACAAATAAAAGCAGGCAGTGAAACTCTGCTGTACTGTGGGGAAAATAAATACTGACGAAAGAGGGAGGAATAGGCCATTTTTTAAACAAACATATCAAGCTGGTGTGTGCTTGGAACAGTCAAACAAGGTTCCCTGGGATAGCTTTTGTTATTTTCCAGAAAAGTACACATTGATTTAAAACTAAATTCAAGGTTAAATCACCAGTGTCACAAAAAAGCCTTATATCTGCATTAGCAATTACAGATTTTTTGTGTTTCATTCATCATTAGAAAGCTCATCAGTGACCCTGTGTCTAATGAGCTCTAGGCAAAATGTGAATAAAACATTTATTGCGAAGTAACAAAACAATCTGCTTTTTCTCATTCTCTGAGATGGTTTACTTCTGAGGATAACATTTGACAACACTGACAACATGTTAAGTATTCACTTACACGTAAACAACCCTTCTCATTCCAGGTGTCAGCGATGAGGTGACAGGTGATAGTAACGGAATAAAAGCATTTTAGCGTTCATGCTTGCGCACCTGTAGCCGCTGCGCTGTGATAGGACGAGGAGAGCATCGTTAGCGAATCAGAGAGGCTGCGCTCTCATTAACATTTATCAGAGCCGGTCTCTTCTCTCCTGTGGGATCGACTGTGATGGATCAGTCAATAACGCACTTTGATAAACATTGTCTCATCATTACATGATTAACGTGGATAATCTCAGATTAGGAGGAGCGCATTAACAGCATGCTAATGCAATCTGCTGACGAGGAAGGGAAAAAAACTCCTTTATTTTGATTATTTCTCTCATTGCTTGTTTTAATCTTCATTTCCGGTTTTGGGAGCTGGCAGAGGTGCGAGAGAAGTTAATTATGTGCGGTGCATTCATCAGCAGTGAGAGTCGTCTTGCTAACAGGCGCACGGTTCGTTCACCAGTGAGAGTCCTTTCTAACAGACGCACGGTTCGGTCACCAGTGAGAGTCCTTTCTAACAGACGCACGGTTCGTTCACCAGTGAGAGTCCTTTCTAACAGACGCACGGTTCGTTCACCAGTGAGAGTCCTGTCTAACAGATGCATAACGGTTCGTTCACCAGTGAGAGTCCTTCTAACAGACGCACGGTTCGTTCACCAGTGAGAGTTCTTTCTAACAGACACACGGTTCCTTCACCAGTGAGAGTCCTTTCTAACAGACGCACGGTTCGTTCACCAGTGAGAGTCCTCTCTAACAGATGCGCAGTTTGTTCACCAGTGAGCTCCCTCTCACCAGCAGACGTGTAACTCTTTCCGCAGTGAGCATCTTCTCAGTAATGTATGTGTGGCTCACTCAGCAGTAAGCATCCTCTCAAACAAGAGCGGCGGCTATCCTTTCGCTGTGCCTGATTGCTAAAATGGCATCCTTTACCAACACACTGTGACGCGGTGACATTTCAGACACATAAGCAAAGCTCAGGGAGTCATGGGAGGCAAAGTAGACATGACAGCGCTATAAAACACACGTGTTGACGAGACACCAGGCAGATCCCCCGAGGGACACTTTTAATTGTCAGGTTAACAAACTCATCACAAGTGTCAGCATTTATCACCAGAAACAGGGGCTGCTGTGTCTAGACCTGGCTGGCGTGCCGGCTCTGAAAATAAGTGGGGTCACACAGGCAATATGTTCACATTAATGTTATGGTTTTTCACAGCAATAAAATGCTTTTATACTTTCCGGGCTCTACTGAACTTACAGAGACTCCCATCCACCTCTGTGTTGAAGCAGATGAAAGTCCGATAAACTGCAGCAGGGGTAGAACAATCTTTTCTTGAAGGGTCACTGTGTTTGCGCATTGCTGGTTTTTGTTTCTGCCAATTATCGCGACTCAGTTAGCTGTTTAGCCATATACACCGATGCTGATGCCCTGGAGGATTAAGTGACAGTGAATCATTACAAATAATGACACTAGAGCGCTCTTCAGGTGTCTCTCTCGAGCAATAAATGTAGGTAAGACGTCAGAGTATGCAAACTATTGCGGTAATTAGATAATTAAGAGCAGACATGTGCAGAAAAGGCAGAGTCAGTTAAAAGCTCAGTAGGATAAAGTAAAACTGTTTTTTGTAAAGTCTATGCGATAACGGTTTTCTAAGAGAGCCACAATGAGGGGAAAAAAGTCTTATGACTTTGCAGTGTGGTATCCTCAGAATTTCATGGTACATGAATATATTTCTGTGTGTAAGATTTTATGGATTTTGATGTGTGAAAATATGTAATGGAGGCAGGATTAGCTTTCTGGGAATGCGGATGCAGTTGTGTTTTAATGCCCTCTGCAGCCCCTTCGAAGGTCATTTTCGTTCCTGTGCTTTAAATGCTGCTGGGTTCTCTCGGCAGCCAATAGGATGGAAGCATTCTGCATCATGGCACCAGACTTCACAACCTGCCTCCTGGTTGTAATCACTAAAGTTCTCCTGGTTTCAATCTTTCAGTCACATATGCTGGGTATTAGATTACATCACGGTCATTTAGCACATGCTCCTATCCAGCGCAATTTACAAAGTGGGAGAATATGGTACATTCACATTATTGATATGAGCAAAAGTGCCAAACCAGGCTAACAGCACTCTGAGACCAACTGTTTTGTATGCAACATCACTAAAACATCAGTGAAAGATGAACAGGCTAAAATACAAGCAAAAAAATGAATACAAACAATTGATTAACAAAAGAAAATATCTGCAATAAGAAGATCATACACTTACCATAACAACAATCTCAAAATTTAATTAGTTATTACTCATTCAGTCTGCAGAGGTGCGTTTTCGGCTGTGTTGGAAAATTGCCAAAAATTCTGCTTCATGGGGAAGTTTGTAAAGACATACGTCATTATACCCTTAAGTTTGCTTTAGGTTTTTCAGTGTTCACCGTTTTTAAAACGAACGTGTTCTTTTTAAATTGATTTTTAAAGAAATATTATACATAGACACCTATAGTAGAAACAGGATCAATAGCAGTCGTAGTAGTATCAGTAATGATGCTATCATTAGTACTCGTGGCGGTAGCAGAATTATTTTTATAATGATTTAATTTATAATTGTATAATATAACTATTTTTAGAGTAAAATTTTGTTGCACAAAATGATTTTCAGGATATATAAGACATGGAAACCACCCACATCATGATTTTTGTCCCCACAATGCTTTGCAGAATGCCTGCTGCGTTGTCTTGGAGACACTAGTGTCCTCTTGGTGTCTCAGGCTGCATGGATGGAGGCCAACTGACGTGCATAATGGTGGTGTTAAACAAGCACTCTTCCCTTGTTTCTGTGACAAGCTCTCTGACTTGATAAATTGTATTTTTAGAGTATTGTTTTGACAGTTTTTTTTTTTTTTTTGTCAAGAAATAGGATTCCTTTTAAACAACTCAATTTTTTAAAAATATACATTTCTGTTTTTCCAATCATTTCCTTCCTGGAGTTTCCTTCATATTTGCTGTCACGCTGGCTCGTTCTCGACAGGGTATTATCATATCAGAGACGAGAGGCCGCTGATGCTGGTGTGTGCAGAACTCACGCAAGCAAAGAGCTGTCAGAAGAAGCAGACCGAACCTCGCTGTGGCACCACTTCCTGTCCCCCCTCCCACAAACACGAGTGGGAGCTTTGCTTTTATTTCCTGTCAGGAACCAAATCCCTGAGGGAGCAGCAGACAGGCAAGCAGAAAGCAGCTGAAGTTTTTGCATTTTATTGGGGGGGCACAGTTTTGTATTAGTATTTGTCGAAATGACTAACATGAGCTCAACATAGACATTGGTGATTTGGTATGACGTCACTGCATCGATATTTTTGGCATGGATGTAGTTCCCAAAAGGAAAAAGAGTCTGTAAGAGGACTGATCCTTACTTAAAGTTATGAATCACAATTTAGGAAGAGTAGTAATGTGCTTTCAACACTTACAGGCTGCCAGAAAAGATCACAGCAGCCCATTTAAAAAAAAAAAAGAAATTAAAAAAAATTGGTATGAATTTGCGATTTTTCATTTGCATAATCTTTCAGTTTTTCACACAAATGTGAATCCTGAGATCAATGTTTCTGCAAATTTCAACAATGTGGGCAAATAAGTTTTTATGAATGTTTAATGCATGCAGTTGACTTAGAAGAAAGTGTCACTCCCAAGAGCTAGTATCATACTGAGAGTGGAAACTACGATGAAAAGCATAATCCACAAAGACTATGAGCAACTGTCTCTTGACACCGACATTCTGAGAACGCCAGAGCTATCGTCCCAAAACACATCACGGAGATTGTTTACCTTTAAAAACCTGTCAGTGTTCCTTACCTTGAATAATTGAGCAATATCAGTTGGAGGCATTTTATCACTTGAACATTTTAGCAGTAAAAGTATATCAATAGAGAAGTTACCATCATCTAATGGTCCATTTTTACCATCCTGAAATTATTCAGTTACGATCACTCCATTCACTTGAAGTTAAGAACTCAAGAGCACGTAAGGACAGGCCGTTCAACTCATCCAGTGTTGTCGCTCATCTGCAGTCTGCACTCTTAGAAAAAAGTACTTTCTAGCACCTTTAAAGGTTTTTCAATTGTCCTGCTGGGGAACCCTTTAAGGTTCATCTCGGACACAGATATATTTAAGGGGTTCTTTATATAACCCACAGAATAGGGTTCTACAGAGAACCTGTGAGTGAAACACATATCAAAGAAGAACCTTCAAGCAAGGAACCCTTTAGGAAAGAGCGTAGAGACCATCCAGAACTGTGTTGGTCCATTACCTGAACAGTCCACGGGTCTCTGCCTCAAACCATATGACCTGGCAACCTGTTCTAGGTAATGTCAACTCTAAATGTGGAAAAAAAAATAAAATACACTTGCATGGTGTACATTCATTTCATCATCATACAACATCATACTGGTTATTGTCATGTTGTCTGTTTTCCGGTGAGAGATGGGTTCTAAAGTAAATGCACCAGCAGAGCAATCTACATTTTACAGTAATCTGTGCCTCCCCTATTACACCATTTTCTTTCATCCTCTGATCCAAAATGGAGTATTTGCTGCTTTTCTGTCACCTGTCAGTGGGGTCATGTCTGCTCTGACTGTACACCGCGATTACTCGGCACACAATGGAGGCCATTTCCCTCGTAAATAGAAAAAGTGCCTGTAAGATAGATGGAGCCCAAGCCTGGGTATTCATGAATAAAAGTCCATTTTGCATTTTGTTTTCTCCTGAAAAGAATGCTGTCTTTTTTTGCCCAACAACCAGTCATTTGTTATGTTAGGTGTCTCTTCTTTTCCCCGTATGCATTTACGTGGGCTTACGAAAGTTGGAGAAATGAGCCCACATCTTCCAAAGCAGTTTCATCACTCTCAGCGACAATCTTCTCTTTTACCTTCACAGCACCCCTGAGAGATTCAAATGAAGTTAATTAAAATAATGTGGAAAAGTGCAAATAAGCAATCCGCATCTATGTATAGCGCCTCTGAGGAGTGCGAATGAAAGTGTGTGCCCTTCCACACGGAATTGTGTGCGCTTTGCTTCAGATGCAAAGTTTGGGATCCCCCCTTTTTTAAATGAATGGGACCACAGTGGGGACGGAGAGGTGGCAAAGAGGAGATAAAGCACAGGTATGACAGGAAGTCATGGGGCCTCCGACAGGAACGTAATAAATCTGCATTCGACGCTGGGCCTGTCAGCAGAAAACGTCTTCCGCTAGAGAGACTTGCCCCCTTTGTCACAGACATAAGCTTCGCCCAGCTTATCAAGCTGAACGCTGTGCACCCACGTATACCCAATCAGAGATGGAAGACTTCATTTAGTAAGGTCAGAGCCAATTGCTCTGCTTTTAATGGAGGCAGAGTCACCCGCTGTACAAAACTGATTAAAGCAGCAAAAAAAAGAACGTCGGTGCTTGCATTTTTGCCTCTACACCAGTATCACCAAACCGTAAAAAGAAGAAAAAAACGGTTTGGGAGAAAACACTTTCTTAAAAGCAAATATGTGTACTGCTGTCACAGTGCAATAACATAACTGAACAAGTTTTGAATTGTTTTTTCACGTAACAAATACAATTCTAATGAATTTTTAATAAACCTGCATAGTATTATAAGACCATTACTGCAAAGATACATGTGTTTTAAAGATAGCTTCCAGAAGAAATCCAGCAAAAATGCACAAACTGATGAGCTGGGGACATGAGTATATCTCTCTAAAACTCTTCTGCGGTTCTGAGAACCACAACTTATTAATGGAGACACGTCCTCACACCTCAATGCCGTGTTTCAGTCCTGCTGTGTAACACAGAGCTGCACGCAGGCGGGTTGAAACTCAATGGGAAAATACTTATCTAGACCTTTTCATTGTCAGTGTTTCGTCAGGCAGGATTGTTGGAAAGATCTTATCTGAGTTTTGTGTCCAAAGAAGTAAAGCTCAACAAAAAAAAGGGTGTCGTGATGGATCTTAGCACACCATCATTTCTCAGGCTACTGGATGTGATAAATAGCAGAATGAACTTTGAGATGAATCAAATGGGAGTTTAGAGGAAGCATTCAAGATATATTCACGGAAATGGCAAATCTATGTGCGGTGAATATTCCAATGTGTCCTAAATATATGTAAACTGGAGCAACGCTACGCACATAGTACTTACACAGCACTAGACACAGACAAACACAAACCAAGTGGTAGACTATTTATCTTGACTGACAGTTTCATCGGACAGGATTGTTGGAAAGACGCTACCTTAAATTTGCTTACCAATAAAGGGTAAACAACTGGCTATTAACACTTTTATCTAACCATTTTGGTTAGCATCCTGGGTGAGACTTGGGCATCCCACCCTCAAGAAAAGTATTTCAGTCTATTCAGATATATCAATGGATAAAATGCATGAACAAATAAAAACAGAAAGGACGATAGTTTTGCATCACAGAAAAAAGGTGTCAGCTTGGCGTGTTAATAATCCACAGTCTGGTGATGGTTGGCACCGCCTTCATGCCTGTGGAGAGTTTTCTTCCACAAAAAGAATTTTGTAACATCTCTCTTTTCTTTTGTTTCAAACCATCATTACTTGATGAATGTATCGTACGTGGGTGGCACCTGCCTGAAGGAAACTGCGATAGCTTAACAGGTCCCCTTCAGCATTAGTGGCCCTTACCAGGTTTGGTTCCTGCTGCTGGAGTGGTATATTTGCCCCTAAAGCTACTCCTGACCACAGCATAACCAGAGATAAAGGGAATAACGGCAGAACCTAAACATGTTCTATTACAATCCCTTCAGTAGCTATGCTTTCACACTCTCACTAACATTCCTTGAACACACAACATTTCCCTCCCTTGTTTTTCAAAAGCCATTTAGTATGCATGATGGATATTTATAAACCCTTCATTAATAATTTATAACGTCTTAGTTAACAGTTAATAAGAGCTTAATGAATCCTAACATGAAGAATTACTTAAGGAATGTTCTGTTAGAGGGGTGAGTCCTAAAGTTCTGTACTGTTGGAGTGCCTAGAGGTATGTTTTATATGTTTTGCGAAATGTATGGAAGTGAATTGGGAGTTGGATTGGATCTAAACGGACAGGTGCAAGATCCTGTTTATTTGGAGTGCAGAGCGAACAGAAATAGATTTTACCTCATACATGAAGATCACACCAGTGGTAAGGAAACTGTAGCGCATAAGATCTTTAAGTAAAGACATCATGTCATCCTTCCTGTTTGAGAATAGTGTGTTAGCCCAACCTTCATAGAGAATAAACATTTGCCTTACTTGTGTGCGTAGATCATTCAGGTGCATGAACAGAAAATGATTTCGTCAATGAGCCTGCCGCAAATAAGCAGTGTTCCCTAAGTAATACATAATGAATGTGTGATTGAACATTGATTGTAATAACCCAATGCCAATGTTTTTCATTTTAAAAAGTTTTGAAAAATTCAGTTGTAGATGATGAAAGCTATTGCAAATTTGAAATTATTGACTGTGCTTCTTGAGCAAATGTTGAATACATTAGATACATTTCAGCTGCTACTCAGTTGAACCAATCAAATAGCGACAGATTCTGTGGCTTATCCAGGGTTAATATACTAGGGTTCAGACAGATTATGACATATACGTTTATTGATGCCAAACCAGCACTAATTATCGCCATCTGTTTACTTGGCTAGAGTACTGCTGGTCTGGCACAAATATGTCGATATGGCGATGTCAGATTTAACCCTATTTTAATAACCCTGAGATTAACCAGGCTGGAACATAGAGTCCATACTCCTACAAAATAAACAAATCTGTACCTGAAACGGCAAAATGACCTCATATTGCCAATTTGAAACAGAATCTTTGATGCCATTAATAAAAAAAAAAATCTGAGGCATTAATTGAAATGATATGATTTATCTTAAAAGATTATATATTCCACTTTTTCGGTTTTATGTTTAAATGTCATCAACTTCAGCTATTTATCAGCTGGGAAATGCGAACGGATTTGTTTTTTTTTCCAAAGCACGTACTGTTGCATCTTGTACAGTTACAGGAAAATGTCTAACTCGCAGAACTAGAAATAAAGTAGATTCAGAAGTTTTTCAACCCTAAATAAATGCCTGCTTCTGCCTAACTGAATGGGTCCCATGGGGTTTTCTGTGCTGAATTCTGCACTGGGTTTTGTGGCAAATTTTCACTGTTTTTATTTGCTCATGTATAATTTCTTTTACATATATTGTATATGCAATGTGCGTCATTGAAATCACAAGATCCAAGCCTACATATTCCTACCTTTATTGAGCACTACACATAGTCCATAGAGGAGAGATTCTCAGTTGATAAAAGAACTGAAATCTTAAAAAGTACTGCATTTACAGAAAACTGTAGCTTTGGCATAAGAAGTAGATTTTGAGATGAATATATATTTATAGAATTTCTGTATTGTTGAAGAAAAATATCACAGTTGTGACTATGTACATTTTCAAACAAATTGGACTATATCACATACTGTGAGATTGGAAATAATTAGTTTGCTGTAAAACATTCAAATATAGTGGAAACATCATTAACAAAACCGTTTTAATCACAGAAAAGTAAGATTTCTGGAGAACCTTAGAGACATCCCCTCAGGCTGATCCAGTTTGATTACCGAGAGAAAGTACACAGTCTGTAACATCAGAGTGCAGAAGAGAGCCAAAATTTAGAGAGAATGAAAATCAGTGTTTCTGGAACATTCTGAATGCATCGGCATAGCCGTAGCATGTGGCATCACGGTGATGTTGAAGCACATGTCAGGCTGACCCGTAGGAATTTAAATCCCGGGAGATTTTCTTTTCTCTTTTGACAAGTTAACCTCAGCATGTTCTTGATTCTACAAAAAATTTACAAAGTGATAACTGCCATAGTTCAAATAATGATGCAGTTGGCGAATAAGTATTTGAAAAGCTACAAAATAGGTTTAATGAAATCTAATTTGTGAGGTTTGTTTCTACTTTCGTCTTGGAAAAGAGGTCAGCTCTCCTCATTTAAGCCACTGAACTCTGAGAAACACATTCATGATCACATCTACCAACATTATTTTTTTTAAAAAACTGAAACTTTGGCTACCTCTGGAGACAGGTGAAACGAATCTTAATGACAGGAGTAAGTGGAATTTTATCACTGTGAGTAAATCTGCGTTTTGTGAGACTGATCAACTTTAAAATAATGAACTAATAACAATGAATGCATCACAGTCCACTGTCAGCCCCGCCCAGCTACTTTCTCCCACAGACCCGGCAGGAAGTGACCTCACAAGGGACCCCAACTGCAGCTTGGATTCACACAATGGTGAAATGGCACCTGCCACACAATATACCCCTACCCGAATCCTAGTGCTGAAGGTTAGGTGTTCCATTAACACCCCAAATGCACAACCAGAGGCTACGGGTTCAGCTTCTGTATCCTTCTGCTGTTCTTTAGGCTGTGACGCTTACATTCAGTAGCTGTACTGAAACTTTTACACATGTAGTAGAAGAATAACATGTTTTCTGGAATCTGGACCTCACAGTCAGTCTCACAGTAAACATACTGGATGAGAAGAGTTGTTTAAGTTTTCCTCTAACCTTGCTTCAGGTCCTTTCTTTTTTCGCCATGGTGTTTTTTGGGTGCTGTGAAATTCATTGTCCCAGGGTCAGGTCCAGTTGTGCTGTAATATAAGTCTTGAGTATTGTGGTATTAAGAGTCCTACTCGGCCTCACAAGCGCAGTGATCCGTTTACTAAATCTGTAAATGTTTAGCTTTCATACTGTCATACTGAGATGCACTACACACTGTTGGTAAGTCAAAAATAAGCATCAAGATGTTAATTAGTGAAGATAACTACCTAATATTGAAAGTCTTTTACTGCCAACCATGGGAAAAGAGGTACTGGATGCTATATCCTGTTCACGGATAACAGAGAGATAACTCTGTGAAGCTGTGTCATGCTGAATGACCAACAGCTGAAGCAACACTACTGTGCTCTGTTTGCTCCAAATGCTATTTAAATGCTAAATGTACTTAAATTTGAAAAATAACTTGCCCTGCCTGGATCACGACAACACTATTATTATAAGATGTGTTCTAAATCAGCAAAGGTTATGAAGTGCTTGTGTTTTATTTTCATTGAGTTTCCTTTTTAATACATGCCAAGAACTAGTTTGTGTGTACATTCAGGTTTGCCGTGTTGCCTGGGAGATATATGTACTTCTGTTTCCACTGGACCAAATTAGGGATTCTTTGTTGACTGGTTTATCATTCGGTAAAAGCGCTCAAAACTACAACAACCTACAAAAGATCCCTGGAGTATATATTTTTTTTGGAGCAGTTGGTTTTTAATTCAATTTGGTCCATATGTTCTGGTGAAATCCTGTTCCTGAGAATGTGTTCGTAGTTTCTCACCAGAATCAGCTCACGCTTCTTCTCTCTCGCACTCCAATGAACCAGTTTACACCCCCCTCTCCTACACTCCATGGGGGGTTGGGGGGGGGGGGGCTTCTATTCAATCGTTCCATTTCCCATGTGGTTCAGCCACTACCCCAACCTGGAGAGACTCTTTCTCATTTTGGCCCGCTGTGAGGTTGTATCGTACTGCACAGCTGAAGCCGAGGCTGAAGCAACACTTCCACTGTGCTGTATATGCTCGTGAAGCAGCTTTGCTATCGTCCTCTTATTCTTGTGACTGACGAAGTTCTGACACCGTGTTCTACATGTTGAAGATTAATTAGCGGTGCTACTGTTATCTGTCCATTGTGAAGGCAGTGTTACCACTGTTCCCTGTATGCTGAAGCAGTGCTGCTTCTATATTTATTATTTTGAAGCTGAAGCAGTTTTGAACCCTCAGCCAATTGTAGTCCTCGCTTCACTAATCGCTCTATGGTTTCCTAATTATAGACTTACCTGCTTGGCTATGAGAACAGTCAATCAAATGTCGCCCAACCCCTTTTCCTGGCTAGGAATGCAGCCAATCACATGCTGATCGCTCCCTTTTCTGGCAAGGAGTACAGCCAATCATATCCTGACTTGCCCCTCCCCACTGCCTGTTTATAATTATATTGCAGCCCGCCTGCCTACCACACAACACTGTGCCCAAAACAACATTAAACTTTCCCTTTTTCCTTGATTTCAGGGAGAAGCTCATCTAAATTTTAAAAAAGCATCTCTCTACTACGAGACAGCAGCCCCCAGGAGATTCAGTCCTGCCCTGGAATTCAGATTCACTCAGAACACAAATCCTGTCAAACACAGGATTCAAATCTCCTCCATGCTGGTTATACAGGAAAGGTGCAATTACAGTATGCTCACTTAATTATGCCCTTAAAAGTGAGGAGAGTGGACCAGATTACCATGTGTAAACAGTAATGTAGACCAAAGGTCTTCAACACTTTTCAAGGCCCTTGGCTGATAGAGAGACGACGGATGGACCCCCTATTACATGTCATATAGAATTGTGTTGCTTATTAAACCAGGCCAGCAATAATACATACGGCCAATAATACAGGTGGCCTATAATGCCATATATAAAAATACTTTGTAATGGCGCACACAATGCTAAGCCATTAAAATAATAATTATCGACAGATTCATATAATTGTTTTCGTGAATCTGTCAATAATTTTGTAATTGTTTTTTGTAATTGTTGTAATTTTTTAATAAATAGGAAGATTTATCCTCACATATTATAGATTGCATTTTTGTTAATGTGTATTTTTGGATATATTTTAATTTTTGGAAGAAAAAGAAGTT
Organism: Albula goreensis; assembly: GCA_022829145.1. Classification (NCBI taxonomy): domain Eukaryota; kingdom Metazoa; phylum Chordata; class Actinopteri; order Albuliformes; family Albulidae; genus Albula; species Albula goreensis. The sequence goes on from CM040746.1 coordinate 1,466,231, forward strand.
CGGGATCAAATAATTTGGCGGACCCCCTGCAGTAACTCTGAGGACCCCCTGGGGGTCACAGACCCCCTTCTAGAGATCTCTGATGTAGACTGGAAGGCTGGAAGAAAGGGTGAATTTCATTGTCTGTTGTCAGTGCTTCAACCACTGTTTTGGTTGATTTATTTTTAATAGATATATTTGAAATATTTGAGATGGAGGAGCTTCTTTCATTTTTACTGGAAGTTCCCAGTTGTTTCTTACTGTTGACATTTCTGTACTGATATGTGCTTTTGCCAAAGATTTTCTGCTCTTTTTATATATTTATGGGGGGCCCTATGAGAAGCCCTTTAGAATAGTATATATATGGCTATTAAGCAATGAGACTAATGCTGTAATTCAATTAAATGAAGAAAACAAATGATTTGGCAGTCATTTTGTTCAATCTCACCATTGATGCGTTGGCCATCTCATTGGTGCGTTGCTCGATTTTTAAACAGACCTTTTGTACAACACGTCAGAAAAACACGTCAACTTCAAGTGTGTAACGGCGAACTGAAGACGCAAGCAGGTTGAAGCTTTCAGGGGTTGTTTATGCTTGCCCATTGGTCAACGTATACCATGTGGTTCATGCATACGGGTTGTGGTTCGACTTAGATAAGCCCAGTCTCATTGTCTAATAGCCACACCTGGTATTGCAGACAAAAGTGTACAGTACACACACACACATGGATACACACATGTACACTGCGGGCACATACACACAAGCGCCTACGCACACCTACTCCAAATTACCATTAAATAAAAAACACAAGTTTTTTTCTAAAGACTGATTAAAACTTCATGTGAAACCTGTTTCATATGATATATTTAATTATGGATCAAATTTATGTTGTATGACTGAACAGATAAAATCTATTTAGATAATAACAACAAATGTAGCAATGTATCATTAACAGATAATTAAATGATGTCAAATATAATTAAAATATATAGGGAAACTTGTCATGAGATATATTTAATTATCAATCACATTTATGGAGTTTTTATTTTAGTTTTATTTTATGTACCTATTGTATTTATGTAACTTGATGTCACTGATGCTGTTATATGCTGTACCCCAAACCACAAAAAAGTCACTTTGTGTAGTATGAATAAACAGATAAAATCTATTTAGACAGAAGCAACAAATGTCACAAGCAATAGTTATTAAAATATGTAGAAGAAAATATAATATAATAGATCAACAGTAAAGGCTAAAGTGAAGATCAGATAGCTACTATATTCAGCAGGCGCTTGACAGTTTCAAATGAATTAAAGCCAAAACATTTTGATGATCTGAATTTCAGATAAAGTACAGTGAATCAGGGCAGCCTGTAGTCTAGTGGCTAAGGTACATGACTGGAACCCTGAGGTTGGTGGTCCAAGTCCCAGTCCAGCCACAGTAAGAACACCATTGCTGTTGGGCCCCTGAGCAAGGCCCTTAACCCCACATTGCTCCCAGGGGGGATTGGCCCTTGGTTAGTCTAATCAACTGTAAGTCGCTTTGGATAAAAGTGTCAGTTAAATAACTATAATGAATATTGGTAGCAGGTGTGCTATAATGCAATGACATATCTATTTTTTATTCTAGTTTAGTGTGCCATCATTCTCAAGTCTTTGTGTTTATTGTCTGTGATGATCACTTTTGAGGAAAGTAAAAAAAAGGAAAATTTCATGCCTTGTTTTTTTTTCAAATTATCAAAAACTTTTTATTATAAAACTCATTAAAGCCTGTATTGCATTGATCTTGTATTGCATGCTCTCACAAGAGATGTAACTGTTACTTCAATCTCCCTCCCTCTGAATTCTCATTTTTAATTTGTGTTGACCTAATGCAATCGCTCTCATTTTATTTTCCAGATTTAACTCTTGATTTAATTTATATCAGAGTTAACTTGGTCATTTAATTCATTGTCCATTCCTAAAGTTCCCCTGGTAAAAAATATATTTATTCTGTTCCATTATGGTTTTAAATATTCCTCAAGAAATTGCATTACATTATATTATAAGCATTTATAAGACACTCTTATCCAGAAAAAAATGAGCCCTGAAACTAAGTTTATGGTTGCCTAGTTTCCAGTTACATTCCCAATTAATTTGAACGGAAAGAGATCTGAAAGAATAGTGTGATACAGGTACTGCACCCCAAAAAGATCAAGGGTTCTCTGTCTGTCAAACTGGTACTGTCTCTCGGCATGTGGTCCCCGATGCTACCCTCCTTAGCTAGTTTGATATGATAATCATTTAATATCTTGTTATAATTCTCTGTGCCTTAAAAAAGGAAGCGCTAAGCGAACGGCTTGCCCTGCATGAGGTAAGCAGCTCTCCGGCATACCTACACAACACACCTGTCTGATTCCGATTTGACGTTGCAACCGAATCAAGGCAAAGTCGTTGCGGGTTATTGAATAATTTATTTCCCTGTAGAATAATTACATTGTGCTACTACAGCAGAAAGTACAGGATGTTCATATTAGGTTTAAAGTCATGAATCAGGATCGTCACATCTGAAACCCCAGACGTCAAATTAATATCCGTCTCCTGGCTGCCGTCTTTTAAAACACAGTGTACGGTTGAATCAAACGGCATGAAATTAGAATTTCCCGCTGCGCGATAACTGCCACGCCGCTGCTGCCGGGCGCACCCAGTTGTCGTGCTGTGGTGACCGATCCAACGCTCAGCGCCTCTACTTTAAAACAGACCTGACACCTCAGTGGGCCGTGTCAAGCTCTGGCTGTGTACAGACACAAGCTGCACCTACACTGTTTCGTCCATACTGCACATCATCACGCAAACTATTCACTCGGACAAAAAAAAAACAAAAAAAAACGTAAGCACAGAGATATTACTTTCTAATTGTCAAACCTACAGTGTCTCACTCCACCCCTGACCTCAAGCACTGTCACTTCTAATTAATCAGGTTTGACTGAGCTGTTAATATGCTGCCCGGGCCTGCCGCTGCTGTTTGGGGCTTTCATGCATTTTAAACGCCGTTTCCTCAGCTGCACTCCACAGCTATACTGTCAGAACGGGGGACGTTACAGTACGACGTTCAAATACAGCTTCTTTGTCTAAGTTTTTATTCACCTTTTTTGGCAATTAAAAATTTAGTTTTGGGTAAATTGAACTGTATTTTTAACAAAGAGAATGAGTAATGATATGTTTTGTGTTCGCTTGTGAAGTAGATTAGCTGGAAGAAACATGTACCCTTCTGTTAAATTTATCTCATAGCTGCTCAGAATTGTGAGTTTCTCCAGTCTATGACCTCAGAGCTGCAGAGCTGGGACTCTCTGCAGTCTATGACCTCAGAGCTGCGCAGAGCTGGGACTCTCTGCAGTCTATGACCTCAGAGCTGTGCAGAGCTGGGACTCTCTCCAGTCTATGACCTCAGAGCTGTGCAGAGCTGGGACTCTCTGCAGTCTATGACCTCAGAGCTGTGCAGAGCTGGGACTCTCTGCAGGCTGTGACCTCAGAGCTGTGCAGAGCTGGGACTCTCTGCAGGCTGTGACCTCAGAGCTGTGCAGAGCTGGGACTCTCTGCAGTCTATGACCTCAGAGCTGTGCAGAGCTGGGACTCTCTGCAGTTTATGACCTCAGAGCTGCGCAGAGCTGGGACTCTCTGCAGGCTGTGATCTCAGAGCTGTGCAGAGCTGGGACTCTCTGCAGTCTATGACCTCAGAGCTGTGCAGAGCTGGGACTCTCTGCAGTCTATGACCTCAGAGCTGTGCAGAGCTGGGACTCTCTGCAGTTTATGACCTCAGAGCTGCGCAGAGCTGGGACTCTCTGCAGTCTATGACCTCAGAGCTGTGCAGAGCTGGGACTCTCTGCAGGCTGTGATCTCAGAGCTGTGCAGAGCTGGGACTCTCTGCAGTCTATGACCTCAGAGCTGTGCAGAGCTGGGACTCTCTGCAGTCAATGACCTCAGAGCTGTGCAGAGCTGGGACTCTCTGCAGGCTGTGATCTCAGAGCTGTGCAGAGCTGGGACTCTCTGCAGTCTATGACCTCAGAGCTGTGCAGAGCTGGGACTCTCTGCAGTCTATGACCTCAGAGCTGCGCAGAGCTGGGACTCTCTGCAGTCTATGACCTCAGAACTGCGCAGAGCTGGGAATCTGGATTGTCAGAATCACAGCAGGAAATGGCAGAAGGAGAAGCTAAGAGCAGAATAAACTGGGATGGGAATCAGCAACCCTTGGAGAGGCACACATAGTGCATTTCGCATTCATTAGCGAATCACAGCTAAGGTAAAGAAATGAGTTTAATTCCTGTGCATATTGAGTATAGCAGTGAACACATTCAATGACACCGTGGTCTAATATCTGTGCTGTCATTAAAAAGAAAAAGAGCAGATTCACATTATTCTGCAAACATACACAATATCTGTCAAGTATTCACTGTGCTTTATGTTTCCATGTTTCTCACAGCTAGATGATAGTATATTCAGTACATATTCAGTATTTGGTACATGGCTAATAATAGAATATTCTGTTTCTGGGTGTTCAATGCAGCTGAATAGCCGTTTCAGAATCACTGATGCCTTCCATAAAGGTTTCAAAGAGTTATAATAAAATTTTTTAACCTGGGGACTTGTTAAATTTCATCTTCCACACATACATTTTCAGGTTTTGCACCAGTATTGCACCAAGCATCTGTTAGGGTATGCAAGACTTTGAAAACAAGTGTGTCTGTAAAAAATGCAAGCCGAAAAGACGTCACAATTTTGGGTAACCTTGGTTACCGTTCGCATGATTGTGTTTCCTCATAGACACTGGGCTAAGTATGATAAATGCTGATTCTAGCCATATAATCCAACGCTTATAGATACTTGAACCTGCAAAATTATTTATAAATCATATAAAATAAATACTATACTACTTTATATTTAGTTAGGGCAGGCACACCATCCACCAAGTTACAGGTTGGCTCATATGGATATAGCCCTGGAGCCCAGAAAGTTTAGAAGAAAAATATAATTATCAAAATAAGTTGTTCAGTTCATGGGTTCACTCTATTTACAAAGTAAATTTTGATGTTTTTCCTTAATGTTTTACAAGTCAAATTTAAGTATGGAACTCACCAAATCTTCACGTTTCCGGCGGCAATAACAGCTGACTCCACCCTTCCGACCTTCGTCCAGTTTGTGAGTATTGGTTGCTATGCAGTTTATAACATTGTATTTCTCTGTCACTGAGGTCAATTACTTAATGGAATACAGTGGCAAGCAGCGCCAGCTCTTATACAGTAGCGCTGGTTTGACGCACTCTTGCCCTCCTGGCTTGAAGTAATAGATTGGATAAAAACAGGATGTTTTTCACAAGCCATAATTGCACACTAAAATTATAATTTGCAATTATGTTGCTATGGAACGGTTGTTTAAAAATAGAGGCTGTTGCTTACATGTAGTCTGTCCTGAATGATTTTAATGAGTTTCCAACCACTGCCTCTCTTAAGATATTGCAGTTCTGCGGAGAATGATTTTAGTGTGCTTTGGCAGTCCATTTTACCAGCAAAATCAACCTGACAGCCAGTGTGTTATCAGAATCATAACCCATAAATTCAACTCAGACACTGTCTGTAACTCTTCCAAACTGCATAAAAAACATATCTAATCTCATTTACTCGCAGTGTTTCATTTGTTGCTGCTTCCTGCATGATGAGGCGTTGTGGAGAATAACGATGTGATGACACCGCAGCGGTGTGTCTCCTCAAAATGACACATAAAATTTGCAAGTGCAAATTTTTTGCTTTTCCATTTCAGTGACTGCCTAAAATGCAGTGTGCAGTCAATAATACCACAACCCATATTTTCCCTTGCAGAGCGGAACTGCTGCAATTTTAATTGATGCTTTGGGTTATATTTAATACATTAACAATGAAAACAGTAAACATGGTATTGATTGTGTGTGTGCGTGCATGTGTGTATTAACTTGGCTAGATTGCATTCAGCCTATGTGCTAGCTTGATCGTTTCCTTGTCTGGATAACTTCTGAATTAGCTTGAGTTAACTGCTATGCCACTGTTTTCAAATAACTCCTGGGCATATCCACAACACATTGTTGCCCATTTAATGTCATTAATATTTTATTGTCACTATATTAAGCAGACAGCTGGGCTGTCTGCACTGTGCTGTGTCTTGATATGTAATTTCCGCTAATGCCAACACTTTTTCATTGGTGTTTTAATACACATGGTACTGGTATTGGCTTTAATACACATGGCATATGTTAGTGGATTCTTTGTTAATTGTTTTTTTGTCTATATAACCTTGTTTTCTAACGATTAAGTGCATCCTCATAATGCATTCGTAATGCAGTCACAGCATTTTTACAAAACGACTTTACAAAGAAAAGTTCAGTCGCCAATGACGAGGTTTATTAAAGGTATGGCTTCAGCAGGTAATTAAAAAAGTTTGGAAATACTTTTATGATTTTTTTGCGTGTTAGGATGGAGAACCGCACCCTCATAACACATTCATAATGCAGTCACAACACATTCATAAGCAGTCCATAAGATTACATGACAGCGTCATAAAGCATGAATAATGCTTTCCTTAAACATTACATAAGAGCTTCAGAATGTATTAATAATGAACCGTCATACTGTATTCATAAGCCTGACATTACAAATTAAAAGTGTACTTTTAATACTTTATCGTACATGATGTATAGCATGCTGTAGAATGGTTTTGTATTGAGAACTTCAACATAAATATAATATAAATAATTATAAATCATTCATGTGTGATTTATAAGACCCACAAAAACACACTGTGCATGCTTCATGTCATCTCTCAATACTGGCATTAGAGGTTTGGCAGAATAACTGCAAAGACGAAAAAAGTGTATGTCTCATATTGTCATGTGATTCATTTTGACCAGACTGTAATCATAATGTCTGCAGTAATAGCAGTTCAGATTAAAATGTGATCAGGAGATAAAAACACCCATTTAAACTCTTACAGTACCCTTCTTATTTGACCCTAGTGACCGAGGCATGCTTTTTGATAAAGTAATTGCTGTGCCCATCAGTAGCACAGCTAACGTTAATTATTGAAAATCAGCAAAACAGACTGGCTTGGTGTTTGCAATATATTTGATTATTATTATTATTATTATTATTATTATTATTATTGTTATTTAAAGATGTTTAACTTCTTTTGTGATAAATTTTAATGATTTTTTTGTGTTTGTAGTGGCTCACTTTGTAGTGCGGTTTAGTTGAGAGACAACTATGACTAAAATGATAACTATGAAGGAGAAATAGAGTAGCTTTAACAAGTGGATTATCATGTTGACATGAGCTTTGGAGTGAAAATCCCTTTTCATTCAAAGTAATGAAGTGCTGAAATAGCATCACTATATTCCAGGTAGAGCACAAAGGCCACAGATATATACGGCTACATTTGACTATGGGAATCTTTTATTTAATTGCCAATTTATTTTTGCTCTGTAATAAACATCAATCAATGATGAGGTACAAACCTTCGACACTTCCATACCATGAAAATCCACTGTCAAAAAAGTCTGGCAAAACCCAGTTACCTCAAATATAAATATTACAATCAAATATAAACGTGATGTAAAACTACTGGCAGTTGTCTTGATAAAAGGGGTGGTCCATCACCTGGTGTGTGGTTCTGGTTTTTCACTTGCATGGGATGCTGTTTTATGTCGATGCCATAGTTTCACAGCACAGCCAAAGACAATGTGCACAGCTTTGTAGATACAGTCTGTGAGAAACAGGGACAGAAAAAAAAAGCTTTCCTCATGGGAGAAAACCCTGAATTCACAAGCTTTATCCTTAGGAATTCTGTCCACATTCAATCCCAAACTTTCTCTTTGGCCCACTGTTTACCCAGAGGGCTCGGTTCTGTAATATTTGCTGATGAGGCTGAAGAAATAGGCTACATAAACTGTGGGAAAATGAGTCTCTCCCTTTGAACAACAAGCTCGTTAAAAAGCGCAGCGCTGTGCTAGTGCTCCATATATTTATTTTCCATAAAAATCATCTCTCCGCACACCCCGTTGATTCTGCTGTGACCTTGTGCGAGTTGACGGGGAAGCGAACGCGGGCCGGGTTGGGGGCTGAATTAGAGACCTTGCACTTTAAAAGAAACAAAGGCGAAGAAAAAAAAAAGAACAACATGGAGGCTTGCTTTTAAAAATAAGCAGGGGAAAAAAAACACCCTTTCACTTAGTGGGGTGCGCTGACCCAGAAAATCAATCAGCACCATGGCGGCAGATTTCCTACTGCAGAACAGGTACTGGAGTCTGCAGTGTTGTGGGGGGGCATTGAGGTGACTCAGCCCTGCTACAGAAGATGGCCTATGTGCTTTAATGGAATTACTGCAACTAATTTACTCAGAAGTCTCCACGCTGGTTCTCTCTGGCCTCTGCAGGGACCCTGTTTCTTAGTCACTACACTGGGTCTCTCTGTCTGTTTGGGCCCTGTCTCTCGGTCTCTGTGCTGGGTCTATCTCTGTCTGTTTGGGCCCTGTCTCTCGGTCTCTGTGCTGGGTCTATCTCTGTCTGTTTGGGCCCTGTCTCTCAGTCTCTGTGCTGGGTCTATCTCTGTCTGTTTGGGCCCTGTCTCTCAGTCTCTGTGCTGGGTCTATCTCTGTCTGTTTGGGCCCTGTTTCTCAGTCTCTGTGCTGGGTCTATCTCTGTCATTTTGGGCCCTGTCTCTCAGTCTCTGTGCTGGGTCTATCTCTGTCTGTTTGGGCCCTGTCTCTCAGTCTCTGTGCTGGGTCTATCTCTGTCTGTTTGGGCCCTGTCTCTCAGTCTCTGTGCTGGGTCTATCTCTGTCTGTTTGGGCCCTGTCTCTCAGTCTCTGTGCTGGGTCTATCTCTGTCTGTTTGGGCCCTGTCTCTCAGTCTCTGTGCTGGGTTTATCTCTGTCTGTTTGGGCCCTGTCTCTCAGTCTCTGTGCTGGGTCTATCTCTGTCTGTTTGGGCCCTGTCTCTCAGTCTCTGTGCTGGGTCTATCTCTGTCTGTTTGTGCCCTGTCTCTCAGTCTCTGTGCTGGGTCTATCTCTGTCTGTTTGGGCCCTGTCTCTCAGTCTCTGAAAAACTGACCCTCAAATGCATACAACCACATGTATGCATTCATACACTCACTTTACCACATACAGATATAAACTCACAAACTTATCCTCACACACTCCCAAAACTCACACAAACACCTACACACATGCATCCACACACTCACCTTCGCACACTTACACACATACAATCAAACAAATCAAACACACACTCACATGCATACAACCACACACTTACCCCCACACAGTCACATACACACACACACACACACACACACACACACACACACACACACACAGACACACACACACTCATTCTTTGATGAAGCTGCAGTGGGTTCTCTGTAATGCATTTTGATTGACAGCCATAAACACACACACACACTCATTCTTTGATGAAGCTGCAGTGAGGTCACTGTGATGTATTTTGATTGACAGCCATAATCTCTGTATACAGTTGTCTGGAGCGTGTTTCATCATGATTGTTTTGCATTGGTAAATATTGAACATTAATAAGCACTTATTGATGTCAGAATCGGCAGCATCAGATCCTGAATGCGTTCCAGAGATATGCGTAATGTCAACCATGTTTGCTTGCCTTCTATGTCATTCCCACAATGCATCAGTGTGAGGGAGGGTCAACCTGCTCAGAGGAGCAAATCGTTCTCACAAACTCCACAGCATTACTGAGCACATTTACAATACATTTACAACTGAATATATTCATTTTGAATAATAATCAAACGTTTTCCCTGTAGTCACTTCCCTTTAAGCATTTATGTGCATCATGTATTTTCTCTTAAGTTTGCACTTACATTTTGAACAGCTCATGAATTAGCATAAAAGTTAAACCAAAATTACCTAGTTTTGCCTAAAAAATACGATTGAGAAGAATGGATGTTCTCGCACTCTCCCAAGAGATAGCATATGAATAAGGTGCCAATACTAACACTTCAGCAACGGACACATAGAACAGGGAATGATAATATTTGAGAAGAGATGAAGAGAAAGCTTTGTTTTTTTTTGTTTTTGAAGTTACTTTGAAAGATTCACAGCTATGCTAGTCTCTGGAGACAGCTTGAATCACAATGAAAGAGTGTGGACTGAAATGTGTTAAGCGATCGATCTTCCTCTTGACAAAAGTGAGCAAAAACAAGACAAATTTGCATGCCTCCCGCTGTACGAAATTCACACGACACCTGCATGTCAAAAGCAAGTGGCGGTGAGGAAGACAGCAGATCTCAAGAACGAATCAAACAAGGACAGACTCCAAATGGGCTCCGCCCTCTCATTTTCGTTTATTTTTAAATCTCTTCAGCGATGGCACTTTAACAATTCAAAAAAGCAACTCGGTCTCCTTTTCCCATGATGCACCGCTGATTTTAGGGGAGTTCTGTGAAGCAGAGATTTGGCTGATCGTTATCGTGTCACCTGTTTTAAGCTTCCCTCGTTCCTCCCCGCATGCTCATCTCCACCTCTCCATCTGCTCTTTTCTTTTTATCTGTGATGCTCCCTACGGCTAAAGGGTGGGAGAGGTTTACCAATTAAGTCTTCACAGCCAAGATGCCACTTGAGCAAAATTAGCAAATTAGAGTGCATTTCAAAAGTGACACACTTCATATTTCAATAAAATTTCTGGAAATGTCCTCATTCTTGTGGGTTCTCCTGAGGAAATTTCAAAAGTTAAACGCTTTATATTTCAATAAAATTTCTTGAAATGTCCCCATTCTTGTCGGTTCTCTGAGGAAAAAAAAATATTAAAAGAGTGGAAATGCCTCAGAAATGTAATGTACAGCTAAAGTGCTTCGGTGGTCACGCGGCTAAATTCAATCAAACACACAACTTTACTGGGCTAGATTTACTCAGGAATAGTTGCTGCAAAAAACGTTTTCTAGATAGTGACTCTTGCAGTTGCAAACACAGACGCGCTAACAATCTATTTACCAAGAATCACTCTAATTATGTAATAAAAAAAAAACATTTTCATCCACAATTGACCGAACAGAGAAGACCGCAAAAGGGTCAGAAACAACATAAGTTATACAAACAACATAACACATCCAGATTTCAGTAAGAAATGGATATGAAGCAACGAGGCACAAGTAGTGAGGGAACCACAGGAAAAAGAAAACTCAAAATTAAAGTCCATGGATCTCATTTATAAACCTATGCATACTTTGGTACCTAAACACAAAGGTTTGTAAAACTTGCGTACGCAACACATACGCATGTCTCCTTATAAATCACAACTAATCGTACAACTGTACAACCACCACATGCTGAAACAGCCACATTTAAGCATACACGGTGCTCTGGAAGTTGAAATCAATTAAGCGAGATCTATAAATAATGTGCAGGACAGAGCAATAATTTTTACTTTTAAACACAACAGTGGCAGTGAATAGGGGAAAAAGTAACTTCTCAGAATGCAAAATCAAAGCTTTATTCTCCTTAATAGATCTTAGACAAAATATAGTTTCAGGCGGCCACGACTCCAGGGTAAGACAAAAAATCTTGCACGGCAGGAGGTTACCGCGGTTGTGAATTTCTCAGGTATAGAGAGCCATACACTAAGACTGAAATCAAGAAAAAATGGTGCAACATCAAGGTTGAGGCAAACAGACGTTTACTTGCCCAACTGCAAGTGTAGGAGCGACAGGCGGCGGTATGGGGGTGGCACCACTGAGCTCCCCCGATGTGCGGCTAGCTGCAATTATCAGAGTTTATTTAAAAAAAAAACAGTTGTGAACGAATCATGAAATCACCCAGACCATGGGGCAACCACATTTGTCTCGCCGTCATTTGTGCGTCGCAAATCAGTTGCACTTTTATTGAATGGGAATTCTTACGATTTACTTGCACGTATTCATCCACTGACGGCGCCCTTATTGCGACTTGAGTGCAGTCGATTACAGGGAAAACTGTTCATTGCTGCAAATTGCTCTTTGATGTTTGCTGGCTGTGTAGAGGAATCTGTTGAACCTCAAAGTCAGAGAAATGATGCCGTTATAAACACTTTCGGTATGACATGACTGAGTGAGGGCTGGGATATACTCGACCGGTGGAAACTCCCCATGGGCAAAGAACCTCAGAGCTGACAGGACTTGCAGATGAGCAGGTATTGACTAGCTGCTACATGCAGGGTGCTCCAGCACAGGCCCCCGTCCAGAACAGCGTTCCAAGAGCACAACTCGCGTTAAGCGAAAATGACTCACGAGCCAGTCATCACCATCGACAAAAACGCTGGAACGTCCCAGAAGACACCTTCCCTTCGCAACATACCATTCACAATATCCTCTAGCAATGCCAAGCCAGCCATTGCCATGCTGTCTGGCTGTCGTTACATGCTTTAGGTCTATCTATGTGAACAAAATAAATTGATTAAAAATGCAGTGATTGCCCATATCATTTTTTATGGTCAAAAACAACATTGATTATGAAAAGTAATGTGATCCAAATTAAACACGAGGAATAAGGAACCTAGGGTGTGCTATTTAGAGCAAACGTGTGTCCTAAAAGTGTGTACACATGGGTCAAACGTATCGTACCGGTCCACACATTGTCACGTCAAGTAGTAGATTTATGAATCCCAAATTGTGTGTAAAAATCGGCGTACACACGTTTTGGAGCCTTTTTGGTGTGTACGCACGGTTTATAAATGCCCCAGGAAACAGAGATAATCGTTAACAAGTTTGGCAAAATATCATTTTACAGCATGGGAATACAACACTAACAGAGAAGAGAGAAATGACATTGCATAAAAAAATAAGTCATTAGGTATAACAAAATGAACAGTGGATCAAGTTAAAAAAAAAGATGTTGGCAGTGTACAAAAGAAAAATTTTCCTACAACATGATGTGGGCAAATGGCACAGCTGGTGGTAAAACGAAGAAAAGAGTATTAACACCGATTGAGACAAAGTTTTTAATGTGGAACAAGTGAAATGTTAGTGCAGTCTCTAACAACGATGACATGTGCTAAGGGACCCACTATGTGAAAGCTGTTTGATTTGTTCACTGTGTGCTCTCAGTTCTGGGAAATGTACATTAAGGTATATTTGCTACACTGCACTTTGAAGAGATCCAGACACAAGGAAATACAAAGCCGACAGTAACTTCACCATAGCCAACAGGATATTTGATCTTGGACGTGTGGCTCAAGTTCTTCAATTATACCGTCCGGGAGTATGATTATCATATGACTGTGTAACCTGTTTCGCTTCACTGTTTGCTGTTCAGTTAACTGAACAAAAATTATCGTCGGATGAAAGACTCTCTCCTGTGTTACTCTGTTTTGAATTTGTCCGCTGTGTCTTCTCCTGGCTCTGATTGCTGTCACTATATTCTGAAGAGAGGTCTCGTTTCAGAGAATGTTTTCTATAGGCAGCATGAGCGCATATTACCAAATTCTCTCCAGAGTCAAGAATTCTCACGCAAAGAGGAAAGGCACAATTACTGCTTTAATAAATTAGATGGAATACTTAATTTGCCTCCATCCATTTTTGCGCCTTCACCCTCAGCAAAAGACCGTCAGACTAGGAGAGACCGTGTCCCTTCCTGAGTTAAAGACTCTAATTGAGCACCATATATGTGATAGCTGTATCTGTTTTAAGAATTGAATTATTGCGATTTTTATGTTGTATTTATTGTATTGTTGTAACTGTTATTCGTCCATTCCACTTTGTTTTACTGTCCAGCTGACCTTCTTGCCAGGCCACCCTCGCAAAAGAGGTTTTTAACCTGAAGGGTTTTTTGTCAGGTTAAATAAAGGTTAATGAATAAATACGGAAATATGCATGCAAAGACTTTTTTACATATCAAGAGAAGAGTTTCAAAGGGAGGTTGTCTCAGTTGTGTTTAATTTAATCTTGCCTATTGCCTCTCCTGACCTACGCACTGATCGCACACCACACTACTGCAATGACACGCCAGTGAGCTGAAGATATTATGTCTATTTGATATATTATTTGTTAATTATGGTTTGGTGCCTGTTTGTTCTACAGCACAGTGTTTTCTGTTAAACTGCCACATTTGTGGAGGTGTCAGACACCTGACACTGTAAATACAGAGCGGTTTTTTTTTGAGGCTTGATGGCAGGGGACCAATCCCACACACTCCTAAGAGTGCTGTCAGAAGACACCATGGAAACACACGACTGGAATGTTCCTCAGGTTTAGAGGTCACAGCTGTGGCCAACATAGATACCACTCACTGCTATGGGCATGGTAACCTGCAGCGCCACCTAGGGATCTGGAGGAGGGAGAACATTCAAATGAAGACGGGTGGTGAGGTGTTTATCTGCTCTGCTCCATGTCTCTAATTACTGTGCTACTGTTTCCGCCCACTTATACTTGACACTCATCGATTCATTGTTAAACAGATGAGAGAAACACTATGAAATATGTTTCTTGCTTACAGTGTCTCTGCAGTTTGATTCCAGTCCTGGAGGGCCACAATCTCTGAAGGTTTAACTCCAGTCCTGGAGAACTGCTGTGTCTGCAAGCTGAACTTCAGTCCAGGATGGCCGATGTACCTGCAGGTCTCACTCCAGTACTGGAGGGCTGCAGACTCTGTAGGTATAACTTCAGTCCTGGAGGGCCAATATGTCTGCTAGTTTTTGACGTGTTTCAATAAAAACTTTTTTCGTCTGGAGTATAACAACACAAATATAATGAAAAATTAGTGTTTGACAGTACTTGCAAATATCATGAACAAATCAGGTTACAAATGTTGTGTTGCAGGATGGTATGCATCCAGACGTCACCCGGCTTTGCGACATGCAGCTCATAGGTCTTCCAGTCTCTCCATCCAGAACCCCAGACAGCGACACACTCATGGAGCTGGCTGCAGGACCCTGGACAGCGACCAACAAACGTTCCAGTGGTGAACATGTACAGAGTTACATAGTAATGTCCACCCCAGGGAAACGAGCTGGGTCCTTGTTTTTTCCCGTTTTTTTTTTTCTGAGAAGTTGTACTATTAAATATAATTAAATATAATTATATATAATAACTAATATGTGGGCATTTGTAAAGTGTACTTTTGTGCCTCTTGTCATCCCACCCATAGGCGTACCAATTTTCCCCTTATGATGTAATGATGTGGAATGATTCGTAATGCCTGGTTTGGATTACATCAATGTGACACTTAAGAAAATTGGTTACATGCACGCCCTCAACATTAATCATATAATTGTTTCTGTATTATACAAAATGGCTGCAATGACCCCCACCAGTTCACATCAATGGTTTTATTGTTCTGTTCCTCTGTGCTGGTTTGTATGAAATGGTAGTAAATATGTTTTTGTATTTTAAGTATGATGACGTTTTTCCTGAGCCTTGATACATAATGACATCAAAGGCAAGTTTCGGGATTCAAGCACATCGCAAACATGGTATGTAGTCCAAGTCTAGTGGCTAAGGTACATGACTGGTACCCTTGAGGTTGGTGGTTCAAGTCCCAGTTCAACCACAGAACACCATTGCTGTTGGGCCCTTGAGTGTGGCTCCTTTACCCCACATTGCTCCCAGGGGGGATTGGCCCTTGGTTAGCCTAATCAACTGTTAGTCACTTTGGATAAAAAAAAAAACATCAGCTAAATGACTGTAATGTATAAGTTGGTTCATACACATGACTGTGTCACTGCTCACACTAGCACTTATTAATATTTTCCTGTGGCAGCCATTTTCCCTGTTTGTTTTGCAAAAACTCTGGCAGCTGGCAGACGCTGAGGGCAGACATTGTGTACATGGAGTTAACGCTCTGCTAACATGCCCACTGGTGTAGCCCAGTGTGTAGATTCAGCACACCCTATCCTCAGGGTAGCTTCAGCTCTTCTCAGTTTTGTCCTGAAGCAAATTTAACATTTATCAGCCCAACACCACATCAGCTTTGTCTTAGTTATTTTGTTTGTGACAAGATAATTTGAAAGTTTTAATTATTTTTATCCACTTTTACTGTCCACATATTCATGGTTTATACATAGTAGCCATGAAGTCATTTCTAATGACAGTGTCAGTATTGTAGTAGTACTAGTAGCCATGCAACAGTGTTTTACAACAACAAGAGCTGCAGCCCTGGAGCCATGCAGTTGTCATTGCAGCTCATTGGAAACATCATTCCGATACTATAAAGAAATGCGTTATTTAAGTAAATATGAGCAGATTCCATGGTTTATACTGTATAAACAGGAGAGTGTTGCATTTCAGTGACACTCAAGGGTCAATACATGGTTTCCCTCTTTTTCTGGCCCCCTAATGCCCCCATGCATCCCATTAGCCTCACAGAGAAGTGGCTTTCAGTCTGGTGTTGGTGTAACCACGGGAGGCGTCCCTGATAAATATTGTTATTCATCGTCTGATCCCCGTTTTTCTATTATGACAGGAAAGCAATAAAGCATACCGTGGAAGGCACATGACGAAGAGCGTGTCCGCAGTTCTACATCACAATGCAGGGGGAAAATGAAAAGCTGTCTGGCTGTGCCCTTTTCCGCCGTAATAACTTGACTTGTGTTTGATAAGAGTTACTTCCAGAAACACAAAAGAGGAATTTTAATCCTCACCCTTTTCACATTCCTCAGATCTTTCCAGGTTGTCAAACGGAGGAAAAAACACAATACATTTCTCTGCAACCTCGACTCACCCTCACAGATCTGAACAAAAAGCACCCGCAGCAGGGGGGAAGAAAGGAGAGAAAGAGAGAGAGAGAGAGACTGAGAGAGAGAAGAAAAGAATATATATAAATATTAATAATTAAAACGCACACGGTTGGACCACAGACTTTGTGTTGTTGGAACAGAGGGAGTCTGGCAGGTTACTGGGGCCTGGCTGGGAGCTCTAAGCCAGGGGCACGGTACACCAACACCTCACAGGGTGGATGAAGCTTTGATGCTGAATGCTGGGAAGCTGGAGGACCAGTAGGGTATCGGGAGAGAACCCCCGAGCCTGGAACGGCTCATCAAGCGCTCCACATTACAGATCGTTAAGCATTCAGAGAGCCGCCGTCAAACCCTCCCATGCCGCTGAACCATTTTTGTGTGGCAGGCTCCTCTGGCAGAAGGGAGAGGCAGCGGAAATAGATCGGCCAGCGTGGAAGAAGCACAGGGCCACTGGAAGCGTGCCACTTGTCCCGCGGCTAGACTTGGCTGGTCCTGCATATCTCAGCAGAGCATTATCTTATATCCACAGCCCCCAGCTCCTCGCTGAGCATCTCGTCTCATCAGGTTCCTGTCACCTGCCCCCGCTTGACCTTTGACCCCTGCCAGGAGCCATAACTTCCTGTAAAGGGCAACTCTGCAGAGATCTCAAGGTTAGGCCCCATGCCAGATTTGCCCCTGGCAGTACGCGCTACAATGATATAATATTTATGAGAAAGAACCCTGGACAGAATTACAACGGTCTTCTCTCTTTTTTTGGAGAGTTTGCTTTTTTTTTGCTTTAATTTTCTCTTTTTTGAGCAGACAAAAAGAAACATCAGAGGTTGTAGAGACTGGCATAGAGACAGCTAAAATTCCAGACCCCAAATGAGGTTCCAATCACATATTAGTTTATTTTAAGGGTGTGAGGCAATGTATTCAAACAAAAACAGTTTTTCTTGGCAGATACTGGTTATGCAGTGCCTGCGAAAATAGTTTCTGTGTTGTCTAGCATGGTTGTGTAGCTGTAGAAGATGCTATTTGAATCTGCTGCAGAGATTTTATTGTGGAGTCTTTTGTTGGTTTTTGAAAGATTGCTGCCTTCAGTTTCCAGCTACCCCGGCAGCAGCTCTGGATATTTCCGTAATTGCAGAGGGTGTTTTGGGCTTCCATGGTTACCAGTTCAAGCAAGGGTTCCAAAATGATTTCCTGACAATCCCATATTTCATATGAATGAATAGTGCATTAGCTAAAAAGCATTATCATGCAGCGCGTTTGTAAGTATGAAAATAATATGCAGCTGTTCTGCGTAGAATTAAATCAAATAAATGAGCTTTTATTTATTTAATTTGATCATTTTCACTATATGCAGCTGCATGTCATTGTGTATGCTATGCACTACAGACATTCCATATTGGCATGGATCCAAAGGTCCACACACTCAAACACACACATATATGAAGTATATACTTCAAAACATGGTGTTTTACATGTGTTTCCCACTTCTTCAAAATGGAAGCAGTTTCTCAGCCAATCATTTTAGCCTTTAGACTGTTGCGATAGACAAACACAGAGATGGAAGTCCACACATACTTCAATTTGCTTCCTGGCTAGTTATAATGTTAACCTTCTCACCAGCTGTCCAGCAGAAAAGAAAATCTTATTGCATTGCTTGCTACGTTTTTATTTTATCTTCGTGCTTGTCAGATTGGACAGGTTGTGTGGGACGGGTTCTAACAGTAATGGAACAGTCTTGGCGTGGGAACAAAAATCCAGAAAATAAAATGAATGCAGAAATGTAGCAATATTTGGTTGATTGGGAAGTGGGAAACCGTCATGTTCACAAACAGGAACTTGAGTGACTTCAGGATAGCTCCACTTGGCCGACAGAGATCTTCTGGGACACGGATCTCAGCAATCGAAATGAGCCTCCGAGAAGCAGGAAGCAGAGACACCAAGGGAAACATGACGGCGGCTGACTGCGAGTGGGAGCACACCGTCCACCCCTGCCCAGTATCCTGAAAATGTTCAATCAATAGATAACAAACTGGATGACATCTGGCTGGTGACTTCAACAAAGCAAACCTCAAAAAGGTTATGCAAGACTTTTTCCAGCATGTCACATCTTCAACCAGGGTTGGAAACACGTTGGATCACTGTTACACCCCGTTCAAGAAAGGTTACAAAGCCACTTCTCTCCCGGCTTTTGGTAAAGCTGACCATGCCGCCATCTTCCTGATCCCAAAATACAAACAAAGGCTAAGGCAGGAAGCTCTGATAATGAGAGAGGTCAGACGCTAGTCTGTCCAATCAGAGGCCACATCACAGGACTCGCTGAGTACTTACCTTTATTTTCAACCTGTTCCCGGCCAATGAGGTCCTCACATGCTTCAGAATGTCCACCATTATCCCTATACCCAAGAAGACCAACCCGGCCTGTTTAAATGACTGAAGCCCTGTAGCGCTGACCTCTATGGTGACGACGAACTTTGAGAGGCTCATTAGACCCCCCTTCAGTTTGTCTATCGCCCCAATAGGAGTACAGGTGATGCTATCGCTCACATCCTCCATTCCACCCTCTCCCACCTGAAAATCGGAAAGGGGAACTATGCGCGCCAGCTGTTCATTGACTACAATTTGGCGTTTAGCACTACAGTTCCCCTCAGGCTTATCACCAAGCTCAGGGACCTGGGGCTAAGCTCCTCACTCTGCCCCTGGGTCCAGAGCCTCCTGACTGACAGACCGTAGGTGGTGAACATTGGAAACTGCACCTCCAGTTCCCGAACCCTCAAAACCGGCGTCCCCCATGGCTGCGTCCTGAGTCCGCTGCTCTTCTCCCTTTACACCTATGATTGCATAGCCACACACAGCTCCGACATCATTGTGAAATTTGCGGATGACGCGGCGGTGGCAGGCCTGATCTCCAGCAACGACGAGTCAGCCTATCTGGATGAGGTGGAGGTGCTGTGAAATGGTGTGAGGAAAACAACTTGGACCCGAATGTCTCCAAGACCAAGGAGATGTTGGTGGACTTCAGGCGGGAGAAGCAGAGGACCAATTTCACACCACTCAGGATCAACGGGACCCTGGTAGAGGCCGTGAGCAGCTACAGGTACCTTGGCATCCACATGGACCTTGACATGGTCCACACACATCTCCACCCTGGCGAAGAGGGCAAGGCAGCTACAGAAATCCTTCCACTGCGCCACAGTAGGGTCTGTACTCTCTGGGAGCATCACTGCCTCGTACGCCAATTACAGCTCTCAGGACAAGAAAGCCCTTCACAGTGTGGTCCGATGCGCCGAACACATCACCAGGACAGCACTGCCCAGGACATCTACAGGACATCTACACCAGGCAGTGCAGGTCCAGGGCAAACCGGATCATCAAGGACATTCACCAACTCCAACCACAAACTGTTTCAGCGGCTGCCCTCTGGCAAGCGTCTCCACTCCATCAGGGCCAGGACCGAGAGTCCGAGAAGGAGCTTCTTCCCACAGGCCATACGGTCATAAACGCTTTAAACCTCATACAGCTCACATCCTGTACTTACTTTGCACTTTTTTTGCAGCTCGGCACCTTTGCACACAGTTTACACTGGTAATTGTAAATTGTTTAAAACTGGCACCTTATTATTTATCTATATTTGGCTTATCTTACTTTTTTACTCTGTTTTTATGTACATATAGTTTCTAAGACACCTCAACATAGCTTATATATTTTTATTTTTATTATATTGATTTTTGTTACATTACTGGCTATCTGCACATTCCTGTTACCAAGTTAGAAAGATGCATCACTGAGATTTGAGATTTGAACAGGGATATTCACTACAGCTGATTGAATGGATAAAAAGAATGATCTTAGAATAAGGCTGGTGCTGAGGTTACACAGGGCAGGGATTGGGTGGCCCTGGATGGGAGACTTCCCGGTGAGAGCAGCTGCTGCTGGAGGAGATGATGGTGGGTGCGTAGGGGTAACTTTTCCATCTGGACCAACCATTATCTACGTAATGGCCCCATATGCCTCGCTGTAACTAACCAATCGTAAGCCTTCGCCGTGCACCTGGGAACAGCACCATTGCTTGACTGAATAAGCTCAATGACTCACCCATAACACATGATTGCTCTTTCTTTTTTGTGCGAAATGAAAGCCTGGCTCAGCACCCCTCCGATGGAAATTAGTCTTTGAGGAGCACAAGCATGTGGATCACCTTAGCGTTACAGAATCTCTGCCCCGTCACTCGGAAAAATGGCGAAAACACCAAACATCCCTGGCTTTCATGTTTATGGATACGTAGAGTGATTTTTGTTGGATTAGGAATAAGTGGGAACATCTCTCTACTGAATAACTCGTTTTCGTATGTGTAACTGAAACATCCCTACATGGCTATTGAGCATGTGTGATATCCAGAGGAACCTAAAGATAGTTAATCTCTGAAAGATAAACCTGGATTTAGTATTATTCTGGTTTTGTTCATATGTACAAAAGTACAAATATTCATCAAAAATGTTGTGTATTTTTGAATATGAAAAACCGGCCAAGTAAAGATTCCCAAGGATATCGGGTCTGTGTTCAACCCAAGCTTTTTTCACTGTTCTGAACCAATCTTCACTCATTTCCGAAGGCTTGTACAGCCAGTGCTGTTTTGCTGCTCTAGATAACTCTAAAAACACTGCTTCCCAGAACTGCGTCCGCCTTGAATTTTTTATTTCACTTATTTATTTTCCTCAGAAACATGTTCATAAGGGAATTGCAGATTGGCTGAACCGTTAACTCAGCAGGTATTCTACAAACGGAAACCACAACCAAATATTACGTGGCATACCTAATGCACCCTGTAATTGGAAGTGAATTTGATTAGACAGAGTGAACAAAATTTCAGAAATTACTTCAACTGCCAATGTTCTGTTGCAAATCATATATTGCTAGGCAGAACAGCTAATGAGGAAGAAATGTATTTTTAAAGGTTAGAATCTCTGGATGTTCTGAGCTGACCTCAAGTGGGACATCGGGTGTGTTCTATCTACAAAGGGCCTTTAGATTCATAGCCCTGATACTTTTATCCTCTTTAAAAACATACCAAAGCTCAAGATTAATTACATGGGCATGAATCAAAGAGCAATACATCTATTTTCTTTACCTTGTGCTTCCAGGGACTAGTGTGCTTTGGAAGGATCATCAAACATCTTCAACAGCAACAGCAGCGAGCTTTGGGTTATTAGCATTTTTTCCCAGTTTTCATAAGTTTATTTATTCTTTCATTAAATGTCCCATCATGTTGGTTGTAAATGATAAACCGGGAGGGTAGATGAATGTATTCAGTGACTGAACAATGCATCAAAACCGAGAAGAAATAACAGCGAGTGAATAACAGCAGCGGCAACAAACGTCTCTGTGTGTACTAGCTGAATTTTAAAACGGCTTCATGAGGCAGTGACACCCCTTTTTACAGCATCCATTTCCACTCGTCAATGGAGCCTTTATTCCGTTAGCATAGGATCACCATCTCTCTCTCTCTCTCTCTCCCTCTCTCTCTCAGATCAATTTCCAATTCAGTTTGAATGCTTCAAGTGCATATTGCTGAAGACTGCAGTATATTGCAGTTAAAAAAAAAGACAACAATCTAGTCTTTAATAATTAAAATTAAAACAAAAACTGACGAAAACACGATGAGAGCAAGTGCAGATTATCCCACCCCCCGCCCACCAACCACACCCACAAATTCCCAAAGTATCCCATATTTTCATGCTTAGCCCTCGAGAAGCATTGTCAAAGCATGGAGTTACTGCCACATGAAAGCCCTTGGAACATATTAGCATACAGCCAGATTAGCTGCAGTGAAGCAACTCCATCATAGATAATCTCAGCTGTCTCATGTTTGAGAGACAGGGGTGGAGAAGCGATCTATTCCTGCGAAGGATTTTCTCTTTCCTTTAAGCACATCCATATTGCCCGTAGTGACATTTTTACCGAGAATCTAAATGGAAGATCAGAGAGGACAGAAAGATAAGAAAGATTCCATCGCATTTCAACATAGTCTCCTCTTCTCAATTTGATGAGTAATGACTGCCCTTAAAATTTCAGAACAACTTTTTATGAGGGCACCCAGTGAGGGTCAAATGAAATGAATTAAATTTAACAAAAGAAAAAAAAATGTAATTCAATCAAATTAAATTAAATTAGGAATAAAGATATGCAGAAGTTCTATCTGGTTTGGCGGTTAATTAAAAATGGTATTAGGGACACGCCATCTAGTGGACACCTGAGGTTCTGAAGTCACATTGGGGGGAGCCATAGGGGGAAATGGGACCTGGTGCTGTTTGTTACAGCTGGATAGTCCGAGACAGAAACTTTAATAATTCAGTTTTGATGTCTTGTGTGATGACAGTACTCACAGCTGTGCTCTACTGGCTAAATCCAGGCGCAGAGCCACCGAGGACCTCATTTGACCGTCAGTTGACCCAAACTGTTTTGTTTTTCTAAAGTGGATATAAAAAGGTACAATTTTTGTTCCCCTGCAGAGCATGGATTTGATGTTGTCCTGAGCATCTTGAGTACACTTTCTCAGAAAAGCAGATCTCGCATCTAAGTTTTATTCCTCTCTGTTTCAGCTGTTATCTGGAGTAATGGCAGGGGTGTCCTTGTCTTTTCGGCAGGCTTATCTAGTGTTTGAAGCAAAGCCTTTATTTGTTTCCTTCCATCAAAAGATAACTTTGAGATGCCGACTTTGATAATAAAATATATTTAGGTACGAGCCCAGTAACGTTGAAGGTCAGCTTGGGTTTGAATATTTTATTGGACACAAGTGCTGTCTTCTTTTGGTAAAAAGATTAGACGAGATCAGACAAGCTTAATGTTTACCATTTAATTCATTATGGCAGGTCCTGTTCCTGTCTCTGTATTGAAGTCAAGAAAGTAACTGCCAGTATAAAGTATAAATTCATTTTAAATCAATCAAACTGGTGTAAAATAAGTATGCATTTAATTGAAATCTCCTGAAGTATATGACAATGAAAAGATATTCCAATTGGGTAATTTTTCACATCGGTGTAAAATTGTGTTCATAAACACTCTGTTTGAAAGGTGTTCATAAACACCCTGCTTGAAAGGTGTCTGCAAACCTGTTTAAAAAGTGGAGTCTAGCAAAACTGTAGAAGGGGGTGAAATGTAAAAATGTGAAAAAAAATCAATTATACTTCCAACCTCTAGAGGGAGGCAACCCAAGGTTAGATTAATTCACTCGCCCTGATCAAAAGACAGGGCAGGGCATGTGAATCAGTGACGCGGTTCTGTTTTTTTTTTTTTTAATCTTCTTTCTCTCTGGTTTTGCAGTCACTGGATTGGGTGCAGGAGGGGAATAAATAGCTGCACTCGTTCCTCGTTCGCTCTCCTCTCGGGAGTTTACCCCTTTTGCCTCTGCTGCAGCTGTTTCTTTTGTTCGGTTTTTTTTATTTCCACCTGGGCTGAGTGTGTCTGTGAGATATCAGAGGCTGAATAAATGGCATCCATAAAAGCAAAGATAAACAAATGGCTAGCTTCTGCAACAACCAGAAGACAATGAAAAAAGGAATAGGAGGTTCTGTATAACAAGTGCATGCAAGCTAAAAATGTATATTTTCGCATTTTTTAATAGCTCGACAGAAAATAGTGAAGGCTCGCTCGAAAGTCAAAGGAATTATAATGATGTTGTATTATTGTGCAGCCACGTTTCTATCACGAGTTCTGTCCACTGGCCAATTAGACCAATGCTACATTACTTTTAAGAGCTGTCTACGAGCTAGTCAGGTCATAGTCATTACCTTTAAAAGATTTTATATAGATTTTAGATACTGACCACTTGGACGATTGCCCGTTAGCTTTAAAAGACTACTCCATCCAGTCTTACACCTGATTTCACGGGACAGTGGCAGGGAGTGATGACATCAGAGTTCATAAAAGTAGCTTGAAAAGTAACACCCCAGCATTAGCTGAGCATCTCTTGTGTTATATATACAAGAACATACATTACACCATTTAGGAAGTAAATTTTGGGAGAAACATGACTCATCAAGAAACATACTTTCACTGACATGTCAATTGTTGGATTTGGATCGCTGTGCACCATTGGATAGCTACAGGATGTGATAAGGATGTGATAGATCTGCTGAAAGGCACCAGGGTGGGTTCTGCAGGCCTTTAACAGTTCCTGCAGGCTCTTGTAATCATTTCTGATCTCAGACATATGGCACAAACCATGATGTAGCTGTAACGTTGTGTTGCAACATTGTGAATTACCACGAGAAGTTAGAGTTGCTGTCTTGTGATTGTTGTTGATATTTGTAATGCTTTTCGTTTTGTTTCTTCAACAGATCATCCACAGGGTTTCGTCCATGCTGTCCCTTCTGGCACTTTAACTTTAACCCCATTGCAGAACTTTAATACTCTTTTCCCCAGCATAATTCACTTTGATTTGTAAGTCACTCTGGATAAGAGAGTCTGCAAAATGTCTACAACGTGATGTAATGTAACAGCAAATCAATTTCAAATTAATGATTTGACCAAACATTGAACACATTTTGGGAAAACCAAATAGATGTTTTCTATCCCCCTACAAACTAGTGAACTGCGTGTTCATTTGTATTTTCGCCAGAGCCTTATACCTGTATAAATACAGGGCGTCCTCGACTTACGAACGAGTTCCATTCCTACAACTTTTCGATTTTAGACGTAAGTCGGAATTTATACCTAAATTATACCTAAGTTAACACTCACTCTGTACACACAACACATGAAGGACATATAAAATACAGTAATCAAATGAAACAGTCATTAAAAAAAGAGAGAACAATTTCTTATCTTTATTTCTGTGTTTGTATTTATGAATCAAACCACGTAGGTCGAAACTAGGTTTTTAAAATAATTTCTGGGAGTGCGTCGTAACCACGAAACGTCGTAACTCGAGACCGTCCTAACCCGAGGACTCCCTGTAAAGGATAAATATAATTCATTTTGTTTGGTTTGCATTACGGTTTGTCATAAAAATACAATATGTTTTTAAAGTATAGCTGCAGAAATGGCTCTTTGGCTCTATTTATGAGTATGTAAGGTAGCCTTACGTGCTTTATGCATATAACAGCAACTTTGGAATCTGAGATATGTAGGTCAACGTTACCATACAACCACATGCTGATCCTTGACAAAATGAATCAACCAAATAAAACAGACTTCAGTTCAACTGGTAATGTATTCCTCTTCCATTCAGCTCCCATAAGGCCTTTGTATTCAATAATTCAGTCTGTGTTTCTCTCACGCGTGCACACGCAGGCCAGCCCATGATATACGCCATAAGAATAAATCTCCCTGATGAAATATGAAGAGCAAGGCCATGTTTGGTAGGAAGTTCTAATAAACTGTCAGTAAACCTCGATGGCTCTCATGGACTGCTCTTCCTCCCCGTAAAATATTATAATGCCATCTCTATTTGGCATGTCAGATTTCATTTTTGAATATAGATTATGGTAATGGTTGTTTTATGCTCTGAAAGATTTAGTGTGAATGTCAGATTATAAAAGTTATATATACTAATATATGAGTGATTTGGTCCCTTCATGAAAAAAGTGGTAAACAGGTACCAAAATATTTATTGAACTTATGGTTACTATCCATTTTAAGCTGTCTTTAAAATTTAACTTGAACTTTGGACATGGAGCCTACAGTCAATCACAGCAATATTGTCAAACAGGATGTGCCATTAATCAAATGCCTGCCCAGTTTGATATATTTCATATACAAAATATATGCAATTTTATATTCATCTTATAATATTCATTTTATATCACATATACATATTTTATATTCAAAAGGTGAAACATTAGACTGGTTTGGCCAACACTCCCAGATAAAACTGGTAAGTAAAAAAAAGTTTTTTTTTCTGTGATATTGTTCACTTGTACAAAATTCCTCAGAGATTACAGGAAACATTTCACAATATGTTATTGTGTGTGAGCAGTGACGCGAGAGAGATTTTTGAAGTGGGGTGGATCAAACTGTGAGCAAAAGGTCTCAACTTTTAAACTTATACTATATATATTTAATTTTCTCAAAAGTGGGGGGGGCCATTTGAGCCCCTGTGTGTGAGAACGACTCTGTGAAAATGTAAAACTAATAAGGGTCATTTTACGGCAACTGTCAGATGTTTTTAATTGGTGTTTGTTCATAACAAATTTTGGGAGAGGCAACCTTCGGACAACCCTTCACTCAAACACCAGTATCCATCCAATCAGGTTGTGTACGCAGGTATTAATTTGCCATGTACCTTCTCTCCCATCATGCTCTCTGTTTCCGGCATCCCTCCCCCTCCCTATCTCCACCTTCACTCACTTCTACTTCCCTTTCTTCTGTTTTTTTCCTGTTTCTGTTTTCAGGGGGTTCACTTCATCTTAAAAAATAGTGAGGCATGACACTGCCCCCCTGGACTCCAAGCCCAAGATCAATCTTCCTAACAATATACAACTCGCTACATCATAATAAACTCCTTCCAAACGCATTCATGTTGTCTGAAGGTTCATTCTCCTGAAATATAATTACTCAATTGGCAGACAGAACAGCACCCCCTATTTGCAGATGCAGAGTACTGCAGAATGCTGGACATGTTTCAAAGCTTCCTATTAATGTCCTTGAAACAACCAGTTGTGCTCCAGCGTTCCAGTAAAGGCAGGTCTACACAGCTATAGAGGTCAGACTGAAGAAGCATGCACTCTCTGACACACACACACACACACACACACTCGCATATGCAGACACAATTACTCACATTCTCTCTCCCTCTCTCTCTCTCTTTCTCTTCCTTTCAGACTCATGCACACACACACACACACACACACACATGCATGCACAATTCCAGAAAGTAAACAGGTCAGACAGCAGGAGGAGCATCAGTGGGGGATGCGTCGCCATGCCGATAGAAACCCAGGAGTGCGACACCTGGGTAAATAAGAAAGGGCGCGGCCCACCGAGACAGCACCGCCTCCGTTATCAGACTCGGAGCCAGGGAG
This sequence comes from Albula goreensis, assembly GCA_022829145.1. Lineage (NCBI taxonomy): Eukaryota > Metazoa > Chordata > Actinopteri > Albuliformes > Albulidae > Albula > Albula goreensis. Next base: position 1,493,952 of record CM040746.1, read on the forward strand.
CCGCAACCATATCATCCACACTAATACAGCAAGCTGCGTTTATCACTGCTTTTGGTACAGAAGAGCTCTCCTTTCATTGGATCCTTTTATGTTTTAAATATATAAATCATATGGACAATAATAATGGCAAAATACACACATTGCAACAGGCTGAATAAAAAAGTGTTAATGTGTCTTTTATTTGTTATTTCTTTACAAAGGTGCACGTTTCTTTGCAAGGGGGAGAGGGGCAACGGAAAAGGTGTACTGGCTGAATCTGTTTCTCTTAAAGTGTAGTTCTCATAAAGAAACTCCTGACTTAGCTACTGCTAAGGTACAGTGGTACTTACATTATTATTTATTAATATAGCTGTTGACAGCATGATGTTGGGGTTACATAAGCTTTGTGCAACCATGTGTAACATTAGCTTTGTCTTTGCTCATGGTGGCTTTGTGTGTGTCTGTGTGTGCGTGAATCTTTGTGTGTGTCTGAGTTTGTGTGTGTATGTCTATGTGGTGTTTGTGTGTGCGTGTGTGTCTGTGTTTGTGAGTCTGTTTTTTTTGTGTGTTTGTTTATGTTTGTGTATGTGTCTATATTTTTGTTTGAGAAAGTGTATGTCTGTCAAATTTGTTAATGTGTGTATGTTTGTTTATGTGTGAGTGTAAATGTGTGTAAGAGTGAGTGTGTGGGTGTGAGCAGATGTGTATGTGTGTGTATGTTTGTGAGAGTGTCTGTGTACGTATGTGTGAGTGTGTGTGTATGTGTGCATGCATGTGGGGGTGTGTGCGTGAGAGAGAGTGTGTGTGTGTGTGTGTGTGTGTGTGTGCGTGCAGAGCTGGCTGCAGCATGCAGGGGGGTCAGAACGCCCCAGCCCTGGCAGGTTTGGTAGGGTGCCCCTGGAGGATGCTTCTGTTGTCCTGACAGCAGCTGTTTCCCCTGGCGCGGCAGCCCCGCTGTGATGTCATCATCTCCTAGATGCTGTCGCCCTTCAAACACAAGGACTGGGCGTCTCCACGGTCATGGCAGCTGGTGAGGCACCTAGAGCTCAGCGAAGAGGGGAGAGGGCATCCACAGGTCACTGCTACAGGTGACACACACTGCCCTAACCCCCCCCCCCCACACACACACACACTCACCTGCACACGGTTATGCACCCATGCATAAACACACTTACATAGACACATATACATACAGACATACACACCTAAACATGCACAGACAAATTTTTACCAACACTTAGGTAAAATAGTAGGCATGAAGAGTTGGTTCATCTTTTTCTTTTCCAAAGCACATTTTGAAAATATTCAAAGGTGGTTTAAAGACTTCAAAGATAGTCACTGATGACCTCACAACAAGGTTATAAAACGGTTGAGGTCTATCGTCATCACAACGTATCTTCTGCAAAGAACAAAGGCAAGATCTAAATACTTCGTCCTGAAACATTTCCAGGTAGGTATCTCCTGCAATTTGAAGGGCAGTGCATGCACATACAAACACACACACAGACCTGTGTTTGCTCACATAGACACACACCTGCATATACACGTGTGCGTGCAAACACACACATAAACACACACCTGCAACTGCTCAGACACACATGCATATACGCATGTGCATACATTATCGTACACAAGCTCACAAATTTATACACAACATGGTTTTGGGGGAATTTGACAGTAATTAATTTCCATCTCTTTAATAAAACTATAATTCTACACAATTAATAACACAGAAAAACATTATTTCATATTTTTATCAGCATACATTTATTATTTAGATTGATGAGTAGTGTAAATGTCAACATTGTTTATTTCAACTCAAAATGTGCTCTATCAATGTATATTTAAGATGCATTTCTCTGTAATGTACAAGACAGACTGTAATCACAACAACGAAACACTAATAATTATTTTTCATCATGATTCTCCAGGTCATCACTGTAAAAAATAAATTAGTTCTCGGATGACCTATTCTTCTTTAAAAGGGTTAAATTAAATAAAATGTAATTATTTTTTCATTAATTAATTTATAAAAAATAATGTGTACATTAATGTGTAAAATAATGTATTTTTAATCAATGATAGTCCATTTAGAAACAGACTTAAGTCGGACTTTCGATGTGAAATGGGAGCAATTAAGCAAATCTCTGAAGCTGCCTCACAAACCACATGCATGTCACATGGCGCCTTACTCAGACAAACTGTAATAGTCTTGTCTGTTGCAAGCTGCCAAGTGACTGAAAATAAACATATTTGTCTCCGCGAGCGCAGTTGGCTGTTTGAAATGTGAGCGGTGGAGATTTCTCATTCAGGCTTGTCGATGAACAGAGAAGAAAGGCAGCCACGCGCCTCGGAAAAAGGAAAACACGGGCGAGTTCTCGGCGAGGAAGTAAACATGTCATGAGTCCACTGTCTCAGGCACTCCATCAGCGAATTTTAATTACGGGGCCACATCCTCGAACCCCCACCCCCCCCCCCCATGCGCAACCTTGGAAGAGAATGCTGAGGGCCATGGGATCACCAAGGCAACAGCATCCTTTATTTAGGACATGACAAGCTTAATAATCCAATAAATATGTTTAATAATCCAATAAACATGTTTTTTTTTTTTTAAATGATTCCGTTCCTAAAAATATGACAGGGGAATTTCTAAACGACATGGCCAACAGCTAGCAGATACTGTACCTGAAAGGGTACAAATACTAGTCACCAGTGTGGAACCCTGTATTGCTCCTCTATTGTACCTTCTGTTATAGTTTTTGTGAAGATACAGAATAGTGCTATGAAGAGCCATTGAAATTTCATTGTAATAAATGCCTGTTTATGATGTGTCGTTGTACATACATAGGTCTTGTTATCCTCTGTGTGACTCCCTTCAATATGTCCCAGCATGGTGATATGTACATTAAGCTTTGAGCCTCACCTGAAAATGGCGTATGCTGTGTTTGGCGATATACTGTATTTTGCATTTGTAGCCTTACCCGCACATGGCTGTAATCTGTACTCCAGTCTGTGGCTTTACACTGTGGTCTGCACAACTTACATAATGAAATTTAAATGGGTTTAAATAAGAAGATCAAACACACAGTCAGTGAAAATCAGCTGATTTGGATCTAATTGAAACAGCATTCAGGGCCAGATTTTTTATGGTGAAAATATTCGCTATATAGCAAATGCTACAACATTTGTGATTATTTGTTTTGCATCACACACAACCTGTACAGTCTATGTGTGTGTGCGTGTATTTTATATGTCTGAACATGTGTTTTGTTGTGTGTTGGACCCATGCAACTGTACTTTTAAAAGGTCAGATGCATACTGTTAATAGTAATTTCAGCATAGCTGACAGAGCATTTAACATTTGGGTGCATGGATCAAGTTCCTCGCACAATTACCCTGTGACTATGTTACCTACGTCACATTATTATTTCAGTTAACTGATAGAGTGTGATTCTTACATGGAAGACCATCACTTTTCTTATTCTGCTGTCTTTCTTATTTGCCTCTGCTGTTATATGCACGAGAGAGATCAACTTATTAACATGCCTTTTATAGAGTGAGAACTATAGTTTGTATCAGTGCCTGCTTTCAGAAGTCATAAAAAATTGACACGCAAATAGATTCGCAATTACTGCAAGGTTGAGTAAATTAGACTGAATACTTAATTGGCCTCCGCTGCAAAATCTCCACCCTGTTTTAGCACCTTCCCCCAGGTATGCATATGCAAGAACAGATTTTACAATGGATAAAAAGGAAAGTCGCAAAGTGACGTAGTCACCACAGACTCCATCTTAATAATAGTGATTTTACCCCATTGCGACTGTTTAGTAATTCACACAAAAATACCGAGACATTTTAGTGGCAGGATTGGCTTGCAATCCTTCAGTAAATCTGGTCCAGGACTTGTGGTTATCGATTTTATAAAATAATAAATTAATAACAAAAGTTAAACAGGACATTCAATAGTTACAATAGGTTGTTCAAAATTATTCCTGACAGCAAGACTATATAAGATTTCTGGAGTCAATGCTGTCCTCTATAATTTTCACTACAGCAGGTCAGTATGTTGATGATTGAGCAAATGTTCCTCCAAACAATCATGTTCAACTTATTGCATTCGTAGCCAAATCATAAATCATTTTTATCTTTGTTTTGACCTATATTCATTTGATTAACTTCATGTATATTGATCCATATTGATACACACCCATGAATGATAAATGCGGGAAGCTCTCAAGAAGGAAGCATGTATGTAGCACTCAGTAAATTTAGAGAGTATGATACCATAAACTGATGTAGAACAAAACATTTAAACACGAAAGAGAGACTGTTTAAAAGACAGCTCAAATAAAAAATAACATTAAAACAAATTACAATTGGATAGTGAGCCAACAAACGCATAATCACACCGTAAATCTTGCTCAATGTAGTGTTGCACAGCATCTCGCCTCCAGAGGTGCCCCACAGAGTAGAGTGCACACGATTTTCCAGTGGAAACACATTTGCTTAGTGGTTCACTCATCTCCACACCCTCAATTGTCCTAATATGGCTAGCATCTCAGTGCAGCCATCACTGACCTTATTTATGCTGCATAGTTTTATATTCTTTACAAATGTTTTTCAAAAATAATTTTAAAAAACTGACTGGTCTCTTTTCATTGCTGTTAAAACCTTGTTGAACAAGGCTGCAGAGGAGTGTATCCATATCTCAGTAATCCAGACACGTCCCAGACGTTAACCTCTCCACTAATACACATCATGCCTATCGTTCACATTGAAGAGATGCCAGTATTTTACTTTCAAAGGACAATTTCCAATAACTTGGCGAAGGGACAATTTCATGTGAGCTGATTGCAGCGATTAGTCATTTGCCGTGGTGGAGTTTGTTGGACAAGAGTGAGAAAGATAAAGAGCGAGAGCTACAACATACAGCTGAACGTAACTCAAGAGTCAATGCGCCACTTGTGGGAAACCTAAAATTCAGCCAAAACAGAAGAAATTATCTTTAAAATCACTATCAAACACTTGTACCCAAAGAACAGAATCAACAACATTCAATTTGTGAAAAATATTGGCAGTTAGAATCATGTATTAAAGACCTCCAGAGCTCCTTAGCTGCTGCTTATGAGTTGAAAGCCAAACTCAAGGCCCTCAAAGCCACTTGGCCTAACAACATCTGTGTTGACTTTCCATCTGTGCCAGGCATCCAACTCAAACTCTTTATCTTAACCTCATGTTAAAATCAGGTTATTTCCCTCAGATCCGGAATTAACACACTAATAACAAAAATATACAAAAGTGGAGACACGTTTGACCCCGATAATTACCGAGACATCTGTGTGAACAGCAACCTGTGAAAGGCCGGAATACTCGCCTTCTGTGCTGAACACAATGTTTTGAGCAAAAGTCAAATTGGCTTCCTCCCAAAACACTGCACAGCAGATCATATTTACACACTGCACACCCATAAACAAGAATATCTAACTAATAATGGAAAAATATGTGCATGTTTTATAGATTTTGAAAAAGTATTTTTTGGTATGAGGAGCTATTTTTCACGCTTCCTCAAAGCGGTCATGGGGGTGAAATGTATGCCATTGTCAAGTCAAAAATGAACTGCAACGTAAAAACTGGAACCAAAGAACAGAATGTTTCGCTCAAGGGGTGGAGCAGCATTGGCTTGCGGTCTGAGTCCAGGAGTCTTTAACATCTACATAACTGAACTGGCCTCCGTGTTGGAACGATCTGTAGTCCCTGACCTCGCTGTCCATGACACTGATGTCAGATTCATGCTCTATGCTCTATGAGCTTGTCCCACAGAAGAAGGGTCTCAGCAGATTCTGGATATGTTTGAGCAGCCCCAGACAGTAAATATGAACAAGACCATAGTTATGCTATTATAAGAGGACCATATAAATACATTCCACTTGACTTTAGGCAACAGCGCCCTTGAACGTAAACACAAACTACACCTAACTTTGTCTGATTATCAGCGCATCGGGAGGTTTGACCTGGAAGTGAATGCATTGAACGTGGAGACAAACAGGGATTTTTACTTCCTGCTTCCTTGTTAGAAACCTATACGATTTAAATCCACCTAATGAATTTTGGATAAAAATGCCTGAAAGTTTAAATAAACCAATCGTGCTTGGTTTGCTATGGTTGTGAAATGTGGGCCAATGTTACCAACCAGGACTGCCACAAATGGGAAAAACAACATTTAAAATCACAAAGAAAAACTCCAGACTATGCACACAGAGCAGAATTAGGTTTTTATACATGAATTATTGATATACAAAAACAGCAAAATTCTGGGTCTATTGAAAAAAAGGTGACGCAAACTGACTCCACGATAAAGCCCCGTTATACCAAGAGCAGAACACGGAAAAGAGTCTCCTTAGCCAGTTTTCCCTGAAGGTTACTGAATGCAGCAACACCACAGTCATTCAGCTTCAGAGCAGGATCTCAAGAACACTCACAGTTATAGAAAACAAATTACCAATTACTTCACAAACTGTTATTTTGACTATTGGAGCACAGACCCTAAAACTCGAAACAAAGTGCATTACTGTCGGGCCCTAAACAGAACGTAGAAATTGGAAGAATATCAAGGAACCATTAAAAACACAATATAGAGGGACAGCCTGACTAAATATGGTGACCACAGCTTGGCCATGTGACAGCAGAGGAGCTGAGACAGGCATTTAGAGAAATATTCTTTAAAATTAGGAGAAGGACCAAAAGTTGCTGAAGTAGCATGATATACAGCAATATCTGGCAATGTAAGAGACACCTAAAGGGTCCTCTCTGCATTAAATATGCATATTTGAAATTTTATCAGTTAGTTTATTAACCTGTTATCAGAAGTTTTCTTTTACTTATTTAATATTTTACCTACAGTATATTTGTTTTGTTTTAGAATAAATATATTTTTGTTATACAATTGCGAACTATTGTTTGTGTATGACATGATTTCTGTGCTCTTGTATGTTGCTTTGATAATATGACTACAGTTGTCCTGCCAATAAAAATATATATTATATAAAATAATATGTAATTCATTTTAATTGATAAGGAGAGTGAGAGAGGGATAGAGTGAGATGTGTGCATTTAATTCTCCTCTTCAGTTTGTTTCAAAATCATTCTTGATGATAACACAGAATGATTCTTGAGAATGGCTCAAATCACAATGCTCCCCTTACACTATTCCCAAATCACACTGCTCCCCTTTCACTATTCCCAAATCACACTGCTCCCCTTACACTATTCCCAAATCACACTGCTCCCCTTTCACTATTCCCAAATCACACTGCTCCCCTTACACTATTCCCAAATCACACTGCTCCCCTTTCACTATTCCCAAATCACACTGCTTCCACTTACACTATTCCCAAATCACACTGCTCCCCTTTCACTATTCCCAAATCACACTGCTCCCCTTACACTATTCCCAAATCACACTGATCCCCTAACACTATTCCCAAATCACACTGTTCCCCTTACACTATTCCCAAATAACACTGGTCCCCTTACACTATTCCCAAATCACACTGCTCCCCTTTCACTATTCCCAAATCACACTGATCCCCTTACACTATTCCCAAATCACACTGCTCCCCTTACACTATTCCCAAATAACACTGGTCCCCTTACACTATTCCCAAATCACACTGCTCCCCTTTCACTATTCCCAAATCACACTGCTCCTATTCCCAATCATTCCCAATTCCCAAATCACACTGCTCCCCTTACACTATTCCCAAATCACACTGCTCCTCTTTCACTATTCCCAAATCACACTGATCCCCTTACACTATTCCCAAATAACACTGGTCCCCTTACACTATTCCCAAATCACACTGCTCCCCTTAGACTATTCCAAAATCACACTGCTCCCCTTACACTATTCCAAAATCACACTGCTCCAATACTCTGGAATAAACAGGGTTTTATTTTTATGGATTGTGGGTTTGTGGGTTTAATAAGAGAAATGGCTATGACAGTGGTCATTGCTCTGTCTCTCCCCTCCACCGAAAGCATACACACACACACTTTAATGCTTAGCATTCATTTAGACTGCCAGAGCCAGCTTCCAGCCCCAAGGGATATTGGCAGCATATACATGTGAAACAACTGGCAGGAATTTACAATCACAAACCAAGGCCAATGTGGCCAATCATAGAGACCGGTAATTTAATGTGAATAAATTACAGACCAATAACATTCATTTGTGATGAATTTCCTGAGGTGATATGGAAATAGATAGCTATCAGGTGCTGAATTGCGGTTCCAGGTAATGAATTAAACGAAAAAAACAACAGAACACAACAATGCTCCATCAGTGTTGGGTTCTGGTGGTTTGGTAATGAAGGGTGTGTTTTTTGGTTTTTTTTCCTGGCATGGTTTGGTTGCATTCATACCCGTAAAAGGAAATTTCAGTTTGTATGTGGGATTGATACTTTTAGCATTTCAAAAGTACTTTCACCAGCAAAGATTTTTATTTCTTTAATTTCTTTTTTTTGCATTTTTTCCCATTTTCTCCCCTTTTTCCCACCTTACGCAATGTGCTGATCTCCCTCAAGCAGCCCTCTTCCTCTGACATTTCGCGAGAGCAAACAATTTGACTGGCTTAACCCAGTAATGGCATGGCTGGGATTTAATACAAACCAGTCAAGTTAGAACAGTTCATCTAATACAGCTATAATAAAAAAAAATGAATTTTCCCCTGCTGAGCATGAAAAACATCACTTCCTTTAATGAAAAAATGATGTTCTGTTTTCCTCCTCAATGAAGAAGTGCATAGACACTTGTCATCAGTCAAAATATTACTTTAAAAAAGGAAATTATGGAAGTTAATATTTGTCATTATGTTCCTGAACAGAGATGGAGACATGCAATTGTAAAAGAAGCCGTTAACCACAGTGTCAGTTTTTTAGTTAAAATGCAAAGCATTTTATATGTTTCCCAGGTTCCTCCATAGTCATTCACAAAACAATGATGGGAGGTGGACATGATATGCGAGCGCACTCAGAATTAATGCTGCTGGAAGCTTGTCATTGTTTGCCAGACGAAGCCGTTTCAATTTCATTTTTTCTACATTAATACTGTATCACTGCGGGTTCTCTACCATCTAAATAGAACTTCATTTGAAACCGGAAGGTTTTTCAATTTCAGAAGTTTAAACTGTTTTTAATAATAATTGAAACTAGCCCACTTTCAACCAAAATTTAAACAATACCGCATGTTGGACGAAATGAAGCAATTTCATATTATCATCGTTTTTGATGTAGGTATCAATTTTCATGGCATGGTAATTTTTTTTGGCATGGCTCACGCTTTTATAGTTTCGCTCTGTGTGTCCCCGTACATCATTAGCTTGTGAACTGCACTCTGTACACGACGATCTGTGCACAAACATTTGCACTCTGCACATATATTTTCACTGTGCGATTTCCTGTGCTTTTACTCCTCCTATTCTTCCATCCCTTTGGCAATTGAAGCACTCCAGATGTAGATGTATGCATGTGCTCATCTTCATCAAGTTGGCCTGTATATGTGTGTGTGAGAGATGTGTGAGTGCATGTGGGAGTGTGTGAAAGTGCACTCGATTGTGAGCATTCGTTTGCCCTGGTCTGCGAACACCTGACCTCCAGGTTAAGAGTGCGTTGTCATGAGTACTTGTGTACACTGCTGGCAGGGCCTGTTCTGAATTAAAAGGCTGTTTTAATCATTGATCTCCTGAGAAGGGGATCCAGGGTCAGGTAACGCGATATTGTACAATATTTACAGTGTTCTGCAGGGCCCGGTGCAGACTGCAGACGACGGAACACATTTGTTTCGCTGTCTCTGTGGAGTACGGTTCTCTAAATAAACCTTTCACTTGTGTTTAACAATCTAAAAAAACTATGATTTTAAATATTTATATTGTGTATATTTTTATAAATATATTTTAATTTATGCATATCTTTTGCCAAGTGTCAATTGTTTACTGTCCTCCAATGTCGTCTGTTCACATCAGGGTAAATGAGATTATTCTGAACACAGGGACACAGCTGTCAGTGCCAGGTTTTGATCCACAGTTCTACTTTTGTAATTTTTTGGCAGGATCTTGCTGTCTTTTTTTTAAGAGCACTTCAACCACATGTTTTCTTCAATCTCAAATTTGTGAAGCAAAGTGAGGTAACTGTGATCTTAATTCCTGAGTTTGTAAAGCAAGGCCAGGTAACTGTGGTCTTAATTCCTGAGTATGTAAAGCAAGGCAAGGTAACTGTGGTCTTAATTCCTGAGTTTAAAGCAAGGCAAGGTAACTGTGGTCTTAATTCCTGAGTATGTAAAGCATGGCAAGGTAACTGTGGTCTTAATTCCTGAGTATGTACAGCAAGGCCAGGTAACTGTGGTCTTAATTCCTGAGTATGTAAAGCATGGCAAGGTAACTGTGGTCTTAATTCCTGAGTATGTAAAGCATGGCAAGGTAACTGTGGTCTTAATTCCTGAGTATGTACAGCAAGGCAAGGTAACTGTGGTCTTAATTCCTGAGTCTGTAAAGCATGGCTAACTGTGGTCTTAATTCCTGAGTCTGTAAAGCATGGCAAGGTAACTGTGGTCTTAATTCCTGAGTATGTACAGCAAGGCCAGGTAACTGTGGTCTTAATTCCTGAGTATGTAAAGCAAGGCAAGGTAAGGCCAGGTAAACTGTAACTGTGGTCTTAGTATTCCTGATTCCTGAGTATGTAAAGCAAGGCTATGGTTTTAAGTAACTGTGGTCTTAACTGTGGTCTATGGTTTTAATTCCTGTATTTATGAGTTTGTAAAGCAAGGCAAGGTAACAGGTTTTAACTGTATTTTAAAGCAAGGCAAGGTCTGTTTTATCCTGAGTTTTTTGTAATTAACTGTGGCTGAGTTTGTAAAGCAAGGCCAGGTAACTTTGGTCTTTTATCCTGAGTTTGTAATTAAGGCAGGGTAACTGTGATTGGAATGTCTTCCTCGGAGTATGTGAGTGGAGTGGACCGGACGAAATTCCTTGCTCAAAGCTTTCAGTAATCACTCCGCTCAAAGGCCGCTTCGGGTTTTCTATTTACTGCTCCTCTCTCGCTCCCCCTTCACACATAACAATATAATTTGCATATTTTTAACATCCATTCAGGGCATCATGCACTGAATGAAATAAATGAAAGGGTTAATAAACATAAAAAATGCATTCATGCCTTAAAAAAGGAGACATAAAATGAGAGCATTGCCTATAATGTAGTTGGTTAATAATTCTACAGACTACAGACAAAAATAAAGAATTATTTAAATAACTTTCTTGATCTATTTTAGAATTTATATTTAAATGTTTTTTGTGAGGGCTGTGCGTTAAAAATTTTGAATATAGGTATACTCACCTTGGGACTAGAGGGAAACAAAGATTACATTATCCTACCTACCTTTCAAATTTTCCCAATTGTACAGAGAGAACTGCTCTTCAGAACTGTCTAAAAAGACTTTTAGATGTTTTTTAGATTCCACTGCATATTTTGTTGTAGTTTTCACCTCCCTTCACTTGCGTTCACAATCTCCATCATTTTCATTGTCTTTATGAAAATAGGTCTTGAATCCCATCTTTATTTCTCCCAAACAGCTTTTAATACAGGGTCCTCGACTTACAAACGAGTTCCGTTGTAAGTCGATTTTCAACGTAAGCTGGAATTTATACCTAAATTATACCTAAGTTAACACCTTAAGTCACTCACACTGAGCACACAAAACATGAAGGACATATAAAATACAGTAATTAAATGAAACAGTAATAAAAAAGAGAGAACAATTTCTTATCTTTATTTCTGTGTTCGTAATTACGAACCAAACCGCTTAGGTCGAAACTAGGTTTTTAAAATAATTTATGGGAGTGCGTCGTAACCACGAAGCGACATAAGTCGAGACCGTTGTAACCCGAGGACCTCCTGTATATTACTACTTGTGCCAAATGACTTTGTGTTTACAAGTTCAGTGTCATTACGGGCCATCAACACGTGTTGTGCTTGTGAGATGGAGTGATTTTGGAGCGTGCAAGGAACAGGAGAGGACCGAAACCTCCTCCTTTTTTCAAAAAGTCGCTCCTCGCTTCCAGGAAAAATTGCGCCATTCCGCTCGCTCCCCACTCCCCTCCCACTCCGCACCGCTCACATACTCTGCTTCTACTGCTGCAGCTTCTCTGGCAAATTCATGGGGCGCTTGCTTTGACACGCCTCCAAAACATGTACACCGATCCGCCACTTCAGTCTGGAGCATGTCTATGATCCCGTAGGCCTGCTGTCCCAAGATCCTGTGTTCCCAGGACTCTGCATTCCCTCAAACTGAAAACAGTCCCTTGTCCTATGTGGCCTCAATTCTTATTTTCGTCAATATAAAGAGAAAAATAGTGTCCATACCTCTATTAAATTATTTGTAGTTTGGTAAAACAGAGATTCGGGAGAAGAACTCTCAGGCAACCCCTCTACCTATCACTCCCCTTCTGGTCCCTACAGGTATATAAACACCACGTACCTTTACCCATCGTGCTTAGCATCTCCGGCTCCTCCCCCTTTGGACTCCAAGCCCAAGTTCATTCTTTTCTATCCCTTATCAATAAACTCCTCTTAAATACTGTATCGTTGTCTGAGATTTCATACTACTGAATATACTAAAATGCATGGTCTGATTGTAAATGTTTTGTCAACTGATATTACATTTTATGGACAAGCAGAAGATATTCACTTATTCAATCTCACTTGTGTCATACATAACAGTGAACAAGAACAAAAATTAGTTTAGTAATGGAAAGGCTTTAAAAACGGTTTTTAAATGTCATCTTATTTGAACTTTGCAGAAAGTAATGAAATTGTTAGTAGAATTAGAATATAATTATGTAGATTGGCATATTTTTATACAAGATACATTTTTTAATATGCAACATTAACAACTTAGTATTAAAATTACAAAACTTTAACAAAGTTAGCATTAGCTCTGGCATGAACAACATTAGCCACATCCTGTTCCTCACATTAGCATTGCAGTCATTCTTACTGGTGGACTCAGCCTAACAGTGATTGCTATGAACGAGTTAGCTGCTCAGTGCTTCATACCTCAGATCGATAGTTCTGCACTCTAGCCAAGCGTTGCAGCTCAGTGCTTTAGCATAGTGATTTAGCCTTGCATCACCGTTTAGCCTTCAGGGCAATTTTGTAGTTTAGTGTTTTATCTTTCAGCTTAATGTTTCACCTCAGTGCTTTAGCCTGTAGTTCAGTGTTTTACCTTAGTGTTTTAACATTTAAATCAGTGTTTTCATTCAGTGTTTCAGCCTTAAACTCAATGTTTTTCTCATTCTTTCAGTGCTGTAAGTTAGCTGAGTACGTTAGCCCTTAGGCCAATGATCTGACTTTTAGCTTCGTTCTTTCGCTGGGCACGCCACCAGATTGACAAATCCACTTGCGTTATATTCAGCTCAGCAAAGAGTTCTAAGCACAGCCTTCCATGACACGCATTGGCACAGTTAATACGCGTCTCTCTCTCTCTCTCCTCACAGAGCCTTGCAGTTCTCTCCTGGTGTTCCCTCCTTCGTTCAGTATGCAGGGGGAATATTCAGTTACCTTTGTTAATTAATTTGTTTGTACAGTATTGCAATATTTTCGCTTTCCCCTGACTCGACAGTTTGCAAAGTTGATAATTCTTGGCAGGCTGCACATGCAGAGGAAATATATTGATGATGTAATCATAAAGCTAGGAATGAGCATGTCTCATTGTACTCCCACTGCATGGCGGTCTCCCCCAGCGAAACGGCACACAACATTAACTTAATCTGGCCTCCTAGGTACACAGAACTAACAGTTTAATGCCGCCCACAGACAAACACTCTCACACACTTACAGACGCACACAGTTACATGCATGCGCAAACACACACTCATAAATACATGAACGCACCCACAGACACATACACGCATGCACATACAAACATGCATGATCATATTCACACATAAACATACATGCACCCACAGGGTCATATACAAACACATGCACATACACACATAATCACACACATATAATCACACACACACTCACGCACACAGACCTGACTAACTCCAGTATCGCAGCTGCAACAGCTGCTCATGTTTAAACAAATGTAGCATTACACCAAAACAGAGAGTATTTTTGTAAGGATTTTTATTTATTCGTCTGTTTACTTGTTTGTTTGTTCGTTTGTTTGTTTGTTTGTCCTCTGGTCTGTTATTGGGGATTTGTCTTTCATCCTCAACAAAATTACTGAAAAATGAACTGTCTGATTAAACAGTTGTTTATCTTGCAATTGATTTGGAATCTGAGTCGCAAACTGTCCTCCTATAAACCCAAGAAACTACAGAACCTTAACACATAACACCCTGTATTACTATTGCAATAAACACTTACACATATTTCTCATTTGGCTAACCTTTATGCAAGATAAATGTTCACAGCTTGCGTTTTTGTGTGCTTTATATTTTAATAGGTGTATATATTTACAAAGACAGTTAATGTGTTGAGGTATGCATCTCGCCCTAGAGTCCCACTGCAGTGTTCCATTATAGAATGGACTGGAACTGGCAGCCCCATTCTAACTAGGCTCTCCTCAATGTCCTTTGAGCCTGGCATCACAACTGAGAGACAAATGCTCCACTGCAGGATAAAAAAAAAGGAAAACGTTAGAATATCTCAGGTTACCTTACGCTGAAATTCTATTATGAGAGGTGGAGAAACCATGGCCCCTGACTACATATATTGATTGGCGTTTCAATTTCCCAGACATTTTTTTCTTTTTTATGAACTATTACTTTCCAGATGATTCCAACAAGGGTACAGTACATGCAACATTGTATGTAGTTGTATAGAATCAAAGCATGTTCATTGCAAAGGAAAGATACTCACTGGAAAATGTACAGAAAGACAATGCATCTAAATTAAATGAGTGTGCTGTAATGTTTACAGTAATCCACACACACATTATCATATACATACATACACACACATACGGACACGCACGCGCGCGCACACACACACACACACACACCACCTGAAATGCATTTAGTTGTTGTGTTCCGTGAAAGCAGAGATAAACTGTATCGCGACATGCTATCATTGTAGAATTTTCTGACACATTAAAATGGCCATATGTCATTATTCAAATTATTTGTCTGTGTCGTTATTCATTATGTCTATGTCTGATTGCTTGTGATTTGGGAAGCAAACCGTACAGTAGAGTGCAAATGCGACCATGTGGCCATTATGGTTTTGTTTATACACAGACTGGGTGCATTCTGGGAAGGAGAGTTTTTTTTCTCAGCCACTTCTAACAAATGCCACATCGGGACCTCCTGTCCATCATTATGTTTGTCGATCAAACCTATCAATTATGGCCCACGCACTCTGTTCCTGAATTTTTGTGATTCAGAAGCAGTCCTGGTATTTAAGCTTGTTAGCGCATTTAAAATAGCCTTTTACCTAAAGCTGCAAAGCAGTATTTTAATTGCTACTGTTTGCTCTGATAAAGGAATTGATTGGATTATCTCATTGGCTGTGAAGCACCTTTGAAAGTAGCACAACGTTGTCCATTGGGTAGAAGCTGATTGAGATCAGACAGAATGCTGTGAGTGTACAACTGTGTCCAAAGGCTTTTTGTCTTGCCAGCAAGCTGTGTTTGCCAAATTGAAAGGTCTCACTTCCCCCAAAATTCATTCAAACACCAGGACAGGATTGTACTTGCGGTCTGATGAGAGTCCAGGCATGCCTGCTGTATTGGCACACCCAAACAATGTATCAGAAATGAAAATGTAGCACCATTTGTACATTACACTACCAGCCTTAGCTAGAGTGATACTATCATTACACCCTCGCTAACATTATATTTAAAGCATTTATAGGCATTATTATCCAGAGCAATTTATGTATCTTATATTTATGCTCAAGGGAAAAAAAATCTCATTTTTCTGTCTGGGAAGTGAATGTAAGACTTCTGATTCACAAGACCTGCTCTCCAACCATTATACTAAATTTCTGCCTCCTTTTTTTACTTTTTAATGCCTAAATTATACGACGCCAGGACTCTTGGTCAGATGGCTCACAGGAGGTATGTTGGTTTGTGCAGTGTTTCATATCCATAAGTGTATTCAGCTATCATCAGTTCAATAAAAGTAAATCCATGTTATAAGAAACATTATTTTTATTGAAACATAATGTCCCGCAAAATGTTTTAACAGTTATTTATTTTGCTGTATAGCTTTTTTTTATCATCATCATTATGCTTGTTGTTTTTTGAACCATGCTTTTGCCAGCTATCTTACATACTGTATTTTCATTGTATTTTCACATGGCATAGAGATTATTCATTTTCTTCTCATTACACATGCGAAGCGGGCCACGAAATGGCTTCCCTCAGGCTACGAGACTAAAGACAGGGACAGGACATTAGCCTGTATCTGTGCCGCGATGTCATACGGCTGCAGTAAAAGAGGACGCGTTCGCGAGGACAGGGGGGAAGGAGATGAGTGCAGCACACGCTTCCCCCTGTGGCAGTGCTAAACAGACAGGCCGCGGCACAAACTCTGCGCGGAGACGGTGCTCATTACCCATAAACCATCTCTGATTTCTCCTTATCATTCTCGGGTGGGTGGAGCGCGAGGGGCAGGTGAATCGCAAATGAAGTTCATGCGCTGACATCGCATCGGACGTTGTTTGGTTTTCTGTTCTTCAGGTAAGACAAGAGCATTGAGGGGGGAGAGAAATGTCAGTTGAAAACAGGCCCAATTAACATAGCACCACTGTGAGAGCCTTCAGCCAAATATAACATATGCATTTATACCCACAGACCTCGTGGCTATATAGTCAGTGGATCACACACTTTTCCAAAGCATTGTATCTTTGTATTCAATCAGTGCTGGACTTAAGTTTACTTAACGTCCTGAAAGCATACAGCATACTGTGGAGTTCATCGTCACAGAACAGTGAGTGCACGATTATACATGAGCTCAATATTTTGTTTGTCCGTCTGTCTGCCTTATTTCTATCTTGCAATCTATCTACCCGGAAGTGCGTTCTGAAATTTTAGCAGCTATACCCTGGAAATATGTATTGCATCTTTGACATGCACACAAAGTTATAGCAGTGTCTGTGCAGCATAATAACAATTTGTGCAAAATTCTAGCAGCAGTAAAGCATGCCCTTCTGCAGTAGAATATACAGCTGCAGGAGATGCAAAAAAAATGCAGCGCTTGAAGTCCTGCAGGAGTTTTAACCAACTGTACCTGTTTCATAGATACAGAGGAGACTTGGGTCAAATACTTTAACCCTGTCACATCTGGTTTCGAATTGTGGGTGGAGATTCCGTTAATTCAGTTAATTCGGGCAGATTCAATTGTAGTTTTCATCAGCATAGGGTCAAATAAACACCATTACCTTTCACCCATCAGATAGACAAGATAGTTAATGATTAGCAACCAACAGCCTAAACATTTGTATAATTGTCTATTCCAGTTTTTACACTTTTGTCCTGCTAACACCTCCCTCTTGTTCAGGTTTTTGCATTACAAGTTATCAGCTAGCTCCATTTCAATTTTACAGTTTGACTTGAACTACAAGAATCAAACTGATCGGGGTCAAACAGCAGCTCTCTGACTGGCCAGACAGGGGCAGATTACTCGCGAGGTGATGCCAGGAGAGGTCAAGAGCAGGGCAGATAATCTGCTGCGTTGACAGTTGGCCACCTTCCATTGACTTGAATGGAAAGATATTTTTGCTGTACCATAATGACAATTTAAACAGAAATGTCTGTCATACACTGCATTAAGTTTAGCTGCATACGGAATGCATGCATAACATAAATACTGTGATGCCAGGAGAGGTGGTGGGAGGAGCAGTTTGCTGTTGTCAGTCTTCCTGCTCCTCCCCTTATCCTAGAGAGCCAAGAGGTTCTTGGACAGCAGCTGGCTGAGAAATAGACAAGCTAATGGAGTTTGTTAAAACAAAAGTTTGTGGGAAGTATTTTCAGACAACCCTTCACTCGAATGTCTCTATCTGTCCAATCTGGTTTTCTTTGCGGGTACTAGATTGCCACATACTTTATCTCCCATCACGCTCTCTGCTTCCAGCATCCCTCCCCCTCCCCATGTCCACCTTCATGTCTACTTCCTTTCTTCTGTATTTCTCCTTCTCTCCTAGCTGTCCGGTAGGGGGGTTCACCTCAACAAAAATTGTGAGGTATGACGCTTCTCCCCTGGACTCCGAGCCAAAGATCAAACGTCCGTACCTCCTTCCAAGCGCATTCAATTTTGTCCGAAAATTCATTCTACTGAAACCTGTTTAGTGTTTGTTATCGGTCCAGGCGTAAAAGCAAGGTCTGCTAGGCTGGAAGGGGGTGGAATTTTCGTATTTTGGTTTCCTATTTTACGGTTTGTTGGTTCTGCTGGGTTTGGTTTATGGCTGTTGTGGATGCTCTATTGTGTTCTGTATACTTTAGTTTTTACACATACCCAAAAGGGAGAAATAAATAGCCATTGGCCACTTTTTTGGCTTCCAGTGCTTTGTGCTTTTCTCCAACTCTCCACCTGGCCCAGTGGTCACGCATGACACTGCCCCAAAACAGCTTCGTATTTCTTTACATAAATGGACATTAGTTAAGGGTGAATTTGAAACATAAAAACTCATATCATTTTCACACATTTTCACACATATCACATATAGGGGTAACCTGTAGTCTAGTGGCTAAGGTACATGACTGGGACCCTAGAGGTTGGTGGTTCAAGCCCCAGTCCAGCCACAGCAAGATCACCACTGCTGTTGGGCCCTTGAGCAAGGCCCTTAACCCCACATTGCTCCCAGAGATATAGGATTAGCCCCTGGCTTTGGATAAAAGCATCAGCTAAATGACGATAATGTAATGTAACATATTACTGGCACATTCTCTATGGACTTGAGATAAATGAGCAGGCTGGATGGACTGGGTTGTTCTCATCCTGTTTGATTTCTATGTTCTTATGAACTAAAAGCATTTATTTACACTCCATATACATAGAGACCAAAACATTTAGTCTCACAGATGTATCCCAATATAACAAAAGTTAGCCTGTAATATGTGTAACGTTTTCTAAACGTATTCTGTAACATAACACATAACACCTCATCGCATTCAGACTTTAAGAACCAGAGCAGAGATTGCTGCGACCAGCACTTTACTTAGCCTTTGATTGTGGCAAGTGGGCCATTGCAAACTATTATTAATGTATTTTAAATTTAAAAAGAGAAGTACATGCATTATTTTTCGCAATTTTGAACTTCCAAAATGTTGTAATTATCACTGACTCAGCTATAATGGATACGTAGCCTTTTAATCCTACTGTGCATTACTGAGAAACCTATTAGGAGACTTGTTGAGAAGTTTTTGAGTAGCGTAATTAAAACCAAGAAAAATGTACCGAACGTTATTTGCCTGGATTCTAAGAAGTCAAAAGTCCCAACAAAACATTGGCAGTAAAATCGGTTTTGTTTGGCAAATTACAAATTCAGATTTGACAAAAAAGAAGTGAAGATTTTGTAGTTCTGGTGCCCACAGAGTCTCGTTGAGATGGAGCTGAGAGGAACATTTCAACGTGTCTATGATCAACGATGGCTTTCTTTAACACGGGAGTTTTGAATCAAGTCAACCCTGCGAAAGCCCTCCACTACAGTGCTTATGAACACTGTAGACTTGGTGAAAGGCCGGTCATGTGACTTCTCACAAAGAAAAGGAAGGAGAAACACAATGGCATGGACTCCAGCTGTACTAACAGCAAAACTGCACCACACTGATCAAAATTACACACAATTATGTTCCACTGATTTTTAAACCAATCAAGCCATCAATCCAAATGTATTTCTTATAGTACTATTTTGAGCTGCGTTACCACAAAGCACTTGACAGATGGAATTCGACGGGAAAAAAACATAAAACTCGGACTGAAATGGGAAGAGGGGGCTTTATAATGATTGCAGAGACTAAAAAGCTCCTGTAGAGCACAGGAACAGAAAACGAAATTAAATACGGTGAAATGAAAAATAAGGTTTGAGAACTGAAACGCTTCAGCCGGTGTTATTTGCACAAAAGAAGACGAAATGAAAAACAGACAGTGGTTCATTTTGAAATGTTAACCAAAACAAGAGCGTCCCTCGTATTTACACAACCCCAAATTAACAACATTTTTCATGTTTCCTTGTGGATTTTTTTCACATCAATTTTAAGTGATTTATTGAGCAATTGATTGATTTTTTTATCGATCATAATTTTAAAAAATCATTAAAAATAGCTAGATAAGCACCGGAACCTCACAAAAAAATTGACAGGTTTGATCCATCAATGTTTCCAACATCGTAGATTTAGGAATTATTCTATAGGGTCCATATATATTCTTCATTTAAAGTTGACCTGTGTATTTCAATGCTACTCTAAGATACCAAATTGTAACCATAATAAAGATGTTTTGTTATGAACGGTTCATGCAATGTTGCAATTTAAGTTACCTATTTGTGGCCAATGCTATTTTTTTCTGTATTACACAGACAAAGGATAGGAGTCTTAGCCAAAAGGAAGGTGTCTTAGTGAAACGGAAGCTGTGTGTAGATGGTGAAGTTATGGTGATTGCTATCATGATGCTAAACATGTTGTATTGTTATGGTAAACCCTAATATGATGATTCATGGACAGGCCCGGTTTAATGGAGGTGACATAAACAGACGGCAGATGTGCTGTAAATTGGATGCTAAGTGGCACATATTGGCAGTAATAGAGTCAGACCTGTCTTTAGCCATTCAGTCCAGGATTTATTTGCCTTCCTGCTCAGCGGTCTCAGGTGCTGCACTGCTGTCAGCCAGTCACTGATGGAGAATAAATAAATAAGCCTTTATTGTGTTTCTATTGTGGTCCGTATCCCCGAACGTACCCTGCCGATTAGCAGCCACAGTGTCGCCTTGTACTCCCCCGACACACACACACACACACACAAACACGTACCCACAAACATACAGTTACAAACATGCACAAATATATATGTATGTATGTATATTTTTTTATGAACACACTCACACTCACACACCTACAAGCATACACTTACATGTAGGCACACAAAAACACACACAGACACACAATACGCTCAAACACACTCTTGCACACAAATAGAAACACACTCACAAATACACACAAACATGTATATACAAAACACACACGCGCGCACACAACACACATACACTCATAAAGTCATAAAGACTTACACACACTCATACAAAAACACACATGCGCATAAATACACACACACACAATGCTTGCACACACAAATACACACACACACACAAATGCACACATGGACATTTAAAAATACAAATACACTCAGAAATATTTACATAGGCGCACAATCATACAAATGATTCCATACACATACACACAAGTACACTTATTTCCCCACATAAGTACATACACACACTCGCACAGTCACACACATACATACACCAACGCAAATGCACTCCAATATACTAATACACAGATACATAAGATGCATACACATGCATACACAACTATACTCACATTCACACATGCAAAACTCTACTTACAAACACACAAGCACACATACACAAAAACACTTACAGATGTGTTTTTTATACATGCACCCTCACACGCAAACTCACACACTCATACACAGCGGACCTTGTTGAATGCACCTTAGAAGACCGGGCCCTTGTGTCTTTAAATTCAGAAAACAGTGACAGCGAATCACACGAACGTGGCTATGCTGATGATCACAGCGTTCATTCTAAGTCAGTTAAACCGTTATTTATGTTTAGGTTTTGGGATCAGGTTTAACGTTATGCTAAAGAGCAGTAACAGGCTTACGGTTAGGCTAAAGCTTAGAATGAATGTAAGTGTGAGGCTAAATACTGCCATCAATTTAGGCACGCAACTAATAAAAAGTTTCAGGGTTGCGGTTAATTTTACAACAAGACGAGATTCGAGACGAGACGTTTTCGAACACAGCAAATGGTTTGGCCAAAGTTCTAGAGCGAAAGTCTTTCACTCCAAGGTCTCCAAGCACGAAAGGTCCTGCTCTATCATAACCAATTTCGATTTGGATTTCTCATTTTGTAACCAGTTAGAGACTTCTGTTTAGCCATTGTGAG
Organism: Albula goreensis; assembly: GCA_022829145.1. Classification (NCBI taxonomy): domain Eukaryota; kingdom Metazoa; phylum Chordata; class Actinopteri; order Albuliformes; family Albulidae; genus Albula; species Albula goreensis. The sequence continues at coordinate 1,516,115 of CM040746.1, forward strand.
TATCATTTGAAGGAAACCTCATACCGAGGTGGCTAATTCAGTATGGGGAAAAAGAGCTACAAACTCCGGGGCAAAGCGACTTCTGCTGTCAGGTGCCTGGGGTAAGAGCAATGGCGTTCCCCTCTTAATCCTCTCCCCATATTTCAATTGGAGTGACCTTGCCGGTGGAAACACACGCAACCTAAATGAATCCTTAATTTGTGGCTTTTTACACATTCCAGCCCTTTAAAGGTTTATTTGTAACGTTCATACCTCTCAAAACTTCAAAGGCCAGGAGTAGATTTAAATGTGTTGTGGCAGTAAAAATAACTCCTTTTAAATGGAAATGTTACCCACCTCCCCCTCCCGCCCCCGCCCTTTTGTGGCTGTTGGGAAAGCAGTTTCTCCTGAACACATTTCAAAGTGTCTCGATAAACAACCGCTGTAATGATGTTGCTTTGTTAATTTGACTACTGCATATCTAAATGGCTCTGGTGTCATGTTAAATGTACAGTTGTTTTCTAATAATAGCAGGCTATAAGGCAGAGTCATGTAACATAAAAAAGAAAAACCTTGTAGAAGTTAAAGCAAAAAAGAAAAAAAAACAGTCATGGTAAATATATGCAGGAAATCTGCAAGTTGGATCTAACCTTGTGAAAAATTATATCCTAGCAGCCACAGAATGCAAATAGCCTTATAATTTATGTAAATATAACTTGTAAAATGTGTTAATGCAAAATTAAAGAGGTGAAAATGTGAAACAAAAATGAGATTATTTAAATTTATGACTAATAATACATAACAGAAATATGAATGATAGATATGAGATAGGTATTAAGCAGCTTTTAATGTCATTTTATTGCTTTATTTTTGCAAACTGTAATGTTTTAATGCTTAAGTGCTTGGGGATAGCTGTATTGTATTAGCTACCTAGTGGACTCTGACATGACTGTATAGTTTTGCATTATCACCTATGAACCAAAAAGCAAAGTTTTAATGTATGCCATTTATAGTGAAGTACGTTCAACATAAATGTTTTACTTAATGTTGCTTTGCATTGATATAGGGAGTTCAGTCCCAGCCCAACAGTAGGGTCTTATTTAGACCTGCAGTCATGCTCGCAGCACGGAATTACTTCTGATGTCTCTTATTCAGGTGCACAAACTATCATGGGTTCTAATGTCACCTACTTATACATACTTGTTTATGAAAATATTCTACATTAAAAAGCAAAACTCTCTGAGCGAATCTCTAGACACTATGGTGGCTGTAAGATTTGATTTTTTTTCCACAGTTAGACGGAATGAGGATCTAAGCAGAGCGGTTTTAACAAAACACCAGGGAGGATCGTGTGCTCTGTTGCGAGAGAGCGTTCATCAATCACTCCGCTGTTTTTTCATATTCTCATTTTCATCAACACATAAGTCATGCACACATGGTCCGTAAACTCCTCGCCGAAGTGGGTGGACTTGATAAGATTTCCGCTCTCCGCCGAGCTCTCTCCTGCATACCAAACACCTGCGAACGACACGTCGAGCCATTTCCAAAAAAGTCATTCCCCCGGAAAGCGGCATAGGGATGATCTCTGGCGCCGATGATGTATCGTGACCGTAGGGCCCCGCTCGGCGTAACGTGGGGAAACCCAGCCGTGATTAGTTTGCATCCGTTTGGAAATAAGCATCAGTCAGGATCGTACTTGGCAGGCCCAAAGTCTTCTCCTCAGCCTCTCATCCATTATCTTACAAATTTGTGGCAGAAGTGATGGGCAAATGAGGTATCGCGACAGTAAAAACTGTTGCAGCTCTGTCAATCGATGACTTATTCCAACCAATCAGCTTGTTTTCCCCCTCAAAACAAAACACAACGATTGGTTGAAATCACTGAGCTCCAGGTAGTGCGTCGCAACTCCACTCTTTTTTTATGATGACTCCTGATACCTCCCGACATGCCAGTATGCAGTTGAAGAGTTCATTCGGTATCACTCAAGTATGCAGATGAAGAGAAAAAGGAGCCGTTGCAGCGGGCTGTATAAAATTTCTCGCCGCCACCCCCTCCCTCCCCGAGGCGAGCCTTTCTCCGTTTCCAGCTGACACGTGATCCCCCGAATCTATTTGGGGTCGCTCGTCCCCGCCAGGTTCGATCGCATCCTTCACAGGCATGTCCATCATTCCTGACCGCTGGTCCTTGCTCACTGTGAAAACTCTTCCTGCTGTCCTTAAAACAGCCTAGATACTCTAGGAAAGCAGCACCGTTTTGGCGGCCTTCGTGAAGGAAAGCAGACTCATGAGTATGTGTGTGTAAAGCAGTACTGTTGTGGCGGTCATTGTGAAGGGAAACAGACTCAAGAGTATGTGTGTATAAAGCAGTACCGTTTTGGCGGCCTTCGTGAAGGGAAACAGACTCGTGAGTATGTGTGTAAAGCAGTACCGTTGTGGCGGCCATTGTGAAGGGAAACAGACTCATGAGTCTGTTTGAGTAAAGCAGTACCATTGTGGCAGCCATTGTGAAGGGAAACAGACTCATGAGTATGTGTGTGTAAAGCAGTACCGTTGTGGCAGCCATCATGAAGGGAAACAGACTCATGAGTATGTGTGTGTAAAGCAGTACCGTTGTGGCAGCCATCATGAAGGGAAACAGACTCATGAGTATGTGTGTGTAAAGCAGTACCGTTGTGGCGGCCATTGTGAAGGGAAACAGACTCATGAGTATGTGTGTGTAAAGCAGTGCCGTTGTGGCAGCCTTCGTGAAGGGAAACAGACTGAGTATCTATGTGTCGTGCTAATGTACAGTACATCCTGGCGGTCCAGACTGAACGTTAGCATCAGCTGCGCTAGCCCTGCAGCTTACAATGGGATCAGAGCAGTCAGCTGGAGCTCTGGTAAGGATTCCACGGCGACAGGGTAGGGCAGGGGTTGAGCGGCCAGGGTTCCTTACAGTAATGCAGAGTAAGTTCTTTCCGCATTCTGCCAGCATTGCATAATACACCTCTCCTACAATAGGTGTTCTCTGTCTCCTGGAATTAATAAAAGAATAATCTGGAAAAATCACTTAAATAATGGGGAATATACAGTATATTTACAGAAGTAAATCAAGTTTAATATTATCGTAATTACATTTTCTCATCCTCTCCTCCCTCCACTTCCCTCGCCTCTTCTCTCTCGCAATCCAATTCTCTTAAATTCAATTGTGTTTTATTGGTGGGATAACCATGGCAGTATCGCTGAACCATACACGAAACATGCAAAGTATGACGTAAAATTACCGCAGACTAACTGAGATATCTCTTTTTGTGTTCAATGTCATGGATGATGTAGTGTTTTTGGCAGTCTTTCGTGATGGGTGTGTGAGTGTTGAGCGCTGGCAGGCCCTCAGCGCAGTGACCCGCCTCCCCCCATCTGTTTTATTTGTTGGGGGGGAAGGGGGTTGGAGGGCGGGGCACTGCCGAAGCTGAGCTTTTCCCCTCGTGGTCGTGGTTCTGCAGAGTCAGGCCCTGTGGAGAGAAAGAGTGAGGGAGAAAGAGAGAGGGAGAGAGAATCGCTCTGGGAAAAGCTTTAATGGTCCTCTCAAACTCGTTTGCCATCCTGTTTTTCCTGTGTTCACCGCTAAATAAGTCCAGCTGCCCTTTCTCTATCATGTCGGAAAAAGCGTTAAACCGCTTCAGAAGACTCGTCATCGTTTTTTTCCTCCACACCTCAGTGCGTTCGGTGGAGCGTTTTCACCGCTGCTCGCGAACCTCTGCATATGGCGTCTCCCCCCTCCCGACGCCGCACGGCACACGGCACATGGCACACGGCTTTGACGGAGAGGCTGTGCGTGATTAGCTGTAATGACACACTCATGGGGACGCGGAACAGGGCCCCGGAGACAGGCTGGGAAGTGTGAAGGAGCCGGCTGAGTGCTCGTGCGTCAGCGCGGCTGTGGGCGTGGCGCGCCGCTTTACCTTTGTGACTCTCGTTTGTGTGGGGTGACGACGAACACGCAAACACACACGCGAGGCTGAGTTCAGTGAGGAGGAAAAAAGGGAGACAGAAGGCACAGGGTGACACAATTCAATACCCAGCACTATACCTTCCCAACAATTTCTCTGATATACTGATGGATACAGACCATTTATGAAGCCTTTTTTAGTTGTGTTTATATTCATTATAATAATGTTTAATGCAGATTTAACTTCTACATATTTACATTATCCTTGGATTCCTCCATATATTATACAGTACCCTTGTAAAAGAGATTTTGATCTCAATTGGGTCTTCCTGGCCTTCCGTATCTAACCATTGGTTCTCTCTGCACATATTCTTGGTGCATAGTGGACCACTCTGAATTTCGGAGGTGGCGCTTGATGCTTGAAGAAGTTATCCCATTCCAGATGCTTTCTATAAGCAATTTATGTCAGACATATGTGGCACTTACAAGTCACAAGTCCTTTCATTGGCTACAGAGTGAAACAGGGATATCCAATCAGAGCTCAGAAGAGCTGAAAATGAACCAGGCCTTTTAACTCTATGTCCTCACAAAACCTGTCACCTTCTGATACCTTCTTCGTAAAAATAAATAGATAAAAAGTGAGAGCTCTTTTAACACTACAATTGTTACCATAACAAGAGCAGGGAAATAGTTAACAGCTTGCTCCTGTTAAAAGGAGTACTTCCATGTTTATTTCTGCATGGATGAACTCTCATTATCTGCCAGGGATTAAACCCAATCTGTTCCTTCTTCTTTTTTCTCTGAATGTTGTGTAAAGTGGGTATCAGTAATAGACACCTGTTTGTATTTGTATCATATCCAGTTGTATATGATGGTATCGCCTCACTAACCCTGAGCACACCCTGGTGTTACCGTGAGGAGTATCATAAATATACGTCAGAGAGAGAAGTTCAAAGAGACTTTTATTTTGATAACGAATACACTCGGGCTCGATATAGGAAAAAAGAGATCAGTTTGGTTTGAATGAATTTCTTTGTTTATTCTTATTCAGTTGACAAGTGGAGGGCTGTTTTCAAGAGGCAACATTTGAGTTCAACATCTCCACATTCAGAAATGAGAAGTCCAGCGAATGGTAGTCAGGAATGAATGGCCATAAGTGGTAGATGTTGACCTGAAAAGACTGGCCTAAGGAAAACCTGTTAATCCCATGTTACATATTAAAAAAGATGTTTATGTCAGTTTTCATCCAATTTTGTTTGGTTAGAATGAATGGTACTGGTCATTTTAACTGTGCAATGATGGATTTCAGTCAAAACGCAAGCATATTTGTCAAGATTTGTGCATTTTGAAAAATGACTGAATATAATACATGTGAGAGGATATATTAAGGTGAATTTTAGGAAGTGTAAAATTATTTCGTCATTTTGAGTTTTGTATTCAATGGATTGAAATGCATTTGGAGTGAGCGAGGCATGCGAATGGATTTATAGTGAGTGAGTGAGTGAGTGAGTGAGTGAGTGAGTGAGTGAACTGATGGAGGAGTTGAAGAGCGAATAAGCCGGGGTTAGTGGGTTAGTGAGTAAGTTATAAAGTGAACGAGCTGGTGCATGGTTGAGTGAGGTGAGAGGGCAATTACCTGAGGGCTAGACGCCAGCCTCTTTCCTGTGCGAGGACACCCCCCCTCTTCATCTGTGATATGTGCACAGGAAGCCTAAAATCCGAGCGTGAAAAACAAAATCATAATTTGGCATGATGTGGTCTCAGAGGAGCGTGGCGGTGGCCGCGCTGGTTGTGATTTGCAGTAAATGTCACTTAGGCAGAGAGCGAGAGGATAATGAGAGCCCCTACCCGCAGAGAGACAGTCTCCTCCACACAGAAATCACTGCGCTCAAGAGCTCACTGCTCTCAGCGAGTACGGACTGCATCAGAGGCTGCTGTGTATGTGTGTGTGTGTGTGTGTGTGTGTGTGTGTGTGTGTGTGTGTGTGTTGGTCTGTGTATGTGTGTGTGTGTTTGTGTGTGTGTGGGTCTGTGTATGTGTGTGTGTGTTTGTGTGAGTGTGTATGGGTCTGTGTATGTGTGTATGGGTCTGTGTTTGTGTGTGTGTGTCTGTGTTTGTGGGTCTGTGTATGTGTGTTTGTGTATGGGTCTGTGTGTGTGTGAGAGTGTGTGTGTGTGTGTGTGTGTTTATGTGTGTGTGTGTGTGTGTTTGTGGGTCTGTGTATGTGTGTGTATCTGTGTATGTGTGTGTATGGGTCTGTGTGTGTGTGAGTGTGTGTATGTGTGTGTGATTGAGTGGGTTGTGTATGTGTCAGTGAAAGTGAAATGAATATGTGTGTTTGTGTGTGTGTGTGTGTATGTGCATGTGTGCATACTTGAGTATTTCTGTGTGTGTGTGTGTGCAAGTGTGCATACTTGAGTATTTCTGTGTGGGCATGATTGAATGCATGTGTGCATGTGTCTGCGTGTGTGTGTGTGTGTGTGTGTGTGTGTGTGTGTGTGTGTGTGTGTGTGTGTGTGTGTGTGTGTGTGTGTGTGTGTGTGTGTGTTTTCACTTCATTATCAGCTGACATATAAGTAGGATATTATTCAGAGGAGTAATTCCTTCTGAGTTTTAAACTGGAACTAAATGAATTCCTTTTGTTGGTGAAGGATTTGCTTGACTGAAACCTTGTATCAATTTTATGGTTTTACATCAGTCAGAACCCTGGTAACAGCTCGGCTACATATTCACCCCAAGATGTTTAGAAAAGAAAAAATTGTTTTTATAGTTCACAATTTATTTATGCATTTATTGACATCATTATAGTATGAACATTATGTTAAAAGTTAACATTACATAAGTAACACATACAAAAGCTTTCTAAGTAGCTTTGTTTTATTCGTTTTTAAATGAGTCCGAGCCACAGGAATTCCGCGTGTCATCTGTAACTAGCATCATATCAAATTTCTTGGATATTTTTTAATGTTTTTCAAATGTTTTTGTGTGTTCTACCCAAAAAGAAGTAAATGACCACCTGTTGGTGCAGGCAGCAAAGATCAGTAAATAAAGTGAATGCTGGCATCAACTACAGCAACGTTGTCAATTATCTGTGGTTTTTTGATGTTGGTGGGGATTCCATTAATGTAACCTCTGTGAATTTCAAGGGTTTCCTGCTAGACCAGCCTCGACGGGGTTTCCTCAAGGTCTCTCTCTGATACCCAGTCCTGCGCGGAGTCATTTTAATGATATTTATGGACGATGCTGACAGAAAGATCTTGTGGTACAGCAAGTGGTCAGTGGCCTTCGGCATAGATCTCCGGGCCAGATGTAAATCCAGTCCCTACCTCTCCAATCAATACAATGAAAGAATTTCTCCGAGCTGTCTTTAAAACGTATTTATATCGATCGGAAACCGTTTCCAGATCAACGCTACGCTGCTTCCCTCTCTCCAACAGATCTTCCAGCAGGTACTTAAAAGGTGAAGGTTACTAGCAAGCATTTAACCTTGTGCTTCAGGGCCAGTTTACAATTCAATGGATATTTTGACTGATATATTTCGTACAACCAGACTCGGGTCAAGCACGCATTTGACATATTTTAACTCTTCAAGATGCTGGTGAAAATGTCCTTACAAAATTGAATGAGGTGAAATTATATTTTTTTCTAAATGTAGTTGAAAATATAATTCATGACTTTTACTAAAAGGGTTAAATTCTTTCATCTGATTGTTTCACCCAGGTCTTTCACACACACATTCAGCTGAGAGATTTTACAGGTGACCCTTCTCAAACTTTGTAAAGTTAATGGAACACGAGCAAAGGCTGCAGGTAAATATATTTTTAATGTTTTTCGCATTTTCTGCCATATTCTCCCAGGTGTAGTGTGTGCTGCTGCCATGCTTTTGCAGAAAGTACTTCTTTGAATTGTTTCCAAAGCACCCTGTCTCACTGAGAGTACTCAGAGCAATGACTTCATGATCGAGCAACAATCTGGAATCTGATCATGTGTAAACTTCTGTTTTATTTCTCCCAAAATACGATCGCTTATACCATGGCTTGGTTCAGCGTCGGATTCTGATTGGCTGTCCTGTGTCCTGTATGCTGAAATGGTGTAATGTATGGTGATGAAATAATTCCATCACAAACTAGGTTTATCATCATTTCAGATTGTCATGCCTGTTCAACATTCTGTTTCAATGGAATCTACTATTCTAAAAGAAAAAAATGGGAAAAAAAAATAAAATCCTCATCAACAGCAATAAAATACAGAAAATATTTTTGTTTAATTTTATTTGAGTGTTTAATTATTAATTTTGAAAGTAGCAGTCACTCTAGGCTGTCTACCTGTATGCAAGTAAATCACTTTCTTAAGATAATATTGTTAAGATTATTTTATTGATTGTTTCAGTTTTTGAGCCGCAAATTCTATTTCATTTTTCTTGAGCAGCTGAGTGTGCAAATTCTCAGACAGGAGCAGCTGAGTTCATTAAGTGTGCACTCCTCTCACACAGGGAGCAGCTTGTGCACACATCTCACAAGGAGCAGCTGAGTGTGCACTCCTCTCACACAGGGAGCAGCTGAGTGTGCACTCCTCTCACACAGGGAGCAGCTGAGTGTGCACTCCCTCTCAGACAGTGAGCAGCTGAGGGTGCACTCCTCTCAGACAGGGAGCAGCTGAGCTCACAAAGGGAGCAGTCAGACAGGGAGAGCTGAAGATGCACTCCTCTCAGACAGGGAGCAGCTGAGGTGCACTCCTCTCACACAGGGAGCAGCTGAGGGTGCACTCCTCTCAGGCATGGAGAAGCTGAGTGCACTATCCTCTCACACAGGGAACACTGTACCTGCAGAGTGTGCACTTAATTCATACACTTACTCAGAAGCCAGTGGCTCCAGGCCCTCTTGTGCCCCACTGGAGTAACTAAATGTCTGTTTGCGGTAGTGGGTCTCAGCATCATTACCAGCTAGTCGAAGTGAATCTCACCAGCTCCAATCGGGAGAAACCCGGCAGGGTCCCAGTCCTCAGCTAATAACAGACAACTGCCATGTCTGGGCTGTAGAGCTCAGCTCCTGTTCAAGGGAATACCTTTATCACCTAAGCAACTAGGAAACCCTGAATTTATTAAACTGGTTTTATTTATTAGCTACTTTATTAAGTACCAACTGTCCATAATAAATGTATGGGCCAAGGATCTTCTGAACAATTTAGCACTGAATTGAGAGTCTTGAATTTAAAATTTAGCTCTTAAAAAATAAATGCTGACTGCTATTGAAACTGTGAGTGGCAATTCATTCATGGTCTTTCTTTGAAAGACATGGATTACAAACTGTTGAAACTGAAATACCAAAGGATACAGTAACTGTGTGTAGTGTGTGGACAGAAGGGTGTAGAATAGTCACTGGCATTTTCCTGTCTTACTGTATATGGACTGGATAGTGTGAAATTATCTCTGGCACTTGTAGTTCTGTGTACGGCCTGTAGGGTGAAATGTAGCATCCATATTTTTATTTTTAATTTCAATACGAAGATAAGAAAATTTTGGTAAATGAAGGTAGGTATTAATCGTTTAAGAAACAGATCACCACTTCTATGGGTGGCAGGGTGACTCAAACAAAATATGTGAATACAACAGTAATTACTTTCGTTTTCACAATGTGTTTCATATTATCCTTGACAGGACCATAGATGCGCTGTATGTAATCAACAAGTAAATTTGAGAATCAGATTGCCATATGTCATTGTGTTTACCTCACAATGAGTACATTTAAGAATCAGGTTGCCATACATCGTTGTGTTTACCTCGCACAAAACACTCTCGCTGTGTGGTTAACTTGCTCATAACACCATACCCACAATGCCGCAAAACCCATAGATCCATAACTCCATATCATATAACATTTAGGGGTGGAAATGAACAAATTCTGGCTTCTGGGCATACAGTAAAATATGAGTTTTGCATGAATTCATAATTAGTAAAGGAAATGAGCAGCTGCCAACAGCCCACTCCAGTTTGTGTACTTTTTCTTCTTCAGTTGTACCGGCGCAAAATTGCACAGCACAAGAACGTAACGTTTGAAGAGGAGAACAAGCCACTCAGCTCAGCTAGGCTCATTGTTTTACCCTTCCTCTGCCAAAAATGGTTTTACTCAAGGAAAATAATGATTTAAACATTATATATCCAAACACAGTAATATTGTATACGTGGCTGTTTAAATCTTTACCTACTTCTCAGCTTCAATATATCAAAATTGCATTAAAAACCTTTATAAATCTGTTGGGTTTATCCGTGTTTCCACGTCTTTCTTACATTTGGCCCTGAAAAACAACTATAATTGACCGTGATTAGACATTCAATTGTATATTTTTAGACCGCTGCTTTCGAGCGAGGCTTTTCTGCTTGCACTGTAAATATAGAAATGACAGTAAGTGCACTTTGCAAAGTTTTTTTTCCTGAAATTGTCCCCACAATTTTCATGATTGCAGGGCTTTCTCATGCTAGCACCACTCCAAGCAAGACATGTTTCTCCTGGACCTTGTTAAGATTTTTGCCATCCTGCCCTTTCCTTAATGAGTCGAAATAATACTCAGGAACATAAGAATACATAATGATGAGAAAAAACCATTCAGACCACCTCAATTCTTCATCTATGTATGGACAATGCGTAACAATATTCTAACTGTATGTTTCTTTTCATAAGCACGCTGCTCTGTTGGCCTTCAGGGTGGAGAGGTGCTTTCTCTTAGCAAGGTGAACGAATCCTGTCCTTCAGAGTGGTGCATCATGGGACGTTTGAGTCACAGATTAGGGATTTCAGGCAGAAGCGACCCTCAACTCAAACTGGGGGCTGATGGACGATTTTGCCCTTTTTTGTGTGTGTGTGTGGAAATCATGAGAACGAGTTGTTACCATAGTAACTAACGGATCTGAATAAACAGGAAATAAAAAGGCCCTATAATGCCGTCTCTGGTGGATTGGGTTCCTGTAATCTGTGGCAGTTGCTTGGTCCTCCCGTGCAGGAACTAGATGGCGGAACTGGGGCAGAAAACCAACACTGGGGCGAATACCAGAGGCGGCATAAGTGCTAGTCCTACCTGGGGAAATTACACCTCAACTTTTCAAATATTTAGCAAAATCTGAAAAGACGTCTGTTTCCGCCTAAGCACTTTCAATTACTAACCAAAGCATACAACCCCATGAAAAAAAATTGTATTCTGAAAGTTATTTCAGATTCTTTGCATTTCAAAAAAGAAAGATATTTATTTTCACAAAATGCATTGGTCTGTTGATCCAGCCCTGTTAGTGAAAAGCAAATTAAAGATGATCCAGTACATGTGTGTAAAACATGAGTAAAACAAGGGGCCTGTAGTGGTCTCTACTGTTAAGCAAGGAAACCCAACAAAATTACATGCCCTGAACTAGATCTCGCCTTTCACAGATTTGTGTCACGTGTAGCATGTGGGAACTAGTCTAAGTACATATGTGAAAATGAAATATGGCCTCCACAACCAATTTATATCTTTTATGAAGACTTGAACACACATGTACAGTACCCTTGATGACATTTGGGACGAAGGCAATTTTTTTCTACATTTAGCTCTGTACTAAATTTATACTCACATGTCGATTCACACGGATTCTCCGTTTTATTATCGGTCGATTTTTATACATTTTAGTTCACCTCGTGATTTTTACTAAAAACCTAAAACTGTGAAGGGAAAATTAGTCAATTTTAATCCCGTTTGATCACTGCAAGGGGGGCGATGAGAGTTCACTTCCTGTGCCGCAGACGTCGATGGGGCACAGTAGCACACAAAAGCGCAGAGCAGTAAAGCTGTCGGCACCCAAATCAAGACTACACCTGCTCTCTCACAATAAGACATTCTCTCAATGGAAGGATGGGGAGGAAAAGGAAACATACTTCAGGAAAAACTTATCAACAGTTTCTATTTGTCACCCCTCGCCTCCGCTTTAAAAAGAAACCCAAGCCCATGCAACGGAAATTCAACCGACACAGCCTGCATTTCATCGACTTCCGGTACAGAGGGAGATCATGGCTTCTTCGCAGTTGTGGGACACGTTTACCAAAAGCAGTACAACTGAACTGAATTACACAAATAATTTTTTTTTTTTTATCGGGTTTTCTCTTTTTTTCTAAACTCCCACGGGACTAGGAAAGAGTGTTTCACCTCCCTTTGCATTTGACAAACTCAGCAAACACAGTCCTCAAACACCTCAAACAGCTGAGAGCATCCACGCACAAGCTGCCGAGCGTTACTCCTGCTGATTCGCCGAAAAGCTGGGCCAATGGAATAAATATAAATTGCAGAGGGACGTAGTGGGTGAATTATGCCGTTAGAAATGGATTATCCCGCCTCGTCCTGAACCTCAGGGTCACCACGGAAACATGTCCTATGGCCTGAGTTGACGGGCTTGATGTGAATCTCCATAATCGAATCCTCTCGCAAAACATTTACAGAAACACAACAAAGACGGAGGTAGCATTTTTGGTTGGGCAGAAATTATTAGAACCCGTACCATGCTGCACAGTGGATAATCTTGTTAAGACGCTCTTCCAGTGTGTGGATGGGCCCCACAGTCTACATCCTGTTAAGACACTGTTCCAGTGTGTGGATGGGCCCCACAGTCTGCATCCTGTTAAGGCACTGTTCCAGTGTGTGGATGGGCCCCACAGTCTGCATCCTGTTAAGGCACTGTTCCAGTGTGTGGATGGGCCCCACAATCTACATCCTGTTAAGGCACTGTTCCAGTGTGTGGATGGGCCCTACAGTCTGCATCCTGTTAAGACACTGTTCCAGTGTGTGGATGGGCCCCACAGTCTGCATCCTGTTAAGGCACTGCTCCAGTGTGTGGATGGGCCCCACAGTCTGCATCCTGTTAAGGCACTGTTCCAGTGTGTGGATGGGCCCCACAGTCTGCATCCTGTTAAGGCACTGTTCCAGTGTGTGGATGGCCCCCACAGTCTGCATCCTGTTAAGGCACTGTTCCAGTGTGTGGATGGGCCCCACAGTCTGCATCCTGTTAAGGCACTGTTCCAGTGTGTGGATGGGCCCCACAGTCTGCATCCTGTTAAGGCACTGTTCCAGTGTGTGGATGGGCCCCAGGCAGTTCTGCATCCTGTTAAGGCACTGTTCCAGTGTGTGGATGGCCCCACAGTCTGCATCCTGTTAAGGCACTGTTCTGGCATCAGTCTGTTCAGGCACTGTTCCAGTGTGTGGATGGGCCCTACAGTCTGCATCCTGTTAAGGCACTGTTCCAGTGTGTGGATGGGCCCCACAGTCTGCATCCTGTTAAGGCACTGTTCCAGTGTGTGGATGGGCCCCACAGTCTGCATCCTGTTAAGGCACTGTTCCAGTGTGTGGATGGGCCCCACAGTCTGCGTCCTGGTAAGGCACTGTTCCAGTGTGTGGATGGGCCCCACAGTCTGCATCCTGTTCAGGCACTGTTCCAGTGTTTGGTCTGCAACCCTGCACAGTGAAACATAATTGGCCACCCAGGGAGGGAGGTATTTCATCAGCAGGGATGTCTGAGTTTTATCACACACCAGTGACCCACACTCGTCAAACAGATGCCCCTTTGCACACAAAGTGTCTTCCTCCTGCTCAGGTCTGCTCGAGCTCAATTTGTCGACTGCGGAGTGAAAAGAAGTGGCTTCAGACGTTGTATATCTCAGCAGAGAGGATGTTCTTGCCTGCTGTCCTGGATTTATAGCAGGAGCTGCAGCCATGAACTTAGCTTGAGAATACGATTGAGCATTTCAAATTTGCAGATGAATGAAATGACTTTATTTGTAACCTGGGATTTCCAAGTAGCTCAGCTGGTAAAGATGGCCCCTCTGGCACAGGTTGGGACCTGTGGCACAGATATGGCAGGTTTGTGGCATCTAATAGAATCTGCAGCAGTGGAACAAATCTGGCAGTATGGCAGTAGGACCAGTGAGGTTTAAACAGTGGTGTTAATAAAACAGTGCTGTCTGATTCGGCTCTGAGGAGCTCTCTCCAGAGCGTCTCTCTGTGCCTTGAGGGCAGGGGCGCAAATGGTGTGGGGGAGTACGTTTCATAGGGACCCCAATCCGTCCCCCCCACTTTTGAAAAAAAAAAAATATATATAAGTTTAAAAGTTGAGAACTTTTGCTCACAGTTTGGTCCCCCCCACTTCAAAAATCTCTCCAGTGCCGCTGCCTGGAGGGTCCACTGTCTTCATCATCTTTGTTTTGCTTTTTTACCATTTGAAGGCCATTAGCCTCATGGCCATTATTCGCATAAACAAGCAAACATAAACTTAAACAGGAAGCAAGTAATTTAAAAAAATTTTCACACAAGAAACATCCACACCTCTGCCCTTTAACACAGGAAGTAGAAACAATCCCGCGTGTTGACAGAGTGAGCCAGAGGGACATCTGTCTGATTCCTTTTTTTGTTCTCTTTGTCAAAGCGTGAGGAAAAACGGGCAGAAATGGTCTGTCCGGGGCAACCAGTGACTTTTTTAAACATTCAGCTTTTAGACAAAAAAAAGTCATGAGAACCAACTCTAACGACGGAAAAATGATGCATGTTCTTTCAGTAAGGTGCTGAGGAGAGGATAACATTTGCATCGCTAAGATGAGTTTGCTGTAGCCCTTCTGCATATAATTGAAAATCTCAGATTTATTTCTTTATTTTCATTTCTCATTTGTTGAATTGCATCTTCTTCCTATAATATCTTCACTCTGTCACTTAAGGTCTATTACACACATCAAGATGAGGAACAATAGCAAAAAACTCTGTATATACCCCCTGGTGAGTTAACCTTGTGTTGAACTGCTTCAGTGATCAACAGTGAACTTGATAAATTATCAACCAATGGTCTTCTATGCTCTCTGAATGCAAATGCATTTGTGAAACTGGAAATCGGGAGAAAATGAAATCAGCATACATTTTAAAACACTCCTCCAGTCTTTAAGATTAAAGAAATCTATTTTGAGATGGAAACACATTCACTGAATGGATTGTTTTTCTTATTATTATTCAAATACCAGGAGAGGCCGGGTATATTAAAATAAGAAAGAAATATGGTAGCTTTACGATCTTTAGCTCCTTCCTCTCTTTCTCTCTTGTCTTCCAGCAGGAAGTGAGTAACAGAAAGGCTTTTACGGGTGGGGCTTGTGAAATTGGGATGTTTGCAGACCTCGGTTGTCGGTCACTGTGTTTGGGCACGGGGTGGGGGGTGGGGGGGTGCAGGGGAAGGGAATGCGGAGGTGTGAAGCTGCTCTAAGTCTGATTGCTGGTGCTCCTAATGGCCTGTCTGGGTGTGCGGCCCAGCGTGAGGGCTGGCCGAGCACCTCTTAGCGGGGCGAGACTGGGAACCCACAGCGCTGATCCTAGCACAGAGCTTATCACGGTGCCGTCAAGCTTTCAAATCTCGAGTGCTCCAGACACTCGACTGATTCATGATATATGTTGTCCTGATACACTTTATCTTGTGCAGGGCAGCCCAGATTTGACCCCCTTTCTCAGTTTCCCTACCCCCATTAAATACGAGGGGTTACCCCAGGCACAGAGTAGGTGTACAGCCTGCTTCCCTCTCCATTTCATGGTATGGTACTTACACTTGTGTCTATCAAACCGGGAATTAACATTTAGTAAAACCGTAAATTCACTCATTCTTAATTGATCTTAGTTGCATGTAATTCTTGAAATCTTATGTTTTATATAAATGTATATATGTATTATATAAATCAAACTATTCACAGGATTTTCAGTAACAAATACATCATTTGTGTATCTTGAGCCAATACAGACTTGTTCGTGGGTAAATCTATGTTACGCGGACATGTTTGAATGCACATGTCCTTCAGAAACCAACATCAGAATGGCCACTATGAGATTTGTGCATGCTATCATCCTCAGGGCTAACATCCTTCACATGCGGTTAATCAGCCCCCAACACACCAGCGACGCCCCCCTGCCACCGCCCCCCTCAGCACTGCCCCGAGCCCAGACGGAAATGAATGTCACACACTTTGCGGTATTAACCCTTCCGTTGCCGGTTACTCGCTGACTGTGTCTGGCTCACAGACTGCAGGAGTCCTCCTCCTAAGCGCTGGGTCACTGAATAATCACTCATGTCTGCCATTTTGTATCCCCTGAAAGGCGATTTCACCAGCACTGTAGTGTCAGTGTGTATTCTGCTATCAGTGAGCCTGATTGCCAACACTGTAGTGTCAGTGTGTATTCTGCTATCAGTGAGCCTGACTGCCAGCACTGTAGTCTCAGTGTGTATTCTGCTATCAGTGAGCCTGACTGCCAACACTGTAGTGTCAGTGTTTATTCTGCTATCAGTGAGCCTGACTGCCAGCACTGTAGTCTCAGTGTGTATTCTGCTATCAGTGAGCCTGACTGCCAACACTGTAGTGTCAGTGTGTATTCTGCTATCAGTGAGCCTGACTGCCAACACTGTAGTGTCAGTGTGTATTCTGCTATCAGTGAGCCTGACTGCCAGCACTGTAGTGTCAGTGTGTATTCTGCTATCAGTGAGCCTGACTGCCAACACTGTAGTGTCAGTGTTTATTCTGCTATCAGCCAACAAAGTATTCTGCTATCAGGATTGCCAACACTGTAGTGTCAGTGTATTCTGCTATCAGTGAGCCTGACTGCCAACACTGTAGTGTCAGTGTATTCTGCTATCAGTGAGCCTGACTGCCAACACTGTAGTGTCAGTGTGTATTCTGCTATCAGTGAGCCTGACTGCCAACACTGTAGTGTCAGTGTGTATTCTGCTATCAGAAAGCCGGATTGCCAACACTGTAGTGTCAGTGTATTCTGCTATCGGTGAGCCTGACTGCCAACACTGTAGTGTCAGTGTATTCTGCCATCGGTGAGCCTGACTGCCAACACTGTAGTGTCAGTGTATTCTGCTGACTCGCTATCAACCTGTGAGCTATCTGACTGCCAACACTGTAGTGTCAGTGTGTATTCTGCTATCAGTGAGCCTGACTGCCAACACTGTAGTGTCAGTGTGTATCCTGCTATCAGTGAGATTTACTGCGCAGGGTCTGTGCACAAGAGCAGAGGCTTAAAACGACAAATACCCACAGGCACATTTACTTTATGTGTTTCTGATAGATTGAACAATTCTGATGCATTTTGCATGTAGTTGGATAAAACTATAACTATAACTTATAAAATATTAAATTTGTATTTTAATTATCATATGAATATTATGGATATCATACATGGACATTTGCTATTTCTTTTTCTACACGGCCTATGAGTTGGGGTGATTTTCTTAGGTCAGACATGATGCATGGAGACATGCTCCTACTCCTGACATAAAACGGTCCTTATCTGAAAACAATCACAGACATATTTGGAGGACCAGTTACATACAGAACAAAATGTTCTATATGTCCAAGAGACACACAATTTATATTCTTGGAGCTTTTTATGATACCGGGAGTAATTGGCAATATTTATATACTTAGGAAAAGCCAATTTATGCATTTGTTTTGTTGTTGTCAACTTTTTCCCCCTCTGACGCCCTTTACGTTTTGCAGCAACGCGACCGAACCGAAACTTAATATGCAATCCACTAGTGGGTTATTATGACCCCACTGTCACTTGATCTCTAACTGTGGTCAATTAAGTCTCCTTGGAGTGGCATTGCAGTTTAATTGGTTATAAACAGAACAACAGACTGTGAAGCCCAGGTCAATATGGAAGTTAATATGTTGCCTTTTTCCGTCGGAGCTCAGGACCAGATATAGTAGAGCCGCAGTGCGGCTCGCTGCAGGATAAACATCCTCTGCTGGGACAAATTCTGCAACTCGAACTCAATGCCCTTCAGCATCTGGGTGTGGCTTTCCTCCCTCCACTTTACCCCGACTCCTAAACCCCTCAGATATCCCCCCGCCCCCATCAACAAACTCCACACGCCCACTGCCCCCCGCCCCACCGAAATTCACAGACCCCCACTGCCGGAACAGTGTGACGTTCGCGTTACAGGTGTTGCTAAAATTTTCAGACGGATAATTTTTATTTTTAAAAATGGTAGATATTGGCCTAGATCCAATTGTTATATAAATTTTTATGCTTTTCCCCCTTTTTCTCCAAATTAGGAATCCCCCAGGGATATTTTGGTGCCATGCTAATTGATGTATCCTCTGCAATCAATGAGAGAGAGAGCATGCAGGCGCACGCTTTCCTCCAGACCATGTGATGTGAGCTGCCGCTCTTCATGTCCGGCTCTGTGCTGCGTAGCCAGAGTGATGCTATGGCTAACTGTGTCATGTCATTTGATACAGTGACTATGGGGCCCATCCACACACTGGAACAGTGCCTTAACAGGATGCAGACTGTGGGGCCCTTCCACACACTGGAACAGTGCCTTAACAGGATGCAGACTGTGGGGCCCTTCCACACACTGGAACAGTGCCTTAACAGGATGCAGACCGTGGGGCCCATCCACACACTGGAACAGTGCCTTAACAGGATGCAGACTGTGGGGCCCATCCACACACTGGAACAGTGCCTGAACAGGATGCAGACTATGGGGCCCATCCACACACTGGAACAGTGTCTTAACAGGATGCAGACTGTGGGGCCCATCCACACACTTGAATAGTGCCCATAGCCTCACACTTACATTTAACTGCAAAAGTTAACAATATATGGATATTGAGTGAAACCAGTTCAAAATGTCATGATGAACAAAATTGGTAATACCCAAGTAATACAAACACACAAAATATATTCCACCCACAGAAAGCTTCCAGACACTGACAACAAAGCTTAGCACCCACAACATAACATATCGACCAAGAGTCTTGTTGGAAATAGAACATTTTCCTGTTTCCCAGCTCACCCAACGAAAATAAAAAAATCTAACAAAGAATAAAGAGACCGCAACATAACATCCTGAAATGGGGGCAACCGTTAAAGCTGCCCCCCCCCCCAGGCCGGACGGAGCGCGCCGCAGCACGCCGCAGCGGCCGCAGCCCGCCGTAGCCATCTTTAATCTCTCACTCCTCTAGGCTGTTGATTAGATATGATAGCGGAATATGAAATTGGAGATTGATCGAGTTGGGGCAGACTGCTAGGTGTAGAGAGACCTCGCGGCAGAGGCTATCTGACCGACCTGCCGTCCCAGAGGGAGCGGGCCTGAAAATTAATTAAATCACAACCAATCAATAGAGACGACTGACACTGTGGTGTGAGCGGGCGCAGAGGCTATGATATGAGCCGAGGTGAGAACAGGCAGACGCACAGCGCAGGATATCAGATACTGAGTGACAGCCTCCAGGCCGTCCGCAACCCGTGCGACAGCAAGGAGTCTCGTAAACTGGGGGAGCTGCGGGTTCGAATCCTTTTGGAGGGACGTCGGCGCTGCGCTGCTCAACCGCACCTGAGATTCCTCATTAAAATATCGCGCTTAAATTAACAGACGGCCTCAGAACCCGGACGGCCTGATCCAAAGAGTTCTGAGGACACTCCAACCTCACGATCTAGGAAAGACATCGCCATGATCATGTGAAAATGGCAGGGAAATGACCACACACCCTCCTACTGTAAACATGACAGAGCTTGGTAATGGTTCGTTGGTCATATTCTTTAAGGAACACATACTAAAATGACCACAGCTTTATTACCGATACTAGTTGTGCACGGGTGAGAGAGACCGTCTTTAGTGCACTGCTATATATGTCACCTCCGCCCAATGTCACCTCCAGGCTGTCTGCATATGAGAGGATACTGCACACAGGTGAAGAGCAAAAAATGGGTGGGGCTACTGCATTTCGCTGTGGCAAGCAAACATTTCTGATTGGTTCAGACAAGTGAATGATTGACAACGCAACTAATTACTGAATTAAAGGAGAATCGTTCTACCATCACTAATCCTAGGTAGGGGGTGGGAGGTTAAGAAGCCAAATACTACAGTTCCTCCTCAATGCAAACACAAAATAAAGAGAGAGAAATCGGAAGCTCTAGTTGATTCCCCCTCTCCTCCTGCCCCTCCTCTCTCTCAATTCAATTCCGTTCAATTCAAATAAGCTTTATTGGCATGACAATAAACAGGATTGTATTGCCAAACCATTTTAAAAGACAAAATGACAAGCCACCTCTTCTGAAAGCAAATATTACTTATCTCTTACTCACTCTCCCTCCCTCCCTCTATCCCATGCTCTTTCAGTTTGTCCTTGCTGTCTATCTCTGCCTGTCTTTATATATACAGTATATTCAAATATGATTAAGGCATAACAAGAAAGTTTTGGGTTGCTCAAGCGTTCAAATAAATGGTATATGACATGAACAACACCCCGCCTCAAAAAACACATGGGCACTCCAAACAGACGAAAACACACTCCATCTATCCTCAACACACTTGTTACAAACACAGTGAAGACATCCCTGTTTCATTCATTACAGATACACATAATTAGCCAACATAGATAATTAGCCCTCAATCTCTCTTAAGTGATGGGAGCCTCACTCTTTCCCTTTTCTCTCGCTCTCTCTGTCCCCTCAGTCTCTCTCTCCCTCCCTCCCCCTCGGCGTGCGTCTGTGCGTCGTGCTATCTGTCTCCACCCGCAGCTCCGCGCCCAGTCTGCCCGCCCGCTGTCCCACGTATCCATCTCTGTCCACTTCTTCTGCGGAGTTTAGGCCCCGAGTTCGGCTCAGAGCGGATTAATCTAACCGTTTGTGGCGCGTGTCAGCCCTCCGCCGCAACACTTTATTACTGATTGATTGTTTTGCTCCATTGTTTATTCCAGCTCGACGCGTTTTTTTTTTTCTTTTCTCCTTTTCTCTTGCAGGGACGGGCGCTGATGGCCGAGCCAGTGACCCGATCCCCCTCTGGAGAAAGGGGGATGAAAATAAAAACAGTTTTCGGTCATGGATGACCGGGGGGGGGAACACCGGGGCACCCTTATGAACACTTGCGCTTACCTTTCTGAACTCACTGATCCCAGCTCACTGTGAGGCTGCAGAAACTGTAGCGGAGGTGATGCGGACAATCCACTGGATGCAGGCTTTCAGAGAGCAGAGGCCACACGGAAAATCCATTGGACACCAGCCACCGGGGATTTTGGAAATAGGTCTTATAGACTTAACAAGCATGTTGAAGTGGAAACACCGTCAGATCTGAAGGTGCTGGCAATTTAAGTCATCGTACGGGATTGAGGGGGTAGGAGTTAGTTAGACACTTCAATAACCCCTTCAGGCAAGCCAGTGACGCTGTAGGTGTTAAACCAATCCTTTCCCAAGAGCCTCTTTGACAGGCATAGCGCCTGCATTCTGGTTATAAAAAGAGTCTTCCATTGGTTGTTCCATTGACAAGTTTGCTTTGAGTGTCTTGGTTTTGTAATCCCTAGCTGCTAATTGTTTAGTTCTGAGTGGTCCTCGACCATACTTCATAGCGACTGTCAATACCTGTTGAGGCAAGCAGGAAAGGAAATGTCTAAGACCCAGATTCGAACTTTCCCAATGTTCCCCCTCCTATAACAGGATGATGTCACTTCCTGTGAGGTCATATCCTCTGAAGGATTCATCCACATTTTCTGTGTACAGTGAGATCAGGGGTGTATTCCAGAACTTTTGCTCTTCGCCTCCTTTCCTCTGGTCCCCTTTTATCACTTGACTCCTACCCAGAAGAATGTGGAGGAAAGGAGGGGAGGAAATGAGTGGAGGAGAGGAGGAAAGGAGGAGATGCTAAGAAAACTGGAACAGCTAATCCCCTTCCCCATCATCAAAACAGACGTCTATTGTTGAAGCAGCAACTTTGACTGATACCGAGGATGCCTGAGCCAATCACGCTTCTCATCCATGCCAGCATTAAAATATGCATTATGCATTAAATATAAATGTCAGTTTCTCTCATTCTGCTGTTTGGAGTCATGATTTAGCATAACCATATGTACAAAGAAATCAATAAACCTGCTGCTACGGTAACACACTCCATTTTACAATACTTAAATTACCATTCTCAACTCAAACACATGGATATGTTTGAAAAAGCAAACAATACTTTTTGTACATGAATATAAATGTGCTGGTTACTGTTTACTGTTCTGGCACTTGCATTTGAACGTTGGTAAATTCCTAGTCATGTTTTCAAACTGTTTTAGCAGTAAAAGATTCTGTGGAATGGTCTTTTAATCTGATTGGTCATGAGCTTAATGAAGTCACCATGGAATGCGAAAAGACTTCCACGTAGGATACATCAACGCATCCTTCGTTTGGAGGGGGATACAAGATTTAGTCTCCCATGATTTTGGAACATTGGGGGAGGGAGGATACATAGATCAGTTTCCGGGGCATGGAGGAGAGGAGGGAACAAATTTTGAGTATTGGAACTCACCCGAGACGTAGCCATCTGAAACCTAATGAATCTCTAATGAATCCATACTATTTGATTCTATGTGCAATCTTGTATGAGAAAACTATGGGAAGTAACAGGGGTATCGTACATTGCTCGACAACTAGACTTGTACCTTGGAGGTTGTAAATTCAATTCCCACGCAGACCAATGCCATTGTATCTTTGTGCAAAGCACTTCCCTGAATTGCATCAGCAAAAACATCCAGTCATATTAATGGGTAGAAAGTAAGTTGCTTGGGCTAAGGACATGTGCAAAATAGATCAAATTTAAAATGCAAATGTAATACTCTGACCCGAATATCACTAAAAGCCCTGAAGCTGGAGACGAAAATGTGAAGATTTGTATCAGACCTGAATGGCTTGTGTGAACATCCCACTAAATTAGCAGATAAAAATGGAAAGATGTTACCTGCAAAAAGGCCTTAGATAGGGGTGGCTGCAAGTGAATATATGATGTATTGCTCAGGCAACTTGCCTTTGACCTTTAGGAGGGAGAGAATGATTGAAGGAACTGTTAATTAATTGGACAAGGATGAGTAATAATTTAATTGGTCCGCAGTGGAGTCAGCCATCTTCCGCGGCCTCCAAGGTACTCAAAGTTAACAAGTGTAAACACTGTATTCTGGGCTCTCTGAATTCCAATTACGAACAGAGAATTATACACGCAAATAAAACATGCATTTTACTGCTCACAAACCAAAGCCCAACTAGGGAGATTCTTAAAGGAGAATAAATTACATGTGCATGTTTCAACAAAGATCCCATGCCACTTTAAACATAAAATGATCGTTTTGGTAAGTAAATGTCTTTTTTCTGATCTGATGTAGAGAAAAGGTATAGGCCAGGGGTGTCAAACTCAAGTCCTGGAGGGCCGCATTGTCTGCGGGTTTTTGTTCTTTCCTTTCGATTGGCAGCCATTTTAGGTCTTGGAAACCAGGTGTGTGGACTCTTTAGCCAACCAGTGATTTTAATTAATCAATTAAGTGCTAAAACACACCAAAAACCAGCTACCACTGCGGCCCTCCAGGACTGGAGTTTGACACCCCTGGTATAGGCAGAAGTTCAAAGAAGGAAACGGAGAAGGAAACAGTTCAAATCTAAAATAATTGATAACAACGGTGATGTTGTGTTTTATATTCATAACGTATAACTATGTATGAATGGTAATGTCATGTACAAATCATAACCTAAAATATGAATGTGAATGGCTATAGTGCTGGCTTTCCATCGACAAAGAGATTTGTATTCCAATGGCTTCCACCAAAACAGACATACAGTTAGATAGATCACAGTTGCAATGTTTGGTTGTTAAGTAGGCTCACAATTATGAGGTAAGCTGACTCTACGCTCACTAATTTAGTCAGGGAATTATTTTTCGAATAACATTCACCCTTTATGACACATACACCATGGGAAACCTGGTGCTAAAGATGGAGATTCCTCTCAGTAGGTCTCAGTATTTGGATTGTCTGGTTTTAGCGTAGTTGGACTTAGGCATGAGGAGCAGTAGTCAATATACAGTACACAGCAACACCCCCGCTTTTACATTTTAAGAGCACATTCAGTAACATTTTTCTTTAAAAAAAGCTGACAATTTTAAAACGAACGAAAAATTATCGGGCTATATAGAGCTAAATGGTACAATAGAGAGCCAATTCAAAATCACATTAGGCGCAACCGTGGAGAAGCTGACAGCAACTATTCATTCACCGTCAATGTGCATTTCATATATTCCACGGACAAAATAAAAAACCGCGAAACTACTGGAAGAGCTTTGAATAACTTACAACAGGCCTCCTTAGAGTACAGAAGCGGGGATTGGTTGAGAGACATTAAAAAACGTCAAACGTGTCCTTGCTTCGAGCGTTACATCAAATCCTGCGAATATTTTTTTTTTTAAAACAGACTGCATACAAATTTGTTTACTCAAGTACAGACAATAGTGGCTATTTTCGTCCAGCGATGAAACAATTATAAAGTACCATTATCCTTTTTTCCTCTCTAATGTAATTTTCGACGAGTGCTTCAATAATGATTGACATTTTAATTGACATCTTGATTGCGATTTTTCATGGATTTTACTATTTTATTTACATGCGTTTTTGCACGATAACTAGAACAGCGTGAACGTGTATGGATGCGGTATTTTAAATCTGACGTATCACTGAATTAACTAGTCATGTGAATTCCCTCACTTGTTTTTTTTTTTTTTTTTTTTTTTTTTTAATATTGTCCTCAAAAAACAAAACAATCATGAACAAATAAAGAAAGCGGATGGGCACCAAACAGTATTAGATGTTGGTCAGCCACAAACAAAACAAATGATAATCTTGAGGTCACTCCATTCCGTTAGAAAACCCTGGATCCGCTCCTGGTTTTGACGCTCCGTTCGCTTTACCTCTCGCTCCCCACTCCTGCATTGCTGTACAAGCAGATGTTCGTTCGCTAAAATCAGTTCATACGGAATTTGTACCGACGAAGGAGGTATTTCACAAACGGGGAAGACGAAAAGACAGAAGAAGAGGTAGTCTAACCACCGCTCCCTCCTGTTGTGAACAGTGGAGCGCTATTTAGACCAATAAAAGCGCTGGCTGCAACGGCGCAGCAAGCCTTTCTGTTTTTACCACACCTGTGATGAGCCGTATCTGAGCAACGAAGACGCACAGCAGGGATACCAATGGACAAGGTTCCGGACGAGGGTATTTGTTGAAAGAGCGCTGATGCAACGGCAGTAAGACTGACGGAAGAGAGTGAACTGTCTTTTTTGGACATACTAAGCTGAGATATCGGTCTTCGTTCTGCAGTGTACTCCTTCTTTTTTTGTTGAAACTTCATCGGAAAGGTGATAATTACGATGGTGTTCCACCTGGTTTCCTCTGACAGCTGGAGGTCCGGAGTAATGCTTGCGCGCAGCTTGCTGCTTTTCGCCGGATTTACCTGCATCGGTAAGTTGTAGCATACATGTTAATTTGGCAGTGCCTCAAGTTAATCGGTGCGAGTCCAACACGTCGCTTGTGTGTAAATGATCCCGTTAAATATGAAGCTCTTATTCATGTTTATGCAACATAAGCTATGCTCTTTCAGCCATTTACCGGAATAGGCTAATTAAACCGTTCATATGTTTAGAAGTCACATTACTTTTGTTAGATTATGCTACTTTTTCAAAGACCCATCATTGAAACTGATTTAATTAAGATAGAGAATTATCTGAAGGATTCAGTTTGAATTAAATTGATCAATTTGCCACATTTGATTAATAATCTCAGTCCTGCTACAGCTGCGCGATGATCACGCCGTGAAAACGTTTTTATTTTGTCAGCAGAAAGGACACGGGGTGAGCGCGTTGCTGGCCGCGATGCTAAGAGGAGCTCGATTTGTCTTCTTAGAAGCGTGCTGGCCACGATTATCCTCGTTAAGCGTGTGAATTTGTACGTCCATGCTCACAGAATACTCGAGCGCTGGCCGTGTGTGTGCAAACGTCTCTAAAGTTCTCTCTAGACGAACTATTAACACCTATGCCTAACCAGGAAGCAATAATTAATATTGTGTTCTCAAGGTGAAAAATAGACCAGACAAACAAAGCTCATTGTTCGTTTGTCATAAACCGGAATACCTCCAGTTTAATTTTTTCCAACGCTTGAAAAATCTGTGCGGGGACAGAAGCTGCTCCCGCATGAGCGTGCAGCGCTGCATTCAGTTTCGCTATTATTTGCCAGCACAGGCGAGATAACGCATTCGATAACGCGAATCCCCTTCTGTTACACAGCCTTACCGCATTTGCAGTGCTTTTGATACAGGTTTGTAGGGAGCAGACTGTCTCTCTTCCATCTGACGAGATTCCAAAGTGACAAGGGAGGTTGGGCGCCTGATCCTGTGCTAATGCGTGTAGGTGTGAGACAACTTGCCTTAAGTGAGCGGGCGAAGACGTGATTGAAAGGACCCGAAAACAGAACGTGCTTTCCGTTCAGAAAAAGGTGGTGTTCAAAATGATTCACACCAAATTGTTACGGAATGCACTCCGGTGTTCGTAGTATTAGTGTGCCTGGTACATAAGAATATGACTGATTTAAAAAAAAATAAAGATCATAATAAATGTGATCCCCAAGATCTCGAGCACTATATTCAAATCATCTTTGAGATATATCTAGGCGTTGTAGCATACCTGCCAAAACATCCGGACTTAGGAATTGCAAGTTAATGCTCTGTATTTCGCTTAGGAGGAAAACATGCGAGGAACCGTACAAACAGATACTTAAAGCAGTGCATTTCTTTGTGTTCAGCATAGATGGCTGTCTCATCGGGTTTTAAAGCTTCATTTGCTGTAATTAAAAAAATATATGTTCCGTAAGGTTTCCTAAGTAAGTTGCAGTTATTTATATTTTACTACGAGGTAAAATTTATATACAGCCCACGTCTCAAGATATACAACCATACACATTTGTTTGTTAGACAAGTGTCACTCAGCTCTAGGTATGTAAGCACAGAAAGTGAGGATTTCTGGACATTCAAATGTCCTAATTCGGAGAGTATTTTCAATTGTGGCAAGGTACAGTATGTATTTCTGTAAGTATTCTTTTCATGTGCTATTCTAGTTGTTCCGATTTAATGGTTGTCACGTTAAGGAGTACACTCGTACCTTCAATCTTTGTGAATGCTGACTTTTGTGCCTAGTCTGGCTTCAGAGAAACTTACTGCGTGGATGTAGATCACACTAGAAGCATCCCGTGCCTGATGGAGGATTCTCAGGAGAAAATTCCGATGATGTTGTACAACAGTGTAGGAGCACGTACACAACTGTGTCCAGTCGAACCAACGTAATCAAAACTGGCAGTTTAGAATATATCACATGCAAACTATTACGATATTATGACATTGTTGTTGTGATTGGGCTATTGTAAGGGGTTTATTTTATTGTATGTGTGGATGTGTTCGACAGGGTTCCTTTAAAAAAATGCAAACCATCGTTAAATAAGGTAGAATAAAATGTACTATACATATTTATGTGGACGCGTCGCATTATCACCAGAGTCACGAATTTTTTATTTTCCATGATTTTTAAAAATCATTTTAACTGCAGCATTCAATAGATAATACTGAGACTATATGTTGAAGTATCCGTCCGATAGATATAATATTTATATCTAAATTTTTAGGTAGAATAATGGGTTCAATTGTAACGGTTTCTGAGTTTGTATAATCTCGTGAAACAATGGAATTACTTGTCTTTTGAGCGGACTTTTTATTTATTTGTTAAATTATTTTACAAGGCAAAGAAAAGGTGAACAGGTAATGTTTATTTCAAGACTTAAGTAAGATAGGGTATGAAGTTTGCGAAACCATTTCCCATTATTATCCTGATCAAATGTTATTTCTGAAATAGCACTGGGAGGAATCAGCGCTCGCAACTGCGAGGGCGTTGAAAACAAGACTTACTGCCCTCCAACATTTCCCTTTGATAACAATATTACAGGATAATATGAAGAAACACTCCGTATGTAATTCTTAGAAAGGCATAGCCGGTTTGTTGTGCTGGAAGAATATTAAGCGCTTGAAGTGGGGGAGTCCTGGCGAGGAGCCAGACGAATTTTACAGAATTATCTCACTTCGTTTGCATCGCGCTTGTTTTTCCAACTGTTCGCCTTGCTGTGGACAGAGGGGCTAACTTGTTAAAGTCGTGTAATTGGTGCTCTTGCCCCAGGACTCTGAAATACACGCGATGATGAATTGAGAAGGCTTTTCTGTTGCATTAATTAGTGAATAATTATGAATAAATTAAGATAAAATAAACAGCCCCGCTCCGGGGAGATCTTATTTCTCACTAAATACAAGTTGCCCCATTTGCCTCAACTGGCTTGTCTGTGTTGCATTTGACGTAATCCTGAAAGTAAATGAACACGAAAATACTGAAGTGTTGGGGAAGAAATTCAGCGAGAGTACATATACCCCTTTAGCTCTGTCTCTGAAATCAGTGTGAAGAGAGTGTGTGCTTTATGGTTTGAGTTGGTGCAATTACGCCGTGTTAACTACAGGACGTCTGCAGCGTCAACACACTGGGTTCATCTTTACAGACTAACACCCTGCGGAAGGCCCAAAAAGTACGATAGAAATCAGTGATGGATATTTTAGTGATATTTAGGGACCGACCACTATACGCTGTCACCTGTTTTTCTTTCCATACTGGCACAGCCTACTGAGCGTCACGTAAACAATAACGTTTAAATAAAAATGTATTCCTTGTTTAATCGTCTCTTCTTCATTTTATAGATTTGTTATTTGATATATCAGACGTACTTTATCGATGTGGTGGCTATTATTTTTAATGGCTATTGATAAAGCATTAATATCAAAGGGAATGCACGCCGTGGGTGTGGGCCAGAGTTTGAAACACAGACACTGATAAAATAGATACTTATACATCAAGGTTGGGGTGAGCCTAGTGTGGTGCCCGGGGCAGAGGGGAAAGGGTGGCATGGACGCTCACAGACCTCAAACCCTTTAACCTTCACTCAGGAGAGGAATTCAGAGGAGAAGCAAAGATAATCCTGTCACTCTGCATTAGAGACGATAGAAGCTACAGTCAAGCACTGGCGCGCTTTCTCCCTCTGTCAACTGTCTTCTGCAGAATCGGCAGTATACTATAAAAGGATAGATATGTATGCCAGAAAGAAACAAACCACTGCTGCGTGTGTGTGTGTGTGTGTGTGTGTGTGTGTGTGTGTGTGTGTGTGTGTGTGTGTGTGTGTGTGTGTGTGTGTGTGTGTGTGTGTGAGAGAGAGAGAAAGAGAGAGAGCATGAATGTACATTCTCAGCTGACCATTGTAGCGCTGTAGCCTTGGTCTTATGGTAAGCAGTAGTCAGTGCCTGTGTGTGTGTGTGTGTGTGTGTGCGCGCGCGTGTGTGTGTGTGTGTTTGAGAGAGAGAGCGCACGCCTCAGAATGCTGTACTTCCATAACCTCAGGGAACATTTCTGTGTATGTATTATTGTGTGTGTATGAGAAAGATCCGGCCTTCAGATGAATGCAGCCAATAATTCAACACTCCAGAGATATGCAAAGCATTTCCGACTCCATTGTGTTTATGTATTTACAACGCTTTTATACTACTATGTCCACAATGGAACCCCAGAGATCTAAACTCCTCACGACCAGGGGTGCACTCGTAGACTGAAAAGATCTGATAACTGAAAGTGACATCAGAATATTCTTTAAAAAGCTGTCATATTGGCTGAAACCATGACATAAATTATCGTCAAATTATTTTTGAATTGAAGCTCCGTTCATTTTTCGGCCACCCGTAATCACCCGGCAGCTGGACTTCCTGTAAACTAACTCAGACACAAACACACATGTGTACCTGTAGCCGATAACTGCGAAACAAATGAAACTAATCCTATTGGTCTCAAAAATGAAAACGCTACAAACAATAACTTGAAAGGCCTAATAAAGATAATAGGTGTGCAAAACTGAAAAATATTGGCAAAGAAAAGTGCAAGATAGAATGGTACGAGTGCAATCCTGGGCAGATTAATTGTTTTAAACAGGAAGTGGCAGTCTTTGAGCAGCCAGCTCCTGATGCTCTAAATGATGCATTAAGACAGTGCATTTTATTGCAGCCTGCAGCAGTAGTTAGGTACCATTGTTTTAATGGACCATGTCACTGCTTCACGTGTGAATTATGGTAGAAGAAATTTACTGTCCAGTTTGATGATCTATGGAAAGTAAGATTAATTTTAGTTTAATGTTTATTGTTTTGCTTTGGTGCAGATGAGTATTCCAATATGCTAGATTTTTATTTTTGTGGTTTACTCCCATAGTTAGGCAGCCACCCAGCTTCATGTACTGTTTTTTTATTGTATCTACCTATCCTAGCTAGCTAGCTAGCTAGTCATTTGTCTCGTCAGACAAATTTGTACGACAAGTCATTAGATGAACTGGATTTTTCCATCTAGCTTGTTAATTTTCCAAAATTGTGTGTGTGTGTGTGTGTGTGTGTGTGTGTGTGTGTGTGTGTGTGTGTGTGTGTGTGTGTGTGTGTGTGTGTGTGTGTGTGTGTGTGTGTGTGTGTTTAACATGAATTGGGTGTATCAGGATCTGAAGTGGTGCTCATGGTTTTTATTAATGAAATTAATTAATTTGATGGGAGGATTTTAGACTGATGGTGTTTGTATGTGACTTAAATTACAGCTTTTCCAGATATATCCCTTCACTAACATCTCAAAAGATTGAAGTTTATCACTGCAAGAGTGTTGCTGTTGTAACTAATTTAAAGAGCTGGGTATTTCTGGTGAGGGGAGTTGGCATGATTCCTTGTGTGTAAAAAAGATATAGAAAAGTTTTCTTTACACAAAACAGGCCAGGTAGCATTGTTGGTTGCCATGGAAAAGACTGAATGGCAACAAGGAAGGGCATAGCAGGCATAGCAGATATTTTGCAATAAACATTTCATCTAAATGAGGCCAAGGTCCGTGTCCCTAAAGAAGGGTTTTCTTCATTCTTCCTCTTTGTCTTCTTAGCCTTCTTGCCCCATTAAGTCACAAAAGAAAGAGATAAGAAAAATAAAGCATAATTAGCATAATTTATTGGAGGAAAATAGTAGAAATTTGCCTTCTGGTTGAACGAATTTAAAATCACTTCTTTTCTGTCCCATAGCTAATGAATGGCAAATTATTTCTGTGTATTTCAGGGCAAGGTTTTTCACATGAAGCAATGTTAATTTGACACAGAAAAAGAAAGGAAAGAGAGGGAAAAACAGATTCAGTTCCCCTCGGTCGTGAGCGATGAATTCCAATGATGCATGCAGAGAAGAGCTCTATACTTTGCAGGCGGATTTTAACATCAAATTATTTCCTTTTTTTACCCTTGGTACCAGTGCTGTGAATTAGCATGATGTACAAGTGGTGAGAGAAGCAAGCAAGAGGGAAATTAGGCTCTGAAATAAAAAAAACAAAATGAAGAAAAGAATTAAAGGGATTTCTCTTCTCCAGAGATCAAGCTGTGATTTTAGGATTTCGTCATGTGGGCAATCAGACAGAGAAAGAGATTAGCATATGCTATACTCATACATTACCAGGTCCTTGATTTTGGCCTTTGTTCTGTTTTGTATGTGCAAATGCCTTTATTATTTATTTCATGTTGGACTGAAGGAGGTAGTAGAGAGGTATTTGGTGCCCAAAATATTGCCAAAGTAAAAAAAAAAAAAAACATTGTGTCTGTAAAATGTTTTTGAAAAACAAATCAAAATCTTTTCTGGAATTTAGGAAAGTTATTTATGAGGCCGATAATATGTGTTTTTAATTTTACTTTAACCTTTGAAATAATGTTACGATAAAACTGGCCCATGATTTTGTGTGACCAATAACGATGTTAGGTATAAAGATCATTTATAGTGGCTGTAAGTGCTGATGCAATCTGGGTTTTGGGTTGGCAGTAATGACCGCATCGTTAAAATGCAGGTTTTGACTGTGATGACAGCGTTGAAAAGCGGTTTTTGGTTGGCTGTAATGATGGTTGGTGGAATTCGGGTTTCCGCTAGAGTGTGACTCAGTGAAGGGCAAACGGCTGCTCTCTAGCACCGGTCAGCTTTGAGCGCGGTCTCTGTTGGCCTCTCCGTTTCATGACAAATGTTGACGCTCCTTATCTCTGCCGTGGCCTAATATGTCTGTCCCCTCACTCCAAATCAAACTTAGCTGCAGACAGAGTGGAAGGGGGGGGGGCGGGTGGCGGGTGGTGCTGGACGAACCCCGACCGTGCCAGTTCCTGCCGGACTCAGGAGGGGCTCTTCTCTGGCTCAGTATCCAGCGTGGCCAATTTTCGGATTTTTGTTCGACTGAAGGTTGTGAGCACAAGAGGGGGCGTATTTGATTTCTTGTCTCCAGCAAGGGGGTTCATACAGTGGTTGGGGGTTATCCACTTGGAAATTTGTCTTTCCTGCCCTGTATATCTGGATACCCTGAACCCAGCTCTTGGCTCTCCCTGAGTTTTTGTACATTGTTTTTGTTTTACGTTGCATTTTATGTGGTGGTGTGTTGTAGCATCACATTGTGCTCTTGGTGTGTTGTTCTCTATTATATCGTGTCTGGTTGTGTCCTGATGTCTGACTGGGTTCTTATGGGGTGCACATGAATTGAACGCTCAAAAGGTGTTGATTTATGGCTCCCGATTCTTGTGGCTGGCGAGGTTATTTTCTGTGATGCTGTCTTGATGTGTGTTGTCTGGTCTTGATTTATGGAATCTGGGTGGGCTTACCTCCAAGCCTCCACCCTGAAGAACAGATTCTGAGACATGCTGCAGAGGTTCTCAGTCAGGGTCAACATGACTGTGCCGAACCGGAGCTAGGCAGTTTCTTTTACTTGTATATAGTTTACTTCCAGTTAGCATCCAGCCTTGGCAAAATGCTAGTTTGCATTAGCATGAAGGTCTTATTTCCGAGCTCTAACAAATAGTTACACTTAAAGGTATAGAGTGCTGGAACCAAAGCTTGGAAGAAAAAGTTGTTGTCCATGGTCCGGAGTGAGCCGCTGGCTAAACCACAATATCAGCCCCTCTTCCCATTGGCTGGTTTCAAACAAAAACTAGTGGATATTTCCCCTGTCAGTTGCTCTTCCTTCAGGCCAAAATTTGTGGTGTCATAACATGCGGTTTCCCGTCGTGTGCTTGTAACACCTGTTTGGTGCTTAGTATCTGTGTTATTTGTTTGTTTTTATGTGTGCTGCCTTTTGGCAACGTATCCTTTACAAGGGAAATTGACTTTGTAAAGTAGTTCTGTTTTTTTCACTGCCTCTTTGTGGGAACCTGGCACTGCAGGCTGGGGTAAGCGAGCGAGAGAGGAGGAGGCAGGATAGGTTTGGGGTTGAGGGGATATGGCGGTACCTCTGCGTTTGTGGATATTGAGCGATTGAACCAGAGTAGGCCGGCACTGGATTGAAATACACATTGTTACATGTTGGTTTAATATGCATAAATGATTACTCACTGCGGACTGCATGCCCACATTTATTCATGTTTGGAATAAGAATCTATCATGCTACCAGCACTTTTTTTTTTTTATTCATCTATCTAGAACCTCTGGGGTGAAAAGGCAGACTCAATGATGAGTCACGGCCCAAATCTCCTAATGAATTTTCTTAATCCATCGGTGAATGATAAAACTTCTTGTGTTTAACTGACACGCATCATTTTTTGAGGATACTGTAATGAGAATGTATAAAGGAGGGGGGAAACCACATGAAGAGTCATTTTTCCATCGCGCACATGCTTAAGCCGAGGCAAGAGAATCATGCATCTTTTCCCCTCACGAGTACAGCATGTCACGTATCCATTACGAAAATACAAACCCTCGAAGAAAAAAATGGATACAAATGGTTTTTGAGGACCAAGATAAACTGAGTTAATACCCAGAACCATTTGTAGGATGCTCCTCACACCACTTCACTTTATACAGATTAAGAACACCCGGTGTATTGTTTATTGTTGTCAAAATGAAAAATATACTCCGAATTTCTATACGACAAATTAATGGAGACAGACACCACTGTGATGCTCTGTTACCAGGAGCTACTGCTGCTGCTAGGAGACTAGAAGGCGGATCCGAAAGCTGGTTGAGACAGAGGAAATTGGAGGGAGGATAATGGCAGTGGATACCGAGGCCTTCATTAGAGAAAGAGTACCGAGGATGCTGCCGCGCACAAAAGCGGCGTCTTCATCGGGCCCTCTGTTAGCCGCCAACGGGCCAGCTTCGGGAGAGGCTTAGACACCTGCCGTACCTGCTGTGGTTGCCATGGCGCTACGACGAGGACGGCCAATGACACAGTCGGATGTGCGGAATGCCCCCGGCACGCTCGGAAAAGTTTAGAGCAGGACCAAACATCCTTGCAGCCCAAGAACGAAATGTATGAATTAGAAAAGTCGTGGGGCCCGGATACACGACACACCTCTGAGTAGGAGCGCTAACGTAGGGTTTGTTTGCTCATGATGAATAAGATTAAGAAACAGACAAAGGACACCTGAGTCTAAATTAGCACACCTGCTGTGGGACACTAGGCTCCACCTCCCAACAGGGAAAGGTATTTTCCTACTCACACCGCCCCTTCAGAATCTGGAACATGTGAGTTTTATGTATTCCTTTTAATGTGGAATTTACAAACCATATATATTCTAGGGGCCATGTTGCAAGGTAGTGTCATCATGTTGAATAAACACTGGACAGAGGAAGTAGGCCTTGATACCAAGACAAATGAGCTAAACTAAGCCATGAATATAAAACAATCCCAGCAGTTTTATTTATCTCCACATAAAACTTAACTCAAGGTTTCACTCGACGCCCGCCACTGTTTATTTATTTATTTTATTTATGATGACTCTAAATGCAGTGTTTGTATCATCGTTTTGACAGTGAAAGAGTATTTTAAAAAACCGAAGGCGAAGGATGCGGATAGCAGGAAAGCTCATTTTCAGGCTCTGCTGCTGTTTCGGGGCTTTTTTTAGCTTCTGAACTGCTTTCGGCATGGGGGTAGTTATGTCGGGGTTCGAGCTGCACTGCGGTCCTCCCCAATGGCTGCAGAACTGCGGTTTTCATATGGGAACTCAGAAATATTGGCACCCTTGATGAAGATGAATGAAAGTAGGCTGTGCACAATAAACAACACAGATAATGAAGTATACTGTTGTCGTTGTAGAATTGTTCAAATGTTTTTTCTATTTTAACACACAGCGCTATTTTCTTACTCAAAAACATAGGTGTGCAAATAATTGGTTCCCCTATTTTTAGTACTTGGTGCATCCTGGGAAGGATGAGTGAACTGAGCTTCACCTCTAATCTTTGATAAGGTTAGAGATTACATTCAGAATAGCTTTGGTGTACGGGCCAGGCTACGACGGTTTACAGTACAATTAATGGTGATGATTTAAGTTATACAGAGTTTATGATAGGCCCGTGACACCAAATGTACTATGTTAGAGTTGATTTAACACCAAGAATTTTACCGCGATCGCTACATTTCTAAGAAAACGTAGCTGCTTCCTGGCGCCGAGGAAGTGGGTCCCAGGGAAGGCGAAAGTAGGCCGTGTCTCCCGATAGCACGCGGGCAGTAGATCCGCGTGGAGAGACTGCCAGCGAATGCAGTGTGTTGAAGTGTGACACAGACGCTCTTGTGGCGAGTCACACACTCAAGGGGAAAGATCTGACTCCACGTCAGTAGTATTACCGAAATACGGAGCGGCGCGGTGCCGGAGACAACCAGGAAAGCGTCGTTCCGAACGGATCTCGTCACATGAAAGCAAAGCTTTGCTCCAGAAAAGAGAGACGTCGTAAAAGGAGGAGAGGTTGGGAAGAGACTTTCTTATGAAGTGGAGGGCCAAGAACGTGCAAAAATGTGAAACTGTGACAGGCCTGTGTGCTTGGAGCTGAGACTCTGATCCAAACACTGTTGTGTTCCTGCCAGGGGTTACTCTGCTTGCCAAATTTCTGATTGAGGTTTTTTTTTTTTTTACTCTTTCCATAAACCGCCTACATCTTGTCATGAAATATAAAGACTAGGAAAGCCTTCAACTGGCGTCTTTTTGTACATCAGAAATAACATTTGATTACAGTAAAATTATGGCAGGTTTTCAATTACAGTGATGGTTAATGTACAGTTTACTGTACAATGAAGATAACCTTCCTCTGAACTCAACTCACAGAATATAACTTGATTGAGTCTAACTAGATTTTAGCGTACAATGTCAGTTTCTTTGAGTATGTTGTGTCCTTTGAAATATGTTGTTTTAAATTGTGAAACAGAACAGCATACATCCTTAAAATGGCTAAAGTCCATTTTCGCTGAATCGCATGTGCTTTTTAAAAGGCCATGCACATTCGATTGAATCCGTCCCAACGAGATACGTGTGAATTTAAAATGAATGCTGCAGGTTAGAGAGTCTTGCCGGCGGATATGAGTAAGATGTTAATAAGAGTGGATGCGTTTGCACGTCCTTGTTCCTTTTTCCGGGCCTGGAGAGAAGGCATGCGTGGCTCGTAGCAGATGCCCGGCGACTGCTACGCACGTTCAAAGCCCTTAGCTCCTGAGATCTGCTTCTGTGATCGATTCATCCTCCTAAGTGATCCCTAAAGGTCACAGAAATCCAATCCACTTCAATAGAAAAGAGCAGATGAAAGACGCACAGAAAAAGAGAGGGAGCATAGAAAATGAAATCAACCAATTCCTCTGATAACTGCTTTAAACATGTCAGCTCGCATTATCCTGTGGAAGAATGCCTAAATTTTACAGTATCGGTGAGTTGCAGAGAAGCTCCATGCTTCTCTCATTAATTATGATCAGCTTAATTGTAAAAATACTGCATAGTAATCGCAATAATAATTTAATAATAGAAGCCAGGGTTTTTTTTTTCTCAGTTTCTAATCCTTTGTTGTTATTTTCGTCTCATACTTTAATTATATCAGTGATTCCATTGGCTGCAGTTGATCACACGGCCAGGCTATAGCTGCAGTGAGGGTAGGGTAACGGTAGGTCGTTTCCGAGGGATACGGCTCGGCTTGTAGGCGATGATACCATTAGCTCAGTGTGGTTTGCGTGACACTCCACAAGGCTGTCTGTACCCAGTCCTCCTCTCCTGTTTTAATTTTGGTTCCCCACTTTGCTCCCTCTCTCATTTTCCTTCTCCCTCAACTCTCTTCATCTTCCCATTCCTCTTTTCCTGTCCCTCTCTCTCCCTCTCCGTCTCGTACTCTTCTCTCCTATCCTCTCCCCTGAACAATAAAACATTTTTGCTGACACCCCCATTTTTCCGGCTGCTCCGGCTGTCTTGTGAAGGTAGTGTCAGTGCAGTCGGAGGAGGCACGGCGCTGTAGTTTGGCCGCTGAGTTATGCGGGGCGAGCGAGGCGTCCGGCTCAAATTGAAAGATTTATAGCGGGACGGAGAGCGACTCTGATGCAGAGTTACACGGCGCTGCGCCTGGGCTGACAGATAAAGCCTCATCGTTCTTATTTAGTCGGGCGGAGCAGAAGGCCGCGCTCTGAGCCGCGCCGCCATACGTCGGGAGGAGGGGATTCACTGGGACACGAACAGGCAGAGTGGCGAAACGCACAGGCCCCGATCGGGGCGCGGCGCCTTGTGCTGTTTCAGCACCTCCACTCTGCCCACCTGCTTTTACCCTTCCTCTCCTCCTCTCTCTATCCATCTCTCTATCCATCTCTCTCTAGAAGCTTCTTTTGATCCCTCTCTCTCCTCGTTCTTGTCTCCCACTCTCCCTCAATCTTCTTTTATTGGTAGTATATGGCCACAGCCAGTTTCTCTAACAGCTAGCTCTGTGTTTGAAGTCTGCACATACACATGTCCGCACACATGACATTTGAACAATAGTGTAATAATTGTTAGACAACTGGGCTTGTATCTCAGAGGTTACAGTCTAGTATAATGGTTAGACAACTGGGCTTGTAGCTCAGAGGTTACAGTGTAGTGTAATGGTTAGGGAGCTGAGCTTGTAGCTCAGAGGTTACAGTGAAGTATAATGGTTAGGGAGCTGGGCTTGTAGCTCAGAGGTTACAGTGTAGTATAATGGTTAGGAGCTGGGCTTGTAGCTCAGAGGTTACAGTGTAGTATAATGGTTAGGAGCTGGGCTTGTAGCTCAGAGGTTACAGTGTAGTATAAGTGGTTAGGAGCTGGGCTTGTAGCTCAGAGGTTACAGTGTAGTATAATGGTTAGGGAGCTGGGCTTGTAGCTCAGAGGTTACAGTGTAGTATAGTGGTTAGGGAGCTGGGCTTGTAGCTCAGAGGTTACAGTGTAGTATAATGGTTAGGGAGCTGGGCTTGTAGCTCAGAGGTTACAGTGTAGTATAATGGTTAGGGAGCTGGGCTTGTAGCTCAGAGGTTACAGTGTAGTGTAATGGTTAGGGAGCTGGGCTTGTAGCTCAGAGGTTACAGTGTAGTATAATGGTTAGGGGGCTGGGCTTGTAGCTCAGAGGTTACAGTGTAGTGTAATGGTTAGGGAGGTGGGCTTGTAGCTCAGAGGTTACAGTGTAGTATAATGGTTAGGGGCTGGGCTTGTAGCTCAGAGGTTACAGTGTAGTGTAATGGTTAGGGAGCTGGGCTTGTAGCTCAGAGGTTACAGTGTAGTGTAATGGTTAGGGAGCTGGGCTTGTAGCTCAGAGGTTACAGTGTA
Organism: Albula goreensis; assembly: GCA_022829145.1. Taxonomy (NCBI): domain Eukaryota; kingdom Metazoa; phylum Chordata; class Actinopteri; order Albuliformes; family Albulidae; genus Albula; species Albula goreensis. The sequence continues at coordinate 1,554,526 of CM040746.1, forward strand.
GTATAATGGTTAGGGAGCTGGGCTTGTAGCTCAGAGGTTACAGTGTAGTGTAATGGTTAGGGAGCTGGGCTTGTAGCTCAGAGGTTACAGTGTAGTGTAATGGTTAGGGAGCTGGGCTTGTAACTGTGAAATTCGGCATTCAATAAAAATCTGCACGCGTGCAGGTGCATATGTGCGTATTTCAGTGTGTTTGCGATTCAGCGCACGTGCAGTTCAGCGTGTCTTAGGCCAGTCGCAAAGGTCAGATCTGAGCACCTGAAACACCTGCGTATAAACAGATCGATGTCCCTGTCACACTCAAGCAGGGACTGTGCCTTCCTGCAGCTTGCAAAGGCTACCAAACCCAACCAACTCTTAGTCACCTTCCCTTATTTTAGCCAAAGCCAGAAATCTAAGCCGTTACTTATTGAAGATTTGAACTTTCCCCATGTGACATGCTGAGTGTAAGGTGTCACTGATGTTTATAATGTCACAATGAATCATGGTTATTTTTTTTTGGGATAAAACAACATGAGTGCCCACTCTCGCTTCAGTGAACATGTGTGGGTAGAGCTACCTCAAACATGACTAACATTGATTGGTTCTCCAATCAGCTGGGGGCCGGACTTGCTGTAAGTGGGAGTCTTGCTCATATTTAAATGAATGCACTGCAATCCTTCTGTATATGTGAGGCAATCACAGTCCTCCACACACCCACGGGATTAGAAACGCCACTCGTATCGCGCTCCTCTGCTACAACCGGCTCTGTGCTTTCGCACTGAAGTTATTTAAGAACAGCCTTTTTTGGGTACAGTTAAAAGGTGGTGTTGTTTATAACATAAATATCCTACACTCCTGTTTTTTTATCTCTTACTCAGCATTGTGATTCAAGAGAAAATATGAATATAACAGTGTGAAAATGAACTGAGCTGGACTCCTTGAGAGTAGGTGTGTGTTAGACATCTTATTTTAACAGATTTGAAGGTCATTACAAATTAGTGTCCCTTTATACCCTCAGGATTAAAAATTTGTCCCACTCATTTGTTTTTGGACATCGCTCTTTCCTCACAAATGCCGGTGGGACAGAGAAGTGAAATATCACTTTCTCTCATGATAAATCGTTCATCTTCATTCAAATTTAGCTTGAATTCTTAACTCATGTTGATTGCAGCCTTTGAGTGGTGACACTAGCTTCTTGCGTTCTGAAGTTGCAGGGCCAAGGAAGGCTATCCCATTTCTTTTCTTTACACAGACATTATTCAGCTGGTCCAACTCATGAAGAACACTTTGCAGACAGCAGTGCTAGTCAGTGGGAAGTTTATTTCAAAATAAAAGTTCAGCGACACAGTGACTTGAGAGCAAAAGGAAAAATACAATACTAAACAATGATGTTATCATTTCATATTATAAATAATCACATGATTTAGTATGTTTTATAAGAAAAACATATTTTTCACAAGACTGGCCATTGTGATTTGTCATAATTGCCATACATTACAATAATTTATGCAGGTATTCATTCTTTCCAATTTGTTTGAAAATGTGCATAAGTATCTCTAATATAAAAGCTATAGCTTGTGTATATGCTATGGTTATGAGATTTCAAGTCTCCATTTTGTGTGGTAAACAAGAGAAGATTTTTGTACTCATTTCAATCCTGAGAATCACTTATGTATATTAATTTTGTGTAGGCTATATATATATATATATATATAGCAATACAAGGAGTAAAACACAAAAAATAGAAACACTCTGGAAACCAAAGGGTTAAGATAGAGTGATATTTTTTTCACTATCTGTAATAACACATAAATATCACACGCCTGTTTTGATCTCTTACCCAGCTTTTTGATTCAAGTAAAACACGTAAACTGACATTTACACTTAGTTTGATCTTTAAAGTGTCTTTGCTGGAGGTGAATCCGCTGCGGCAACGATGGCAGTAATGCAGCTGTCTACCTGGGGGGTTGCCAGCCTGCAGAGCCATCTAACCAACCCGCCAATTTAAATAACCATGTCCCAAACCCGCTAATTTAAACAAACCGTTTGATAAACCCGCCAATTTAAATCACTCATTAGCAACACATTATTGTTTCGTTCGATATAATGCCAACTTCACATTAAGTAATTTAACAAGTGAAAATAAACAAATAAAAAGCATTTTGTTTTAAAACTTACTTCTCATTATGTGTTTTATAACGTAAAGTTATTAAGAGTAAATCACTGTTTTTCATATAATTGTAAAACAATCTGTGAGACATGCAGGGGTAATGTCTCTGCATTAGATACAATCATATAAAAAGGAGTCAACTGCTGATAGGAGACCGCGGCCAATCAAGTTCAGCACCATTATCAGTGTAGCAGGAACACCACAGAAAACTACTGATGCGAAATTAAGACTATTAATATACCTTTTAAAGCAGGTGCGCAAAATGACTTGTTGTTTTTCAGTTTATAGATGCGCTGATTTCACTTAAGCTTAATTACTGTAATAAGTAACTTTGGACGAGCAAAATTCTGTGCTTTCAGAGAAAGCACACTGACAGAGGTTGGAGCGAACTTTGAGTCATAGTGTTTTTTTTGTTGTTGTTTTGTTTACGAAAAAGTGGAAAAATATCCTTTAAAAGGAGCATATGATTTCAGCGACTAGAACGTGTGACATCAAAGCGATAGCTGTAGCACGTACGCGACTGGAACGATTCTTTCACGGGGAGCAGAATGCTCATCGTATGCATGGTCACCTTTATGATGATATCTCTTTCAGCAAATTTATCAAGGACGAACAGAAGAACAAAGGGAAAAGGGGAACTACACATCCATATGGGGAAGAAAACATCCAGGTGTTATCGCACTAAATTCGAAGACCGTATCTCTTATCCTACTGCTTTTCAGATGGATATACTATACCTTAGGCACTAATCTATTCAATGACATTCCCCTGTCTCCTTCCTCTACCACGGTTTCTTTAAGGTTGCTTTGTATCCCAGCTGCGGAAATGTCTGCCATCAAAAGTTAATCGCTGCCACTTTCAGTTTTTTTTTTCTTTATTTGATACCTGGAAATGTAAGGTGTTGTGGAAAGGGAAAAGAAACAAAAGGAGAAAGAGGTGAGGAGACATACCTCACAGACGGAACAACCAGACAGTGATCATGTGAGTACAAAGCGCGGGTTTGCGCCTGTGGAACGCTGGCGCGTTGCTCACATCAAGAACAGCTAAGATGAAAAGTGGAAGGGACATGGCATGGGGGTACTCTGGGATTTGTTGTTTTTGTGATTTCTGTATTGTAAGATGAGCCAGGAAAGGAGACTATAAAATAAACAGGACTGGCAGAGAGAGTTTTGCATGGTGTAGTTACAGCTTCAGACAAGCTTCATAGACAGTGAGTTTTCCAGGGACTTCCAAACTTAGTGTTTCTCATGGTTTTAATTGGTTTCTGTTGAATCTTAATTTCAATCGTTGCTTCAAAAACAGACCAATAAAAATATAGCTTTGATTCTGAGCATGGAATCACAGAAGATGTATGTGAGGGCACACGTGTGTGTGTATGTGTGTATGTTTGCATGCATGTGTGTGTGTGTATGTGCGTGCATGCACGTGTGTACATGTGTGTGTGAATGTGTGTGCGTGTATGCCTGCATACGTGTTTGTGTGTGTGTGTGTGTGTGTGATGGTTTACACTGAGGTACAAAGCTTGTGTCCTGTGGGGGGTGTAATTGGCAGGTTTGAGGAATTGATGGGGAGACTTTTATAAACCTGAAGGAGGCCCATCACTTCCTGCTGTGAGATTCTCCTGGGCCGACAAGCTGTCTGTATTGCTGCAGGCCGGAGGAGATGTGTGTCATCGAAAGTCTCAGGTGGAAAATCAGGTGGTGATTTTCAATACCCCCCCCCACCCCACACACACACACACGGACACACCCGCCCACACCCAGTGAAATTGTTTTGTTTTTGATCGTATTCCCAAGGTCAGTCAGCAGGGGGCAGCATCTAGGACCCTGCTGGTTGACAGGGGGCAGGATGATAGTGCCAGTCAGCAACACTCTGTCAGGTTGCAGACCTGGACATTCTCACTGTGCTAATCCAGCACCGTCGTCATGAAAACGGCTTCAGTTTTTTAGCCTAATGAGGCAACAGCCACAGTGTCTGCTGACCCAGGAGCTCACTATAGAGATACACACTGGGGCCTTATATTTGCAAAGTCACACAGCCTGACAGACATGAACATGCCTCCGTACATAGAATCACATCGTCTGATTCACGAGTCTGCTTCCTCAACGAGAATCGCACACTCCGAGCGATACGACTCTTCATCTGTGCAGAGATTCTCCGAACCCTTAATCTATGAATCTACCTTCCACATTTTCAGTAACACAAGCGCATTTTCGGTAACGAGCGAATTTTCAGTAACGAGCACGTTTTCAGGTTGAGTTGGAAAATGCGCGTGATTCCTCTGAGCACAGTGGGAGATGTTACCGTGGGGACAGGCAACCGACCTCACTGCGAATCACCGCGACCTTGAGGCAATCTGATTATGATTCTGACCTGTGTGTGTGAGTGTATAATCGTGTATGTTTATATATGGTTGTAGTGTGTATCTGTGAATCAGCATACAGTGACGGACAATGTCTTTGTGGATTTAAGACTTTATCTCTCTGAAAAGTGTTACTTAGCCCTGACCAGTCATACAGGCCCCCCACACACTGCAGAGAGGGTCACAGAGGTGTGAGGGGGCTTTATTTGGGCAGCAGCTGGAGGCAGGAACAGAGCGCTCACACAGCCTAGCGAACAAGGAACGCCACCCCCCCTTTCCCGAAAACAAAGATGAGTTCCCGAAAACTATCCCGCAGAGTCGACACACCCCGGCCCCTTTTACATCCGACCCCCCCACCCCGCCCCAGCACAGACGCCCTCCGCACCCCCGGAGGAGAGGGAATGCAGAACAGCTGGATGTCAGCTTTATCGAAAAAAAAAAATATAAAAATCCTCTTATCGTTATTAAAGCATGGCTCTGGCACTGCGGGAAATCTGGAATATCCTTACCTTTCTGTCTTATATCCAGTGTTGTTGCGATTTGATTAACGTGAATCGGATTAGCGTGACCTACCACACTGTGAGCCATAACAGATTCTACCTGTTCCCATTTTCCTGCAGAGGTATCTTCTGTGTGCTTCAGAGAACATTGTATATATGCATGTACGTATGCCCTGTAATACAATGCTTTTTGAAATACAAATTGTTCGAAACTGTATTAGTCACAGAGCGATGTGACATACATATATGTATATCAGAAATGTTCGGCGACTGTGCTTTACGGGCTGTCATCCAGTACATTAGCACGTTGTCTAAAGTCAATGGTCTCGGTTCATAGCGTGCTGATGTTCTGTACTGGCTTTGTGCACGCTGAGCGATTAATTAACCGGGTTTTATTGAGCAGCTAATTTAGCACAGATCTGGACGGCCGTTATCTGCTGCTATTCCTTTGTGAAAGAAAAGCGCTGCTCACGGAAATCTAGGGAAATGAAGTTTTGTTTTCACTCTGCTGAAGTTCTGTTTGTGTGTTGCCCCCTTAAATGGGTAATAAAGATTTGCATTCAGCATAATTGGTCAAGATTAATGTGTTTAATTCTACAATTAATATGCTGTTCAATTAACTCTTTTTAAGGCCTGGAACAGTCCATTCAGTGACTAATTGAGATTAATGGAGACGAAGACTGCAGTGTGTCCAAGGGGCTCAGATATTAACAAAAGAACCATGTTAAATAAACACTTAAGCTTGCGTAAACACACCTCTTAAAAACAACATTTCTATCAGGCAGGAGCTGGGGCTTATTAGCTGTCAGAAAGCAGTGTTGAGTAATTCAGGTCAGCGCTCGGCTAACAGGGCTTATCAAACCTGCGAATTAAAAAGCCGCCCAAGCGAAAACAGGCGTACGCTGGGACTCCTCTGGTTCCTGGGTGGAGAGACGCAGCTAATGGTTTTCTCTTAGATAATATGCTAATTTCGACACCCCTTTCCGTGCACGTGTGTTTTATTTATACGTGCAGCCGAGTCACCCCTGGATACACCAAGGTTAAACGACATGGTAATCCTTTTGTTAATTGAATCGTTTTCAAGGGCGACATGAGCCAGCAGCACTTTGGCATCAAGGTCAGGTGATCTGTCACCTGATGAGTCTCGCTCTTCCTTTCTCTCTCTCTCTCTCTCTCTCTCTCTCTCTCTCTCTCTCTCTCTCTCTTCTCTTTCTCTTTCTCCCCACCTTCTCCCTCACTCACAGATATAGCTTGTGGTTGATTGTACTATGTGCATTGTGAACATCTAAAACAGTCATTAAATTAAGCAAAAGAGGGCTGTATCATTTATTATTCATTATCAGATTTGCCCAATAATTTATGTGATTCTAAAATTCTTTGTGAACTCATGAATGAGTCCACAATGAAATGGTTTACTATTTCCCGATATATGAATGAACCAGTGCAGGTGTGCATTGCTAATTGGATTAACGAGGCAGGGTGATTGGTAGAAACAACCAGTAGACCCTGCACGTTACCACCTGTCCAGCGTGGAGCTTCTCCAGCCCTCAATTAAGTCATTGATGTCTGAGAACATTTAACCCAGAAAGGGATCTTGTTTTGATGTTGGACGTTAGGTTAGAAAAACATAAAGACACTAGGACAGCATTGAATGTTGGCTGAAAATGGCGGTTTGGTTTCATTTGTTTGTGCTCATTACAGTCAGTGGAACATCTAAGCTAGCGTTGCTATGGGTTATTTGTCGCTGGCGGTTGTTTGTGGGTAGTGGAATGTGTTTTGAGAGAGGAACCAGAGCATTTCGATTCCCGGGCTCAAACTGCTACGGGGCAGAGACCCCTCAACTGCTGAGGATGCTGGGAAGGGTCTTGGTGTTTTCGCACACAATTAGTCCAGACTGAGTCTCACCCTGACTACACAATAGGGCTCTGACCCTGTTGGTCACACACTCACTTGCCCAGCACACACTGTGTACCATATGCCAGTCATATGCCATTCTCTCACACAGGAACACACAAACACACACACTCTCACAGGATAATACACACACTGTCAGATGCCAGTCATATGCCACTCTCTCACACAGTAACACACACACTCTCGCAGGATGATACACACACACACCGTCATATGTCGGCTCACATAGTCCCACACGCAACACACACACACACACACTCTTACACAACTACATACACATTCTCACACCACAAGACACACTCTCACATGCCGACACACATTTTTACATAGCACGCAATCACTTGCTCTAATGTACATTCTCACAAAGTGACTCACACTAATGCACACTCACACATTCATTCACTACACACTACACACTACACACTGTGGTTAGAACCGTGAGTGAAGAGCAGTATCTGATTGTCACTGTGTTGATGAAAGGGTGCAGGGCATTCTGGGTATAATTGTGCAATTCACTTCCTGGATCCCTGACAGAAAGCATACTTCAAGCTGCTTTTATGAAGCTGCTAAATTGCACTTATGGACACAACATTAAATTATAACAGCCATTTTAAGTATTCGTTTTTTGTGTTTTCTGTACAAGAATCTGGTCTAATCATTTCTGATTCTGCGTATTTGTGAGCCAAGTGACTCAGTTACAAGCTTTGAAGAAGATCAGACAGCTCAGTGGGATTAGTGCACACAAGGTCACATTTACAAAAAATGATAATAGTAATAATAATAATAATAATAATAATTAATAAATGTAGAAAAACCTCTAACTGTGAAGAGCTGCGATATCTCATCTGTGCTACAGTGAACATGGTGTTTCATACCATATGCATTGCATTCCTGCTAATATTAATAGTATAGCCACATAGCCCTTATATCTCTGCCATCTACTGTATAAATCACACTGTGGGTATTTTTTTACCCAAGGTGACACTTTTGAGGTAATGTTCCAGCCGCCTGGGATGTCTTTTATAGGGTCATTGGTGGAAAAGTCTCCTAGATCCATCTGCTATTAAAATGTTTTCTGTGAATATAACTGTGGATATCAAATGAATGCAATTCTGCACATCCTACCTCGAGGTGTGGGAACATACGGACTGAGAATTGAACTCGAATTTAGTGAAACCGTCTTTCTTATTTTTCGCTCCTCTCTGTATAATCATGAAAGCAACTTATTTAAGGGAAGGAGTGCTCGGATAATTAAAGCGTGCACATTCATTAAATCACAGCGCCGCATTACGATCCCTGGAGTTGATGAATTACAGAGACGCGTGCATAATACCTGCCCCATTCTGCTGAATCAGGTAGCGCACTCTGAGGGGGCACGTTCGCGCAGCGGTGATAAATTTATCACAGGGTAAGTGAGCCGGACCTCTGTAATACCTGGAGCCGGAGTTCTCTCCCTGGGAGCCGGGACCCGTCCCCCTCCGTGCTCAGAGAATGGCGAGGAGGCACGTTGTCATGCCAACGCGCCTCTCGGTTTCAGTTCCGGCTCTTGCGGAAACCCCGGCTCGCTTTTCACCCGTGATTAATTCATCGGGCTCCCGTTAATCTATCTCCGCACGGGCGCGGCGCGTAGCGCCGAGGTCCGCCGCCACGCCCACGCCGCTAATGGAGAGGAAGAGTTCGGCCCCACCTTCGGCGGTAACGTGAGAAGCTCAGGTTCCGCGCACGCCCTGAAATAGCACGTCTTCGTTCTTATGCGTCACAATAAGATGGAGGTATTTCGGTTAATTGTTTAATTGCATTGTGGTCATCATTCTACTCATTACCTTTTCTTTAGAGTTTCCGGAAGCAAACCTGAGGTGTGGGGGAGAGTTTGTGGAGGAGGTGGGGGTGAAGGTGGGGGCATTTGTAGAGATGGTTGTGATTTTCTAACAAACTTCTTTAAATTATTTCATGTAAGAGTGTCCAATGTGTCCTTAAACAGACTAGACAATGTGGCTGATCTTTTGTCTCTCACATTGAACACAAAAGGAGACTGTGTATTTGTGTGTTTGTCTGTGTGTATGCACATGCAAATGTGTTCATGTGTTCGTAAACGTGTGCATCTGTGCATTTGACTGAGTGAAACAAATATATGGTGATAGTGAAACATGTTAGATGTTTTACAAAATAAAACATCATTTCAAATAATTTTCTGTTCTCACCGATCTTAAATTTGGTGGCGTATTTGGAAAAGGTTGAGAGGTTCGCCTGCGGGGGGTCGGAGCGGGGGTGGTGTAACTGTAAGGGTGTGAAGTTGGAGAGAACAGTCGACCCAGCACACAGGAACCCGAAAGTGATCTGCAGGAAGCCTGCCAGCGAAGACAGTGGCAGGTTATTACTTTGACCCCTGCAGGGGCCCCCAGGGGCCCCTCTGAATCTCTCAGTGCCCCACCCTGAGCGTGCATATAGACCAGACCAGAGTAGACTAGTTTAAATAACAGGCAGGAATCGCAGGTTAGTCCAAACCAGACACATCAGCGGTAGACCAGAGAATAATTTTACAAAGCAGGGTCAAGAATATAGGTAGATAAGATAGGTAGCTATCTAAGCAAAGTTTACCTGCCAGATCACCACTGGTCACCTCCCCCCACCCTCATAGACCAAATGAGTATGGTTCACTCATTAAAATGAGTTATTTCAGCCAATAAAAGTCATTGCTGAAGATAAGGGAAAGAGACTCTGACCAACGTTCACTACCACACCTCTGGTCTCCTACTTTAGCGTCTTCTAAGTAAATTCGGCCTCTTTGAGCATCACACCATCCATCTTATGGAATTATTTTGCAGTCCTCCGGCTCTTCTGTTTGGACGTTTCTGGGGAAGCCGTGTGATCTTTTATTCAGTAAAAAAAAAAAGTACGGGCCTGTAGCATGAAAAACCTTTTCATGTAGTTGAAGATGAAAATATCGAATGTCCATTTGCAGCGAGGCGATGCGAGGGGTTTTACGCTGAGACGCACACATGGCGTATCAGGTGTGTCTGAGTGATGTAGGAGTTTTGGGTCCGACATCAATGTGGGTCATTTTCGAGCACAATAAGGAGCACGGGGGACGAGGACGATGACAGAGCGAAAGAACCAGAGTGTTACGGCACTCATTTGTCTCCGATGGTCCATATGTTGGTGCATGTGAGCATGTGCAGAATTTGTGTGCACGTTGTCCGTGTGTATGTCTGTCTGTGTATGTGAAAGTGAGAGTGTGGGCGTGTGTGTGCTTGAATAGTGTGTGTGTATGCATGTATAATCATATCCATTTGTGTGTGGGTGTGTATGCGTATGTGTAGTTGTGTGGATCAATGACTGGGTGTATGTAAGCAAATGTGGAAATGTATATGAATTGTGTGTGTGCGTGTGTGTGTAAGAGAGAGAGTGGGTGTCAAATGTGGAAATGTATATGAAGTGGGTGTCTGTATGTATGATTGTGTGTGTGTGTGTGTGTGTGTAAGAGAGAGAGTGAGAGAGAGAGTGGGTGTCTGTATGTATGATTGTGTGTGTGTGTGTGCGCGTGTGTGTGTGTGTAAGAGAGAGAGTGAGAGAGAGAGTGGGTGTCTGTATGTATGATTTGTGTGTTGTGTGTGCGCGTGCTGTGTGTATGTGTGTGTGTAAGAGAGAGAGAGAGAGAGAGAGAGTGGGTGTCTGTATTTATGATTGTGTGTGTGTGTGTGTGTGTGTGTGTAAGAAGAGAGTGAGAGAGAGAGAGAGAGTGGGTGTCTGCAGTGGGTGTCTGTATGTATGATTGTGTGTGTGTGTGTGCGTGTTTGTGTAAGAGAGAGAGTGAGAGAGAGAGTGGGTGTCTGCACGTATGATTGTGTGTTTGTGTGTGAGAGAGAGAGTGAGAGAGAGAGAGTGAGAGAGAGAGAGTGGGTGTCTGTATGTATGATTGTGTGTTTGTGTGTCTGTGTGTGTGTGTGCGCAGAAGAGCTTGCTGACTTAATTTATGTTCAAAGCCAGCAGTGCTGTGATGGCTGCTACCATGTCACAGATAGATTGAGATATAAAGCCCAGTGCACATGTCACACAGGGAAGTGCCTCCTTCATTGGGTAGGGCTGCCCGTCTCAGATCCCCTTACCCTAATCAATAGCCCACATTAGAAGGGCCCGGCCGTCCTTAGACGCTGCGTGAAGATGACTCCAAGAATCAAAGAGCAGAGGAGGAAAATAGTCATTCATCTTTCCATTTGATATAAATCATCGGTTTAAAGGCTTGCGACAGGTTCGCATATGCACCTGCATACACGCGCGCACACACACATCTAGGATTTATGGCACTGTTGGGGTAAGTTGTTGAAGGGGAACATGGCACGGTGAGGAAAGTGCTCCGTAATGGATGCTGGCTCAGGGAGAGATGGAGTAGACATCAGAGCACTAGGCTAATTGACTGACGATCTGATTGATGACCATCTTGTTTTACACAGGATCAGGGTTTTGAAAGCTGCATTCGTCAACAAAGTGTTTGATCACCATTAAGCAAACAGGCCTGTCAAAGATGGCGTTATTGTCCCAGCTCGTTTTTCAAATTGGGGCCGGTTTGAAACATGAGGAGAAGCAGGAGGTCAGATGGTTCGTCCCGGCGTCAATAAAGCTCTTCCTGGTGGTCGAAAATACAGTGCCCTTGGCTTATGTACCAGTGCTTCAGTGCGTCAATTTTACACCCTACAAACCATACACAATACTACCGGTGACACAGTAAATATTTTATACCCTACAGGCCACACGTAGTACGACATGAGAGAGCCAATGACTGTTTCGCCCCCTATTGGCTACACACAGTACCACAGGAGAGTCAATGACTATTTCATACCGTAAAGGCCATTATAGTACTACAAGAGATTGAGACTGTTTTACACCCTAAAATCCATGCGCAGTACAACAGGGGAGCCAGTGGCCATTTAATACCCTACAGGCTACATGCAGTACTACAGGAGAGTCAGTGATTTTATTCCCTGTAAGCCATCACTATAGGAGAACCAAAAACTATTCCACAAGCTAAAAGTCACACACAGTATTACTTGACTGTTTTACACCTTAAGCAATACACAGCACTCCACTGTACTTCAGGAGAGTCAGTGACTATTTCACAAACAAAAGGCCACATGCAGTATTAGAGGGTGACTGCTGTACAACCTAAAAGCCATGCACAGTATTGCGCAGTGCAACGGGAGAACCCTCGAAAATTTCACACCCAAAAGGTCATACACAGTACTACAAGAGAGCTAGTATTTGAAACACTACTGGTCAAACATAATGCTACAATAGAGCTGGCAACTGCTTTATAGCCTACAAACTATTTGACGCTTTATCTGTGAGATTATGGATTATTTTATATCCCAAAGTTTGTAAAATGATGACAATACTGTCATTTTGTGTTCTTCTGTGGTTTGATGTCATTTATTGAAAGGTAAATGCTGCTAATATGATTGTAAAAATGTTTAGTCATGGCATGACGCGGCCAAAGAGACCCTTTTGGTGTTGAAGTCCAGAGCTGATGCAGTCTTGGATGGTCTCTGGACTGAAGGAAAATGATGAGCTAATATTTTCTGAATGGCCCATTTTTGTCAAAAGAATTCTTGTTTTTTTATATTTTTGAAAAAAATCTGTGTGTGTGTTTTTGTGTTTGGCTGTGTGTGTGTTTGTGTGAGAGAGAGAGAGAGAGAGAGAGAGAGAGAGAGAGAGAAGACTGTGTTTGGCTGTATAGGAGTGTATGGGAATGATTGTGTTTTGTAGTGAGTGTGTGGCTGTGTCTTGCAGTATGTGTGTGTGTGTGAGACTGTGTTTAGCAGTGTGGTTTAGTGTGCGTGAGACTGTGTTTAGCAGTGTGGCGTAGTGTGTGTGAGACTGTGTTTAGCAGTGTGGTTTAGTGTGTGTGGGACTGTGTTTAGCAGTGTGGTTTAGTGTGTGTGAGACTGTGTTTAGCAGTGTGGTTTAGTGTGCGTGAGACTGTGTTTAGCAGTGTGGTTTAGTGTGCGTGAGACTGTGTTTAGCAGTGTGGTTTAGTGTGACTGTGTTTAGCAGTGTGGGTGAGACTGTGTTTAGCAGTGTGGTTTAGTGTGTGTGAGACTGTGTTTAGCAGTGTGGTTTAGTGTGTATGAGACTGTGTTTAGCAGTGTGGTTTAGTGTGCATGTGGCTGCTGTGTTTTGCCATGCTTTCTCTGCCGCATTGTTCAGCAGGGGGGTTTCACAGTGGCATGAGGAGGCCTCGCTATCGTCCCCTCCAGCCCGTGTTCTCTCCGTCTTATCACTCCTCTGCGCTTCCGCCGTGGGCTCTTTTGCGTGTTTTCGGCCTAACCTCAATTTATACGACAATAGCTCAGAACAAAAAGCTGCCACTTCCAGTGGAAAAGGGAACTCGCGCTACGCCTAATTTGGGTCAGATTCCGGCAGCGTGTTTGACAAGCGGGGCCGGCATTAAGCGCTAACGTGGCACAGACAATCTGCCTCATGCTGCTGGCCTCCTTCCTGACACACAATTAACCAGCCGCCCCCTCGCCCTCACCCTCCAGCCCCCCGCCCGGAGCGCCAGAACAAAGGTGATCCCTGGGACTGTCCAGAGACATACGAGCTGCTTTGGGTGCTCTCTCTCTCTCTCTCTCTCTCATTGTTTTCCATCTCTCTCTTTCATTCCTTCCCGCTATTTGTAGTCCCAGGCTATTGGTGTAATATCACAGGAGAAAGATGACTGAGAGCTGATTTCTGTGTGAAGCAATGGAATAGAATGCAGTAGGATACTTAGTGCAGTAGATGGGCAGGTTTTGCTCTTGTTTGTCTACTGAAGGTCAGGATACGGAGCATGCATGCAGATGCACACGTTTATACGGACTTACTTGCAGGCACAAGCTTGTATGCACATACTCACTGACTCACACACTAACACACTCATGCATGTACATATGCACACATGCACATACACACACATACACACACACACTTTCTCTCAAATGCACTTGTAAATCCACCCCAGGAGATTTACACACTCATACACATGCAAAAACGACAAATGCACATACACACGCACACATAAACATGTGCATCCAAGAACTGTTTCATCTGTCATCGTCTTAAGGATTATCTTTAATGCACAACACAACTGTTAACATTTTTTTTTGTTCTTCCTGCAAAGCTGTAGTTAATACTGGTATCAAGTAAATCTCATTTGAAGGTGTGTTAAATTAGATTAGATTATGTGCTGCATGCAGAACAATTCATTATTCTTCTATTGTAGGAAATGAACCTTGGGTGTGAGGTTTTGTCTTTACTCCATAAAACCTCTCAGTCTGGTCTATCATCCCCCACACCTCCCCCTTTGCTATCTGCATCTCCTAAGGACATTCTTTCTCTTTTTAATACTTTCTTCTCTTCATTTTTCCAATTTCTCCAGTGTGTGGGCAAATATTTGACTGTGATATCAAAGAGCTTATAAATCCTCTGACAAATCAGATATTTAACTAGAGACACATGTCTTCTGACTGTGTACCATCTAATTAAGTGATATATTTAGATGTAGTTTTGCTGAGGAGTTTTGTGTGTTCTTTTTAAAACGATTATTTATTGATGAATTTTCTTTGTTGTTGTTTGATCTGAATCGATTTTACATACAGGATGTGTATGTAGTCTATTTAATGTGATCTACTTGAAGGAAGAGTTATATTTCAAAAATCAAAGTCACTTGTCACATGACCTAGTCTGCTCTATTTCAGTAGGTGTTTTATTTATTCATTATTGATTGTTTTTTGTCAATAATAATTCTGGAATTTTAATGCATTTCCTCTAATGAGTTCAGAATTATGGGTATTTTCTCCAGGGTCTTCATTGGCCTAAGTGAATCTAGAGCTCAGCCAATCAGAAATGTTTCTGCTTCAAAGGTCAACATCCCGCAGGGCTGGCTGTCAGTCAAAGATGTCACTATGTTTGAGTGAGATTTAATGACCCTCTGTATTGATCAGGCTACCCAGTCGCTCCCTATTTCGAGTGAAGGACGACTCTCTGTATGGTATTCATTCACTTTCTCATTCTGAGATGGACAGTGACTAAAAAAGGCATGGGAAATACCCTTGTTGAAATAGGGGGCTAATTGTGGTTGTGGTCATGTGTTGGTTTTTGAATTTTGTTTGTGGGGTTTGTACTGGTTTTTGGATTGTTCTGTGGGTGTTAGTTTTTTGGGTTTCATGCGGGTTTCACGTTGGTTTTGTGTGTGGGTGTCATGTTAGTTTTTTAAGGGGTTTTGCGTTTGATATTTGATGGTTGTTTTTGGGTATTTTGTATGGTGTTTGGAGCGCTCTTTGGTGGTAGTGTTAGGTTTTTATGTACGGGTTTGTTGGTGGTATTTGGGCTTTGTGTGTGGTTTGGTGGTGGATCTTGGGTTCTGCGTGAATTGTTGTTGGGTTTTTTTGTGTGTGTTGCAGACATAGACCGATTACCGCATGGGCAAAGCGGTTGATTTTGAAAATGTAGTATATGATTATTAAATCGTTTGAATGTTTTGTAAATCAGCCGATTAAATAACATAATGTCGTAATGACGTAGGCTACAGGTCAAACATCAAATGCGTGGAGTCTGCCAGTCTCTTTATAATTTTGTCTCAGCCTCCACACATCCATGGGGCAGAATATTTGGAGATTTCTGCATTGACCTGACTATTATATCCCTCTCTACTACATGCTGGAGCTGCCGTGCAGAGTCTGTGAAAGAACTATGGCGAAATCACCAAAAGATAGACAGTGCACTCAGAACATTTTCAATGGATAGCACAGAAAAAAAGTGAAACGTAGTCTGAATCTGCAGTGCTCTGCGCTAAATTGGAAATGTTGGAGATGGCATTCATGGCTAAAATTTGGAACACCACTTTATATTTTTCAAGCCACTAGCTCTATTTTGCAGCGTATCGATGTACACCTCGATGTGGTTCTCAGAGCGCTTTAGTCATTGTGTGACTTCGCGGCTGTACAAAGCAATCTTTTTTGAGGGGGACGCAGTCGACATACCTTGCGTTAACAAGACGTACAGACAGGCTGGCTTCAGGAACAAAAGCGCGAGGTATTTGCCGATGAGAATGCAGAGAGTGATGTTGATTTTGATGGAAGACGTGATTTCGAAGTCAATACGTTCCTTGGTGCCATTGACAAGCTCATTCAGAGCCTCAAACAACACTTGGAGGCATACAAGCATCTGTGTAGTTTTTTTGGAGTCCTTTTTGATTTACACGCCAAGTCCAATGATTTAATCGTTGAGAGGGCAAACACACTGGTAACCATGTATCCACCTGACTTAAATGGCAGTTTAGGTGATGAACTAATTCAATTCAAATTTTTGGTAAGCTAGGATGTGACAAAAGCCCAAAAGGGCTGCTCAGAGTAACTTTAGAGCATGTCCTGCAATCTGTCTTCCACAATGTGTTTGCGGCTTTACAGCTATCTCTCATACTACCTGTTAGCGACAGCGAGGGGAACGTACTTTCTCGCTTCTATCCAGAATTAAAAACCAGCTAAGAACGAGAATGACACAAAGACGCCTCGATGGTCTGCCACTCATGGCCATTGAGAACGGACTGACCAGTCAACTCGACTCTGACGACATTGTGGATGCTTTTGCAAGAGGTGCACCATTGTTTGCTTTTGTGTCTACTCAGCGCTAGTTTATGTGTCACTTTGTTCGGGCTTTCCGTTTGAACGTTTAACCTTTGTTTATTTGAAGGGTGGGGGGGGGGTTGCCTTTTGAGATTTCGTGCTCAGGGGTCCATTTTGTCGTAATCGGTCCAAGGTTGCGGATGGAATGTTTGTAAACTGGAGGTTGGTGAGGGCAGTCCTGCAGACGCCTCCATCCAAGAGCACAGCCTCACTAAAGACACGGCTGTAGAAATGGATTAAATTAGGAAAGTGAGGCTTACTGAGACTCACTGCAGATTCCGGGGTACGTTTAGTGGAATAAGTGCAGAGAGGAAAATGTAGCGTTTTATTTGTATGGACACCAGCTGCAGACTCCCCACAAGTCTTTTCATCTCACCTCGGTTATATGGACGCCTGTGTCAGCCTCAAGACACACCTCTACCAAAGCACTTCACAGAAGCGCGCTGTTTTTCTTGGCCAAACTAAGAGTTCATCTCTCATTTGCAGGGATGACCTGGGGAATCAAAGTGGGTTGAGTTTATAAGGGACAGTGTAGACACTCAGATATCAGAGAGCCAGTTTTGTGAGAACTTCACAAGGACCCCAGGGCTAACACCCTTATTCCTCTAAACGGTTCCATTGGGACTTTGGTGACCATAGAGAGTTACTGTGCTAGAGGACTGGTTTTGATTGGGTCCAGAGGATAGGAAGCTCCCTTCTGGCCAACCCACACCCAACCAAATAAAATCATCCCAGCTTAACTTCAGCAGTTTGACATGAGAAGTGTACAGGGTAGTATTGCTGCTTAGCTTCAGCAGTTTGACATGAGAAGTGTACAGGGTAGTATTGCTGCTTAGCTTCAGCAGTTTGACATGAGAAGTGTACAGGGTAGTATTGCTGCTTAGCTTCAGCAGTTTGACATGAAGGCAGGGTGGTATGTCTGCCTGTCATTAACATGAATCAATGTCTCATTAACATGAGTAAATGAAAAATTAAACGTAAACATGTTTTTTTTTAAACTTCTCCATACCAATATTAAAATTTTACATGCCAAGTGAAATTACAATAATGATATGACTACAATGAACCATGATTCACACTGGCTGAATGCTAATGATATTTCTTCTCCGTCTTAATTCACAATATATGTGACACCCCAAGCAAATTGGATTAAATGAGGAGCAGAGCCGCCCAGTGAGTGTTTTGCTGCCGAGCGTGCTCATTAGGCAGCCCACACGTAGGGGCTCTTTTTACCAGAGGCCGTAATGGCGTTCTGATGGCGTTCCATGATGCGGCTAGAATGGGCCTCCGCTATTTGTTCAGGGACTTCCAAATGACCGAAATAGGAAGCTTTGTATTAATTGGACCTTATTCCTGGACAATTACACTTTTGTTACAACGTTACACCGAGTTAAGTGATTTGAGTAATAATTCATTAGTCTGCATTTACATTTTAGGCAAAATTTGGACATTTTTTTCATTTTATATTTTAGTTTTAATTGTATTTAAACAGACATATGTGTTAAATGAAGCAATTCAGGTGAAGTGCCCGTGCTCAAGAGTACAGCCACAGTTCTCTTCCTGGGATTTGCACCTTATAATCACGGAGTTACAAGCCAGGGTTCCTAATGAACATGTCTTGTACGACTATCTGTCTAAAATATTCCTGGTTCCAGTTTCAAATTCACAGCCAACTCAAAGTCTATACATAAATCGAACTGAAAACCAAACTCACAATCTGCAGCATCTATACATGACGTTTGCAATTACATAGTTCTGGAGGTCTGTCATACGTAACAGCAGTGCAATAGTACAGTTTCTGTTTAGTAATATACTGCAAAATGTGTGTCCAATTTTAAAGATTTAACCTCATTAGTCTAACAGTGTGTGGGAAACATTATGTCTTATCTTGGTTTGGCACCTTTTAAGAACATTTTTGTTCTCCAGAAAAGGTAGATGCAAAAAAACAAATGAGGCAATAAGAGAGAGAGAAAGAGAGGGATGGAAAACACTGAGCTGGATAAGGAGAAAGAGAGATTTAGAGAGGGAAGGAAAGATATGGAGAGATGGAGGATGTGGAAAGAAATAGAGAGTGAGAGGGAGAAATACAAAATAAAAGGGAGCCATTTGCATATTTTTTTTTATTTTTATTTTTTGTTTCCATTGTGTTGTGGGTGGGTCCTGGAATGGCCTTCAATAGAGAGAGCTCTGATTCGTAAGGAAACTGCCAAGAGAATTCCTGGTCTCCAGAGTGGCATATTGTGAACATTTGTGCTCAGTCTTGTGCCAGCATCGTGCCAGCATCATGCCAGCATCTAGCCAGCTGTGTCCCATCACATCTGCGCACCACAACGTCTCTGAGAGAAGCGTTCTCCTCTTCCTCCTCCTCCTCCTGCTCGTGTTCTTCCTCTCGTTCGTCTTCCTCAGAGTGTTACCCCGGCGTTACCCCTCAAACCCGAAATCAGAGAGAGGGCACAGCCGCATTGGCTCTGTCCTTTGAGAGGGGTGTGCGCTCCACGTTTGGCCGGAGTGGATTTTGTTATTTTCGCTGAAGTCAGCAGCCAGTTCCCTCTCAGCTGCTCAACCGGCTCATCTGTGGCCTTTTTTTATTGTTATGATTCGCTCCAGAATGTGGTCAGTTATAGAGACATCTGCTCCCGGCTGTCTTTCTGTTTCTCTGTCTGTCCGTCTGACTCGAAATGGGAGTGGTTATTGTCACCGTGGATATACTGACTGCTGATCACGTTTTTGATGTTAAAGATCGGTATTTCTTTGTATGTGTATGAGAGTGTTGGCGTGTGTGTGTGAGTTTGCGCGAACATGCATGCTTCTCCCAGTGTGTGTGTTTGTTAATGTATATATGTGTGTGTGTGTGTGTGTGTGTGTGTGTGTGTGTGTGTGTGTGTGTGTGTGTGTGTGTGTGTGTGTGTGTGTGTGTGTTCTTGGACTCTTACACCATTTATCAGGAAGTTCCCCAAACTGCTGTTCCAGAAAGATACAGAGAGGTGGACCAGTGGTTTCGACTCTTTCATGGTGGGGAGTTTGGAGCTGCTCCCTTGTCGTTGTTTTGGTAATGGTTAATGGTGAACTTTGAGCTGTGTTGCCAGCTTTGCGCTAATGCCTAACGATCCCCTGTTTGAAATAAGAGCAATGCAACTTGGGATAAACATGTTCTCAGCGCCGATGATAGCATACAACCGTAGTCCGCATTCATTAGATAAGACTTGGTCATCATTTAGTACCTCTATGCAGGAAAGTGTACAGTGTTTAATTATTCAGATTTGTAATTTTAACCCTCTGCAAGGAATGAATCATAAATAAGTAAGAGAGTACATAAGTTAATAAATAAATAAAATGATGGATTTCTTCATATTTCTCTCTAAAGTTTAGCGTGATATTTCGATAAGTCTGACTTTTATTCGGCTTCGGGATTATGCAAATGTTAACATTTAGTGAGGTGTTTCCGAGGCCAAAGAACATCTGATGAGGAATGGCTTTCCTTTCGTCTTTTGTTTCTGGAGATTGATTTATTTTTTCCTCCTCATAAAAATAAGACTGAATCCATAGAGAGTGCTGTGTCTGGGTTTCACCCTAAAGCCGCTTCTCCTCTGGAAAAATGTGCATTTAACGTGAGTCATGTTTCCCTTACTACCTCTCTCCTCTCTCTCTCTCTTTCTCTCTATTTGAAAAGGTTCTTTTAATGGTTTCCCCTATCGAGGTCATCATTGTTATTTTGATGAAAAAAGCGAAAACAAGCCAAACAAACAGAATAAATAAAATAGCACAGCGATAGTTGAATAAGGTAGATAAAGGTAAAATTAGATGTAATCGAAAATGTAATGGGTTTCTTAAGCGTCTGCCACCAACCAAACACTGGGGCAAGGGGCTGATGAAAGAGGAGGAGATGACGATAATTAGCCTGGCTCAGAGATTGGCTGATTATTTCACAACCCCCCCCCCCACCTTCCCAGACTCCACTGTGCTTGCTGTCTGCTGCTATCGTCTCATCTTTAATTTAAAAACACAGCTGTGATTGCTCTTGTTTTCCAGGCTCCCGATCCATTGATAGAGAGGTCAGGTACTGTCTTAAAGCGTGTGTGTGAGTGAGTGTGTGTACGTGGGCGTGCATATGTTTGGAGGGGTTGAATTTCACAGCTGTGAGTGTTTATGTTTATTATGTTTACGCTTTTCTGTGTGTAGGTGCTTGTGTGTGTGTGTGTGTATGTGTGTGCATGTATACAAATCGTATGCATGTGTGAGTACATGTGTGTCTCTTTTAATTATCATTTTTCTCTCTCAGATTCACTGCCGCTAATCATATTTTCATTAAAAAAAAAAAAAAATGAAATACGCGTGATTGGGTAGAGCGAGCACATGTAGATGAAGCGATTGGATCACTGGAGAGAAGCCTGCCGCTACCTGCTTTCCCACAATGCACCATACCGCACATAGCGATCTGTCACTGATGCCTTCCTTGAGTGATTTAGCTGTAATTTTACAAGCTTTTGCCCAGTGAGCGTCCGGGCGGAGGAGAGAGAGAGAGAGAGAGAGGGAGAGAGGGAAAGAAGGCAGAAGGCAATATATTTAAAAGAAAGCTAAGGAAATCGATAGGATTTTCATTGCTGTCGCGTTTTCAGGCTTTGAAGAAGGGGCGGGTGTAGACGCGTGATGAAGGAGGTATTAAGCAGCCTGTCTCACTCCTGGGGGGCGTTGGGGGGTGGCGTAACCTTGGAAGCAGAACAGCGCCCTGCAGCTAACAAGTTCCTCCCAGAGCTCAGCTTCACCTCTGTGCATCTCTGTCCAGAGCAGTTTTGTTGGTGGCGGTTTTCTGCTGTTGCTCAGAGGGGGCGTTTGTGTATCCCTTACTGAACAGGGTAGGTCATGTTGTAATGGTTATGTATTTATTTCTTTACTTCCCTGTTTTTTGTTTTTTTTTCAGTTTAGTCTGTGGATTTGTTTCAATTTCCACTTGGGGTGACTCCTGTTCTTCCTTATTGTGTCTGTTTTGAGCCTCCCTGGAAGTGTGAGTGTGCGTGTGTGTGTGTGTTTGTGTTGTACATGCCAGTGTGTATGTGTGTGTAATTAAACGAAGGGGGCGATCTGGTCAGACTTAACATTGATGTTGATGCATCGCTTCTCCTTATCGTGTCTGTATGAGAGTGTGTGCGCATGTTTGCGTGTGTGATTTTGTACTGGAATGCTACATGTTACGCAACATGGCAGATTCGACCAATCGCTATCCCACGAGGCCCTGTGTCCCAGTCCTAAACGCAGCAGAGCAAGATGCCAATCATTAAAGGTCACAACCTTTCGTGGAGACATCCCGACCTCCCCTGCCCCCCCCATCCCCGCAGACGGTCGAACTAGCGCGATGGCTTATCAGTTGCCTCTGGGGCTGGTGTTGAAAGGCGGGAGCCGAACAACATACAATTACCTCAATCTGCTTAGGAGCAGTGGGTTGCGGTTCGCAAGGCACCCCCCCATCCCCCCATCCCCTACCTTCCAACACAAAGCGACACAAAAGGCCCAGTCGATGCGGAGATAAACACATCCCCACCAGCAATGTGTAGGAGGGAAGGGTCAAACCCATTGGCTTCCGTCTCACCTGAGTTCCTTCAGTAGGCAACAATACCACATATACTTCTATCCAGAGAGGCTTGCATTTGCAAACGTACATTATTACATACTTTTTTATACATTATTGCTCATTTTTACAGCTAAATTCGATCCAGAATTGCCAATGGTAATTCCCTAACACACCTAGCCCCCTGCTAGTCTACTACTCACATTGGCAATTTTTCAGCTAAATTCCGTCCAGAATTACTAATGGTACAATGGCTGTCTTAACTAGGATTCAAACTCCAAACCTCTGAGTTACAAGTACAGCCCTCTAGCCAGTAGACATTACACATTATACAACACTGCGGGATCCAGCTGCATTAGCGCAATCTGCTAAAGCTACAGCAAGTTAATCACTCTTACTGCAGGATCCCGGTTACATTAGCATGCTTGCTAACCCTCAAGCCTTTTAGCGACATTAGCATACTTCCCTGCCCCTAAATGCTGGTCCATATCTGGCAAATGCTGAGCAGGCCATTCAGCCAAACTACACTCAACATTCACTTATAGTCTACAGAGTAACCAGTACTACATCAGGCTTGGAACTGAACACTCCAAGGGTTTCTGCCTCTACTACATGACCTAGCAACCTGCTCTAAGAATTGGCTACTGTTGGTGCGAAATAACTCTGAAATGTTTGCAGACTGAATGTTCCACAGTGGGCGGGTCTACAGTGTATGAATTTTCGCAGCATTCAAGAGAACAGGCATGGGTCAATCAGAGTAGACTAAGGGGATGTTTAACTTGTGTTTTTAAATTCAGAAAAGGGTTTAACAATGTGAACTAAAAAACGGTTGTGTTCAGTCAGTGGAACAAGGCGGCATAGATCGGAATGAGATAAAGTGTAAACTTTGTGGTGAATTTAGGAGGCTTTATTTTAGATACAAAGACATGACAATGCTTTGAATAGGTTGCTAAGTCTAGTAATAAATGCAGAGATCCATGGAGTGTTCATGTCAAGGGTTTATATGGTGCGAAATACTCTGAAGACTTGGTGCATGGTGAGCTTCACCGAGGTGAAAGTCCTGCTCTTGCCGTTATGTATCCTTACGTCCGTATGTTGCAGAAGAGCCGCCGTGGCCGTAAGGATGAGGGCTGCCGTATCTGCGGAGCACTAGCGGACGGCCCTTACCCACAAATACAAACGCCAATCAAGGGGAGAACGAACCTCAGTGACCCCAACGAGGTCAACATGAGCCGCGCACGGAAATCAGTTTCTGTCACTCCTTCCTGAAGCAGTACCCGATGCACCGCGGGTCGGCTGAAGAAAGCATACCGCACACATTAATTAGTGAGAAATCCTCAGTAAACACATGAAAGTGAGAAATGTATATGATCATAAAATGCAGTACATGAAATACATCCAAGCTCAGCAAAAAAACAGGAAAAAAAGGGTTCTTTAAACAGCATATCAAAGAGCCGAGCTGCAGCTTTTTTCGCTAACGGACTCGCTTATTAGTGCATTTCGTACAGACACCGAGACCCTCCATATGCCTGTTTATAGGACTCGTCTTTCAAAAGCGGTTCGCAGCAATGTTTATATCATTTTAAAGACTTCACCCATGCAGGTTTTAAAGGGCACAGACAAGTCTGACAATGTTTTTCTGTCCAGCAGGGGCCCAGAATGTAGCCTGGCAGGCTCGATTAAATAGGAACAATGGGGCCATAATTTGTGCTACAAGAACATCGGCTTATCTGTAGAAATAAAAGGAAGAATTGCTTTATATTAATTGTTTCCAGTTACATTTGACCTATTTTAACACACTGCAATTAAGAAATGTGGTCGGTTTTGATAAAGTGTGTACTATTGTTCTGTATGTGTTCTCCTAAATAAAATTATCATGAATATTGGATTAGGTGTGAGGATGTAGAAATCTGGGTGTCCATACCTGTGTGGTTTAGGATGATGATTTTCTTGGCCTTTGGCTGGCAGCATGCTTTTATTCAGTGTGTTTATTTAGGTGATATATTTACTCCATGGCCTGTGTTTCGCCAGCTGAAGGTTCACACCGTTGCAGATTTACTGATGCGATTCAGGTTAAGTATCCCGCTCGAGGGCACAACGGCCGTAATCGAACACATAACCTTCAGGTTAGCGGCCTGTCACCTTAATCACTGTGTCAGCCCGCTGCACTGTCAGGGAGCGCCATTGTTAGTGGCTGTTAACAACCTGCCTGTTTCTCAGGGTCTCCGTCATCATTACCACACAGCCACTGCAGTTGCGAGCCAATGAAACCAAAACAGCAGCCGGCTAACACACCTAGCCACCTAGCCCCCTGCTAAGCTACTCACATTAGCAATGTGCTTACATTGGCAACGTGCATCCTAATGCTGTATTTCCATCTATAGAATGTGAGAATATTTAGCAAAAGTGCAAAATATTTCTGTATTAATGTTTACTCTAACGGAGCGATTTTACTGTCTGTGTGAGTGCTTGTAGGAAAAGAGAAAGGAGTGTGTAGGAACAAAAAAGGAAGCAGTTTACAAAAATAAAACCTTTTTTAAATCCTGAAGCAGCAAGAATCTTCTGAAATGTCCTTGTCACTCATAATGAACAACCCTCCAGTCCTTTAGCAGCCACATACCTGCACTTAAAGTTTATCTGTCAGGGCTCAGACAGGGATTCAGACACAGACGTGAATAAATAAGAGTTTATTTTCTGCCATCTTCCGAAATATGAAATCCCAAAAATCAAAGTCAAGTACTGGCAGAGGTCAAAACCAGGAAGGCACAGCGACAGCACAGGAGATCCAAGGGCAAAACCAGTAAGACAAGCGAAAGGTCAAAATCCAGAAAAACACGGCGATTAGACAAAACAGAATCCAAAGAGAGGTCAAAACAACAGTCAGGGTAATACACAGCAACTCTGACAAGGGTACAGAATGCTGGTAGCAAAACAGAAAACACTGAGACAAACTGGCAACGGAGACAAACACACAAGGAGTATAAATGCGAAACAAAGGCTAAACAGGAAACAGGTGTGAGAACAGGCAGGTGAAATCGGGCAGGTAATTGGGTAATAAACAATCAAGCAATCAAACAATCAAGCGGGAACAGAGGGCGGAGCAAACACGAGGGGGAACGTAAACACAAGCACGTGGCAAAGAGACGGGGGAAACGCAAAAGAAAAAATAAAACCAAAAACACCACAAAACCGGCTAAGATGCCAGAGTACTAACATTATCAGCTGACCTAATGCTCTCAACCACTCTGCCACCTATACACACCTGCACATTTAAATCAAAACATCATGCTTCACTTGCGTCACTCAGTTATCATCCATACACATCAAAGATAGCTGTACCACTTAAAAATAGACATTTTTTTTACCAACAGTGCATTTACGCACAACAATTTATACAATTTTAGTGAAGGATAATTTCAGTCATAGCTGTAACAGATCGTTGACTTCTCAAACAAGCATTTCCAACTGGTTATTAAATCCCCTCACTATTGTTTTTGTACTGTCAAACATCATTCAAAGCCATGAAAGTTTCGAAAAATCTATTTTTTTTCTATGCTTTTCCACGGAAGGTACAGTCTCAGTCTCGTATCATATCACTGGGTTTGCCAAACTGTACAGAATCGATGCCCGCCCCCCCACCGCCCACATCATCAGCCCGCTGCCAGGGGCCCGGAATGCCAGCGTGCTCAGGGGCCCCAGGCGGGCTCCTGGCCCTTAGATGCCTCCTCTGCAGTTCAGTCCCCGAGAAGCACCACTCTCCCCCGCTCTGCGCTGCCGGGTTTCCGCCCGCTCGCACGCCAGTCTGCCCTCGTCTTTAATCTCATCGTACAGGAGGAATTAGACTCTTTAATCCTGCCGCAAAAGAAATGGTAAAGGAAGAGAAAATACATCGTGCCAGAACATTCTATTTCAGACAATTGCGCCCAATACAGGAGTTTAAAGTTACAGCGGCCGTTCCAGTAATGGAAAGTTATCAAAAAAATGCTTAACAAAGAAAGGTAAAAAAAACGAAGCTTTTTTTTTGTTATTTGTGATATTTGTTTATGTATTTTCTCTTAAATCACCTGTTTCTCAAGGTTCTTCTTATCGCCTTCTCCAGGGAAAATCTTCCCTTGGCTTTTTTGGGTCTGATAAGCTTTGCCTTGGCATTTCCCCTGGCCTTTTCTGCTCTTTACACGCCATTACTGTCTGTTCTAGGGGTGAGACAGATTTAAGGGGTACCTGTTTTGCACCCATGTTACAGAAAAAGCTAGATGGGTTTTTTTTTTTTTTTTTTGGGATGGGGGTTGGGGGGTTTATTCTGTGTTGATTCTCTGCTCGAGTCTTATCGTGGACTACAAGACCGGGTTCTCTTTTGACCTTATTTGAATTCAGAGATAAGCACCGCAGGCGAAATGGTAGCAAATGAGGCCTTTATCAGACCCTGAAAGCTTGCTTTGTCACTGTGCCGCTCCACTCCGGGGGAAGGTGCAGCGCTAACGTGCTAAAGCACAGAGCTGTCCTGCTGGCCCAAAACCAGCACAGCGATGCATCACTGAACATTACTGGCCTGTCTCTCTCTGCGTACTCTAACACTGCGTTTTGGCTTTCAAAAAAGCTCTTTCTTTATTTATATATACGTATATATATTTATAATTTTCTTATTTGCATATGAAAACCAGATCCTCATTATCAAACCTTTAAAACCAGACCTGATATAAGGAATATGTTCACCTCCTGTCATGTTTTTGAAATTATTTTAAAGGTGTGTTTTAACTTGTTATATATTATTGTTTGGATGTTACTTAATTTATATACTGCCATGTCTCCCTGCAACTGTGTTTTTTTATTGTTTTAAAAACAACAGTTTTAACATTTTTTATTCGTATTTATACATTTATTCTTTAAAACTTCCTGTCGCAGTATGCATGGTCATATACAGTGGTTGCCACATCTGTGACATTTGCTAGAGGTCAGATGACCTTGTGGTTTGTCGGCTTGAAGGACTCCCAGCGTGTGTATGTGCGTAATACTAAGTGGTGTGTTTCGTGGTCCGCCTGTGGCAGAACCGCTCCCGTTAGCGCCCATGGCCATTAGCCGGCTAGCAGGCCGCAGAGGCGGGGCTCCTTAGAAGCCATTTCGCAGGGAAATGATTTTCTGGCTGCGTGCGGCGGCAGGGAGGCCTGAAGGAGCGGTACGTTAGTCGGGTGGGCGGCCGGTGCTCCACAAGCCCTTATCAGAGGTTCCACTGCAGATAAAATGTTCCTGAGGGGAGTGTGATTCTGCTCATAATCAGATTTATAAGTGCATCTGTGAGGCCTGTTTGACTCTGACACACAGTCAGCCCTGTGTCTCCTCTCTGCAACAGTGCGTACGTGTTTGTGTGTGTGTTCGTGCGTGCACCACATAGATGAGCATACGAACATGTGCGTGTGTGTTTCTGTATGTGTCTAACTGTTGTATATGCGTGTTTATGTCACGCAAATGTATGAGTGTCATCTGTATACATGTGTGTGTTTTTATGTGTCTGTGTGTGAGAGAGGTCGCGCCGTTTAATATCAGGACTCGGCCTCCGCAACCGTTTGCGTGTCACAAACTGAAAATCAGCCAAAGCTGTGGGCCACGCACGACTCGGGCTTATAGATGGCGCACAGGCATGCTTTCTCAATTCATTTCCATTACAGTGCCGTGGAGGGATCTGTGTTGAGTCACTATAAGGCTATACCAGAGCCGTAGCAGCATCGATCGCTTGTCTGTTCCTCTCTTTATGGTCAAATAAGTCCACAGAGCTGATGCTTCTCTACGCCGAGCCAATCGCGACTGGAACAAAATAAGATGAAGGGACAGAATCCAGTGTCTTAAAGCACCATTTGTAAATAAATTATGCTCTGAAATTGTTGTTTCGTGGGACTCGGAGAGGGGATTAAGTCATGGACGATGAACAGTGCTGTGGGGGAGAACATTCCCCCCAAAAAAATGGAAAAGGAACGAAATAAATAAAGTGAAATGGACAGGAAATAGACTTGGGTACATGTGGGAGACGCCAAGGGCCCTGTTCTGTGATGTGGGAGGACTGGCCTTCTAATCAATTTATTACAGACCCGGGAGTTTGGCCCAGAGAGCAGAATAAAGACATATTCGTCGCTTTGGTAGCAGAAGAGACTCAGAGCCTGCAGGGCGTGGGTCCAAATTACCAATCAGTGCTGAGCTTAGGCCGGGGGCGAGCGGAGCGTGGTAAACACACTCTCTCTGCTCAAGTGCCACGGCTAGTTATTACTCTGAGCCGCGGCCGGATCTTCGCCGCGCGCCGTTCTTCCACGCATAGCATCGATCAGCCGCAACGGAGCGAGCGAGGATTTTGAGAGGCTTCTTTTTGGGGGCAGTGACATTTCGCAAACATGACCGCGACAAGCGTAGCGATTTTCCCTCCAAGTCTCTGATTCTTCGCACCGTCGTCCGTCGTTCCTCAGTTGCAGGCTGTCTCCAGCCTAGTTGCACTACAGGATGCTTTCAATAATTAACTGTTCTGGAAATCTAAAATTTAAAATGCTGTTCCAGTTTCACGGAAGAGAGGGAGACTGACATAGCGGGAGCGGGAGAGATGTCAGGTGTCACTGACTGTACGGCTGTGATGTGTGGGAGACAAATGGACGCTTGATATAAACCTCTCTGTAGTGAAAGACCTTTTCCCATCAGTTTTTCAGCCTGCAGAGCATGTGCGGGTGGCTGTCCTGAAACATTTAAACCGTTTACTGTTTTGCCTTTTTCATTTAATTATTCATGTTTCTTAAAATCATACTCACAAAGCAATATTGTACCTCAGCAATCTTCTGTGTCTCTGCTGTGAAGAAGTCAAGCTGCTTTTTGCTGGTAGCACTGCACAATAAAGTATATAAATTCCTGTTAAAAACTGTAAGACACAAACCAGCTTAGGCAACAAAGAGCAAACCATATCTACAACATTTACCTAAGTGTTTGGAGTCTCTACAAATTCCAGGGATTAAGAACATTTTTTAAATAATGAAAAACAGCGCAGTGATTTTGCACAGAGAGAAGGAGGGGAGGAGCAAAGGATTCTGGGTTTTGTATGAGGCTTAGCGCCTGAAGTAGGTTAGGAAGCCATGAAAGGAATTCAAATTACTGTAGCTTCTGTTCTTAGTGTCGCAATAGTGATGAGTAACATACTAAAGAGCAGATTTTCAATGACTTCGCCCTTTGAAGACAGTGGCCCTGAAACCGTTTATCTTTCACTTGAAATAGATCCTTAAGTCACTTTAAAGTAATGTTGATTTTGTTTTACAAAGCGACTTACGTAGGTATGACAATTACGCTTTCTTCAGATTGTCTTAATTCCAAATAAGGAGCGTTTCAGGATGAACCGAGTGTGTCTGGTATGCACATTTAATTTGTACGTGATTCGGCGTCCATTTGTGATGCAGCGACCTGCTTTGTCGCGTGGTGTGCTTCCACGTAGCTCTCGAGCAAGCTGAAATGGCTGAACGCAGCTCGGAGAGCGACAGCAGTGGGTGGGGATGCATGTTGTAAGTAGCCATATTTTAGTTCGTATTTTAGCAGTTCAGCCCAACCCGTACAAACTGCTCCAGCCAGAATATGGCAGTTCAGCTGTATACATACAGAGTGTTACAGCTGGATTTAAGCAGGTCAGATGCACACTTTAAAGTCACATTTTAAGCACATCTATACACAAGGATCCGGACGGCAAGAGGAGGGGAAGGAGAGAAAAGGACAACGCTAGCAGCTGTCTTCAACCGTGTTTCTTCCCCAGTTTTGAAAGGGCCAGATAAGTTTGGTTTCATGGAAAATCAGCCAGGCAGGAGCTAACATACATATTTGTTGGACAAACTGCTCAGACGGGATGCATAGTTCACATTTATATAACCTCCAGTTCATAGAGTTGGTCAGCCATCATGAGAAGAATAATAAAAATGAATGAACTGAATATCAAAAACACTGGACTGTAATATCAGAAACGGAAGATTGCATCAATATTTCAGACTTTAGCGGCCGAGCAGTCGGAGGTGTGACCTCAAAACCGCACCTGGTGCGCTTACGGAGGTCTATTCCGCTTAAGTTTGGTCACCCAGATTTAATGAACACACAAATATTGAGACAGAGAAATGAGAGAGACGAGAATAAAAGAACGGTCAGAGAAAATGTGCAAAGATATTAAAGAAGTTTAACGGCTCGGTAGCCCCTGGCTTTTAATATATGTTTAATGAGGAAGATGGTGATCTTTCGTGAGAGGTCTGTGAGGTTATTTCTTTATGGATCTCCAGATGTTTGATAGACTTTTCACCACCCTGTCTCTGAGCTGTGCTTATTTCATCCAGACAATCCCCCCTCCCTTCCCCTTCCCTCCCACCCCAGCGCTCGTCCTTTCTTAAAGATATTAAGAGACATTGCATCTGACCTCATCTGCCACAACCTTTTGAAAATAAACACAGCACAGGGGGAGTGATTTAAAGCGATGTGGGACTCTGGCGTTTCACATTTCGGATCTGTCGGCCCGCGGGCAGGCAGCGGGAATGGGCTTATTGCGGAGCCTCAACTTCAAAGGACGGGGCCGATTTCGGCAGCTTGTTCGGTGCCGCTCGTTTTTTAAACTGGCTCCGAAGATAAATAAACGCATATCCTGTAAGCCTACGGCCCGGACAGGGCTGGCGTTGTGCGGACCAGAGGAGCGTAGGGTGGACTGCTCGTGTCTCCTTTCTGCTGATGCTGTCCAGGTACCACAGTCATTCAGGGCCTAACCGTGCGTGGAAGGTTTATACCTTTCTGCTATAAGCCTGGTCTTAGCAGGGTGGCGATATTTCCAGAGTTATACCTCTCTGCCATAATCCTGGTACAAGCGGTGCAGTGATGCTGCCAGGCTTATACCACTCTGCTATATGCCTGGTACGAGCAGGACAGTGACGCTCTCAGATGTGTACCTCTCGGCTGTAAGTGTGGCCCTGTCTTTAAACTGGAGCTCCCTTCGAGGTGTCGGTCGCCGACTTTGTTGCGTTGAAACCACAAGGCTCTGCAGCGCATCCTCGAGACCCGTGTCATCTCCAGTCACCGCAGGGTTAACGGTGTCTGACTCTTCTCAATCAATGCTCTCAGTTACTCGGAGCTCAGGACTCATTCAGTCCTTGACTCATCCATTTTTTTTTTTAAATAACCTGTTTTGTTATTTGTGCTTGTTATTTCAAATTAAATTATCTTCCATTGACAGCAGATCTGTTATGCTGTATTAAACGATGTCTCCTTGTTCAGACCGGAGAATGCAAGCCTGTATCAACATGGAGCATTAATGAGCCAATCGGCTTCTGAGAACCAGGCACCTAATTGTTCCAGAAGACACTTTGGAATTATAATTAAAGGAAGAAAACAGCTTCCTGTTGAAGTGACAAAAAGGTAAAAAAAAACCGAACAATAAACATGGCGCTAATGTCACAGTTTAATGAGTAAACAATCCCACATGCCGCCTTTCTGCAACTTAATTACAAAACAAAAATAAATATTCAATTCTATTAGTAGACCTCCAGGATTTTGTAATGTTCTATTAGCTCTTGTTTGTTTGTTTCTATCTGCGATAATTAATTACGTTGGATTATAGTGGGAAGCTATAATGGTGCAATAAGGGATTGTTTGGAAGATTTCACTGCAGACATTTTGGGTTTAAGAATACCCGGCCATGACTCACGAGGGAAGTATTCTGTGACGTCATCGCACAAGTGTTTTCTGAGTCAATCATTTAAAGCACTGCCGGGCCTGTAATTTTGCCAATCAGACAGCAATTTCAGATCAGCGTAAGGGTCTATATAAATTTAGTCTGTTCGTCTTTCCCCACCTCTTCCTTCCGATGAACGATATTCTGTTCTGAATTCTATGCAAGTTGTATATATTTATAAATCCCTAGATGTAATCATTATCAATATATGTTTTGGTTATCACTGTTGTGGCAGGTTTATTGGAAGGCATCTACATAAATATGAAGGACGCGGTGGAAATCCGATACGTCGCTGGAGCTGATTGTTTTTCCATCGATTCAGTCCGTCAGGTTAAAACAGCGGGGCTGATCCATACGCCACGCTGGGAAGCGAACGTGTTTCTCTGACCCCAGAGAGTAGGGACTGACGCAGTCCGAGCTCATGCTTTACTCTGATGGATTCTTTTATGCTCTCCTGCGCATTCTCAATAAAGATCCGCTGTTGGCAAGCATAGAGGAACACCATCTCCTCTCTGCAACTGTGTGTGTGTGTGTGTGTGTGTGTGAGAGAGAGCTCTTAACCTGTTTGAGACTACATCTCTTGTTGGCTATAATGTATTAGCAGACGGCATGGGATAGATTGCCTCGCTTACTTTTTGAAGTTTACGTTCTTTGTAAATCTGCTGTTAAATAGATGCATATCTCCTGGCTCTATATCCCAAGCTCAAAGGTAGTTGCTGTATGGCCTCCTTTATCTGCCCACCATTGCTCAAATGTTTCTGTAAAACACAATGCAGTTTATGTACAGCACACTGTAGTTTACATACATTATACTGTAGTTTATATACAATTCACTGCAGTTTACATACATCATACTGTAGTTTATATACAGTGCACTGTAGTTTATATACATCATACTGTAGTTTATATACAGTGCACTGTAGTTTACATACATTATACTGTAGTTTATATACAGTGCACTGTAGTTTACATAGATTATATTGTAGTTTATATGAAGTGCACATGCAGTCTGCATACATTATGCTGCAATTTATGTACAGTGCACTGTAGTTTGCTCGCATCATACTGTTTAATATTAAAATTAAAGTTTAAACTTAAAGCTTAATTGTCCTGATGGTCCTTATACTGGCACTGCACTGCAAGGTGATCAGTACAATGTGAAGTACACTGCGTATCAACTTACCCCCCCCCCCCCTTTATAGAGGGCAATACCTCCTCTCAATAGAACGTACAATGAGGGCACAACAAGAGGGAACACAAATGAATTACCTGCCCAAGAAAAATGAACTGAAATAGAGCATAACTACTGTATAAACAACAACAAAGCCCACAGAAACGAAGCTGTTGAAACAAAATATTTCATTTAACTATATTTCGCGCTAACTCCCCCTGCAATGAATCTCGGCTCCCTGGAGTGTTTTCATCTTGCACTAGCAAGTGGTTGCTCCCCTCTGGGAGACCAGCACCACAGAATGGCAAGTAATTTTTCATATGTCCACCATTAGCTACACAGTAGACATTATCTAAATATGTTTTGACATATTTCACACAAACTAACCATTCAATTTTTTAAACAACAGAACACATACTTTTTTTTTTACACATAATATTACAAACCTATGTTAATAAGTGATAAGTAGAACATAAATAAAATGCTTTACATGAAGAGAAAAAGGAAAACCGAGCTCTATTTCTTAAAGCAAACAAACTTCTTTTTGAATTTGACGATACATGAAACCGAAATGAACAAAACAGTGCGTTGAAATGAACGATTTGGTAAGATTTGGTAATGGATAAACGCACACATATGCTATTAAGTGAATGAAAAGTGTGAAGAGAAATGGAATGTTTGCGTGAGCAAGTTTAGTTCATTTCAAGA
This sequence comes from Albula goreensis, assembly GCA_022829145.1. Lineage (NCBI taxonomy): Eukaryota > Metazoa > Chordata > Actinopteri > Albuliformes > Albulidae > Albula > Albula goreensis. The sequence goes on from CM040746.1 coordinate 1,588,261, forward strand.
AAGCCTATTGCTGACGGCATTAAGTGGCATAACCACAAGTTTTTATAAAATACTCTTGGTGATGAAAAAGTACCTGCTGCTCAGCAAGTAAGAGCCTGTCCCAGGTGAATTTTGTGAATCATTTGTACATTATCCATTAGCTAATTGATTTTTCCCCTTTTTCTTTTTCGATATTGGGGGCTACGGTGCTCCAATGGTGTGGAAACTGTGTGTTATTACTATGTAAAGAAATACAGTGGCCATAATATTATTCAGCCTTGAGTATTTGTCTGTGCTTGAAATAGTGAAGTGGAAGTATACAGTATGTTGCATAAGTAAATATTTCAGACAGTGCAGTGTGTTGAAAAAAGTCATTTTGGGCCAGCGGTGTAGTGTAAAGGTTCACGAGCTTGGTGTGTAATTGAAGGATTGTAGATTTATTTCTTAGGTTGGTTGCTGCCATTGTACCTGTGAGCGAGGTACTTCACCTGCATTTCTTGAGTAAAAATCTAGCTGTATGAAAGGACTGTGTAGGAAAAATATAAACTCTGTAAGTTGTTCGGGAGCAAGCAATATTTGCTAAATGACTTTATTCTTTTTTTACGTAATGCATACTTTTCATTAAAAAGTGTTGCAGTATGTCACAGACATTATTCATTTTTTTGTATGCATATCCTGAATTTGCATGGACAGGTGTTGTAATTGGTTGAATTAGAATCTGAACAGATGATGTCATTGCTGGACGTAGACATTGACCAATGGGCAGAACTTTTGCAGATGATGTAATGGTGCCTGGTTAGCGGTGAAGAGGAGGGAGTTCAGACACAGACTGCAAACGACTCAGTAATTAAACCTTCCAGCAGTTCCACTTCGGCTTTGTTTATTTGCGCTGGATCTTGTTTCTCAGCGGAGATTAGATTTGGGTCTGTGTGGGTCGTAAATCTTTCTCCTGATCTTAACCACTCGCTCGAACCCCCCTCCCTTCCCCATCACTCTCTCTCTCTCCCTCTCTCCCTTCCTCCACCCCTCTACCATTCCCTCTCTCCTTCTCTCTCTCATCCATCCCTCCCTACCTCCCTCTGGTCTTCTCACCGTCGCTCTCATTCCACCCCTCTCTCTCTCCCTCTCTCTCCTACAGATGGACCCCCCTCCTCCTCCCTGGCTCTTGTTTTTAGCATTTCCTCCCGCTCTGTGTAATTGCGCTCAATAGGAAGTTAATTCAACCTCGTAAATCAGGGGCTTGCCTTGCGCCACTGCCTCTTCTGACCGTGGACACAAACATTTACCCACAATCCTCCTGCTAACTGCGCACCTGTCACTGAAGGTCCGGTCCCACGCTGTGGACGCCCCAAGCTACTGGACCTACTTCAACTCTTGTAAAGCCTTATGGAACTTACTGCTATTTTGGGTACATTTTCTTTTTTTTTTCCTCAAAACACTTTCTTTTTCCCGCGCCCTTGAATTCGCCATGATGTGGCACGGCTCATTTCTGTGGCGTCTGGAACCGAAATGCGAGATACCAAGATACATGCCTCTGATTACCACGGGAACAGTGGTACATGCAGAAACCGCAGCCGTGGAAACAGAGCTTGGGAACATTCTCCCCCCTACAATCCCTGAGACATTTCTGCTGGTCCTTTGGGATCAGCAGATCGTTAGAGTGGCCGTGGCAACCACCCTTTTTCCCACTTACAGAATGGAAAATAAAGAGAAGAGAAAAAAAACCCAGTATGATTTCATCAAAAACCCTGCTTATTTAAAAAAAAAAAAAAAAAACCGTGGGGTATATTGCTACAGAAGGCCTTGAGATGCTCACACTTAAGTGGTCACACCATGAGATAAATGTTAATCCATGATACACTATATATATCTATTTTATGTATATTAATTGTATGCTGTAATGAGGTAAATTACAGTGATTTTTGTGAGTGCTAATGAAGTATAAAACTGATAACGATAATGATATCTCCTCGTGAATTATGAGGCAATTTTTTGTTAAAATTTTCATTTTAACCCTTGATTCTGCTCTACGTACGTCATACTGTGTACATAAAACCTACATTGTGAAAAATGTAATCAACTGCAGCTAGTTCTACATTTTACAACGTTCCTACCCCACCTTCCATGACAAACAGAAACTGAACACTAGCTCGATAGCTGCAGCGACCTGACTTACGGTCACTGAAACAGGACGAATCTGTGCTGGCAACAGAAAAATGGCACATGCTGTTTTATTCAGTCCAGCAAGAAAGCAGAAATGTGAAACACTTCTCTGAGTCCTCCTTAACCCTTTCCTGTCCACACAAAGCCTCCATTTGTCTTGATCCTCAAAGCCTGCAGGTGAAAGGGGTGAGACCACGTTGTTGTTGTTGTTGTTTGTTGTTGTTGTTGTTCTGTTTGTTTGTTTGTGTTTTTCAATCAAGCATCCGGAATCAAATTAACCTTTTCTGAGCTTGCACAAACCCGTGAACTAATGATCTGCTCTTCTTAATTACGAGAAAAAGGAACCGCGAGAGAGTTTCTCTTGTGACACTTTAATTAAACCTGGGTAACACTGGGCTCAGCTCAGTCCCTGTTGCGCTAACGTTATTAGCGCTCAGTAATATCGCATTAAGTCAAATTGGACATGGACAGATCCAATTGTTTCCCCACATACATCCTGACGGCCGCGAAAGAGGGAAGAGGGAGAGGGAAGGGGCAGAATCGGATGAAGACCTGCCTATTAGATGGGGTGATTGTTTTAAAAGCTTCTCTCCGCAGCTATTAGGTCATGCTGTCTACACACACGCTGCCTCAACTGCAGCTGCGCAGAGGAAATACGCAGATTCCCCTGTAATAGGAGGTGGGGTCAGCCTGCGCCCAATGACCACTCCAATCAGAGAGAGGGCATTAGTCGGCGGCATACATTTAAACTGCCCCGTTATCGTTTAAACGACCTCAGCAGAAGTTAATAAACAGTACGCGTTAGTGCAAGTAAAGTGTGGCTCATACAGTGGTGAGGTGGGCATATTGTAGTCAGCTCTGCGTTTTTGGAGCCGGATCTCTGCTTTACGGCTGCAGGAAGCGTTTCATGGTGCAGGCTCGCGAGGGCAGGCTCTTCCTTAATGTGTGCCGTCAATAGTTTGCAGAGGTGACCCCCGATGGTGACCCCCACTGCTTGGTCAGGATGAATTGTGTTCCCGACGTTTATTAAGTGAGTCCGCTGAGTATCCAGTTTCTTAGCCCTCAGATGAGAACCACTTTACACCGAGCGGGAGTAATACACTTGTAATTAGACTACTTAACACTGCAGCTCCTGCATAATTACACAGCTTTATATTGGTACTATTACACGTGTAATTACACTGCATTGAGTGATAGTAATGTATATGTAATTACAATGTGGCAAGGGAAGCAGTGTTGTGTGCTGGTAAAAAAAACCTGGAGCTGTAAACTGGGGTTTGCAAGCACAAATCCTGGATGGGACACTTCCATTTCATATTGATCAGAGTACTAAATCTGTACTGTTTAATGAAAATATCCAGCTATGAAAATGTAAAGCATAAATAATAACAATAATAATAATACTGTTCTGAGCCCCTAACCCCCATGATGTGGAAAAACCACATAAAAAATTGTGTATATTTATGGTATTAAACAATAAAATACATTAATATTATACATATATTTTGTGCATTTATGACTTACTAAACTTTTTTATGTTTTCTTCGCTTTTTGTCTGCTATGCACGTTGTTTGCAGTGCTACGTGGTTTCTCACACAAGGTTGCAAAGCTCCCAAAAAATTCCCGTTTAATTGTTTGTTGCCAACCTGTAAAAAATTGAATCCGTAATGTGGAAAGCCGTGATGTTGGAGGATCACCTGTAATAATAATGATGATGATGATTATTATGATTATGATAATAATATTTTCACACAAAAACTGAAGACATTTGAATTTTTTCAGTTTAACACCAGCTGCAACCTTTAAATCGCTACTGTCAGATCTTGTTTGCAAATTAATTCTCCTTGCTGCTCATAATCACAGTACAGATCCAAATATCGAACTGAGGAAAATGCAGGTTTAAAATACAACATAAAAATGTGTACCACCTACCTCTGTAGTGATACTGTAATTACACAGGTTTTCCAGTTTGCTACACTTCTGTCGCTGTTGGATTCTGTCACTAATTACACTGTACACAACCCATGGATATGTTTATTCTCTCAACTTGTTTACGGAACTCTGCTAAATGCATAATATTAATAATGAATACAAATAAAATTAATAATGAATATAAAGTCTTTGAATTTTGGATCATTGGTGTTTTCCCATGCCTGCCCCCAACAGCTGTTTACAAATGTGTGCCATTAGAATGCTGCCGTTTAGCAGCTCTCTTCACGTTTAATATTCAGCAGAATATTTAACACTCTCCATTCTAAAATGAGGATGGAGACAAGGCTAACATTTATTATACACACAAATACATATTCAATGCACACACAAATATACATGCACACTCAAACACACTCACATAGACACACATGCACTCACATACACGCACAATCACACAGGCACACACTCACATACACACACACTCACACGTGCACTCACATACACACACACACACACACTCACACATGTATACACACACGTACACTCACATACACACACAATCACACACTCTCATACGCACAAACACACAGGCACACACTCACACACGTACACTCACATACACACAATCACACACTTGCACACACTCACATACACACACAATCACACACTCTCATACGCACAAACACACAGGCACACACTCACACACGTGCACTCACATACACACACACTCACACATGTATACAGACACGTGCACTCACATACACACACACTCACTCACTCATGTGCACTCACACGTGCACTCACATACACACACAATCACACACTCTCATACGCACAATCACACAGGCACACACTCACACATGTACACTCACATACACACAATCACACACTCACACATGTACACTCACATACACACAATCACACAGGCACACACTCACACACGTGCACTCACATACACACACACACACACACATGTATACACTCACATGCACTCACACACACACACACTCACACATGTACACTCACATACACACAATCACACACTCTCATACGCACAATCACACAAGCACACACTCACACATGCATTCACATACACACACAATCACACATGTACATTTACACTTGCACACTCACATACATACACACACACTCACACATGTACACTCACATAACACACAATCACACACTCGCACGTACACTCACATACACACAATCACACAGGCACACACTCACACATGTACACTCACATACACACACAATCACACATGTGCATTCACACTTGCACACTCACATACATACACACACACTCACACATGTACACTCATACACACACTAAAACCTAAGACCCCTGAAACTGTACCTCCATACCACATAGTGATGGGTACTCTTTGGACAGCATGGCATTTCAGTCTTTTCAATAAAGTAGTCCAGTCTAAGGGCAAAAATGGGGCACAAAACAGCTCGTACCCAAAAAAGAGAAATGCTGCCCTCCATCATTTTATCCTAAGTGAGAGAAAAAGCGGAGGGACTTCTAGAGGGTTCCTGTGGTCGAGTCTTTCTCTAATGCACCTCTTTTGAAAAAGTAAATGAATAAAAAGGAGATTTCAGTCGCATTGTTTTGGGAACTCCCATCTCACAGCTGCCCTGTGACAGAGCCATGGACTGGACTCTCTCCTCTGAAGCAGCCATCTGTTTTCTAAAATTACAGAGTGCTTGGAACAAGGACAAAGACAAAACTATCTGTTTTAGACAGGTGGAAATCCACCACTATGCTTCTCTTCCTTTGTGGCCTCTCTCTCTCTCTCTCTCTCTCTCTCTCTCTCTCTCCTTTTCTCTGCTCTCTCTTTGTCTTGAACTCTTTCCCTAAACTCTCTACCCCTCTTTCACAAATAGAAAATCCTCCACATCATTTTGGGAGGGGGGGGTGGGGGCTGGGAGAGAGAGAGGAATGATAGAGGGATCGGAAGAAGGGGCAGAACGATAGACAGAGTTACTTAACTTGTGTGATCTCAAAGGGGCTAGCTCTGCTGCAGACCTGCTGCAGGGTCTGATAGATGCTAGGCCAGCTCTGCTGTGTTGCTGATGGAGGGTCTGGGACATGCTAGGCTAGCCCTGCTGTGTTCCTGCTGTAGGGTGTGGGAGATGCTAGGCTAGCTCTGCTGCAGACCTGCTGCAGGGTCTGATAGATGCTAGGCCAGCTCCGCTGTGTTGCTGATGGAGGGTCTGGGAGATGCTAGGCTAGCCCTGCTGTGTTCCTGCTGTAGGGTGTGGGAGATGCTAGGCTAGCTCTGCTGCAGACCTGCTGCAGGGTCTGATAGATGCTAGGCCAGCTCCGCTGTGTTGCTGATGGAGGGTCTGGGAGATGCTAGGCTAGCCCTGCTGTCTTCCTGCCGTAGGGTGTGGGAGATGCTAGGCTAGCTCTGCTGCAGACCTGCTGCAGGGTCTGATAGATGCTAGGCCAGCTCCGCTGTGTTGCTGATGGAGGGTCTGGGAGATGCTAGGCTAGCCCTGCTGTGTTCCTGCTGCAGGGTCTGGGAGAGATAGGCTAGCTCTGCTGTGACCTGATGGAGGGTCTGGATAGATGCTAGCTAGCCCCAGCTCCGCGTAGGGTGTGGGAGATGTGTTGCTGATGGAGGGTCTGGGAGATGCTAGGCTAGCCCTGCTGTGTTCCTGCTGTAGGGTGTGGGAGATTTTAGGCTGTCTCTGCTGTGTTGCTGCTGTAGGGTGTGGGAGATGCTAGGCTGTCTCTGCTGTGTTGCTGCTGTAGGGTGTGGAAGATGCTAGGCTAGCTCTGCTGTGTTCCCCCTGAAGGGTTAGGGAGATGCTAGGATAGCTCTGTTCTAGTTCAATTAGTCTTGAACATGGCAGTACTTTGACACAGTTGCCTTGCTCGCACAGGCCCAAATTTTTTAATCTTACATTGTCTCTCTCTCTCTCTCTCTCTCTCATACTATTTCCTCTCTTGCTTAGTCTTTTCCTTCCTCGTGTTTCTTTCCTGGGTGTCTGAGGAAATCACTCAGCTTCTAGTTGAAAAGACAGGAAGTGGTGAGTGTTTAACTTCAGTGAGCGATATGTAACAATCTCTCACCCTGAGAGGAGGGGTAGACAGAATCTGCAACCACAGTTTATTTTTAATTATGATTTTATTTAGGTTTGCACTTGTTTTGAGCTCATGTAAGATGTGGCGTATGGAGGAGAGCGCCTCTCCCCTTTGAAGATTTTTGTGTTTTTGTTTTCTGTTTCATGGCACTGCTCTGTTCTGTAGTAGAGATGAAAGAACTCCATGAGTGTATAGGCTGGTAATTCTTTCCCTGGCCTTATCTACATATCCTCTCAGCAGGGTTCCCCTCTTGCCTGTACAAACCTCAAATAATTAAGTCTCCATTTCTTAAAAAAAGAAACCAATAATAATAATAGTAATAATAATAATAGTAATAATACATAATCATTAAAACAGGAGTTGGGGGAAGGAAACAGTAGTTCTGTTGTCAGTATTTTCTTGAAAGTTGTAGAATAGCAGAGCCAGCAGAAAGGGAAGTTTACAAAGAGTGTTGAGATGCAGTTTCGTTGTCTTTTCTGTTTTTTTTTTTGCGCTCTCAACATAGAGATGTGTATCTGCTGAGTGTGTGTATGTGTGTGTGTGTGCGTGTATGTGTGTGTGTGTGGTGGTTTAGTAAAGTGTGTCTGTCTGTGTGTGTGTTTATGATCATGTGTACATTTAAATATGTGTGATTTTGTAAGGTGTGTGTGTGTATGAGTATGTGTGTGCATCTGGGTGTATGTATGTATGTATGTATGTATGTATGTATGTATGTATGTATGTATGTATGTATGTATGTAAGACTATTTGTCTTCAGCATATGAGTGTGTGAGAGAGAACATGCCTGCCTGCTTGTGTGTCTGTGTATGTGTGTGTGCATGCCTGTGGGTATGTTGTGTGCACAGACAGGGCTGTGATATTTGCACAGACAGGCACAATAGAATTATGAACTGAGTGAATGAGTCCTGTGGCTTTGTGCTGATCTCAGATCAGTGAGCAGTCAGAACAGGGGGAGGATGGGACTGGAGTTGTGAGGCTCCCTGTTGATCTCAGGTCAGTGAACACAGAGCAGAAGGGGGTGATGGAAGCTGGACAGCGCTCTTAGCTCTCAATCCTGTTACACACCATGTGTTTTCATTCTCACGCTTCCTTAGCCTGTGCTAGCTGTGAAGTGATTCAGTGTCGTTCATTCCCCTCTCTGTCTTTACCCCTTTCTCCCTTGTGCTCTGTCCCTGTTTTCTCTCTCTCTCTCTTTGCCTCTCCTTACGACTCTCTTCTTCCCCTTCTCTTCCCACTCTTTCTTTTTCCCTTCTCACTCTGTCTCTTGGTCATTCCTCTTCATCCTTAATCACTAAATGCAGTTACATATTTTAAGCAGCCGTGTAAACTGAGCTCAATTGTCTTTCTTACTTTCCTGTCGTGGTTATAAAACGCACGAGTTGATGTGTGGTGTTTCAATTTGAACGAGGTTATGAGTTTATTTGGGTGCACAAAACAATCCCGAAGATGACAGCTGTAGATATCATTAGCATTGTCTGTGGGGTTATTTCATTCCTTCAGTTCAGCTCAATTCAATTGTGCTCTATTTGCAAGAACACCACAGCTGTACCGCAAAAGTACATGTAAAACGTGCAAAGCACAACATAAAAAATAAAACTAAAAACAGAAAAAACTATCTCACTCTCCCCCTCTTTTTCTGTATGAGAACTACCCTAATATCAGGTGAATAATATCAATTTATTCCCTGCTACTTTTTCTATCCTCTCTGGATAGATTAAGAAATTCTCCCAATCAGCTGTATTTTATCTTAGATTTTGTAACCTCTCGCCAGTAGTAAAAGTGGGTGATAATATCATGGACAGAGAAATTTGAGAAATACAGTCATGGGGTTGGAGGTGCAGGTAATTTAGGAATTTACCCAAAATTGTGAGTTAAAGAGTGCATTGGAGAGACCCCTTAATATACCCTGATACTCATAAAACAAAAAGAGAGCACAGCTCAAAATTAGGTCTACAGCACTAGCAGCAGGACCCAGCGTTTTTTGCAAATGCTTGCCAAGTCTTTCTCTTAAAAGCACAGTGAATGACAAGTAACACAGAAACACTGCGTGATTGCTTTATTGTGAACATTTTATTTTTGGTGCTGAAATTGAAAATGTTTCAGAGGTAAAAAAAAAAAAAAAAAAAAAAGAGCGTGGCAGGGTGATATTGAAAAGCTCTGATAGCACTTTCAGTGGGGCTAATTATCGTTCTGAATAAGAGCATATTGAAAGTAAAAGTCTTTCAAGGTTATAAAAGGCGAATGACATCAGGGTGCATTGTTGTGCTAGAGATTACATTCATTAACTTTGTGTTTCTGTGTACAGGAGTTAAAGAGAAATGAGTGCATGGAAAAAAATCAGAGCTGGCCTTATTTTCTCTCTCCGCAGACGATGAGAATATCGATAGGCGAGTCCACCCTAGAATCTTAAATCAAACCAATTTGCTCTTTTCTGTTGGAGGTCATGCAAGGTCGTGCTGTGCGCCGAGAAGATTTGACAGTATTTCCGTGTGAACATGAGACCCAGCGGCCCTGCTGGTGTTTCGTGACATGCTGGGGTTAATTTCCGCACGTTTCAGCCCTAGGGGGAGGTCTCTTCAGGCTAATGCCCTAACGCCTTCACACAATGGTCGGTGAGGTCTGTGAAGAAAACTGCGGGCTTTCGAGACGCTTTTTATCTCTTTTGTTTTAGGTGCTCTCTCCTGCCACGGAGTCTGTCACGGTGGCGCGTTTGAGTAATTTTTGTAACCCCACCCTGGCAATACATAAACCAGTCACATAATGTGCTTTGCAGTTTAAGCGTGCAACAGAATGTAAATAACAGGGGGGGAAGGAGGGACGGAAGGAGGGAGGGAGGAGGGGAAGAAAGGGAGCGAGGGAGAGACAAATTAAGGAAGGATAACTTTAGTAATTAGTGTAATGCCTTACTGTTCCATTCTTAATATTGATGTTTCTAATGTTTTAAGTATTACTAAAGTAGTTGTTGTTGCTGTTTTGTTATTTCATTATTTTTTCATTAATATATCATTATATATAACACATCATAATATATCAGTTTTATATTATCCGCCATCCAATCTGTTCTCATTGGCAATATGTGTTTTGAGAGAGAGGGCATGGAGTTTAGGGTACGGGGTAGTGCAGAGGGAAGGGTGGAGGGTATGGGGGCGTGCAGAAGGAAGGGTGTAGGGTAGAGGGTGGAGTGCAGTGGGAAGGGTGTAGGGTAGAGGGTTGAGTGCAGTGGGAAGGGTGTAGGGAACAAGGGTGCGCAGAGGGGAGGTTGTAGGGTGCAGGGGGGAGTACAGTGGCAAGGGTGTAAGGTAGTGGGGATGTGCAGAGAGGAGGGTGTAGGGTAGTGGGAAAAGTTCAGATGGGAGGGTGGAGGGAACAGGGCAGGGGCATCGCAGAAGGAGGAGAGTGCGAAAGAGGAGAGAAGGAAACGCGTAGCTGAGACAAGGAGATGGGGAGATGGAAAGGGAGACATGAGAGGAAGAGAGGAGAGTTAAATAGCTAGAGAAAGAGAGAGAGAAGACAACACAGCTTGAGTTCATTAAACAACCAGTTCATCTACCTCACAAATTGGAAAATTATCCAGACCGGTGACATCGCCTCCTGGCAGGATATAATCTTAAACAGCCCCCTCTCGTCCCCAAATCTCCCTCCCCCCACTGCAGTTGTGGGACTGCTGCTGTGGTGAATTGGGGTGGGGGGGTAATGGATTGTAATCGGCAGTGATGGGCATGGCGTTCCAGCAGACATAGAGAAGGCGTGATGAATGAGAAGCATCTGGCACTAATGGCGTTAAAAAAAATCTTTAGCGCGGCCCAGGGCCTGCACGTACCCGGTGCTAGGGTAATTAGCGGGAGCTGAGTGGTTTTAGCAGCCCAGGCTGCGATTAGCTGCTGAAGGAGAGCAGGGTAGCAGCCGGGTTTTAGCCAAGCGGGTTGTGATCGGCTGCTAAAGAAGATCGGGGTTTGTGCCTTCAGCACAGTACGGACCATGTTAGCTGTGGAGGATGGACCATAAGAGTGTGATTGATGGTTCATAGGGCGGGGCCAGAGCTGTAGGACAGATGCGTAGGGATGAATATGGTGAGCAAGGCCGTGAGAGTGGTGAGGGCAGAGCTTGTGGCGTTTATGGCAGCGCTGAGGCAAAGTAGAGGATGAGATTCCAAGGTTTTGACCATTTGGCAGTTTGATTTCTCTGTTTGCAGGTTCTACCTTACTTTTATTCACTTTTTTTTTATTAACGTATTTTATTTTTGCAAGCTCTCAGGAGAAGTCTTTGTTCACAGTTTCCCAAATGCCGAGGCCTCTCAGAATCGTTCTTGCTGAAGAATGACGAAACTGGGTGCAAGAGAACCATGTTTACTCCCAGTTTATACCCATTTGCACCTAGATGAACCCATTTCAGTGCTGCATTCATTTGAGTGCTTGTACAGTTCTTACAGTCATTACTCAAAAAACGGGGCACGTCCATGCCTGTGGCCTTCCTCCTCCACTAACCCCTACCCCAGCCCCAGCCCAAACCATAACCTTAACCTTAACCCCAACCCAATCCCCACCCTCAACCTCAACCTCAACCTCATCCAGTCCCATTTTACAGGGGGTCCTCGACTTACGAACGAGTTCCGTTCCTACGACTTGTCGTAAGCCGATTTTCGACGTAAGTCGGAATTTATACCTAAATTATACCTAAATTAACACCTTAATTCACTCACTCTGTACACACAACACATGAAGGACATATAAAATACAGTAATAATAACCGCGTAGGTCGAAACAAGGTTTTTTAAGTAATTTATGGGAGTGCGTCGTAACCACGAAACTTCGTAACTCGAGACCGTCGTAACCCGAGGACCCCCTGTATTCAGCACCAGCTATCTTTACAGTAGAATCGACCTCCCCTCCACCCACCCCCCAAAAAGAGGATAATCACATGGGGGGTGAATACTGACACAGTGTGTTCAGCACGTTGATATTAATAGAGATTATTAAACTGCACAGAACTGATGACAACATGTACGGAGACAGGATGGGAACATTGTGTGCCACATAAATCAAAACATGACAAAAAGTTTCAATTGCATGTTACAATTCTAAATGCCACACTGGAAGAAATCCCAGAATAGCACTAATGTGGAAATAAAGCATATAATTTAAGGACCAATGAGCAATAAAGGGTAAACTGTATCAAAGTGACAGTTATACAATCATAATAAAAGGAGAACTTTCAATTTTCATTTAATTCCCCCTTTAAAATGTACAACCGACTTTTTAATTCATGGTTTCACAGAGCCAGTTAATTACTCTGGTTAAATCCGGATCCTGCTAGAATGGCAGAAGTTTGTTCTTGTTGATTATTTTATTTCTGGATCAAAAATAGAATATGAATATGAGAGGTGCAGTCTGGGATTTCCTTGGAAATGTGCTTTATTTGCACATACAGATACGGTATCTGTGTTTTTTTTTTTTTTTATGTTCGCCATAATGGTTTGTGTGATATTGATGTTCTACAGTGAGAGGACCAGAGCTAAAATGAATGAGGTCTGGTAGATATGTATAAGAGCAGAAAGCAAGGGGAAAGAGAAAGAGAGAGAGAGATAGAGAGAGGGAGTAAGAGCTAGAGAGAGACCGAGAGAGAGAAATAATGTGGGTGGGAGAGAAAATAGGAGAGAGGCATCGGGCGCAGTGCGCTAACAGGATAACTGTCATGAACACGACAAGCATTCAGCACTCCAAAGAAGTTTGCCGACACAGACTGTTTTGGTTGTGACAGCCCTGTCAGATGAATGCTGGGAAATTTCTGCACTGCACCACGGCCCTGACATCAGGGGGGAATTTTTTTATAGAAGATTAGGATGATGTTTTTTTTTTTTTTTAAACAAATCCATACTAATGGAAAAGAGATGGTCTTTGTAGCACGGACATACAGAAGAACAATTATCTACCCCGCTGCCCTGCTCTACGATGTCCCGAACATTTAGAGCCCGTTTCAGGAGCGAGGATAACCTTTAATACCTCAAAAGTGTGTCTACTTGGAGATGGCGGCGATGCAGAAATCGCAAATATCACATTTTAAATATTCAACAACATGAATTAATGACGCAAAAACAAGATCGCTCATTTGCTAGCCGCAGTTGGTTTTGAAGGGTCGTATAACAGTCAGCGGTGATATAAATTTGTGAGTCATGGATCCATTTAGCATCTTTATTATGGGATATTCAATTGCCTCAGTGTGTGGGGCCTTAACAACAGCCTGGTCTGCAGGCTAGTCAGTAAGGAAGCGAAGTGATATGTATCCACCGGCACAAGCAATTGTTTCCTACAATGTATGCATGCGTACACAAAATGCATTTTTTTACTCAATTATGAGAAGGAATACATCCAGAATATTTGAATTATTTCTGGTACAGGGGGTCCTCGACTTACGAATGAGTTCTGTTCCTATGACTTGTCGTAAGCCGATTTTCAACGTAAATCGGAATTTATACCTAAATTATACCTAAGTTAACTCCTTAAGTCACTCACTCTGTACACACAACACATGAAGGACATATGAAATACAGTAATTAAATGAAACAGTAATAAAAAAAAGACAGAACAATTTCTTATCTTTATTTCTGTGCTCGTATTTACGAACCAAACCACGTAGGTCGAAACTAGGTTTTTTAAATAATTTATGGAAGTGCGTCGTAACCACGAAACGACGTAACTCGAGACCATCATAACCCAAGGACTCCCTGTATTTGTAAGTACCTGTAGTGTGTGTGTGTTTTTTAATGACGGAATACTGCACTACACTGAGAATGCTCATTGGTGCTTCCTGAAATTTCCCAGTAAATTTGCAGTCCAGGCAGAATCAAATATACACTCAAAACCATGACTTGATTTGGCTTTGTTTGCGTTGGGAGCATTACATTAAATTGCACTACATAAAATGACATCACATTTATTTTGAAAACACTCTTATCCAGAGCGATTTACAATGGAAGAGAACATAAGTGAGTCCACAAGTCCACTGACTACACAAGTACTATTGCCAGACCTTTGCGAACCACATTTCTAGACCAGCACATACATAAGGCGCATCACTAAGCAACAGCACAATTGATGATGTAAGTGTAAGTTGTGTTAATCTATAAATACCACCAAAATGTTCATGAATATTCAACCATATCTGAGATATGGTTTAAAAACAATATCTCAACATTGGCGATATACAATATTTATGTCAATATTTCAATATTTTATCTAAAACTCCGAGTTGAAGTCAAAACAAAGTGTAATGTTAAATAACTGCTTAAGTGGTTTAAACCCGACAACTGCACGGAATGTCTTTTAATAGTTGCGGTAAAGTTCAAATAAATTGTTCAAACAATATTATTGCGCACATGGCATATCCGTTATAACCAGGGCTCGAGTTGAGGGGGTATGCGGGGATGCCATCCTCCTTGAGAAAAAATCTTGACCACAACCATCCCCCTTTTTAAAATTGTCTTCTCCCTTCCAATCCCCTTTTCTTTAATGTAATTAGCTATGCTATTTATTGTCATGAAATGACAAAACCTCAGTGATATTTATACGTAAATCTTACATTATTTGCACTCCAGTTTGTGTTGTTGTGTGTCCTTTTTGCCTTTGTGGCTTTTGATTGCCTATTGCTTATTTGATTGGAAATTCATGATTCTCATTGGCCGATGCGACTTCACCAAGAGTTTTGTTTGGAAGAGGATTGCAGATGCTACAGGTTAAAATGGCAAGGTGACTGGTTCAGCAGGACCTTTAGAAGTTTTTTTAGTTAAGAAGAAGAACACTACAGGTGAGGTGATAACCAGTCTCATGTATTATGAATACATAATATGTCCCTTATTTAACAAAACTTAGCTCAGCTAATGTTTAATCTTGAATGAGACCATCGCAGATAATAACATGTTCATGTTTTCGTCAGCATTTCAGATATAGTGTTTGGCAGCTGACCTGTTCACTTGTGAGCGAACAAACATGTGAGCTATCTAACGTATTTATTTGCTTGACATAACATGATGGATTTTCCATTCTGACGACAGGGTGACGTATTGAATGTAAAAGATAAATTAAGCAGTAACTTGTATGCAGTTGTAATAGCGTTGAGGTCTGTTTTTGAAATCCCGCACAAGTAATACCATAATAGTTATTATATAAATAAAATAATTTTGTAAATAATTGGATAATTTTTGTAGGCATATATCATCATCATCATCATCCTTCCACTCCGAGTTTGACCATCCCCCATGATTTTTTTTTTTTAACGAATCGACCACTGCTTATAATGGTAACAGTATCATTAATAGAACTAGCCTCACGGTGATGGATTCATTGTCCTGTGCTGGGTGATGTGGTTTGAAGCGGTGCAATAAATTTGTGGTACTGCTACTTTTACTTACTGTCTTTTTTGGCATAATTTACACAAGACTACTTTGTTGCACGTCTTCTCTCCTGAATCCAAACAACTTCGTTACAACGGACACGTGACTGTTGAAATAGGTCTTCCTCAGTTCTAGCAACCTGCTGATTTGTGGTTCTCCCCCATTTCTACCAATCAGGACACGATGACGATTTATGGGCGTGGTTACAGTAGTGTGAGTGTCTGAGAGAGTTTCAGAGAGAGAGAGAGCGCACAAGTGAGAGAACGTCTGCCTGTTAAAAACTGCCGACTTTTAAAACAAACATGCAAATCATTACACCGTGAACTAACCCGAATTCGATATTACGATATGGCAACTTCTTGTATCTTATGTAAAAAAAACTGCCGTATATGCATCGACTACTATGCACTGTATGACCCAGCCCTACCAGGAGGTGGCAGTTAGCTGTTTGGTTTTGGCAGATCTGGGTGACCTTGTTAGAGTGTAGGGCTTGAAAATTGACCGAAAGTATTGTGGAGCTGTTCCATTTGCTGTTGTGTAGGGTAGCAGCACCAAGGTTTTGAACTTGATGCAAGCTGTGAAAGGTAGCCAGCGAAAGCAGAAAAGGAGGGGGATGAGGGGTTGGGACGTGAGAATGCTTCGGAAGATTGAAGGGTATTATGTATTAGCTGAGGCATAAAAACAGGAAGACTGGTGAGGAGACAGGAGCGTTAGTCCAGACACGAGAGAGCAAAGGCTTAGACCGGAGGCTGTGTAGCGTACATGTTGAGGAGGGTACAGAGTAATGTGTGTGTGTGTGTGTGTGTGTGCGTGCATGTGTTTTTGTGTGTGTGTGTTAGTGTGTGTTTGTGTGCGTGCATGTGTTTTGTGTGTGTGTGTGTGTGTGTGCGTGCATGTGTTTTTGTGTGTGTGTGTTAGTGTGTGTGTGTGCGTGCGTGTGTGTGTGTGTGTGCGTGTGTGTTTTGTGTGTGTGTGTGTGTGTGTGTGCGTGCATGTGTTTTGTGTGTGTGTGTGTGTGTGTGTGTGTGCATGTGTTTTTGTGTGTGTGTGTGTGTGTGTGTGTGTGTGTGCGTGCATGTGTGTTTTTGTGTGTGTGTGTGTAGTGTGTGTGTGTGTGTGTGTGTGCGTGCGTGTGTCAGTGAGTGATAGGGTCTGTGTACAGATCACTGTTAGACACAGACAGTATTTACAGACCTATAAAGGGTAATGGTCCAGCAGTTAGAGTGCAGCCAGGGCATCACTTTCACACTGACATCTAAAAAATAACAAGAACAACAAGCTCTTACCATTTCCAGTCGAATTAAGCTTACCTAAGAGGTAAAGCAAGCAAGTAAAGAACGCATACACACCCTGGTTTCTCTCCCTCTCTCTCTCTCTCTCCCTCCCTCTCTGTTCCACACACACATTTTCCCTGGTCTCTGTCTCTCACACACACACATCCCAGTCTCATACACTCACCAATCTCATCTACACACACATACACACAGACATTCTCCAGTCTCGCAGACACACGCACACACATCCTTGCAGTATTTATGAATGAGTGGTGAGTTTTGAGATTTATAGAGACACTTTGATTCTGCCATACAGACCTTTGATGCAAGCCTCCTGCTGGTGATTTCATTCGCTTTCAAGGACTGAAGGACAGGATATTTTATTTTGTATTGTTTATAAAGGAGCACAGGTACTTCTTAAGTATTGCCTTATTGGCACTCAGTCTTGGTACTTTCCACAAAACAAAGGAATAATGAGCCAACCTGGTTCCAGCACCACAGTGAGAAAGGGAGTACAATGAACCAGCCTGGTTCCAGCTCTGCAGTGGGAAAGGGGGTATAATGAGCCAGCCTGGTTCCAGCTCTGCAGTGGGAAAGGGGGTATAATGAGCCAGCCTGGTTCCAGCTCTGCAGTGGGAAAGGGGGTATAAATGAGCCAGCCTGGTTCCAGCTCTACAGTGGGAAAGGGGGTATAAATGAGCCAGCCTGGTTCCAGCTCTACAGTGGGAAAGGGGGTATAATGAGCCAGCCTGGTTCCAGCTCTACAGTGGGAAAGGGGGTATAATGAGCCAGCCTGGTTCCAGCTCTACAGTGGGAAAGGGCTATCAGAGTCATGGATGTTCTTACTTTCTTTTAATATTTTTTATAAACAGGGGGCTTCTGACTCACATTTGCAGTGGCATCTCATTATTTAAGAGTTTTCTGTAACAGTGCAACATAATGTGCCAAGCCCTCCTCCGGTTGCATGTATTATTTGTGATTTTGTGTTTATCGATTAATCAAGTGAAAATTTGCAGTAATTGCCAGTAATTTGCAGCTGTTTACCCCCCCCCTACCAGGCTCAGAGAAAAAGCAGAAAAGAATTGATTTTGTTCTTTTTTTCCCCCTCCGTCTTTATGCTGTGCAAACGGCAGTGGTTCTTTGCCAGTTAAATAACAAACGCCGCATGTCCTCGAGTGATAAGTGGATATCATCGATCTCCATCTTTAGGCCTTTCCGAGCCAGTTACACCTAATTCTTCAACGTTATTCCTCCAGCAGCCGCCATATGGTCTACATTACATGCCACCTGTCTTTGGGTGCCAAACGTTTCGGTGGGGGGGGGGTGGGGGGCGGTGTTGACTGCCGACTGCCTCGGGGGGTGTAATGGTGTGTGGGGAACCCAGCCTGCTACCGAGACCGCAGGCCAGACCGTAATTTGGCTCTCATGTTTCAAAACAAACTGTTTATTTTCATGCCTTTGTTTTTTTGTGTTTTTATGAAGTCTGTTTTCTCCAAATAGTATGAGGTTTCATAAAAACACAAGAATGCACCAGGATGAGAGCGGTCCTCTCAGCTCAACCACGCTTGTCATTTACAACTGAGTGTCCCAGCCAGCGTCAAACCATTTAATTATTTGATTTTAAATACAGAGCATTAATGAGTGCAAAATACTTTTACTGATCTGTACGACTGGATCGATATTAAGAGCGTACGAAAATTTGATGTGGAGAACTAGCAATTAAGCCCAAGTAGACTTTGTTCAGACTCGCCAGCAGTTCAGGGGGTGTCCAGTTCCGCTGTGAGCGGAGACCAGAACATTCCAGAAGGGCCTCTGCATCTACAGCATAACCTGGCAAGCAGCCCCACATGTTGCAAGCACTGTGTGGAAAAAAAAAAGAAAAAAGAAATATTTACTGATAGCAGTTTCACGGCACAAATTTCCATTTTTTTTTAAAAGTAGATTTATTTAATGTCATACTTTTGAAACTGTTACCTCTCCACTTTCTGTAATTGATGGGGAAATCTGGCTCAGCACACAGGTCTGAACGCAGACGCTCTGTCTGTGTCAGCCCGAAGGCTGCGCTGTGATTGGCTGGACGGTTCCCTTTGAGGTGGTTGGGAACTGAAGACTAAGGACTCTTCTGGAAGCACAGTCGAGCTCACGGCTGTGGCAGGCCAGCGGAGAATACCATACCATTGATGAGCACCTTAGGAAAAAAAAAAACTGCTGAAGTTTAGTTTTCTTTTCCTTTCTTTCATCCTTTATTCTTTCTGCCAGCACATATTTCTTTTTTTATTTATTTATTCAGGAGAAGAGAGTGTTTATACTTACACTCCATGCTCTGGCGGCATCAACTGAATGACATTTAAATTTTTAAATTGAAGTCTTTTAGCGCACGCCTTTAATTCAAAGTGACTTGCACGGAGTGCATTTGTTTAGCAGCCGAAGTACAATAGCATCAGATCCATGAGTGAAATAATGCATGCACTACTCTTCTGAAAAACACTAATAGCTGTAGTCAGAGCCTGTAGAAGGGTCGTTTTTTTTAAAGTGAAGGTAGAGAGAGAGTGGACACCGTAAGTATGGTCTGAAAAGGTGGGTTTTTATGTGATTTTTAAGGCTTATATGTGGTGACATTGGGGAGTGATTTCAATGTTCTGGCACAGCTGGGAAGATCATTTTATGATGAAAGTTTAGTGATTCTCTGCGTGCGTTATTTTTTTAAATTAACCAAAAGCGCAGTTGTATTTCCTCTTGTTTTGGGGTTAGCACAGTGTAGCAACATGGGATTTCTTGAGCGGTAAATTATTTAGTTAATCAGTATGCACAAGGTCTAGTAAAGGCAGGCAGGCAGCACTAGCTAAAACTACAGGTAAATATTAGACTTGGAAATAAATGATGCAATTTCCTTCTTTTGTAAATATATTCTTCACAATGTTTAGGAGTTAACCAAAATACTGTTCATTTACAGTACCTCAGATGTTTATTTTGTTGATGCATAGCATGGTAGGGGACGGAATATGCCCGTGCACACACACACACACACACACACACACACACACACACACACACACACACACACACACACAAACGGATAGCAGTCACCTCTGGCTTTGATTCTAAAGCTCTCTACTGAGGAGAGCGTTGTGTGATTCTGTTGCTTTGTTGCTCCGCGCATAGCAGGATCAGAACATGCTCACTTTTGCCTTTAATCAAGATGACATTTTAAATGAAATAAATCCATTTGCCCACAGTTCGCTCACCTCTCTGTGCTGCCTCTTTGGTTAAAGGAGGCTAAGCGCATAAATTAAGGTATTGCACTACACCACGGGAGACCTTGGGATTCTGTCATTCAGTCAGAGCTAATGTTAGCATTGTAGCAATCCCCTGTAATGCCACAACGTTTGTGTTACTCACAATGCCAGTAAATGTTTGTAAGGGAATAAAGAGGACAGCAGTGTGTCAGGAAATTGAAAGCAAAAAGTTGTAAGCCAGGAGTCCCTGATCTCACTGGAAAAGGGACCCTGTGGATGCAGGCCTTTGTTCTAGCCCAGCTCTTTAAAACACCTGCTTCCACAAATCAGCTAATTACAGTTCTCAATCAAGACCATAATTACTTGAATCATGTATTTTATTGCTGGGCTAGAACAAAAGCATGCGCCCACACAGGCCCAATCTCAGATAAGTTTGGAGATCCCCCTCTGGTTTAAGGTGGTGAAAATGGCCATTATGCGTTATGCAGCTGTGCGCATCAAGCTTGAAAGTGTTAAAAGGTTTAACCGTGGACAGGAGTAGAATATATTCATACTTGTCCATGTGCCGTCTTAAGCCACCTCAGATCTGCAGTGTCCAGATTTCCTTTCCTTCCGATGTAGGACAAAAAAAAAAATCCCTTTGGCAGCTAATAGTGGAGAGAATCCTACGAGTACATCCATCGATTGTCAATAAGGTTTCCGTCGCTTTTCTTTAAAAAGATATTGCTGTACAAGCGACTGGACTGCCGCGGAAAGGCAGTGCTGAATAGACAGATGGTAATACTGAGAGAAAGCTGCAGAGTCTGTATCTCCTGCTTACTGTAGCTAATAAGCGTGTGAGCGAGGGAGAGCCAGCCATTGCAGGGAGACTGTAGCGGCAGCTTTTAATGTTCAAAACAGGAGGGGGGGAAAAAAGAAGCAGGAGAAATAGCTGGATTTACAGGTGCTGTTGGGGCAGCGTCTAATGAAGAATATTAAAATGAGAACGCCGCGGCGCGTGAAGCTCGGGGGCTCAGCTGGACGGCTGGTCTGTACCGGTAATGAGGTGCCATTTTGGGGCTCATAATTGCCGCGCGTGGACTTCGGTTTGACTCATCAGACGCGCCCTAATTGGCCATTGCTTCCCGGACGAGCGCGGGAGCCGGGGCTAGCGCAGAAGCCTCCACCCGGCGCAGGATCAGAGGGGAAGTTTGCGAGAGTGAAAGCGACCTCCGTCCCGTGCGTTTGGGTCCAGCGCCGCTAACGAACTCAGTTTAGCGAGAGGCACGCCGTTTAGGTAGGGGAACGCCCTCCTCATTTCATTCATTAGCCGGGTGCTTTTGACTTCCCTTTGACGCCGCCGCCGCCGTTGGATGTTGTTGTTTGTGCATTCTCTTGGCAGTGCCCACTCGGCGTAAGCAAGGTGCTCTTTGCATGCTGACGCTCAGATCTTACTAACCCTGCATCCTCTCTCCTGAGATGTGCGCCATCTATTCAATATGGCTCCCAATTAAACCCACTTGAGACGGTTCTGCTTTTTCACTACCGTCACATGGAAAGTAGAGAAGCGAGTGCAGTTTTCCTCTCCCCTTCCGGAGGGACCTCTCCTGTGTCTGTGGCAAACAGCCCCGCCAGACATGAATGCAGCGGTACGGACAAAAACGTCTCACTCTTTCTCTCTCTCTCGGCGAGTTTGCACTCTGTGAAATGGCACAACATCATCACATGACAGGTATAAGACTCATAAGCTAGTGGAGTTCAATCCTGGCCTTGCAGGGTGTAGCAGATTTTGTTTTCACCTGATATACCACAAGCAGGAATTTTAATTGGTCAATTAAGAGCCAGGCAGAAACAGTAAACCGGCAGACCAGCAAACCTAAGAGGGGGGCCCATATCTCATGGCAGCCACGCTGTCCACACATGCTGTCATTTAGCCCGCTGTCCTTGGCGGTGTTAGACACGCCATCTTGAATTTGACACCAGGCTCTTGTTTCATGCCTTTTGTCACAGGGTCCGGATCCTGTCACGAAAAAGGTCAGCTAATGACAGCAGAACGCACCTTTGCAAGAGTTAAACCTCGCAAACCGCTAGGAAAAACTCGCAGAATACAATATTGACCCGCATTCTCTAATCAGTCTGATAACGGCTTTGTCAAATCAGCTCTTTTAAAAATCAGGTTAGAGCTTTTAGTCTGATCGATGGAGGAGATCTCAAAGCTAAAGATGGCACTTGCAGAGTGACAGGAACAAATAAAACCATACAACCTTTTAAACACTAAACAAAGGGGATATAAAAATCAATAAATGCCAATGGCATTTGTCCTTTGTCTGCTAAAAGTGTTTTTTTTTTTACTATTTGTTTTAAATCAAGATCACCTTAGTAGAGTTGAGAATGGTTATGTAGTTGGTGGTTGCCAGTGATCTCTGAACTGCAGATTCTACCTGCTTTTTTCACTGTGTGAAGAGAACCATCTGCGTCGTTCTCAACGCACAGCGCATATTCTAACGTAATTAAGAAAATAGCGCCTCTGCATAAACATGAGGTCTTTTCTGTCTTGCTCTCTGAGACAAATCAAGGAATGCGAATCGCAGCTGAGGTTTCTCAGTCACAATCCACACCGCTGACAAAATTTTAATATTTTTCATACTTTTATATTTATATATATGAAATGTGGAGGAAAAAATCAAAGAAATTGCAGGCAGCAGCATCCCCTGTAAATTTTGCCTTGTAGCAAAAGAAAAATGAGGCTGGGAAAAAAATGACACCCTCACCTTCCCACATAAGAAGCGAGAATATGTAAAAAACCTAGAGATAAGAGGAAAAAAAGGCGATATTGGGGGAAAAATAGCTTCTGCCTGTCGAAAATATCAGAATGACAAAATAACAAGGGTAGCTGTGGAAACAGCGGGATAAGAAGGGGAAAAAAAAACCCAGGCTCCACCTGAGAGCGGGAGTCAAAGCGGGAGCCGAGACACCCCGGCGCGATGGAGGGGGGTAGAAGCACGCTCGTGACTCTCTACTGCCCCCCTGTGGCAGGCACAGGCCGGCATTCCACATTCCGATCTCAGGCCTCCCTCTTCGCACCATGGCCGTCCCACAGCCTTCCTCTTCACACCAGGACCGTCGCTGCCAGACTCCAGTCCCGAAGGGCGGCAGTGTCTGCTGGCTTTCCAGTGTGTTTCAGCACTTTAGCCAGTTAATGGCTGAAATTAAGCACTTGACTCTTTTTTTTAACACCTTTGCTGCTTATTGAAAGGAAACCAAAAAAAAAAAAAAAAAGACACTACGGCCCTCCAGGTCTGGAGATTGCTAAGCGTGCTCTACATAAAGCAACATGCCACGTCATCCAGTCGCTGTACAAAACACATGCAGTACGCACCCCACACAAAACGTAAATGTCACATTCAATGCAAACACCATCCAATGAATATTACATACAGAAAAAACCTATGTAATAAATCCCACATACATTAAACACCACATACGATACACACCTTTCACAGTAAGTGCCACTTAAAATGCAGACCCTATGTAATAAATATCAGATTGAGAAAACACCCCATACACTAAATGTCTTATACAATAAATACCCCATTTAATAAATAGCGCATATAGACCACACCATGCACAGCCATTCATACGCACGATGAAAGTGCTCAGTAGGAATCTGATAGGTACAGACAGGCCGCTGTTGTGCACAGGAGTCTCCAGGAGAGAAGTGCTTTCTGTGTTTCCGATGCCATGGTCCGCAGGTGTCAGGAGCCCATTCAGGTTTCCTGTGTAAAGCGGTGAAAGGGAAAGAAAGGGCGGGGTTAGCGGAGAGAGCGCGCTTGTGCGGGCGGGGTGACGGAGAGGTTACTCTCCAGAGCTCTCATTATGTCCTCTGGCACCGCCGCCGAGGGCCCGCAGTGATCAAAACGCACCGGGGATAAGAGGGAGGGAGGGGGCAAGTGACGGAGAGAGAGACAGACGTAGAGGGAGGGAGAGGCGGCGAGAGAGAGAGAAAAGGAAGAGGGAGGGCAGAAGAGAGATAGCAAGAGAGCGAGATAGAGAGAAGGGGAAGAGTGAGAGAGGGAGGGATGGGGAGAGAGGGAAAGAAGAGAAAGGGATAGAGGGAGGGGAAGAGGGAGAGCAAGAAGGAGAGAGGGATGGTAGAGTTGAACCCTTAAACCCCCTCCCGCCTGCTCATCGTCCCTACACACTGACCTGTCGCTAAAGGTGACTGAATTCCTGCATATGCCTGGGGAGGGTCACTTCACCCCCAAATGTCACTTTCCGCAACATCAGTCAGCACCACTAAACCCCCCGCCCCGCAACCACCCTCACAACACACCCCCTGCAGAGCTTCAGCCTGTCCCTCTCAATCCCTCCCTTTCTCCGTCTTTTCTCCATTGTCCTCTCTCTCTCCCCGTCCTCTCTTTGTCTGTGGTTTTCATCTCTCTCTCTTTCGTTATCCATTATTCCATCACTTCCCATCCGTACGACTAACCCTTTATCCTCTCTCGTACTCTCTTCGCCCGTCCTCTCTGTCCTCCTCTCTCTTCCCTTGTCCCTGCTCAGTGGACCTGAACATGTTGACCTTTATTTCCTGTTTTATTCTCGAGTAACGTTAAGGGTTTTAGCTGTAGACGATTAGCTTAATGTGACAAACGCAAAAAAAAAAACGTAAAAAGAAACAGAATATCAACTAAACTCAAAATATTATAGTCCTTCTCCTTCTCTGTCTTCTTCAAATATATGAATTTTTCACAAGGGAAGGAGATTTCCTGTGTGTGTGAATGTGTATTAGTGTTGGTCTGAGAGTACATGCAAGTTTGTGTGAGTGTGTGTACGTATGTGAAAAGCTCTGTGTATGAAGCCGAAGACCGATAAAATAATAACACAGCTCCGTCGTGAAATACATATTTTTCTTTTAAATGACAAACGTAATAAATAGAAAAGTGCAGTGAAAGTTTAATACAGCTGCAGATGCTGCCCGTGTCAGCAGCACTCCGGAGTACAGTGAGAGCATTAAAGTTCCGTGATACTAAATCGCATGGACACGCAGATCATTGAGTTTAGCCATGCGTAAAAGTGTGTACAAGGAGATTCAGCTGCTCAGGGCAGGGGCTTTCGCACTCCAGCCTTCAGATGTCTCCTGGAGTAAACGTTCTGGTTTGTGGTGCCGATGTGGGCCCTGTGACCGGTTGTTTGAGTCCCAGCCGCATCGTGGCGCCAAGATGAAGAGCTCAACCTCACCAAAGAGGAACAGGGGCTAAGCCAGTTAAAATCCTTGGTCTCATCGCTCCACAGTGGCCTCTCCTGGCTGGCTAAGCATGTGCAGGTTTCTGGACTGATCACATGTTGACTTCATGCTCCTCTGTGAAGCAAAGGCAGTGTGAAGATGTTGTCAATGCAGCAGTGGGAGAAAAATTTGGACTCAGGAATCGGAGGACGCATTTGTGCGGCCAGATCCTCCCGAGTCCGTGTGATAGGGCTGAGGACTTACAGCAACGCAACATAGCTGATTACCATAAAAATCACTGTCATCCTTAAAACATACTATTGTATGATTATGCTATTATAGTCTAATGACAGCAAATGAAGCAAAAACTGCAAGAGTGTTAATGATGATAATTTTAGCTGAATCGCTTCTGACGTTTTAACCTCTATGTATGTATGTCTGTTTTCTGTGGTAGGGTGTACATAGACTTCTCAGTTTTGAAGGAGAGAGCCAGCATGGTTGAAGTGTACTTGTTCATACAGTTATTCCAGTGCATAGAAATTCCTTTATCCATTGATGCAGTGCTGGGATAGCTAGTCACATAAATATGAAATGCTTATAGCCTGAATTAACCTCAATAGGTTTTGCAGACCCTCAAGCATGCACGCACACACACACACACACGCGTACTCTCGGGCACTGTGAATTAACAGGATTATGGTGAAGAATTATGGTTCTCTTATTTAGATTTTATAAAAATATTATAAAAATTAAAGAACAGATGATAAATAAAAAAAAGAACATGTTGCAAGTGTTAAACTGTACAGTCTGTAAAAAACTATTTCAGGTACAAAGACTAAGACATAAAATAATTTTACTTTTATAAAACATTCACACAATACCAAATATAGTCTCTTATACTGTCAAACATGTCACATATACGACCAAGTCTAGTTACACCTACATTCTAGCTACACCTTAAAATGGATGAACAATTAATGATACAGATTCGGCCTGCCTGCCAGTTTTCCCTGGGCCCGCCCTAGTCTTTCCAACCCCTAATAAAGTAGAATTAAATTGTTCGAATACCATTCTTCAATTATGTTAATGTTATATGAAAGGGTAAACATTGAACGCTCTCAAACCATAAAGCCATCTTGAAATTCATAAACATATTGGATGTTTATGAATTTCTACAGAACCCTCATGATGATAGGTAAGTTTCACCATAAAAGGATTTTCATGTTGCAAAAGGTATTTCTTTAAAACAGATGCTATTTTCCTAATTATATTATATCAGGAAAAAGAAATACTTTTTGCATCATGAAACTCCCATTTCCTTAGCACAAATAACTTAGACAAAAAAAAAAATAGAGAATCTTGTGGCAGTCAGATATGGACTTGGAGATTTATTTTAAAAGCAAGGGGAGTGTAGCACCCAAAGTAAAAGTGGAAACCGAAATAAAATGTAAAAAGCCTGTCGAGTTCACATTTTCCAGCAGGTGAAAGATAAGCCTTTTGTGATAAAAAAACCCTCCTGCTGGTTTTTTTTCTCCTCCTTTGATTCTCGTAAATGTCTCTGTTCTTGTTTGGGTTTGTCCTGCCTGCCTAGCCAGCTGGATCCATTAAAAATGAACGTCAGTGTTGTGCACTGCACAGATAAAGCAGCTTTCTGTGCGCGTGGTTAATGCAAGTTAGCCTGGCAGAAATGAGACCCAGTGAATGGATGACAGTGCACATTGTGTGCTTTGGTGCTTTAATCTGTTGCTGTTCTTTTGTGACCAAGGTAATTGCATCAGGTAAAAACTGACCGTGTGTGTTCGTGTGTGTGTGTGTGTGTGTGTGTGTGTGTGTACAAGCATTTGCGATGAGCACGTTGTGTGTGTGATCTGTGTGTGCAAGCATTTGTGATGAGCATGTTGTGAGTGTGTGTGTGTGTGTGTGTGTGTGTGTGTGTGTGTGTTAAGGTGTGTGTGTGAGCTGTGTGTGCAAGCATTTGTGATGAGCGCGTTGTGAGTGTGTGTGTGTGTGTGTGTGTGTGTGTGTGTGTGTGTGTGTGTGAGCTGTGTGTGCAAGCATTTGTGATGAGCACGTTGTGAGTGTCTGTGTGTGTTAACGTGTGTGTGTGTGATCTGTGTGTGCAAGTATTTGTGATGACCGTGTTGTGAGTGAGTGAGTGTGTGTGTATGTGTGTGTTAATGTGCGTATGTGTATGTGTACAAGCATTTGTGATGAGCTTGTTTGTGTGTGTGTGTGTGTGTGTGTGTGTGTGTGTGTGTGTGTGTGTGTTAACATGCATGTGCATGATCTGTGTGTGCAAGCCTTTGTGATGAACATGTTGTGAGTGAGTGTGTGCGTGTGCGTGTGTGTGTGTGCGTGCACACGTGCCGGGTAGAATAATGTGACTGCAGCTCAGCTGTATCGATCTGTCTGCGTTACGCTGTGATACGGGGCTGAGAGGTGATCAGAGAGGGGTTAGCTGGAAGAGCAGCTGGAACAAACAAATCCACCTGACAAGGTAAATCCCCTCATTACTAACCAGCCTGTGGTCTCAGACCTTCAGGGTTTGAAAACAAGTGGACATCATTCTGTAACATGTCCACGGTACATATGACAGAGCTCAGCGGGCTGACCAAAGTCACCTTCTTCTTATTTGAATGTACTATTATTTTGATTCTTATGAAGCAAGCATTGTGACAGCAGATCGGAGCTTGGCAGTCGGCAGCCACTTTAGGGCACTTTTTGAAGGATATGAGATTCTTGGGCCCTTGACATGGCTGCTCGGTGCCAACTGTGGACGAATTTTATGTTTCTTTGACATCTGTTCTTTTCTGACGCCCCTGTCCGGTTATTACAAAATGATCCATTATAATTTGAGGTATTATTTATGCTTAATTATGAAGACGCATGTCGCGGTTATGTACGATGGTGGCTATTTTTAAATCCGAGGATTTGAAAACGAGTGAAATATTTCACGGGGCCCTGCTGTCTGCTCAGAGTGGCCTGGCTTGTATCTCCTGAGCAGGGGACGCAGAGTTGTCCCACGCAGTCACTCAACGAAGCAGGCTTATAATGGCCTTCACATTGTGAGGGACGCTGAGCTCAAAACAGCCAATAAAGTTATTCTGGATCAATGCTCGGCTTCCCAAAATGCCCATCCATCTCTCAGAGAGTCCGCTGTCCACCCCCTGCACGCCCCCCCCGCCCCCCTCTTGAGTCATGATGATCTCTATTCATGTGTGGGAATGCTGGGATAGGCCCAAGGGTAGCGGTGGAGATACAGAGCTGTCTTCAGACACACAAGCCGTGTTCAAACATACCAATTTACACCAACCGCACTTACCGATTTACCCTCATTATGATCGCGCGGTTCCTATAAGAGTGATTACGCAAAAACACAGCTCTACAAGAAGAATGGTCGTAATTACATTTATCGCCATCGACTTGCCAGAGCTGAATATAAATGCGCTTACTGTAGCTCGTTCGGTTACGTGGCTGAAATCTCGTCTAGGTTTTGAGAGTGTTTGGCAGGGGGAGACAGATGCCAGCATGGTTTTGGAGGCAGATCGTTTGCGTGCAGTGAGTGATGGGAGAACGCTGCCCCGGTGACAGGTTGTGGAGAGACCGGGCGCCAGCCATGGACGTTTTAAGGCTGTCCGTGGGTGATGCAATTATTACTAAACTTGTGGCAGAATGCAGGCAGCGGGGTGACAGAGACATCTCTGTAAGATTCATATACACAAGACCGACCACCCCCACCCCACTCTAAAATTAAGAACACCATGTCCCCGCAAACTTGTGCTTCCGCGAAAACTGCAGAAATGTTATTATCATAATTTTTTTTTTTTTTTTTTTTTTTTACTGTTTTCTTTCTCACTTCTGTGACTTAAGAACAGCCTCCAGGCCATTCTTGGATGAGGAAATGGGTTCTTCGCTCTTAAAGTGTGTCCAGAGTGTTGGTCCAGCTTTAATCTCTCAATAGCATGTGAGAGTTACGATGGCGGTTCCATAAAATCTCTCCCCGTAACTACAGACGGATCGCTAATGAATGAATTTTCATAGCTTTTCATAAAACCGCTCAAACTTTGCACCTTTAAATAATAACTGTGCCGAGCTCCTTTTTTGAGAGGCCAGCGGAATTAGCATTTCAGACGATAGCCGTTCAGCGTCCGTCTCTGTGAGCCGGGTCAGAGAAGCGCGGCCGTGACTCAGAGCCGCAAAGCCTCCGTTTTCACTCCCACAAATCCGGCCGCTGAGAATTTTCATTATGTCTACATTTAAACGGATTTCATGCCAATAACTCAGCCGCTATGAGGCTCGGACAAGTAGCGTTATATATAGCATCGCCAATCTCTACGGTGTCGAGATATTCGTACAGTCTTGCAGGGTGATTATGAATCAGAGCCGTATCCTGATTGATAGCTGAGTGCTATTATAAGCATTTAATTATTCTCCACACACGTGGCAGACGAAAATAAAAACTGAGGAAGGTTTTTTTTTTTTTTTAAGGAATTTTTTAAAACCAAAATTGGTGTGAATGTAGCCGCGGGCTTGTTCCAGTATGTCAGAGTGCTGAAAGGAAGAGCGCTTCGCCCCCAGGCCTGAAGGTCGTTGGCAGTCAGGAAGCTATACCCAGCTGCCTGCATGTGGCAGAAAGGGCCGGAACATTAGCTGCTGGGAATGACAGCTCGCAGTGATTGAGGCGTAACAATACCTGTCATGCAGGTAGAGGAGAGGAGAATATGCGCACATCAGCAGATGGAGAGGGCTTGAGGGGTGGGGGGGAGGTGGGGGGGGCGGGGTGTGGGCTGTGTGAGGTTTTAAGCATTAAAATATGTCATGGTCTTTGGCATGGAAGTGAAAGCTCAGCGCCTAGCAGTTGGAGGAAAAGATTTTTTTTTCAAATGAGGAAATATTTTTTCCAAAAGTGTTTTTTCCTGAAAGCTGTTTTGGTTATGTTAAAATTGAGGGGGAAGAGAAGCATTAGCGAGAAGGAGTCCGATAAAAAGGAAGCAGGACAGAAGAAGAGGAGAGTGAAATTGGCTAACTAGTAGGCAGGGGGATTGTCAGTGGGCGGGGCTGTGGGCGGGGCAGGCCAGGGGCCACCGGATTGGGCGTGCGAGGCTGCCGGCAGTGGGCAGGTTAAGGGTGGGGATGTAAGGCAGGGTGACATGAGACATCTCTCAGTAAAAGCTGTTGAAATATGAGCAGCGACAGCAGTATTGCGTGTGACAGTCCCATGCTTTCAGACCCCTAGCTTCTGGATTGGATGGGAGGAGAGGAGAGGGGAGGGGTCTATTCGGATTGGGTTTCTGGCTGCAACCTGCTCGCTAAAATAGAGCGATTACTCCAGCCCAAGCTCGCGGAAAAGGGGGTGTTCGGCGCGCCACTGGCAGGATAACAATTTCATCACATGAAAGAGCAGCGGAAACAGGCGAGGAGGAGATTTAAACTTCATGCTTCAAACTTCAGTTCCTATTAGTTAGCTCCCTGCCCAGCCATCCTCTCAGAGAAATGTTTGTTCCTAAGCTAATCTTAAACAACCGGGCTGTCTCTGGACTGGGGAAAAGGCCACTCAAATTTATTCTCAATAAATTTTAATGTACTTTCCCTTCTTTCTCTCTCCCTCTCCCTTTTAAAACTCTGGCATGCATAATCTCTTCCTCATCCCTGCACCGCTATAAAGTTATTTTCCAGTGCAGAGGTTTTTGCAGGGATGGGCGAGACCCTCTTTTAAATGTCGCTCTCTTCATCGCCAGTCAGACTGGTTAATTTCAGCACATTTTTACACATCTCTTTCCCCGGCACCGCTCCATGGCTTTCAGATGCCTCTCTGCATTGCTTGCTTCATTTATTTAATTTCTCACAACAGAAAAACCAACCGCAATATCTGAAGTTCATTTATGGAGTACACCCCACTGCTAGAGGGGGTTGCATGCCATGGAAAGCTTACAGCTCTGTGTGTGCATGTGTATTGTGTAAAAATCAAGTTCTAGGGTTTCATTCTCAAACACGTCTTTCTAATTAGCTCACTAATCACCCTTTTGAGATCTCAATTGCTTTCTGTGACCATTCATAGCCATAAGTTCCAGTATTTTTAAATGTTTTTCTGTGGAAGGTCTATTCTCCATATGGCATCCTAGGTTAACGCTAGGTTTGCCCGACTCTGCATAAGCCATGCCAATTCTAAGGCCGAAACCCTTGTGCGTCACTGTGAAATGGGAGTGAATCGGAGCAGCAGCGCTGCAGCAGTTAGCGGCTAACATACTATTATCCACCCACCGCTCAGCCTGTTCAACGCGCACTGCAGCACCTAGCGCTAACATGCTGTTATCCACCCACCCCTTAGGCTGTTCAACACACACTGCAGCAGCTAGCGCTAACATGCTGTTATCCACCCACCCCTTAGGCTGTTCAACATGCGCACTGCAGCAGCTAGTGCTAACATGCTGTTATCCACCTGCCCTTTTGGCCTGTTCAACATGCACTGCAGCAGCTAGCGCTAACATGCTGTTATCCACCTGCCCTTTTGGCCTGTTCAACATGCACTGCAGCAGCTAGCGCTAACATGCTTTCATCCACCTGCCCTTTCTGCCTGTTCCACATGCACTGCAGCAGCTAGCGCTCACATGCTGTTATCCACCTGCCCTTTCAGCCTGTTCACCAGGCAATAACCCCCCCCCCCCCCAAACCCCCCACCCCCATCCTACTCCTTACTGTACTTACAGCATGTGGCCTGTAGCCACTATGGCAAATGAGTAATGTGAAACACCAAATACGGCTTATGGGAGCAGCGTCAGAAATCGTACACAAAGCCCATTCACTAACAGTCTTTGAAGGGAAGTATTGTGTTTTTTTTTTTTGTGCGTAATAGGTCAAATGAAACGAACCGTAAGCAAGGCACATTGTGAAAGTCGTGGTACACTTTTGACCCCTTACAATAAAAAAAAATACATAATCATAATTCACATGGATAAAAGCCTCCCTCTAGACAGTCGTTGACCCCGATGTGTGGAGAAGTTTAATGAATTTAAAGCTGCTCCTTCAACCCAATTCTGGGATTTAGAATTTCCTCCAAACCAGCCTCGTCTATGCAGACAGGAAGTACATTAGTGAGGGGGGGGAGGAGCATGGTGATGTCATTGGGGTGATGTCATTTAGGTTGTAGTGTAACCTCACAGGGTTGATTTTCAGAAGCGCGCACACCCTAATACTCGATCCTTTTCCCCTTTGGTCTTTTTAAATACCTGTCGTGCCGTCCCACCCTACCTCTCGTCCTCACTCTCCGTCTCTCTCTCCACTTTCTGAAATCTCCCTCCCTCCGTCTGATCTTTATCTCTCCCACTCTGTCCCCTTCCTTCTCATACCTCCAGTCTCCCCTGCTTTTAGAATCTCTCCCTCTCTTCGTTATTCCTGAGTCCTGCATGTGACGGCCGGAGTATGATTGTAACAGGAGTAAAGTTAGTGGGAATTCATATGGGATGAAGTATACAAGCCGGGCAATAAAAAGGAGCATGCAGTGATTCTGTAGACGCCCACCGGGAGCTGACTCTGTTCAGCATCGTAGCTTATATATGCCATAGATATATTACATGTGAGGCACAATAAAGATGTTATAGGGGAATGTGCTTCATGTTATTGGCTATCTGCATTGATTTGGTTTATTGCTTCCCCTACTTGGATAAATGGCAGTCTTTCTGAAAGTCGTAAAAGGCTGCTAATTGAAATATGTAATAAATCAATAAACTGGCAAGTCTTCCAGTGAGATATTTTTCAGCTTCTGCCATCACTCCTGCTCTTCAGCGAAAAGATTTATTTGTTTTTTTTTTTCTTGATGCGCAGATTAAGCATCAATCTCATTATGGATTATGTGTCTGCTTAGAAAGGCTGTCTGCGCTGTTTGACATGGTCTACAGTTGTTTTTATTTATTTATTTGTGCATCATTGCATTGCATTTAATTTCGAGTTTACGGTTTGACTTTTAATTGCGAGCTTGGTTTTCTGATCTTTAAGTTTTTATTTATGCCATTCGTGGAGCAGAGAGGAAGAGAATAAATGTTTTATGAGTGCGGGGGGTGGGGTTGGGGGTGGGGGGGGGGAGAGTGGCTGACAACATGAAAGATGTGAGATAAGAAATAAGAAATAGGTTTTACGCTGTCAGTACCTGTTTAGAGAAACGCAACCACTCAAATCTATCAAGAGCTATCTGCTGTAGCTTGAAGGGAGAGGAGACGCAGCGGTGGGGTAGCGCAGTTCAGCGCAGTTTGTAGGAGCTGTTGCTGTCGCTCCAAATCAGGGGGGAGAGAGAGCGACGCGTGTGGGAAGAGCCGGCTTCTCTAAAGCGCGCTGGTGTGGGCACGCGTCCACATGAATTACAACCTGGCCTGAAGGTGAAAGAGCGGTCGAATCATGGTCGACTGGGAGTCCTCAGAGGCGGTGGTTGGGGGCGGGGGGGGGAGGTGGGTGACCTGAACCATTTGGGGTTTTGGGAACGGGCTGATTTCCCTCCTCACGCCGTGTGGGTCCGCCCGTAATGCGGGAGGGGAGGGGAGGGAGAGCGGAGAGGGGAAAGCTGGCCGCGTAATTGGATCCTGGCGCTGTTTTAGAGGCGCAGCCGCGAGAGGGTTTATTAATTGACGCCGCAGATTGTTAATGGAAGCCGGCGAGGCGGCTGCGGCCTGGCCAGGCACTGCGGCCTTCTGGGAAGGCGGTTTCTGCCGCAGGTCATGACAGGATGGGGGGCCTTCAGCGCACCGACGTGCAAAAATCCGCAACCAAAGAAATGAAACGAACAAACACCAGCTCACCATCTTCCTGGTCCCTCATGGCATGTCTCTCGTCTTTCGCATCACAGTAATAGAATGCAGAACTGGTAAAACCCCTCTGCAGTTTTCTTTCTGATTTCAGTATATGACTTCCCGGTGCCATCTGGACTGTGCCATATGGACGAATCTCTGACTTTGCAAATGAGCAAATGGATGTTTTGTGTAACCCTGGATGGTAATGAGACTTTCTGCTGGCCCACCCACACTAAGGGGCGGAGTGCTGTCTATTCCAAGGGGCGTGGCCTCTGCCATGAGAGGAGGTGGGACTTAGACTTATGCTCCAATCAGCGATTATACTGCTTTACAACCTATATAATATTAATACAACTCTTCTTGTGCATTGCGTTCCATTATATCACACCGAATTGCAGTTATTTAACTGAATTCTCTTGTACAAAGCAACTTGAAATGCACTCATCTTGTTAATATGAGCAATTGTGCAATATCTGGCTAACAGCATTCCCATATAAGGGAGTATATGCAATATCTCATAATATAAGCATAAATACACAATACTATGTTACCCAGATTGTAAATACAGATCCTGAATACAAACACAATACATCCGTAACAAGCCCTAAGAAGAAACATAAAACGACATAACATAATAGGCCCTAAAGAGAAATGCAAAACCATAAAACATCCAGAGCTCAAAGTGTTTGAAGGCATCGGTCGCTCATACAGATGCATAAATCTTCACTTTCATAAGTATGGGCCTTTACCCAGCCCATTATCTTATCAATACGATGGCCTTCAGACCCTGCCAAACGCTCGCTGGAGAGAAACAGACGCTCCGAGCCAAAGCCTGAGCTAATCGATAGCCTGAGCCGCAGAGTGAAAGGAGCAGCGCTTGTGCCTGGGACAATAGCACAGTCTGGTTAGCATTCTCTAAACTCAGATTGATACTTGGAGTGGGCTAATCTATAGAAGGCTGCAATTTTCTTCTCCGTGACTGTACGATCGGGCTGGGGGTTAGGTGTGCAGAGCGGCGGGGGTTTGCGATGGCCGTCTGCGACTGAGGGGGAGGTTGTGGGGGGGGGTGAGTGAGCACTTAGTGACAGACTCTGTTTTTGTTTTGTTCAGACCTTTTAAAGTGCCGCTTATTGTTCAGCTCATCAGTTTCCTCGTGTCTGCTGTCATGCATTAAGTGACTCGTGTCTGATGTCGTGCATTAAGAAGGCCAATCTTTTTTTTTTTTTTTTTTACTCTTCTCTCTTTTTTCAACTGCCCACAAAGGAAAGCCGTTGAGAATGAGATATAGTTTATGAGACGAAAAGAACCATTTCTCTTGCACATGGTCACATTTCACTTCTAGTTGTGCTTTGTCTGCTGTCATACACATGGTCTCATTTTCACTTGGCACAAAAGCACGTATTTCTCCAGTGATTGTGATCACATGGTTACATTTCCCTTTTGGTAATAATATTAACACATACATAAGCTCTAAAATTAATGGCACCCCTGACTGAAAACATGGTAAAAATAAAAAATAATAATAATAACAAACTCAAAATGCCAACATTTGAGAAATATTGTACTTTATTAATGTTTCAATAGAAGTTCATTGAAATTCATCTAAGTATTAGAGAGCTATATTGTATCATTACATCACTTCCTGTTTCACTAGGGTATTAAGATGAGGTAACATGCTTGAAAAATATTGTTGGCATCCAGCACCACGAATATAACAAAAAAAAACCTGGCAGTTTAAAAGAGACAGATGGTCGTTGACCTTAATGACAATAATTCTGGAGCCCAGTGTAGCACATGCAGACGCTATGAGTTTCATTTTGGGTTACATGCTCTTCCAGTCCACAAAGACGAACATAGGTGAAACAAGTGATACAGCCATGGTTTCTCTGGAGGAGGGAGTGGAAGAGAGGAAGCCGGCATTGTCGAGAACGAGAGTTTTGCGAGTTTGTGATTCGATTTTGAAAATCCTGCTCAAAGGACCGCGCGTTGAGTTTTTGATGCGTGTTGTTTTCAGTTTATCATCCATCTTAAATCCACTTAATAAGCTGGTCTAAAATTGAAGAGAAAATAAACAATACAGTGAAGGTGGCGGGAAGACTGGATTGTAATGGATGCAGGTTTTTCCTTTGTACATACTCTCTGCATAAACATTATTGCTAGGCTTGGTAGCTTTGGTGAAAGACCACCGTTGCACACACCTTGGGGTGTGTGATGCTGGATTGTGACAGTATGTGTGTGGTCAATTTCGTCTTGCATTGGGACACAGACGCAGCATTCAACTTGGAACCTGTATATTAACCTGTCAAGGGAATTAAATGGTTAACCAACAAATAAATGAATACAAGCAAACGTGCAGAGTATCGGCCTTATACGAAAATCACAGCTCAGTAACAAAGATTCAAATTCAGTTATGTAAACAGTTGAATCAGTTCTGCTCTGGTCATACTTACATACTTTTTTTCCTCTTTAATTCATGGTTGTGTTCTCCCTGTGGTCAGTCACTGACAGCCACGCTCTGACAGCGCACCCTCTTCCTGGGTTTGGTCTTCAGCAGACCCCCTGCTCCGTGTCTCTCTGCCCGAGAACACCAGACACCTGTGGCCCCCTCCTCTTTAAACTTCATAAGCCTTTACCAGCCAGATCGGACCAATTTACTGTCACAGGTTGAGGCATGCAGTCCTGCAGTTTCAAATGTTTTTTTCTTTTGGTAAAAAAAAGCCTTGAGTTGCCTGATCCTCACCTACCAAGTGTTTATTCTTAGCAGTGAGAGGAATTGTTGGAAATGGCAGGAGGATCGAAAGAGGCTGGGAATGTATTTCATGCAACCTCTAGCTGGGTTGTGTTGTTGGTGGTTCTCTTGCTGGGTTGTGTTGGTGGTTCTCTTGCTGCGTTGTGTTGCTGGTGGTTCTCTTACTGGGTTGTGTTGCTGGTGACTCTCTTGCTGGGTTGTGTTGGTGGTGACTCTCTAGCTGGGTTGTGTTGGTGGTGACTCTCTTGCTGGGTTGTGTTGCTGGTGACTCTCTTAGCTGGGTTGTGTTGCTGGTGGTTCTCTTGCTGGGTTTTGTTGGTGGTGGTTCTCTTGCTGGGTTGTGTTGCTGGTGACTCTCTAGCTGGGTTGTGTTGCTGGTGACTCTCTTGCTGGGTTGTGTTGCTGGTAGTTCTCTTGCTGGGTTGTGTTGGTGGTGACTCTCTAGCTGGGTTGTGTTGCTGGTGGTGACTCTCTAGCTGGGTTGTGTTGGTGGTGACTCTCTAGCTGGGTTGTGTTGCTGGTGGTTCTCTTGCTGGGTTGTGTTGGTGGTGGTTCTCTTGCTGGGTTGTGTTGGTGGTGACTCTCTTGCTGGGTTGTGTTGGTGGTGACTCTCTAGCTGGGTTGTG
This sequence comes from Albula goreensis, assembly GCA_022829145.1. Classification (NCBI taxonomy): domain Eukaryota; kingdom Metazoa; phylum Chordata; class Actinopteri; order Albuliformes; family Albulidae; genus Albula; species Albula goreensis. The sequence continues at coordinate 1,625,686 of CM040746.1, forward strand.
TTGCTGGTGACTCTCTAGCTGGGTTGTGTTGCTGGGTTCTCTTGCCGGGTTGTGTTGGTGGTGATTCTCTGGACTGGTTGTGTTGGTGATGAACACAATCCCGCCTTTAAATGGTGTGATAGATCTATTTGCCATGAAAACAGTGTAGATAAATGCACTGAAAAGCAAACACATTCTCTGTATTTACAACACTAGTCATTTACTGACCTGTATATTTCGCCCGCTGTACTTAACTTTAACCATGCAACTTTTCATACTTGCTGGAAAATGCAGTGGTCAAAAATGAAACATTCCGCTCACCAAAGTTTAGAGTAAAACATCTCAGGGGTTCCCTGTGGACCGTTTCAAAAGCAATCATTCTCCAAAGAAAAATAATATTTACTAACAGACATCAAGGGCTGGTGTTATTGTCAGGCTGCAATTGGCTGCCTGAATTTCATGCCTTTTTTTTTCATTTCAATGTAGCATCTCTCTCTCTCTCTCTCTCTCTCACTCACTCAATGTGCCTCCACTTAACCCTATAGCGAACTTATCTGTAACAAAGCAACTCAGCCAAGCCACTCCAATATATCTTTACTCACACCTCACTTCAGGCTTAATAGTGATTCCCATTCCTCTTCTGTGTGTGAGAATGCTTGTTTGTGTGCATGCGTCTGTTGCGGGGTGGGGGGGTGGGCGTGTCCGTGGCTACATGTGTGTTTGAACAAAAGCATGTTCAGTGTTTTAATGAAAATTGTTTCACTTATACAATCGTTTGATTTTTAGCGAAGGGATGAATACGGATTATACCCCAACACGTACGCATTCACAGAAAAAGGTGCCGTCTTCTGAAATTCCCTCGGTGTGCTTTTGTCTATTTTCTCATGTAGAGACATTCGCGGCGTGCGTTTCCAGTGTTTAGCGACACACCAAGTCACTAAGTGGCCAATTGTGGGGGAGATGGTTTACAGTGGCCGTTATGATGCTGCTGGAGATACATCACCTCCAGAACACAGCATTAGCACAGTTAGAGAGCGATTTAGCATTCCCAGATGGGGCCTTTGTCCAGCTGTTATCTGCTGTGACACTTCTGCGGAGAAAAGGCTCATTTTATCCAGCTTGATTCAGCTGGTCACATGACACGGAGGCGGAGAGAAAAAAAGTTGACACTAACTCACTCTCTTTAATGTACGGCAGACAGAAAGACTGTTTTTTTCTACAAACGCCAGAGTGAGAACTACGTGAACGTTTAATTAAAACGATGAGAACGATTAATTATGCTGTCCTGTAAGACGACTGGACATATGCCACCTTCCTCCCTGACCAATCACGGCGGGGCATCCTGATTTAACAGCTGACCAGTCAGTGTGAGGTTTGACCTTTTCCAGCACTCTCTACAGTTTCTGGCGCATGAACGGAGGTCTAAAAAATAGAGGGAAAATAAAACAAGGAGAAGTCTCTTTTCCAGTCTGCCACAGCACCGTGTATCCATTTGTTAATTCAGCGTTCACTCTTTAATTACACATGTTCCGTCTCAGGAAGGAACAGGCAATTAGTGGAGGTTCTAAACTTTAAAGCGTTTATCTAAACACAAACACTCGAGGCGAAAGAAACCCACTCGTGTCGGTTGTTCTGGGGAAGCTTCTGTTTTCCTCATCCTCACCATGAATAATGCACATCGGTCCTCATAATCCACTTAAACCACAAATTAAATATTCCATTTTGTTGGAGTGAATCCCTGACATCTGTTTGTTGTGCTGGAAAGCAGTCGATGCGTGGAGGCATCTCGGCACACAGAGAAAGGTGGTATATTCAGGATAATAACTGCGTGAAAGGGCCTCCGATATGAGGCAGGCCGGGCCGTTTATGCTGCTACAAGAGTCGTTAATGTCGCACAGATAATTCATTGTGTTGCACTGCACACAATTTTACATATAGGCAGCGTGTGCCTCCATGTACATGTGTGTTTGAGGTGAAGGTGCAGAGACGAAGTGCTTCCGTCTCAGTCTCATACGTGGGGTTTTTCTGTGTGATGGTACTGGGAGCCATTTAGATTTTCAGAATTAAGGTTAGGAAGCTGGGCTTGCATCTCAGAGGTTGCAGGTTTGATTTCCGCAAGGTACTTCACCTAACTTGTTTCATTAATGTCATGTATGCAGAACACTGTTTTGTGTTTTTTTTTAAATTAGTATACTCTAGTATGAATTGCGCGTTGATAGCCATGGTTAATAAAATGGTAAATGTGTGCGCATTGATATGTATTGAAGTGACGGCGTTGTTGATCACAAAAATGAAACAGTAAACATAGCCGAGCTCAAGTTTGGCTGAGGTTGAATGTGTGTGTAGGCAATAACATAACCAACAAGTATAAATGGATAATTGGGGACATGTAGACTGTGTGGTTTGCTCTGTATAAGAGTGTCTGGTAAATTGCTGTAATTTAAATGCTTGTTATGGCCTTCATTTTTTTCTCAAAGTACTTTTAAAATTTTTTTAGAGAACCAAGGGTGATTTGTGACCTACCACAAATTTCCCTGCAGTTGGGAAGGGATTTATTCATACAGAGAACCCTGTCAATGAATATTTAACATATCAATAAATGTTAATGAGGGTGCGTTCAACCTGACTTCAGCGCACTTTTATATTCATAGCTAGGGGTACCTGTAAATCCACAGAAAACAATGGCTATACTACCGATTGAACATCGGTTTGTATGAGATCCCGCTACTTTAGAATCCAAAGTTGTACATAATGTTTTGTAAACACTACTCCATACGATTTCTTGCTTTCTTCCATTCTGCATTGTGGAATGTGTGGTTCTTGACGAATTTTAAGCACGCAATACCGAAGAGTGTTTGGATACGCGCAATATATGTTGTATTATAGGTCACCAGTCACACACCAGCTGTGGCTGCTTAAACTGTTTTTATCCCGCACACATGAGGAACCTTTGACAGACTGAGTTTATTCATTAAACATTTAGCAGAGTTATCAGTCTGGGATACAGGCTCTGTAGCCCCACCCACAGCCCTGGCAGCACGTTTCACAGCCACCCCTATGCTGACCACACCCACAGCCCTGTCAACATATTTCACAGACCACCTCTATGCTGACCACACCCACAGCCCTGTCAACATATTTCACAGACCACCCCTGTGCTGACCACACCCACAGCCCTGTCAATATATAAGAGTCAGTGAATGTCTGTGGACTAAAACAGCTTATTAAATACATTCACTTTTGTTTGTTAACCAAAGTTATTCAGCTAACCTGGGAAGCCAGGGAGTACATTAACACTCCCTCAGAGATGTTTTGTGGGCATGTCTCCTGGGGTTCCATGATAACCATTAGTGTAACTAGAGTAAGCTACTGCTATATTTAAGTGCTCCTTCAGCAGCCATTGCGCTTTGTTACTGATTATTTCAACACAGCGCCATCTCAATTTGCAAGAAAAAAAAAATTATGTTTGACAATTTTTCAATTATGTTTCTTATTTTGCGTCCTCAACCACACCTGGCCGCACCCACATTCCCGTGACACCTATTCAGGTCACCAATGAAGAAATCTCCGAACAATTTTATTGCCTGGCTGGGTGCTAATTTGCCAAATTTACTGTTCGTTGACTTCTAACAAGGCATGAAAAACCATTCACATGAGATCTACTGGAACATCTGGAAAACAATCATTGAGTGCGGTGTGAAGGTATTTAATGCGAATAAGAGCAGCTGATGGTTTATTTCTAGCTTCAGGTTAAAAAAAAGGGAAAGTGTGAACGTGGAACAGCTCGTATGAAGTGGGGCTAAAGGTGTATACCTGCGAGTAGACAGAAATGCTGCACGGTACCACACCTTTAATCAATTCTGCTTTCAGGAATCAGATTACACTCTATCACCCCCACCTCTCCCAGCCCTCAACGAAAAAAAAAAAAAAAAACGTACTGCCACACTGCCTCAGCTGTTTCGCTCCATCAGTGTATGTGCAGCTGTGCACTTACACATGAGAACAAAAGCGTCCACGCTAGTAAATACAGCTGTAAAACAGAAACATCGAGCCTCGTAAACCCGGCGAGTTGTGCATTGTTTGTGCGCCGACTGGATGCGGTAATAAGAGAGCGTGCGCGGACGCGGCACACTAAGGGTGTTATTAACACGCTGGTTCGGGTTACTTGGAAGACGTGATGGATGCGCCATGCGAAGACTGGCTGTTTACTCGAGCGCGCAAGCACATTAGCTCATTATGACACGCGTCGGAGAGCCAGACCACAGCTCCGGTCTCTGAGGGGATCTGGCTCAACCCTCACCACAGCAGGGCTCCTAGGTCATTAGCTACAATGAGACCGGCCAGCATAAGCATGCAAAAGCATGCTAATCACACATGCATACATAAACCCCAACAATAATGAGCTCAAAAAAGGAATACTGAGTCTTATGAGGAATCTGTATATTCGGGGGGGCGGGGAGGCCTGTAAGCCTTCACACCAGGAGCAGCTAACCCTGGTACTGCAGAACTGCTAGCTATGCTGCTGGCTGCCGTTTCCACCTTAAAATCAGTGCCAAATTCAGACCCAAGGTGACTTAACCGAGTAATCAAGTGTAATAAATGATCGATTAAGCGCTAAGCAACAACAAAAACCAGCAGCACACCCTGTAGCTCTTTGTGACCAGAGCAGAAATGCTTAGGGCTGCTACAATGCTAACAGCTCCAAAGCTTAGTGCTATTGCAGTGTTATCAGCCAAAGCCTTAGCACTGCTGTGACACTGAATGCTCCAAAGTTTAGCATTGCTATGGCACTATCTGCCCCAGACAGTTGTGTATCTGCATTATTACAGCCAAGAGCTTTCAGAGGAATCAGCTAAAGAACAAATCTAACTGACCTACATTTAAATGAAATACTTCTAGTGTGTGTTAGTATGTACACCTCTGTGTGTTGATACTTCTGTTTGTGTGTGCATATGTTCGTATCTGTGTGTGTGTGTGTGCTACTGTCTGTTCATGTATGTGTTCCCGCCTGTGAGCGATTACATTTCTATGTGTGCGCATGCTTGTGTGTCGAATTGTGTATGTTTGAGTGTATGTGTTTGTGTGTGCAGGCGATAATGTGCATTTGTGTGTGTGTGTGTGCTTGTCTATTTTTGTCTGGTGTGTGCATGTGTCCATTTTTGTCTTTTGTGTGTGTGTTTTTGCATCTCGCTACACTAAGATCAGAGTGAGCACTTATTTTATTCCAGAGATTTAGCTCACTCTCCTGTGATGTGCCCTGTTTGTATACGCACAATAAGAAACAAAACTCAATTTCTGTTTTTGGAGCCAGCAGGAACCACTGCATGAAACCATGGCAACAATCTCCGACCAAACATCTAGTGTGGCATCTGCATCATCCACTATACGGGCTGTAACTCCGACGTACTTCGTCTAAATGTTTTCTGAGCAGTGAAGTTTAAATCCAATAGATCAGCAAATTATAAACTTGACTATGTTCAGAACTTTTGTACTGAGAGTCTTCTAAGGGCTAATTAAATTATCATTAAAAAGATGGAAAAGATTTCATTTGTGTAAGTAAAAAAAAACCATTCACACAGCAAGTATAGGCCAGAGCTTTAAAGTGAACAAAAAAATCGATGTTTTAAATATGCTTTCAGCAATAATTCATCTTTCTTAGCATGGCTCCATGCTGGCTTCTGACTCGCACTGCCTTGGTTCTGTTGATCAGAGCTCGGAAAGCTGGAAGCAGAGGAGTGTAATCAATGCCCCCTCTCTCTCTGCCAGCAATCAACACAATGCGAACAAACAACAAGAGCTAAGCTTGAGTTCCAACGCGAGTGTGTGTGTGTGTGTGTGTGTGTGCGCAAGTTTGTGTGCCTTAACAAAATCCTTTGGTCATATGTGTATGAGTGTGTATGTGTGTGCAAAATCCTTTAGTCGTGTGTGTGTCTTAACAAAATCCTTTAGTCGTGTGTGTGTGCATGTGTGTGTGTGTGTGTGTCTTAACAAAATCCTTTAGTCGTGTGTATGTGTGTGTGTGTCTTAACAAAATCCTTTTTAGTGTATGAGTGTGTATGTGTGTGCATGCGCGTGTGTGTGTCTTAACAAAATCCTTTAGTCGTGTGTATGAGTGTGTGTGTGTGTGTGTGTGTCAGATATGAGTCAGTGGTCATATTGTCTGCTGATGCACAATAACCTCAAACGTACTCTGCTCACCATAAAAATCGATGTTAACCTGTTATGTCGTCACTACCTGGAAATTAATGACCCTCCCCTTTTGAGCGGTCGCACAGTTAGTCAGAATGATGATGCTCAGCAGCATGGGATATGTTCGGTAGTGCTGTACGGTTTCCTCAACTCAATGCTTATGTATCGCTATTAATTATTCATGCGCATACTATAGTCTCTTTTTTGTGCTCGCGTAGTCTATTTGTCTGACAATTAAATGAGTTGTCTGCCATTGATCACCTCGCGAAGTGCTGCATGAATAAGAGCGCATTAGCTTTGTGCATCTGTGCTCCCAGAGCCGTCTGCACAGATGTCCAGAGTCACATCCTTGTGTCACGTTTTGTATTAACATTCAGAGTGATCTGGCTTTTTGTCAGAGATCCCTTTTTTCTTTATTTTCCTTTTTTTTTTATCAGCGACTTCAAAGTATTTTGTTGCTGTTTTAACTACACACTGAGGTCTGAGTTTGCGCTCAAGTTGACCCATGTCTGTAATTTTTGTTCTTCCAGTTACCCTCCAAATGTGAAGCACCTGTCCGTATGCACCGTCTTCGCAATAGCATCTTGCGGGGGAAGCGGTTTAGGGAACGATACACCTCACTGTGAGCGGTGGATGTCAGAACTGTCGGGCGTTCATGAACGGGGCTCTTCCGCGACAGTGACAAACGTCCGCTCGCTTTCTCACCTCCGTTTTCATTTGGCATGGATTTGTCTTGAATGATTCCCTGTGGAAAATCAATCCGACGCTTTTCCTGAATGTGTTTGGTCCCCGTCGGTGGAAATCTGAAAAGAGCCTGTCTTTGAACTATCTGGGAAGGATGGAACAGATTTTTAACGGAAGAGGGGGGGCAACACTATAAAAAGCATGTGTAGGAGAGAAGAGAAAAAGAAAAGAGAGAGAGAGAGACCATTTCAGTGAGCTCTTGCTGGGGGCAAATCCATCTGTTTCTCTGGCCTGTCTGAAATGATTGTCTGTCAGTTTGGCTGAGCTCGGCAATGGTAATGTCTTGGTCATGGACACACTAAAAAGGACCACTGTGATATTAATATCTATTCTTCCGCTTGCGTTGGGACCGCATGAAAACTGAAAATGCTGAGTAGAGGAGGGGGGCCCTAATTATTGGTAGTTCTCTGTTCAAGCTGTCAGTGAATATTGGCTGCCAGAATATGACAAGGTTTCTACAGAAAAAAACTACTCAAGTCCACTGGACTTACCTGGTACTGGTGAAATACAGTCTGGATTTTTTTTTTTATTATTTAATAATAATGACTGCAGCAGTTATATAACTGCCATTTGGTTCTCACTTTATCAAATATATCTCCAGTTCATGCATAGTGCTATTGGGCCAGAGACTAACTCAAAAAAAAAAAACTTGCAGGCATGCATTCACAGAAAACAATTTGCGAAGTGGAAAGGTCTGCATTGTTGAACTCTCAGTCGTCACATAAATGCAATTTCTCCCAAGAGTGCGCTGAAAGCATCAAAACAAGAAAACAAATTCTTACTGCTACCGGTCGCTTCACAGCACTTGGGAGTTGTGAGTGGGATTTGTTTTTTTCTTTATCGATCGATAATAACAGACGTTATTAGTTATTGTGCACCACTGAATTCGTTGCCATCATGTAATTTCTTACACATCTTTACAGCCAGGGTCTTGGATGCCAAGTAACTAATTAGCTGGATGTGTGATTTGAAACCTTGATATTTTAACCCAGCCGTTGAGACATGGTGCCACAAACTACGCACAGTCCACAGTGATATGTTTGGGTATTAGCCCTAATTTAATTCAATGCAATGGCAAGCTCAGCGTCCACGTGTACAAACCAGCATACTCTTGGTCTGTTCGCGTATCTTGTCCATCTGGTTCGAAGGATTTCCAGTAGTTTCTTTTATTCTGAAATTTGTGTTGTCATATAAAGCGTTTCTGGATAAGGCATAGCTGTAATCGATGTGGTTAATGGCTCGGCGATTTGTTTCAATTGTCTGTTCTGCGGCGTGCGTGTTACTGCACAGTATATCCCGTGTGCCTCACCTCATTCCGCTCCGCAGCTCGCGGGCCTCCCGTTATCCCTTCGGCTTTCATTTTTTTTCGGCGTGTCTCTCCTGGCTTCGCGTCCTCTTGTTGGCACCTCGGATTAAAGCCGAGTATGTAAAGCGTTTTTTTTAACACCCAGCTCTGTCTGTTAGTATTTGATAACATCAAAGGAGACTGCTACTGCTGAACATAAATAAAGCGCGGAATAAAGAGGAGTGCACGGAGACGTGGGATTGCGTGGTAATCCTGCTAGAAAATAAACTAAAGACCCACGCTATGATCTTCGAGAGGAGATTTGTTTGAGACGGTGCACTCTCTTCGTTATTAATTATGTGGTTAGGGGCGGAAGGTGGTGTGTGTGTGTGTGTGTGTGTGATGTCTCATGGCCTCCGTGTCAGCTGTGAACTCAGTGAGTGAGGCCCTTTTATCATCCCCGCGTGTGTCCTGAGCCAAATTCTTGGTTTCCAAGGTTACGGAAGTTGACCAGCCGAGTGAGGGGATTCAGCGCATGTCCTTGTCTCATTTAACTTGGTTCTGTAGGAATTATGCCAGCAAGTCAAGCACTACCATCTCTCTGTAACCTTTTTCAGAGTTTAAGCTAAATTCTTTTCATAAATGACGGTTTTCACATAAAGACAATATTGAGCTACCACCTAAGTTTACTTCTGCTGACCCCTTTTCGTCGAAAAGAAGGACATGGTGGTGAATTGGCTGACACTGCAGAATCTTCTAGGTTTAATCCAATATACACCAACCACCCTCCTACATCAAAAAGATCCAATCAGTTTACATTCATTTGTGTTTGCACCAATTAAAAACCACTCTCCTGAAAAAACACCAGACTATGTTGAAAATGTGTGCATTAGTTTCTGCACGTGAACATAATTCACTTGCCAACTCACAAGTCATTATATTGTATGGAATAAGTAATAATGTGTGTGTGTTTACTATTTAAGCATTAAGACAGCAGACTGCAGTAGGGAGTCATGGAGTGTCTCACGTTGAGCTGAGATTTGTGATTGTCCATCGTAAAAAGCTTAAATAAATAAGGTGTTTTTTGGGTTTATTGTGGAGTGTAAACGGGTGTGGGTTGGGGATGGGGTTTGGGGGGGGTAGAGGGTTACAGTGGGGGAGCACAGGGCGTGCCAGGTTCGCACTCCGCCACTCCTTATCTCCCGAGATGCACACACCCGCCCTCCCGTGGCACAGCTTTAAACCGCCGCCTTTGTTAATTCAAGTGCTGCCGCTTCACAGTCCAGGTTTGAGTGTAATAAATGAGCCCAAATTCATCATCTCAGACGCGCGGCCGGGAGCAGGAAATTTAAATACGGGAGTTCCAGTTCTGCTGAGCTATCACAAGAGGTGAGAGCAAGAGGAAGGGTGGGGGGGGGGGGCAGAATTTGATTTCCTTTCTGGTTCGTCTTCTAGCTACTTTAAAGGACTACTGTCCATAAATGGAACTGTTCTGCAGTTGTACACAACACGCTCCCCCCCTTCAGGTCGATGAGTCTTAAGAGGTCCACCTGGCTTAAATGTGCACGCATCATGCTCGGCCAATCTCTCAGTCCGCGTTGCCGGGAAAGCTTCTTTCTGGTGCCTTCCCATTGATTCCCTTTCGTTTCCATTGTGGGAGATTATTACTGTCTCTCAAGGTACAGTCCCCTTTGATTTCTGCCAACCCCCCCCCCTCCTTTTCTATGTCTCTCTCCTTTGTCTCCCTTTCTTTCCCTCCTTTCTCCATTCCCTTTCTACCTCTCTCTCTTTCTCTCTTACGTTCTCATCTTCCCTCATATTTCTCCTCAGTATTCCACGATAACGCGTGTTTCGACAGGCCTTGGAGACAGCATGTTCGCACGCCGCCGAGGCTGGCGTTTGTTTGTGTATGTTTATCATGCAATCTGCATCTCTATGTAACATATGATCATTTAGAGAATTGTTATCGCTGTGTAACACAGTATGACAAAGGCAGTTTTTATTTCTCTGTAATGCTGGACTGCACACGGTAAGCCTTCTGAGATAGAAAAATCCTGTAATTACCAGGCTAGTTTTTTTTTCCCCCTCTGTCAGCCCAGCTACTCAATTAAGATATCAACTCTGGAAATCATTTAAACAGAAAAAGTATTAGTGAAAAAATATTAGTGAAGTGCTGAAGGAACTGAACCATTTTAATAGATATGAGCGCTCTGTATTTACTAGCGGCTGCAGTTCATGGCCAGTAGGAAGTGAGGAATGCGGGCTCCGTGAGTTCCATGGAAGCGGAGTCACATTTCAGTGTCAAATGGCCAATGCAAGGACCCAAGATGACTAGGTGATAGGCCCAGGTAACATATCCCATCAGACACTAGTTCTGCTCTGACTAAATATACTCTTTATGAATGTAAGTACGTTCTACTGAATTAAGGCCTTCATTCTGAAACTCCCATACGTTATCGTTATCATGTGGTTACAATTGTGAGCTGTTGGGGGCTCTTTTACCAGTGTATCTCATGTTGTCTTTTTTTACACTCATGTCCACACACATATACTGGACCATATGTATACACAATCAGACACATACACATATGAATGCTTTGCACATCTATGCACATACACACACACACACACATTTTCGCTCACACGTACACGCTAATGCACACAAACAAATAGCGGGTTTCCTGGTGTCAATTTTTATTGAGCCCGTTGCAGGCTGTCTTGCTTTGAGTCACTCCCCACCCCTTCCCAAACACTGCCCCTGTTTTTCTCAAAATCACACAGAACCTGCCCCCTAGGAGGTTTCTGGATCTGGGTCTGCTGTAGCGGCTGAATTTGCCAACAGAAGGAAAAAAAACTGGAAAAACTCGCTTGAATATCAGTTGTCTTCTCTCACAAACATGCAAAAACACACACACTTCCTCTCCCTCTCGCTGTCCCTCACACAAAGACACACACTTTTCCTCCCTCTCGCTCTCTCTTGCACAGACACACTCCCACATACTTTTTCCTCCAATTGTATCATTTGTTGTTGTTTAAGTGATTAAGGAGTCAGATATTTGCGTTTCAGCATTTACAGCCAAAATGGAGGCACGGTTATTGGTCGACGACTCATGAAGCAGCATGAATGGTGTTTACAGTCCACTGCGTCAGATATTGCCGCTGATTGCATTTTCTCATGATGGAAATATTTCCTGAAGAAGAGAATTCTTAACCGTTGTGAAAGGAGAGGAGAATGTGGAAAGGTCAGGGTTGTGGTACGCGCTGAGGTTCTGAGAGGAACAGCTCGATGTAAAATTAGAAAGAAGGAACAGCACAGGAATTGTCCATTCACCACTTCCTTTGTCCTCCTCTGGGACAATCGCGCTGCTTGTTTTACTTTTTCTGCTCTTCTAAACTCGGAAGAATTCTCATACTCCATTGTTCCACATGATGAATTACTCACTGTCTTGCGCATTGTGTAGGAGTTTGTGTGTGTGTGTGTGTGTGTGTGAGAGACCAAGATAAGGTAAGTTTGTGTGTGTATTTGTGTCAGTGCATGTATGTTTGTGCCTGCACGTGTGTACCTGCACGTGTCTGCGCGTGCGTGTGTGTGTGTCTGAGAGACCAAGATAAGGTGAGTTTGTGTGTGTATTTGTGTCAGTGCGTGTATGTTTGTACCTGCATGTGTGTGTGTGTGTGTGTGTGTGTGTGTGTGAGAGAGAGAGAGTAAAACTTTGTGTGTGCATGAGTGTGTGTGTCTATGTGCTTGTGAGTGAGTATAGTTATTTATGCCAGAGGGTACAGCAGTTTATGTAAGAGGTTTGTATGTGTTTGCAAGAGAATAGCGGTATACAAGAAAGCAGGCTATAGTATTTTATGTGAAAGGTTTTATATGTGTATGTGAGAAAGTATGAAAGTGTATGCGAAAGGCGGGGTATTAGTTTGGGCCTAGCAGTCTCTCATGTATGTGTGTGCCTGACTGCCTGCCTTTGTTTGTGGTACACTTCATATAGTGAGGAGGAGGGAGTCAATCTCTGCCTCTCTTTTCTTCAGCTGCGATTTCCTGAGAGCTCCCAGAATCCTTTTTTCCTGTTTGTGGTTGATGAAAAGTTGCTCGGCTGGTGATATGGGAGGGGCTCCATCAAATACCTGTGGGGCCAATTTTGCAGCAGTGTAAATATCTATTTATGTAACGCAATTGTCTACGATTGTAGGTTTGGAACATATTGAGCCTTCAACTGTTTTGTTCAGCTCTGATCAGTGTGAACTCTGGAGGGTCTCTCTGTCATATGGAATAATGTGTGTAGTTCTCTTTACACCGGTTCTCTTTCTCTCTGTCTCTCTCGCTCTCTCTTTCTATCCCTTTTTTTCTTTCTGTCTCACTTCTCCCTGTATCTCGAGTGAGTGGCAGCTGCCCAGGCAGTGTTTGATTGAGACATGCTGCATATTCAGCCATGAGCAATATTTAATTAAGATATATTTAATTAAGACGTCCACACTTTGGGCAAACAGACATACAATTAAAGCTCTGAGTGGCACGGTTTCCATGGCAGCTTGGAAAAAAGAACAGTGAGCGTGACCATGGCTATCAAACAGCCCTCTTTCCTCTCTCTCTCTCTCTCTCTCTCTCTCTTTCTCTCTCTCTCACTCACACTCAAACACACACACACTGCAGTATTATAAAGTGTAGATTAATATCCAGTTCCATCAGAAATGGGTTATGATCAGTTATAGAATGCTGTGATGTAAGATGGATTGGGTGCCTTAGGTTTTAAGTTTTACACAAGAAAAAAACAGTAGGACAGAAGAGCACTTAATGACAGTCAGGTCATTTACCTGCAGTTTAAAGAGTATCCAGTACTGCACCCAGCCTGGACTTGAACACTTTAAGGGTCAAAATAAACTTGGCAGGCTTGTTCACTTCATACAACTTCAGGCAGTTTTCATTTTTGTACATCTACATGCATGACCTGCCCTACTGGTTATTTGTAATGAGCTGCCGTCCATTGCGGTTACCTAGGCAGCCAGCGGTCAGAGAATGGGATGTTGAGCTCTGTAACTCATCTCAGAACAGTAGCTGTTAGTGAGCTGAAAGTAGGCAAGGAGGACAACTTGCCTTTAGACCTGTTTTTATGCATTTTCCTCGATTAACAAGCATGCCAGTGATCTGAACGATCCGCTGTTAGGATAACACACTCTCCGCATCATGTCAGGGAGATAAAACAATAAGTTTAATTGTTTAATTATTTGTTGAATAAGTTTAATCTTAATCACATTCAATGAAACAAAGGCACACCACTCTGTTAACTACCACTGTGTACTTTCAGGTAAATGTGACAAAACCTGTGGTTCAAGATCATTGAATTATTCTCCTGGTATGGATTCAAACATACTGAGCTTAATGTTGATAACATAACATCGATAAATAACTAAATATACGATGGTACTGGTATGTGCACACTAGCCTGCAGTTCCTTTTCTATTTGTCTTCAGTAAAGATTTATTTTCTCAATCTCTATTTCATTACCATTTGTTTACTTCATTATTTTGAACAAATCTTACTAACTGTAAGTTAATCTATCTTCATAAATAGTGTTAGTACATTTTCAATAATGTTCTTTGAGTTCTAAATTGCAGTTGATTCAATAGTTCGGTTCCACAGTGAATTTCAGTAGTGCAACAAGAGTGCATATAAGATGGATTTATTGATAAGGACTGGTGTGAGATATTGAAAAGTATAGTCTTGGGCGATGAATGAAAAAGGGGAGGGTTAGTCCCAGTCTTTGAGGTGAGAAGAAATACCCCTTAAAGACGCTGGGAGGAATAGGGTTGATTAGGTTGCATTTTAATAGAGGGAGAGGATGAAAGTGGACATGGGGAGGAGGAGGGATGGCAGAAATGCTAAGCATGATGGGAAAAGAGTACGTGGCATCTATGTACCTGTATGGAACCGGAAGGTCAATGTGATAGGCTGAAGGGCTGTCTGAGAATTATATTCCCAAACTTTTGATTTAACAAACTCCAGTTATGTTATCTGATTGCTAATTTTAGAGCAAATTCCCACTGTGTTTACATTTCGGTAGACCTCCACCACACCACCCCAACCTGAAGTAAACATGAAACATTGACCGAGTGACAGACCTGGGGGGTGGTGGGGGGTCTTTCACAGAGCAGGATTAAGGAGTTAGCTTATTTAGTAAATATTTTGCAAAAACTGGATTTCATCAAACTGAATTTCCACCCAATTCCAAATATTTACCACAGTTAGTTAGCCAGCTAGCTTCTTAATCCTGCTTTGTGAATAGCCTCCAGTTGTTCTGTGAGAACTCAAAATGTAGAATAAGGAACTGAAAAAAATGAGTGCTCGTGATATTGCTTGCTGAAGTCATGAAGGAAGAACAATGTGCGTTAGGGGTGGGGGGGGGGGTTACATAAAATTCTGCAAGGTGAGAGACAAGAGACAAGAGTGTTCTGATGAACTAACTAAAGAAAATTATTCGCTAAGAAAGCGGTCCTGACCCCATCAGTCTTTATTCTTTATGAGGATGAAGAGCGGACGGAGATAAAGGAGAGGGACTGCTCTCTGGTCAGATGACCGTTACGCCAACGAAGGCACACGGCAGGGAGGCGATGGAGGGAGAGGAACGGTGAGGAAAATCTCCCAGGAGGGAAAGTGAGAGAGAGAGAGAGAGAGAGAGAGAGAAGCAGACAATCCCAAAGTATAAAATATGAGGACAGACAAATTTAACTACAGATTCAACCCAGGGTACAGATCAAACACATTTTTGTGTGAGTGCATATTTAGATTCCATATATTAGATAAATATTCATGTCTCATGTAACAGTGGTGGAAAGCACAGCAGTTTGGGAAGAAATAACCCAGGGAAATCAAACAAATGTATGTGTGCGCGTGTGTGTTTGTGCATGTGTGTGTGTCTGTGTAAGTACGTGTGTGTATGTATGTGTGTGTCCATGTTTTGGGGTGTGCACGTACAGTACGTGAGGTGGAATACCTTAGTCATTGCCAGTTTTAATGGGATAGATCTCATAAATACACATGACAGTTTTTGGGGGAGCAGTATGGGTAGAAGAGGGGGGCTGTAACTAAAAATACAATTGCTGTAATAGTCTTGAGATTTTTTGTTTAATCTGGCTTTTTGCACAAGATGAAAGAGTTTGCAAAAAAAAAAACACTTTCAGCTTCAAATCATCTTCTTCTGCTTGAAGTTATTCATAGTAAAAAGCGAAAAGAAAAAGGCGGTCGGAAAAAACTGAAGAGGAGAAGTTCGCACGCTGCTTTGCTGTGTGTAGTTTTGCCTTTGTAAGCGAGGAGGCACACCTTCACCATTTTTCGTGTTAGACATACACCGCTCTGTCCTTCATCCAGCTCCCCCACGCCTGAGTAGACACACGGAGCAAAGAGGTCGGGGATCACTGCGGTGGGAGCTGCTCACGCAGTCTCGACTGCACCTCTTCACTCACACATACCTCCTCCCTCTCCCCACCCCTGCCCGATAGGTGAATCTGTCTTCAAAAGAAAAAAAAAAACAGATACATTTTTTAAAAAATATATATATGGTCAGTTAACCAATGTGGGTGCCATAAATTACCTGTCATTGATGTGACAGCCAAGTGGAAAAAAATAAATTGAGTTTCAGCATCCAAAACATCACTGTCTGCAGCAAAGAGAGGAGAGATAGCCACATCCCTGGGTCCCTAGGGTATAAAGGGACATGGGGAGGGTAGAAAACAGAGGTGTAGAGGGGGAGCAATTTGGGCGTAGAGAGGGGAGCCGTGAGTCAGAGGAGAAGAGAATCCCTGTTCTTTACAGCTCCTGCCCAGCCAGTCCTCCTGCCCTGATGGGGGCGCTGTGGTTGCTGCGTCATCTCTTTATGTCTCCCTGTCTGTACTGCCTGACTCCAGCGTTCCAGGCCCGCTGTTTATTTGTGCAGGAATGTCCGAGACCAGGAGAATGATGCTGACGGTGGCACCGACTGGCTCTCAGACCTCAGGGCTGAATCCCAGAGTTCCTGCACTTTGCTTTAATGGAGTTTTTATTTCCTTCACTTCTGAAAGCCTCATTTAAACCCACAGAGGTTCAGTGACCTGTTATTTCCCTGTCAGAAGGCATACTGTGGCATTAAGCAGCTGTGCTCGAAAATTACTCTTTTTAAAAACTTTTTGGTTTGAAAGAAAGGGAGAGGGGGAAAAAAGGAAGGCTGACATGGTGCCAATCAGATTTGATTCTTTTCCTGTGTGCGCCGTAATGTGAAAAGGGACATTGTGTCTCACAGGCATGTGAACGACAGGGTGCTGTTTCCATGCATACTTGCTGGGAGCAGAGCCAAAATGGCCGCAACCGGGCAAAAATGGCCACTGTAAAGTTAAGCCTGTACTTTTAATGAGTACGGCAGCTGCACCAACCTTTTTATCACACAAAGTATTAACTCCACGCACCTGTCCCGCTAATTAGTTAATTAATTAAGATGTAGATTAATTAAGAACTCAGCCAGAGGGAAAGCCAGCACTCATGAGTCTTACGCAGAGGTTTGGGAAATAACACTCCATGAAACCAAACTACAACACCAGCATGCTTTGCACATAAACACAATAATACACAGCGAAATGAACTTTCATAAGGTGTAATTACACCAGAGTCACAGGAACAGTTGTTACTTTGTTACCACGGAGACAGAGTAAAAATTAGGCTAGGTTAGTGCAGTAATACAGTTAGATAGTCGAGAGACGGGCTGGTCTACAGTCATTCCTGTAGAAGCGTCTACCGCGAGCATGCAGCCGCAGCCCCGCTCAGATCCCTGTGTTTGTGAGACTGAGAGCTGTAGATCGCGCTAATACAGATTTCCTTTAGACCCACTGCACCAGCGGGCGGGGAAGCCGTTTGATCATCTAAAGTGCGGGAGGCGTAGTGACTTCACGGCCCCGGAGCCTCTCTATTGGCTAAACCCAAAGGCCTGCCACCAAGGTCGGCATATCAGCGTGTAATGCAAAGCAGAACAATTACTGTATGAATAAGTAATATGTTTTTGCTGGAAGAGACAGAAAACTTCACTCTGTGCGTCATTGAATGAGAACTCTGTGACATGCTTGATGCCGTTGCTTTTGCTCCTGTAATCTGCATAGTTGTGTGTCCGATATCCAGGCTAATACTACCTCTTTATTCTGCTGTCAGTTGAAGAAAAGGCAAAAGAGATGAGATGGCACTGCACCAAATACCGTCAGGGTCATTTTCTTCTTTTTTGTTTTTGCGCTGACAGGAAAACTAATGGGGTTTGCGAGGTCTGCACATTTGGGGACGGCCACTCGTGCAAAGTCACAGGATGAGAGCCGGTGCTTACTATGTAAATAAACATTTTTAACCACGTATGTAATTTAGATCATGAGGTCAGCACCGACCCTTCCTCAGGGTTGTTGTGTAATGGTGCTTGTCTCTCTACAGAAGTTAGTGCAGAAACACGGTTACATGGTAGACGCGTTTTGAAAAATGTACTACAGTGCTGGTCTCTCTGCAGGTCAGTGTGCTAAAATGCTGGTCTCTCTGTGGGTTAATGGGCTGTAGTGCTGGTTTCTCTGCAGGTTAATGTGTTACAGAGCTGGTCTCTCTGCAGATTAATGTGCCACAGTGCTGGTCTCTCTGCAGGTCAGTGTGCTAAAGTGCTGGTCTCTCTGTGGGTTAATGGGCTGTAGTGCTGGTTTTTCTGCAGGTTAATGTGCTACAGTGCTGGTCTCTCTGCAGATTAATGTGCCACAGTACTGGTCTCTCTGCAGGTCAGTGTGCTAAAGTGCTGGTCTCTCTGCAGGTTAATGGCTGGAGTGTTGGTCTCTCTGCAGATTAATGTGCCGCAGTGCAGGTCTCTCTGCAGATTGATGTGCTACAGTGCTGGTCTCTCTGCAGGTTAATGTGCTGTAGTGCTGGTTTCTCTGCTGGTTAATGTGCAACAGTGATGGACTCTCTGCAGGTTAATGGCTGTAGCGCTGGTTGCTCTGCAGGTTAATGTGCTGTATTGCTGGTCTCTCTGCAGGTTATTATGCTGTGGTGCTGGTCTCTCTGCAGGTTAATGTGCTACAGCGCTAGTGTCTCCTGCTTAGCATATTAGCCGGCTGGCAGTCCTCCCAGTATCTTCGATTTTCCACACCATCCCAATATTGCCCCTGTGTGTTCCAAAATTTTATACAAAGTCAAAAAATAAGGCAAGTGGGAGTCAGATTATCAGGGTTCTGTTAGAGGAAGAGGAAGAAGAAGAGAGGAGGCAATGGAAGAGGGGGGAGGAGAAGGAGGGAGGTTGACGAGAAAGAGGGGAGCACAGCAGGGCTTTTATAAAAACATGAAAGGTTAATCAGAATGGAACATGTTCATCGCAGGCCTTCCATCGGTGTGGCTGTAGGTTGGAGATTATTCCCTTCTTTATTTGTATCATCACTCTATATTTAACGAAAGGCAGCTTCAGAGATCGAATGAACTGGGTGCACAGGAAGATCACTCAAGTGCCAGACTCTGTTTGCACGTCGTCACAATACCAGACTCGGGCCTGACCAGAGGCCTGTGCAACGAGGCAGACGATCGTAATTAAAACGGGAGGATGAAACGATGGAGCGAATAACAAAAATGAAGGACGAAATTCGTTGTCTTCCTCTGATGTTTGTTAATTTGGATGAATAGATTTCCTGTGTTGCTTGATGCTGTGGCGCTAAACTGCTGATGCGGTCAAACGTGCCACGCACATCTCTGACGGAGCAAGCTTTTTATATCTGTGCCGCGACGCGCCGTTATCCACCTAAAGAAACACTGAGTATGTAAGACCTGTGAGCTTCCTATCAACTCACTGTACACGTCTGCTAGTATCGGCACGTCTGTGAGTGAGTGTGTGTGTGTGTGTGTGTGTGTGTGTGTGTGTGTGTGTGTGTGTGTGTGTGTGTGTGTGTGTGTGTGTGAGTGCACATGCCCACATCTATTTGTAAGACTGGCTGTTGAGCAGTGATGTTCCACAGCAAATGTTAAAAATTTCATTTGGAGAAAAAAACATATTCTCTGCCAGTCTTCCGTAAAGAATAAAGGCTAGATGCACCGGTATGAACAATATTATGGGAATTACTTTGTTGTTGCTTTAAACCCCGTCTTTTCAGATTTTTTAATCATGGTAACTGATAGCTATACCATTTGTGTATCACAGTGTGATTGGGTTAATATATTCAGCTGGCTTTTCTGTGTAATTAAAGATGTGTATGCCTTACATATTTATATTTTAGAGGAAATTTGCTTACACTTGCATAAAGAAAACAATACTGATGTTATTTTTACATTTTTCTGAAAATTCCCTTGTGTCCAGAGTCTTAACACAAAAACTTGCATTGATGCAGTATTTTTCTACATTAGCATAATTGTTAAGCATGAACAGGTGTTCCATTAGTTATTTCTGGTTTTAGATCACATAACGGGTCTTTTTCTTCTGATGCTCAAATATTCATGGAGGTTGTTTTTAGACTCTAATTAAATGGCAAAAGTCATTTACCCACAATGCTTTGTGAAGGCCATTGCTGGGAGGGTGCAGTTGATTGGGTAGCAGGTTTGTTTGTTTTGTTCATGTAGTCTCATGGTGACTCCAGTTTACTCTATATTTAGAATTATTAAAAGGATATCAATTGTGTAATCGCCAAAACGTAATAGAAATTATTTATGTTATGTTTATGTGTATCCAGGCAGAACGAAAAGGAGACAGAGAAAGAGACAGACAGACAGACTCAAGCGGTCAGAGTCCATGAAGATTTTAATTACCTAAAATACATCCCCACAGAGCCACATTTTTGAATAGAAAAAAGAAAAAATAATCTGTATAGACTGAGCACATAACTTAAAAACACAACAGAAATGGACTTGCTTGCATGTATCATATTCATATGGCAAATGATTGATTTTTCCTGCTACCATGCACAAAAATAATAATTGGAAGTGATCAACATGCAAAGAGGACTGCGTGTGTCAGATCGAAAGATACATACAGTTTTGGTTTGATTGATTTTAACTGAGGGTAGGTTTGGGGAAAAATCATTTGGTGCGCATTTTTGTACAAATGAAAAGCAGGTATAAATAGACATGCAACTGATACGATGACTGCTGTCATTATAGCAAAGCAGGAGACACACTACCAATAGTCAAAGACCCTGGTGTAGATAACCTGCATTTTCCGCTCAAACCTCCTCTGGGTTGTTCTAGCACACTGCAGCTATCTATCCCTCAGGTCCAAGTTTTATGAAAATCCTTGTTTTGGTATGCATAATCAAATGTTCTGAATGACTACATAACAATAGGAGCCAATTAGCTGGTTCCACTCTAGCAAATACTCAGAATATAAAGTCCGAACCGCAAACAATTAGAGTAAATTATATATTTTTTTCTTTTTAAAATTTTTAAAATTTTAATTTACCCAATTTATTCCCAACCCGAACTTCAAACTAGTTCGTCTTCTGCAGCAACCGTTCCTGCCGACTTTAGGAAGAGGAATTTTAGGGTGCGCGATTCCTTCCGATTCACATGACGACAACGCTCACTTCTTTCCACACTACCAAGATACCACCATCACATATGGCCCATGTCAGTGAAGGATTACATTGCCGGCATATTCACGGTTCATGCTTTTGCATCTGCAGATGGTCACCAGAGACTAATGGAATGAGGCCGCTTGCACCAGTAATTCTCCTGCGAGGCTGGGCCAGTTGTTGCCTGGCCGACGCAGACGTCCGGCCGTAGCCAGCAAGCACATCCAGAGCTCAAACGGCCGATCGCAGGGTTCACGCTTTGCTTACAGTACAAACTTCTTTGCAGAATGAGTCACCCGGATGCTCATAAATACATTTTTAATCACAAAGTAAAACATGTCGTGGAATACAAGCACCTCTTACTGAAACAAGCAATATGATGTGTGTTTTAGCAAACAGTGAGTAACAAACCAAAAAAATAAAGGCCGTAATCGGATGTAAATGTTATTTTATGTGATACTAAAGGAGCAAGAAGGGCCCCTGAGTAAGGCCCTTAACCCCACATTGCTCCTAGGTGGGATTGGCCCCTAGCTAGCCTAATCAACTGTAAATCGCTTTGTATAAAAGCGTCAAATGACTGTAATGTAATGTAAATATAGTTAAGATCATTTCAATCTTAAAATGTCTCCTCGAAGTCACTCAGAGACATCCAGTATAACATAACTTTTGCAGTCTAAAATTAATCATGAACCTTTTATTTATTTGTAAGTAAAAGTTAATGGCAAGTGTTTATTGAATCCTGGCCAATGTGTTTTTGATTGAATCCAGCCCAATTTATCTAAAACAAACCATCTTTGATACCTGCTTGTCATAAATGCAGTGATGTTGTGTGTATTTGTATGGTGTGGTGTTCTGCTAAGGTGCTGTTTAGTGAAACGTTTTGTTTGTAGTCGTGATTGTGCGAATGTGATGCAGCAGTTGGACCTGAGGGACAGACAGGTATTGGTTTTGACAGCTCGGGCTTGGAGCGTTGGACTCTTTTCATGGCAGAAATCTGTGAACCCTGAGGGAAGCAGAGTAAGGGAGAAAAACACCATCCCTCAAGTCTGTGTGTGTGGAGGCAGCAAATGTGTTGGGAGTGGGGGGGGGGGGGTTAATCTTTGGACAAATCATATTTTGAGTATCCCCTCTTAAAAAGGGGGCAGCAGGGGTGGAGATATATTTTTTTTCTGTCTTTCACTCCCACAATGCACTTTTCAAACTCTCTGGGTCAGCCACATCACATCGTATTGTCAGTTAATTACTTTTCAGACACGGAGCTGCAGCCAAGGCAAACACAGGAGAAAAGTACTGTGCGTGTGCTTGTGTGTGTGTGTGTGTGGGTGGGAGGGTGGTGGGTGTGCACCAAGGGTCACACCAGGGGTCAACCCATATCTGCACTATCACAATTTTTACTGTCATTTTTCTTCTCCTCCTTCTCCTTCTTTTTTCACAGCCGTCAGCGGCGTGTTTGAGAGCAGTTCTTTGAAATGGAGTATTGTTCTGGAGTGTGTGCTGTGGAGCTCTCTTCTGAGCTCCAGGGATACCCAGTAATTAGATAAAGGATTAGGACGTTAATCTAAATTGCTTCCGCTCCTAACCCCCCCCCCCTACCCCCCATCCCCCCATCCCGTTTCCTTACATTATTGGTTACATTCCTTTCAAAGACTTCAGGCAGTTTCTCTCCCCTTCTCTCTCTATCGCTGCTTCTCAACTCTCTTTGTGTCTCCTCTCCCCCCCAGAGCCCATGCTCCATCATTTTCTATAATCAACTTAGTTTGCGTTAACCTCGCGTCCGTCCTACGCAGGAGGATTTTAATGATAATTTTTCCGGCGTGCGTGTGCGTGTGGCCAGAGAGAATGAATGTTGGCCCTCCTGTCACCCGTTCTCCCCTTCTCTGCCCAGGAGGGAAGCATGTCATCAAGGAGGCATTTGTCATCTTGATGACATCACAATAGTGCCAGGGGGGCTTATGGGGGAAGAGATTGGCCTGCAGACAGATATTCTAGGTACAGATATGCATCTCCTCGCATCAGCTGAGGAAAATTTGTTTATTGTATCTGCAACGTAAGAACACAAGTGTAATTTACCTACATTCTACAGTGTCCAGCACTGCGTATGCCTTTGAGTTGTTGCAGTTGCATTCCATTGCATTCCACTCGCAGATGTCAGGACAGATACAAATACCACCTCGGTCCTTTGTTCTTCTCATAGAATCTGGCTTCTCAAATTGTTCCGCTGAAGTTCCTCTCCATGCAGCGAAATCAAAATGGCTGTCGTCACAGAACTTTACCCCCGCTCTCACACTAAAATACACGCACAACTAATCCAAGGATTTTCTCAGCCTTAATTTAGGCTCAGGTGAAGAGTGGTTCCAATAGTGTTTTGCGGAGATGGTTATGAGTATGGTTTGAGAGGGATTCGGTCAGATCTTAACAAGTCTCTTTTCGATATAACACAAAACTTAGCAAATTAATCACCGATCATTCTGATCTCTCCAGAATTGGTACAGAAAGACAAATGGATGTGTGTGGGTTAGCATTTGAATTCTATCATAAGGCTGTTTACGCTTCACATCTCCAATACTGTGTGGAACAATGTGTCGTTATAACTGAATCCACATACCCATTATTCCAAGTGGCAGTGAAGCTCTGACTTCTTGAAACACCTAGGACAAATGTGTAGCTCATCTAAAAATGTTCATGCGGTTTGAATAAAACCAGCATAATTATAATCTTTACTTACACCTGCTTTGTAAAACAAATTCTTAATTACTTTAATAATGGAAATATAAGCATCTGTTTTAAATAAAACAGAGAAAGGTTTTGTGGTACTTTAGGAACATACATATAGCCCAAAAGAACATAAAAATATATTTTAAAATATATGGAGCAGTTTTTTTTTTTTTTTTTTCAAATATCTAATATTTTTTCTTAAATATTCCTTCAAAATTCTGCAATTCAAAAAAACTTATTTAAAGGATTATTTTGTTTATTTAACAGTAGTACTAGTCTTTGAAGCTACTCCATCTTACTCATTGCAAGTGTAGTCATTAGGATTCTTTATTACATTCATAATATAATACTAGAGTGTTATAATTCAAAATGAACAGCGACTGAATCACTGAAAATTCATCCAGGTGTGCTAATACCACCCATGTGACATGTTTTAAGATGTAGAGGAAATGTTCTTTGTGTCTAAATAGTTAAACAGTTTTACTGCATTGTTGTCAGTCATCACCAACGCCCTCAAACAAACTCACCATGCAGCCTATTACACTGATACAGGTATGCGCAGGTAACACACACACACACACACACATAGATACAGAAACACACTTTTCCACACGCACCTAAGTATACACACATACATCTAGAAAGTACACAAACATACATACACAAACACATAAACATAAATGGATACACATACTTACAAAATATACACACACACATACACACACACATATATACATATATATATATAAGCACATGACACTAAACTACACACACAGTCTCAAACACACAGGGTCACTGAATTCCATAGCTCTGTCTCAACATATATCCAATATCTCACTGCTCTTTTCACATTTGTTTTGCTCATTCCACAGGGCCTCTCCCTTTGATAACAGATCAAATCAATCAATCGATCAATTAATGAATTAATCAATCAGTCATTCTAACTTGTGTAGTGCAGCACCTTGCGCTGACAATTCCTCATCTGAAACAGGCTGCGAAAAACACAGATAAGTCAATAAGGCGAGTCAAGCTCTGCGAATCGCGCCCGAATGTTGTTTTTCGTTTCAATCCTTTTTTTAATGATTGATTAACGCTGACAGTCACATCTAATTTGTACTCTCAAGCGTGATTCAGACAGATGCATTAAAAACTGCTGTCTGTGTGATTCCAACAGGCACCCGGGAGAGAGAAGATTTATGACAGCCGTAGGAGCATGCATCACAAGACTGCCCTCAGCCCTATTTCACAACCAGCTTGTTTGTCTTGCTTATGAGCATTGTTTAAAAGAGGGAAATATAGACAAACCCGACGTGCATTTTAAATCTTGCCTTATTTTTGTTTACGTATTTCTCACTGCTTTAGCGTTGAGCGTTGAACAGATTTTTCATTTCTAGTCGATGGAGAAGCTGAAGACTCAGGAAAAACTATTCGAAATCTCTGCGTTATATTCACTTGTAACGCAGAGCAAGATAGCTAGCAGAGGTAGGTAGAGGTAGGTGGCAGCGCAGTCAGAGCAGTACAGGTGGATCAGTGTACAGGTAGAGCAGTTTATAGGTAAGACTGCAGTGCAGGTAGATCAGTGTACAGGTACAGTGCAGGTAAGATGGCAGTACAGGTAAATCAGACTGCAGTGCAGGATAAGACTGCAAGGTCAATCAGTGTACAGGAACAGCAGTGTACAGGTAAGATAGCAGTACAGGTAAATCAGTGTACAGGTAGTGCAGTGTATGGGTAAGATTGCAGTACAGGTAAATCAGTGTACAGGTAGTGCAGTGTACAGGTAAGACGGCAGTACAGGTAAATCAGTGTACAGGTAGTGCAGTGTATGGGTAAGACTGCAGTGCAGGTAAATCAGTGTACAGGTAGTGCAGTGTACAGGTAAGACAGCAGTACAGGTAAATAAGTGTACAGGTAGTGCAGTGTATGGGTAAGACTGCAGTGCAGGTACATCAGTGCAGAGGTACAGACAGCAGCTCAGGTGCATGAGACTGCATACCACAATGACTGGTTGAGTGTAGATGCTGCAGAGCACATTAACCGAAGAGCAGATAAATGGAGGGAGAGTAAAATATGCAGCCATCTGCTGCTGGGTGGTACGGCTGTCATTAGCATTTCACACCTCTGCATCTCCTCAGCCCTTCCAGCAGACAGAGTCATATAACAGCCCTCTCTCTGCTCCTGCACAGAGTCACATAATGGCCTTCTCTCTGCTCCTGCACAGAGTCTCATAATGACACATAATGACCTTATCTCTGCTCCTGCACAGAGTCACATAATGACCTTCTCTCTGCTCCTGCACAGAGTCTCATAATGACACATAATGACACATAATGACCTTCTCTCTGCTCCTGCACAGTCACATAATAACCTTCTCTCTTCTCCTGCACAGAGTCGCATAATGACCTTCTCTCTGCTTCTGCACAGAGTCACATAATGACACATAATGACACATAATGACCTTCTCTCTTCTCCTGCACAGAGTCACATAATGACACATAATGACCATAATGACCTTCTCTCTGCTCCTGCACAGTCACATAATGACACATAATGACTTTCTCTCTGCTCCTGCACAGTCACATAATGACACATAATGACCTTCTCTCTTCTCCTGCACAGAGTCACATAATGACCTTCTCTCTTCTCCTGCAAAGAGTCGCATAATGACCTTCTCTCTTCTCCTGCACAGAGTCACATAATGACACATAATGACCTTCTCTCTGCTCCTGCACAGAGTCACATAATGACCTTCTCTCTGCTCCTGCACAGAGTCACATAATGACACATAACGAGTCACAGTTCCCAGAACAGAGAGAAATGCCGTGGCTTCATGAAGCTCTGTGCAGCTTGACGAATCTCAGTAAAGTGTGATGAACCTCACTGACCGAAGCCGCATGAAGCTCGGCGGAGTGGGGTTTATGCTTGGACCGAGGTCAACGGAGGCTTCCAGAAACCAAACGCTCCACATTTCATTGGAGGTGAAGGAACTCACTGACACCTGGAGCTGATCGCAACCCACAGCGACGCTCACAGGGAAGAGGGAAGAGATGGAAGCAGCACCGATTCTCCCGCGGTGTTGCCATTTCGGTGTTATTTGCATATTGGCATCACAGCGCTATTCGCATGTTCCTGCTTGTGTTCGTCTTTATTATTTTTTACTCCCCTCCCTCTGTGCTGCGCTGTGCTTTTTTTTTCTCCGCCGTGCCTGCTCTGCATTCATGCCACATACTGGGAGGTGTCGCTGGAGCGTAATTTGGAGTTGTCTAGGATTGTTTACACCTCTGATAGGCCACAATCACCTTGTGATTATTTAATGTGCCTCGACTGCAGGAAACAACACTTATCTACCTGCCAGAGACTGAGCACTTAAATGTGCTTTCCTCTGAGGGCAGGAAATGGCTCCGAAACTACACGCTCACATACAAAAACACTCATACAAACTTCTCCCTCACACACACACTGATTGACGTTGACTCTGCTATGGACTGTCAGTCACTGATTTCGAGAAATCGTGTTTATAGGCACACTGGATTCATCATGATACTTTTCAGCTTACGTCATGTCCTGTAGATTTAAAATGAAGTCCGAAAATTAGCATCAGTAAAAGTGTGAGTATGTTCGGCCATGAAAGTACATTTTCTGACGTCCTCTTAAAGCAATTTCTCACATTCTGTGGCGTCTTTCTGGACAGGATAGCAGTTCGTCCTGTTAAGCAGTGTCTCAAGAGCTAGTCGAGATCCCTGCGTGCTGTTTTAATGGAACGGATCTCCCGATTGTTACCCAAGACTTTACGGCAGGTGAGCACGGGTTAGCGCAGACGAGAGCGTTGAAATGCAAGTGAGGAGAAAGCATGCAGGAAGTGCTGGACGTGTGGATCAAAAGCCAATAGTTTAAACAAACGAGCGAATATTCAAGTACACTATGTGTTAATTCAGGATCGACTTACGGTCTCTGGGAGGCAACTGAGGTTTGACCTCAATATCAGACACTGCTGCAGTGTTTTTCAGAGCTGCAGTGCACTGCTGTGGCCAGGCTTCCTTTGACAGTACAGAAGAGCGAAGAGTCAAACGGCAGGGAATGGCAGGGTAATGAAGGGGGAATCCCTTCTAGGGCGAAGAGAGTTGAAATGATTCCAGAGGTGGCTTGAATAGTATTGGAAATGAGCCTTTTTGCATACCGCCAAAATTTGAAAACACCAGCAGAACTCTGAGAAATTTCACAAACCAAAGCATACAATTTTGTAATGAATATCGATGAGCGTAGCTGTTTTCCAGTGATCAGCAAGAAATGAAACACGTTTTCTAAACGGTTAAAGAATTTCAAATAATTATTTAGCTCTGGTCTGAATTGTGTGGAGGAACACAGAGTTTGATATTAAAGCTTGTACCTCGTGCCAAATCCATGTGACATTACTGCACCTCGATTATGCAATTAATAGTTTTTAAAACAGAACTGCGAGCGAAACAGCAGGCAAAACTTTCTGCATGCGCAACATATCCTTACTTTCTTCTGGGCTCACTTTCATCTGCGCAGTGAAGTCACTGTTTTTCATGAACAGTACCATGTCAATATTCCCAATGTACTGTTGAAACTGTTGGACCGTGTATTTTTTTTTCTTACCCTTTGTCTGTATATATGAGCCAATCAAAATAAGAAATAATGTTCCACATAAAACCAAACAAAGACATGATTGGCTGATTGTCTGTAAAG
Source organism: Albula goreensis (assembly GCA_022829145.1). Taxonomy (NCBI): domain Eukaryota; kingdom Metazoa; phylum Chordata; class Actinopteri; order Albuliformes; family Albulidae; genus Albula; species Albula goreensis. The sequence goes on from CM040746.1 coordinate 1,653,839, forward strand.
AGATGGCTGGTCACCCATGCAGTCTATAATCAGTGGGAGTCATTGCTTTAGGCTCATTGTAATCACATAATAACCTGCTCCTCATTGCATACCTGTTCTTATTGCTCCACTGTGAACTGTGCAGGAGTGTTTCAGTATCAAAACCACAGTGTGACATTTCACTCTGTTTCAATCTTATAGATATATTGTCCTCTTAACAGAATAGGTTAACTCTTTATATGGCAGACACCATGAATCAGCCCTCTCAAATGACCACCGATTCTGTGGGCCTCTACAGACCAATGGTGACATCAGCAGGCACACCTGTGCTTACATCACCATTTAAATTAGAGCAGTTAGTAAAGAGGAAGTACTGGAAGAGAGCTGAGATCACATGACTGTGTAGAGGCCCTGGAAGAGAGCTGAGATCACATGACTGTGTAGAGACCCTGTAAGAGAGCTGAGATCACATGACTGTGTAGAGACCCTGGAAGAGAGCTGAGATCACATGACTGTGTAGAGACCGTGGAAGAGAGCTGAGATCACATGACTGTGTAGAGACCCTGGAGGAGAGCTGAGATCACATGACTGTGTAGAGACCGTGGAAGAGAGCTGAGATCACATGACTGTGTAGAGACCTGTAACAGAGCTGAGATCACATGACTGTGTAGAGACCCTGGAAGAGAGCTGAGATCACATGACTGTGTAGAGACCCTGTAAGAGAGCTGAGATCACATGACTGTGTAGAGAACCTGTAGGAGAGCTGAGATCACATGACTGTGTAGAGAACCTGTAACAGAGCTGAGATCACATGACTGTGTAGAGACCCTGGAAGAGAGCTGAGATCACATGACTGTGTAGGGACCACTGAGTGATTCTCATTTATCTGCAATTTCTGGGCTTCCTTGTACCAAGGAATGCAAATAAAAAACGAAATCCATTGAGATGTTCTTTTGTCAGCTAATAAAAGTACTGGTGTGTTTCCCTCTCTCAAGAGATATAAAACCAAACAAAGGAAACAAACAAACCAGTGCAGAGAATGCTGCCAGTGTCCCCGTTGGATTTTTCTGTACTTGCTCAAGGGAAAAAAGATTGATTGAGAAAAAAACCACCCTTTGTTGCAGCTTCAGCACATTTTTAAGAAGATGTTGGAAATTGGAGCGATATTGTGTTTGGAGGATAAGACAGAGTTAACGTGGCATCTATAATGTAGGGGGAAGTCATACGTCTGTCATCCTCCGGGAGTGAACAACGGGAGCATTTTTTTTTGACGGAGCATACAACCCTAGGCCCTCTCCCGTCTGCTCCAACGGGTCGTACTGGGCCAAGATACATTTCTCTCCTCGCCAACGGGGACTAAGACAGAACGTAAAATAATTACATTTGGAAGGGTGGGGGGTATTGCTGGGTGGTTGGGGGGGTTTAGAGGGATTGTTGGGGGATGGAAATCCATTAAAAAAATACATGCGGAGAGCGAAGCTTTTTAATCTGAAAACCAATGCGGCTACGTTGTTAAGTCACCGGAACATGAAATGGTTTAATATTCTGGACAGCAGTTTTAATTAAATTAATTGCTAAAGACATTGTAAAGCGCTGATGGTGTAATAAAACACATGTTATAGCTGTCATTCATCATTGTGATGTAAATTACGCTTCCCTTCAGGGACGGACGCAGGGATAAAAGAGTTTAATTGGCTCTGAAAGGGCATGTGGGTGCAGGGGGACCCTTTTGGAAGGGGGACTACGCCTTCTCTCCTTCGCTTTGCACCGCGCCTCACTTTAACCGTGGGTCGGGTGGAAGCCATGCGGAGGTATCCACCCCATGTCCGTGGAGAGCATGTGCAGTGATGTCACTCTTTCACTGTCTCGCACATTTCTAACCAACACAAACAAATAATAAGACTTTAGTTTTGACCATTGATGGAAATAATGTTCCCTGGTTAAAAATGTGAATAATCTGCCTGAATTTTACTGGTATCTGAGGTTAAGGTTGCAGGTTATTATCAGCGGTGAATCTGGCTACGGTTTAGGCTGGTTTAAGAGCTGAGGTAATGCAGCGGTCTGTGTTATTCATGATCTATTCCCACGCCATCCAATCAAAGGTCGTTGGGGGCGGGGATGGGAGATTGTCCCAGTATTCATTGGATGAAAGACAGGGAGACATGCCGGACAGCTCACCAGTTCATCACAGGGCATTTGAGTTACATGCTTTTTGACAGTTTGACTCATTGCTTCTTCCCTCTGCCTAACTCAGGTCTTAGCTAGGGGTCCCCCATATCTTAGGCTGCGCAAACAGTATTCGGGACCCCACTTACTCTCCACACTCTTTGTTCCCCCATATTTATCTGACCTCTGCATAATCTTTAAACAAAAGCCGTGTGCAAGATCGAATATTAAAGTAGCTGAAGAAGAACCCTTTGGTGAAGGTTTATGTCCAATTACCTATTTATGGGGTTCTTTCACTTTCATTTAAATTAATAATAAGCAACATCAATTTTAAGAGCCCATGGCTGAGCATGGAAGAGGCACTGTTAACTTGATTTAGCCACTGATCTGCTAACATCCTTCTGTAAGCACAGAGAGGGTTTAGACGCATACATATACTCACACTACATGCATCCCTCAAATATGGAAGTATATGAAAGCCATATGATTGGATTTATTGTAATACTGTAAACACAACCCAGCACGGCTGGCCTTGGCATGCGACCCACAGATTAAGTGTTGTCAAGCCTTCACAACGACTAGAATTCAAAGCTTTCCATGACCCAGTTAAGGCCTCCATTAAGAGACTGTCAGGTGGTGAGACTTCAGCTGCATACAGGAGTGGCTGCTAGCGCGGGGAGAAGCATGAACGCGGTTTCGAGCTTGTGGGCATGCTCCCAAGACGAGTTAAAAAAAAAAAAAAAGATCCCAAATCAGAACGCATGCGCCTTCTGAAAAAAAGCTGGGCGTGTCCACGGCAGAGAACTGAAGGACCAATCATGGATACGCTTGGCAAAGATCCCCTACACGACGATTTGTTAATCAGACATATTCAGCATACATTGTAGAGGTTTTTAATCAGACACTGTAATGTTTTCCTCACCATAGGTTGAGTTCGGTAAGCCTACAAGCTTATTGCTTAATTGACAGAACAGCTGACAAGCTTTAGTAAGCTATACGGTTACTGTTACATTTAATTATATTGATGTGACAGACTTATATCTGTATAAACAGTTCTGGAAGTGTAAAAAAGGTTTGACTGATTTGGTTTTATAAACCACGCAGTGCCTGTGGCTGGCACCCCTTTCTCAGCTGAAAGGGCGCTGGAATTGCTTAGTCTGATTACTGTTGAGTTTGTGTGCAATCTTCTGAAGTTCACCCTGCAGCATTTCTTGCAGTATGAGCGCCTAAATCCTGTTGAAAAGTATGAGCAATATATTTTTATGTATTTAACCTTTCAAAAATAATAATAGGCTACATAATGCTATACAGAGCAGGATACGTCAACAGACAGGCAGACGTGATCTGCATCGTCAACGACATCCACAGAAGCAGCGTAGAATTACGCTGCACTGTGTTAAATCTGTTTATCTTAAGAATGCAGACATGTTAGTTCGAAAGAGAGATACAGGAAGACAGTTTAGTTAAATAGTCCCTCGGAGAATTGTCTGCAGAACAGACGGTCCTAAATTGTAATTAAATGTACCGTTTGTGTTTCGCCGCATTCATTTTCCCGTTCCGCAGAGCAAGACCCCCTCGTTTATAGAACAGTGCAGTACATAATGAACTTGCTGATGCCGGGTTGCCTCAGTTACGTTTTTTTTTATTTTTTTATTTTTGAGAGCGCTTTCTTCGTTTCGAAGCAATGCAAAAATGTCACCATGCAGATCTAATGCCCGTAATCGCGATAAAGCCCTATTAAACGGGTCGCTTCCCACGGGAGACCAAATCAAATGAGGGCGCTTTAAGCCTTAATGGTATTTAGAATGGTATTACCTCGTAGCGTTCACTTATATAAAGACCCTTGCGGTTGGGTCATTAGGGCAACCGCAGGTGGAGCACAGCTTGCGTTCCAGGCATTGATGGACCTGTCAGGTTGTCGGGTGGATGTGGCGCGTGTTTGTGTGTGAGGGCGAGGGCGGGGGACGAAAAAATTTGTGTTTGCATTTTCATCGTCTTGGCAAAATGTACTGTAATAGGGATACAATAAAGCCCTCGTCTGGCATGGCAGTGGGACTTGATATATGCCCTTCATTGGACACAGAACATTTAGTTTTCATTAAGAGTTAAACGCGTACATGATGCATTAGAGGGGGTTCAGTGCCCGCCGCGCGGAGCCTCCCTGTATTTCATTCTGATGAATTAGTGGCCCTGTGCGCTGGCGAGGAGATGACAGAGGAAGCTGGGAGGATGACATTAATATGACGCGCGTCGTGCCAGCCAGATAATGTCTTTGTGCGGGGGAATGGTGTTATATTGTCCCTGACCCAGGCGGTGCTCTCCGAACGAACTGCGGGGAGCGGGAAAGGTCAGCTCCAACAAAGCCGTTTCGTTTTGGCCGACATGGCCTCGCCTCTCGTGGCACAGGGGAATGATGTAGGACGCCATAAAATGTAAAGTCCGTCGAAGGTATTGGGTCCCAGGCAGTAAATTGATATCATTCTACATTTAAAGGGGGTACTTATTTTGGGATTTAGCCCTCTCCCTAGTGACTGATTGGACAGGTTTAGCTTTGGCATTTCTCGCTAACATGCAAGCCATTCCCTATTGATCAATAAGGAAGTGAGCGCCCTCACGGAACGTGCTTTTCTCTCCGGCATGAAAACACCAGGCCAATGACCACCTTACCTGTACTGCAGTAAATAAATCTATAAAATGGTGGTTACTCGTTTTAATCATTTCATTCGAAGTGTGTAGCGGAGGATGCATTTGTGGACAATTAGCTTTGTTAGTAATACAAAATAATTGTTGAATTTACTTTAGGATTCAGTAGCGTACTAACCCATGTGGGAAGAGTACAGAGCTATTCTGTGAGCTATGCGCACAACACTTGCCCCTTCACAGTTTCATCGGCACGCTCCAACACGCATACATCCCTTCGTAAGATATTACAAACATGTCTTTTGTATCCCGTTCATTTTCCACATTATTCAAATTATGACTAGCCAGCTTTGACGGCTAATATCAGAGAGCTAAATGTAAACAGAGAAAGGTGTGGACTCGGGTGCTATGTGGAACTTTTCTGGGACTGGAGCCAAGATTGCTGGACAGTTGATGAGTGGAAAATCAAAGAAAGGTGGACCTAGTGACGGCTCAATCATTTTCAGAGCCAGCCTGACCTACTGGCATTTCATTCTCTTCTTTTTCTTGTCAACAATCAGACAGGATGTCCTGGACTACAAAAGAGAGACTTCTTAGTATGTTGATTTAAATGAACGGAAATTCCCCAGCGTGTGCCTGCCAGCTTGCCCGTTGTTGTCACAGCCAATGACAATGGAATAAAACACGCACTGAGCAAGACACTCTGAACGCTGTGCTACCACTTGCACCGACACAACGGCAGGTTAGCGGACAAGGATTCAATTAATGGGACATGACAGAGCAAGTGTACCAACACAACAACCATCAACACCTCACCTACAGTATGGAGAGGAGAACAGTTGGGGATTGAGAGGGGGCGTAGGGGCAGATAGAACTGTTTCAGAGATTTGAGGCTGTATTATGCGCATGGAATAATAAATTGTGGATATGTTATTTATTAAATGAAAAGCTCACTGTTCCATGTGAGCTGGTCCCTGTTCACTATCAACAAAGATATGTTCACAAAACCTGCTGATAATTAAGGTACTGGAGGTAGAATGATCAGAAATCTACTCTCAGTGTAACATGTACTCCAGTGTAATTGCATTGTTACTCTGTTTATTATATAAGTATTTGCCTATTTATTCTAATATAATTATAATAAATAAACATCTAATAAATGTAACTATAAGGAGCTGGGCAAAGAACATGTGCTGTTATTCACTCAGAAATCTGAATGTACCTTTTTTATCAGAATTTTCTTTTTTTTACTACAGTTATTGTTTTTTTATTTTCTATTATTTTTTTCTGATATATTCTCGGTCTGTCAGAGACATTAAATAACAATATCGAAAGCGTAATGATTGTACTACAGTAAACGAGGAGATGGAGACAGCAGATGTGCGTTAAAATGAAAGACATCCTCTCCTTGTTTACGGCATTGGAGGGAATTAGAGGCTGTAATTTCAGCTGCTTTGGAAAATGTTCCAAGACTGAGGTGTGACGGGTAATGTGTGTGTTTTTTTCCAAGCACAATGTGAGGAAGACACTGCTCATCAGCCGGCCCCCCCCTCCCAGGTTATTTCAGGCTAGCAGGTGATTGGAGAGGGTCAGTGTAAAATGCGGTCTTCAGTCATGAAACTCTGGATGCCAGCCCAGCAACGGGTGTGCTAGACTTACTTCACTCCACTAATTAGAACATAATTCTAATGAAGCTGTCATATTTCTTTAATGTCGTTATTAAAGAGAATTGTTTTTTAATGTTTCGGAACAAGTAGAGAATATTCTCTTGGTTTTTTTTTTTTTTTTGCCCCCTCCCCACCATTTAACTAAATTTGAGTGGAATCATGTAGTTTAATTTCGTTTAATCTTCTTTTTGTTTTAATTAGATGTCTGGGACTTGGTTTTGTGTGTGCGTGCATGTCTGTGTGTATGTGTGTGTGTGTGTGTGAGTGAGAGAGAGTGGGTGCGGCTGTTTGTGTGTGTGCATGTGCATGCAGGTTTGTGTGTTGGTGTGTGTACATATGCGTACGCAAATGGGTGCGTGTTGTGTCTTTTTAGCTGTTGGCTTTATGATTTTTTAATTTCAGTCTGGGCATTTTTTATATCTTTAAACGAAGAAAGAATATATTTTAGTGACATGACCGTTGGAGCTGAAAGAGCCTGAAATTCAAAAAAGAGGAATTTGTCATTCTTATTTCATTAATGTCATCAGGTCTTTTTCCGTTGCACGCTGCTTTCTGTACCAGCACTCTCCTGCTTTTGGCCTCATTTCAGACAAAAATATGCTCACCACTCAGCAGGTCAGTGCCATGGATTTTTGAGGATTAGCATGTTAGAAATTCAGGACCCGGCTGCTGCTCATGATGGGATGTCACCACCCCAGAGTCGGAGGTTGGTGGCGGAGGGCGGGAGGGGGGGGGGGTGGTTGCTTCTGCTATTCAGTATATTACACCTTTTTTGTACCATCATTTACTTCAAAAATTGGAGCAGTGGAGTTTGTTTTGTCGCGGAACAGGGTTTTTAAACTTCCTTTATTTCACTTCCTTCACATGAAGTGAGGGCAAAATGTCTCTCAGTAAGCCAAGTTTGAGCATTAACAGTGCATTGGTGTGCGTTGTATTAGCGTGACTGTATTCGCTTCATTGATTTGTGTTGTGAGAAACTGAAATATGGGCGGAAGACAAACTGTATTGTGGAAATGAACGATTTTTGAAACCCATTGCAGAAAAGCTGAAAGGAGGGCACCGAGATATAAATGATGCAGAGTGCAGAGGCAGCCAGATTGCGGCGGTAAATTGAGATCCGGTTGGATTTGTGAACAACGATCACAGCTCAAAATCAAACTTTCCTTTCTAACGGTGACCCTCGCTTACTGTATTTTTACCGCTGTAAAGAAGGCTGGAAGAGCATGTTGGTGTGTGTGTCCTAAATCTAATGAGATGCAGGACACACTCTGGGCAGGGCCTGATTTAGCCACACTCTCTGGGCAGGGCCTGATTTAGCCACACTCTCTGGGCAGGGCCTGATTTAGCTATACTCTCTGGGCAGGGCCTGATTTAGCTACACTCTCTGGGCAGGGCCTGATTTAGCCACAATCTCTGGGCAGGGCCTGATTTAGCCACACTCTCTGGGCAGGGCCTGATTTAGCCACACTCTCTGGGCAGGGCCTGATTTAGCCACACTCTCTGGGCAGGGCCTGATTTAGCCACACTCTCTGGGCAGGGCCTGATTTAGCCACACTCTCTGGGCAGGGCCTGATTTAGCCACACTCTCTGGGCAGGGCCTGATTTAGCAACACTCTCTGGGCAGGGTCTGAAATCATCACAACCCCTGGACAGGAAGCTGTGGAATTGTGGGTCAGGTTCTGTGTCATACTCTCAACCTCTAATTTCACCAAACTTGTAAAACATGACGCAAAATCTCCTCTGTCCTAAGGGGTGTGTGAGAGTGTATGTGTGAGAGAGAGTTTGTCAATAATGAGTGCACTTGTGTGTTGGAGAGTGTATATGCACATGCATGAATGTGTCTGTGTGTGTGTGTGTGTGTGTGTGTGTTCCTCGCTGTGTCAAGTCTCACCTCCATCACCATAGTTTCAGGACCACCCATATGCTCACTGTCTCTGTAAAGATCTTGGGTTGAACTGTGGACTTGCTACTCATCATTGTGCTGTAATACTGTCGTATGAGTTTACTGTTACTCTGTTTATGAACGTGAACCAGTAATCTGAACCAAACCACCACGTTTTTTTTCTTTCTGTTTGCTTTCAGTGAAAATATACTAATAAACGTTACGTTTCTGTATGAATGATCTTCATTCAGATAAATCTATTAAGGTTGGGCGAAAACCTTTTCTGTGGTTTCACAGTTCTGTGTACTGACTCTGATGTTCACAGTCATGCAGTTTGCACTCTGTTGTTTTACTGCTGATGTCTTAGTTGCTGCTACGGAAGTGAAAATGGTCTTTCTATTGTAGTTTTAACAAAGTGTCATCAAAAAAGGTTGTTTTTTCTCTGTCTTAAAACTTACAAAATCCCCCCCCACCTTTTCTCCCCATTACAGATTCCCAGCACGTCGCCACGGTGACGAACCCGTTGCCAGCGGCGTTCTCAGACCTGCTGCCGCACTTCCTGGTGGAGCCAGATGATGTCTACATCGTGAAGAACAAGCCCGTCACGCTCACCTGCCGCTCCACGCCCGCCACGCAGATCTACTTCAAATGCAACGGAGAGTGGGTCCACCAGGACGACCACCTGATTGAACGGACCGTCAACGCAGCCACAGGTACGGCTCCCCACAGCAGCATGTGCGTGCGCCAGCACGTATACGAGCATGCATGTGCCAGTGACACCTGTAATCTCCTGCAGATTACAGATTGTTCAACAAGTGACATATATTTTGACCAATATTCAGGTCAGCGTTGTTCTTCTCTTCGGTTCATGCGATTATATTATTTTCGATGGAGATATGTTTCCTGGAAGGTTCCCAGAGACCTACTGGATGTGTGTGTGTGTGTGTGTGTGTGTGTGTGTGTGTGTGTGTGTGTGTGTGTGTGCACATTACAGAGGGTTTTATTCTCTGGCTGTGTTGAGTTTAGTTCGCGGCAAAGAAAATATTCCATGCTGCTTGGTTAACCATTCCCCCTATCAGTCGCACTTCTGTTGACTTTAAGAGCAGAACCATAAACAGGGGGATAGTAAACAGAACAAACAGTAGCGTCTAATGTGAAAGATAAGTATGTCATGGATATCGCACACAAACTTTTTAGGTGTTTCACATCGTTCCCCCTCCTGCTAACATGGGGGAATCCCAGGGGAAGTACTGCTGGGAGCCAGTTTTTGCTGAAATCGAGGCACTCTGTATCAGGTGGATCAGTGACCCTGCAGGTCCACCTTTGTTTTATCCTCTTGATTGATTTTGACCTTCCGACCGGCCTCCAGTCTATCCGACCCTCTGGCAGGCCCTGATAGAGGTGCTGGAAGAGGGACTGGCTTCACCGTCTGCGGAAAGCTGTGTGTGTGTGTGTGTGTGTGTGTGTGTGTGTGTGTGTGTGTGTGTGTGTGTGTGTGTGTGTGTGTGTGTGTGTGTGTGGGCGTGTATGACTGCATGTAGGAGGGGTAGAAAGGGGGCCGACTACCTCTGTCCTTTTTGTTCTTGATGTGGAAGTACCTTTCAGTTTAAGAATTTCAAACAGGGCCTAAATAAGGGCCAGGACAGTAATGGGGGATGGGAAGAAACATCAAGGCCACTTGTGGCAGAGGAATCCTCTCAATTTAAAAGGCAAAAAAATACATTTAATTCACCCACTCCACAGCATTAGCTAATCACAAGCGCACAAAATGCATCGATGCCACAGCAGCGGCAACAGCCAATCACAGACCCTCAAATCACCATGGCTGCAGTAGCCAATCATGAACCTTCAATTCATCATGGTTGCAGCAGCCAATCACAGACCCTCAATTCGCCATGGCTGCAGCAGCCAATCACAGACATAGCTAACGTGAGCCTAACAGGGCCAGCAGAGATGAGAACTCATGTGCAGAGGAGATGCGACAAGAGTTGTTAGAACAGCCATGCGAACCTGCCTTCACAGCTCCTTCCTTTCTCTAGATCCTTCTTTGTTAGACATAAGTAGCATTACGCATTTTTCTTTTACATTTTGAACAATGTGCCGACACATTTTTGTTAAATTTTGTATTATATTAAAAGTGAAGCAAAGAATACGATTTTACATTCAGGGTTTGTTTTGTTTAGAATAAAAAAGGCACAGCTTTTGAACAAGAACAACACTCTCCTGCTTCAGATATTCTCTCTCTGAATCCCTGGCTGTGTGTGTCATTCCGGAGCTCAGAGATCTGAGGAAATGGTGTGGGATGCTCTTCCACTGACAAATACGACGAACAGATCTCTTCTGAATGTCTGCACAAAAAAGGATTGGAGCCAACTGAGGACTCATGACTAGCCCATGGCAGCGATACTCCACCACGTTCCAGAGGAAACAGGGAAGCAGGGCTGTGTGAGTTAAAGCCGTGAGCCCCTGCTAGACCCTAGGGCTCTACGTTGGATCTTTAACTCTGCTGACACCGCTACCCCTTACAGTCCCCCAAAGCTGTCATTTCAGTTTCCATGGTGATGGCAAGAGTGACAGATACGTGGTGCAGGAGATGAGGGACGGATGTCGCGGGAAAGGGGTAGGGCGCTGTGATTGTTTAGTGAGGGTATAGTCAAGGATAGGGAAGGTGGAGTGAGAGTTTAGTGAGAATGTAGGGCATAGGGAGGGTAGGGAGGGTGTAGAGAAGTCATTGGGAGGGTATGCATGGTATTTCAGGAGTGTGTTGGGAATATTAAGTGCATAGTGAGGATATAGGGAGGCTGAACAGAGGGTGCAAGGATCCCTCCTGGATATGGAGGGTGTAAGGAGGGAAGATGGAGGGTGTAGAGAGGGTGTAAGGAGGGAATATGGAGGGTGTAGAGAGGGTGTAAGGAGGGAATATAGAGGGTGTAGAGAGGGTGTAAGGAGGGAATATGGAGGGTGTAGAGAGGGTGTAAGGAGGGAATATGGAGGGTGTAGAGAGGGTGTAAGGAGGGAATATGGAGGGTGTAGAGAGGAGGGAGTATGGAGGGTGTAGAGAGGGTCTAAGGAGGGAATATGGAGGGTGTAGAGAGGGTCTAAGGAGGGAATATGGAGGGTGTAGAGAGGGAGTAAGAAGGGAATATGGAGGGTGTAAGGAGGGAATATGGAGGGTGTAGAGAGGGTGTATGGAGGGAATATGGAGGTGTAAGGAGGGAATATGGAGGGTGTAGAGAGGGTCTAAGGAGGGAATATGGAGGGTGTAGAGAGGGAGTATGGAGGGTGTAGAGAGGGTGTAAGGAGGGAATATGGAGGGTGTAGAGAGGGTGTAAGGAGGGAGTATGGAGGGTGTAGAGAGGGTCTAAGGAGGGAATATGGAGGGTGTAGAGAGGGAGTATGGAGGGTGTAGAGAGGGTAAGGAGGGAATATGGAGGGTGTAGAGAGGGTGTAAGGAGGGAATATGGAGGGTGTAGAGAGGGAGTATGGAGGGTGTAGAGAGGGTCTAAGGAGGGAATATGGAGGGTGTAGAGAGGGTCTAAGGAGGGAATATGGAGGGTAGAGAGGGAGTAAGAAGGGAATATGGAGGGTGTAAGAGGGAATATGGAGGGTGTAGAGAGGGTGTATGGAGGGAATATGGAGGGTGTAAGGAGGGAATATGGAGGGTGTAGAGAGGGTCTAAGGAGGGAATATGGAGGGTGTAGAGAGGGAGTATGGAGGGTGTAGAGAGGGTGTAAGGAGGGAATATGGAGGGTGTAGAGAGGGTGTAAGGAGGGAGTATGGAGGGTGTAGAGAGGGTCTAAGGAGGGAATATGGAGGGTGTAGAGAGGGAATATGGAGGGTGTAGAGAGGGTCTAAGGAGGGAATATGGAGGGTGTAGAGAGGGTCTAAGGAGGGAATATGGAGGGTGTAGAGAGGGAGTAAGAAGGGAATATGGAGGGTGTAAGGAGGGAATATGGAGGGTGTAGAGAGGGTGTATGGAGGGAATATGGAGGGTGTAAGGAGGGAATATGGAGGGTGTAGAGAGGGTCTAAGGAGGGAATATGGAGGGTGTAGAGGGAGTATGGAGGGTGTAGAGAGGGTGTAAGGAGGGAATATGGAGGGTGTAGAGAGGGTGTAAGGAGGGAGTATGGAGGGTGTAGAGAGGGTCTAAGGAGGGAATATGGAGGGTGTAGAGAGGGTCTAAGGAGGGAATATGGAGGGTGTAGAGAGGGTGTAAGGAGGGAGTATGGAGGGTGTAGAGAGGGAGTATGGAGGGTGTAGAGAGGGTGTAAGAAGGGAGTATAGAGGGTGTAGAGAGGGTGTAAGAAGGGAATATGGAGGGTGTAGAGAGGGAGTAAGAAGGGAATATGGAGGGTGTAGAGAGGGTCTAAGGAGGGAATATGGAGGGTGTAGAGAGGGTGTAATAAGGGAATATGGAGGGTGTAGAGAGGGTGTAAGAAGGGAGTATAGAGGGTGTAGAGAGGGTGTAAGAAGGAATATGGAGGGTGTAGAGAGGGAGTAAGAAGGGAATATGGAGGGTGTAGAGAGGGTGTAAGGAGGGAATATGGAGGGTGTAGAGAGGGTGTAAGGAGGGAATATGGATGTATAGAGAGGATGTTGGGAGGGAATATGGAGGGTGTAGAGAGGGTATAAGGAGGGAATATGGAGGGTGTAGAGAGGGTGTAAGGAGGGAATATGGAGGGTGTAGAGAGGGTGTAAGGAGGGAATATGGAGGGTGTAGAGAGGGTGTAGAAAGGAAATATGGATGTATAGAGAGGATGTTGGGAGGGAATATGGAGGGTGTAGAGAAGATGTCAGGAGGGCCACAGTCTGGTAATCATAGGAAATCTGTGAGAGATGAATCTGTACAGTTCAAGTCTAATTAAAATCCAAGTACAATGAACTCAATCCAAGTACAGTAAAAATATCACCATGACCTCAAACCTTTCAGACGTTTTCTGAAGCGTTACAAATAGGAGGGGTGTTCCAGGAACCTGCATAAGAAGTTATCTTTTATAGATAATATGTTTGTTTTTTTTAATCTCAGAGGATAATGTCCCAAAAGAAAGCTCTCTTGTTCTGTCTGAGTAACTGAGATCCTTTGACTGACAGGGGATATAGTGACATCTAGTGGCTGGGAGGGGAATGCAGACACATAATGAGTGATGTCAGCAAATAGACTTCTGTCCTTGGGGTACCTGTCTGAAGGTCCCTTGATTGGTTGATGCATCTGCTTCCTTTTGGCTGACAGGAAGTCCATATAATGCTTACCTTTAGGAGAAGCCTTAGATGAAACCTAACAAAATAACACTGCTGGCGCAAACTACTGTCTACATTGTGGCATAGTGCTGCCGCTATCATCGGTACTAAAGTAAACCAGTTCTGACTAATCACATGAAGGCACAGCTCAGATTTGAATCAGCTGTTCAGAGCTGGAAATGTGTCAGTTGGTCCTTCTCTAATAATACACAGTCAAACATTTTGCGGCAAACGAAGCCCGCTCTCAGAAATCAAAGGGCACCAGTAACTTTGCCAGCATCAAATGTCAACAACCAACACATGCCAAAATATGCATGTTTCCCCGACTCTGTCAGAGATGCAACAGCTGGAGTGGAGAGTGCATTAGCCACCCAGACTGTTGGCTGGTGCTGTCTTAAGCCTTCCCTTTCTGTGTGATTTGACCTCAAACCACTGTTACTGGAACCCTGTTACATAAAATAGAGTCAGGCACTATGATAAAATGAGAGTACAAATGAGATACCTGATTTGATTTCAGTGGCTGACCTAACATTCTCCCATTTCTTTTCACAAACGTGACAAAGCTCAACTGTGTCTTCGAAGGGGAGAGCTAAAGAAGATGACAATATATTGCTGTAATGAAAAGAAGAAAAGGAGAAAGAGAATGCGGGCGAGAGAGTGTGTGACAAAATGAGAGTATGAGATAAAGTTACCCTGGATAGGAGCTCCAGCTCCAAGTCCAGAGTGAAGTGGTCAAGATTTATTTTATTAATTCTTTATGTATTCAGGTGAGCTAGAGATCTAATTTTCAAGAGAGACCTGATGTACATAAAATAAAATGGAACAAAATAAAAACATTTATGAACAAATAATTACATTAAAAAAAAATGCATACCAATCTGAGTAATAAATGACAATAAAGAAATGCAATATTAGAATGTAATAAAACATTTAAAAAAAAATAAATAAAAACACATAAAATGCCAAATTAAAAGCACCAGCCGTTCGTCTGAACAAAATAAGAGCATAAATTAAAACAAATACATTCTGTTTTTGGAAGTTTTAAAATCTTGCTTATAAAATACCAATAACTCGTAAGACTATCCATTTTTGCGGTGCTCTACATCTTATTCCATGCATATATGGAGCATAAAATCTAAATGCGGTCTTTCGAAATTCATAATTAACTCTAGGTACCTGGAGCGTTGTGACCGGGTTTGATAAATTCCTATCGATCCGTTCAGCAGAGATGTAACGTAAGATGGTAATTAGCCAATAAGGGCTTTGTAAATAAATAAATAAATAAATACCAATGCCTATCACCTCCCTTCTCATGCAGGGTGGAATGATGGGTACCATAAACATCACCAGTAATAAAACGAAGGGCAGAATGATACACCGAATCCAGAGGTTTAAGACTAGAACTTCTTCTCTGCATGCCTATGAATCAAATCACCATAATCTGAAATAGTGCTGCTGCTGGCCAGGGATGGAATTGCAGATGGGTCCTCCGAGCCTCAAAGAAGGAGAGCTGAAGGTTACACACACAATACTATGAGATAAATACCAGCACCTCAGACAAGAAGAACAGTAGAACGTTGGGATATGTCAAAGAAATAAGAGGCAACCAAATTTGTGATTTAACTCTTAGAACACATATAAAATGGAAGCAGCAAGTGGTGCTTATAGCAGCAGGTGATGATATAGGAGTTGATAGAACTAGTAGGATAAACAATAGCTCTTCAATTATTCATTAACTTTAAGGATAGCTACATACCATATGTAATAATATGGATCAAGACACATGGGAAATAATTAAATGAGGAAGTCTCTTCCACTTTGTGCGAGACCATTTTCAAACTACAGTATGTGTTGAATAGCTGAAAAAAGGAAGGTAGGTCTCTATGAGCGACCTGTTTGTAAGCCAGACACACATCGCACTAGCAGAACGGTGTACTTAAACAGTCTGCTAATGTTTTTTTCTATATAACATTTAAGCCCATTTTAAACGACAATGCTTGCTAACATCGCCTCTACATCGATGTGCTAATTGGTCAACACATAATGATTTCCTTTTATTTTACCACTGGGAAAAATGGTTAGATCTCTTTCTAAAAATAAATTTGAGTAATGAAAAATAAATCAGAAGGTGCAGTGTCTCACAAGAAAAGATTTTTTTTATTATTTTTTCAGTACACAAAGCCCAACCCTTACTGATGCAACTAGCTGACAATTTCAAAGGCCTGTTTCCAGACTATTTGGTTATTAGCAGCTTGCTGGAAGTGTGGCTAAGGGCCTGGGTGAGAAGCTAATTAGCAGCAATATAAGAGTAAATTTTGGAGAGCAGGTGCATGATGGGAGCTATGCGAGTACAGCATCAAACAGGTTCCATATCGCCGAGACGCAAGTTTGATCGCCGCTACCACCAAGCAGCAAGGGCGCTCGCTGCTCGTCAGAGAGCTTGCGTAGGTGATAATAGGTGTAAGTTACACGCCAGGCGTGGAAGCGATGAAAATGTAAGTAGGTTTACATGTCAGCGTTTGTTTTGGTTGATTTGTACGCACGCGTCCATGCGTTCACGTGACATAAGTTTGATAGATGTTGCTTGGCAACTGAAAGCAGGGTGGTAGATTCAATCAGGTGCGCTTCCATCCCATCAAAATAGACTTTGAATGACATTTTTTTTCTATGAGTATGTTCTGTTTTTATTGGAAGCAAGAACATATGTCCTTCCCAAGAAAGTATGTGTTCCCTTCATTTCAAAATGAAATACTATATGCGCTTAGAAAGACGAATGAACGTTTTTGTGTAATTGCATATGTTTTCGAAAAGACTGTTTGATCGAATCAGTTTTTTCCAAGCCAATACCATCTCAGAACATGCCTATCAAGAAATATTATAGTGATATATTATCATACATCTGTTACAATATAATATAACATGTTTATGTCCAGCCAAAAAACAAGCTACTTTTGGTTGGACACAGAGGCCAAATGCAGTGTTCCTGGGCTTAATGAAGTTTCTTTATCGTATATGAATCTTAGATTAGTGGCACAGCAATCAAAATGATGTTCATAATAACTTCATCTTTAATTCAGTCTCTATCAGGGAGATAATTAAGTCTCCATAGAAGCTGAACTCATGTACACTTATGCTCACATGTACACCCATTCACACACACACACACACACACACATGCATACAGTATGTCACAGATTTATATATAGCTATTTTTCATTGGTGAGTAATTCTCAGCTAACTTTTTACAGATTGTTTTCCACAGAGAAGTAACCTCACGAGAAGTGCTTTGTCGTGTAATTTCTAAGAACGAGATTGAACGTGGGCTTAAGTTTCCTGAGCTGCCCTCCGTGACAGCATAAGTGAAATCCAGTCCCAGAGTGCACCCCAATGTGCCCCCTCCCGCCTCCCCCTGCTGTAGACGCTCTCCACCTTCGGCTCAGACAGTCAGATCGCAATCGCTGAACGATGTGGCTCCTCACCCAGAGACCATAACTCCTGATGTTTCCCTGGCAGACTATCTGCGGCTTCATCCCTCCGTCTGCGCCCGATCGGCCCCCTCGTTCCCCTGCTCTCCCCGTCTGTAAAACATATTTGACCAGAGAATAATGCCGCAATCTGTCCTCCTCCTTACAGTGTCTGTGAGCAGCATCGATCCGTCCTCTGGAGTCTATCAATCCTCATTATCTGGGCCCCGGCCGTTTATCTCTGCGGTGTTTCCTCTTCACACTGCACCCCCGACCTCGCCCTCCCCGAACTCGTCCCCCCCAACCCAAAGATGACTCGCCTCGCCCCCATCCCATCATAACCTCCACGATCTCCCTCTCCTCTTCTTGCTCCTCTAAGGGAAAAAAAAAAAAAAAAAAAACAGCGCAGTTTACCGCCTGTGATGATATGGAGATTAGCAAGGTCTTTAGCAAGCCACATAAAGACATATCCTGTCACTAGGAATCAATGCTGACGAGCTATTTGCATGAATTAGGGGCTGCCTGCGTAAGGTGATACTGCCTCTCTGCTGCGCCCTTCCAGCGCGTGGGCTGTCATTCAGAGAGGACGTAACCAAATGCAGTATACGCTGTAGGGTCGATGTTTGGCATATTTGGGCATAATTAAGTTTTTTTTGGCAGAATTTGACAGGCTGTCATTAACGAGTTTGCTTATAGTCAATATGTTGTTTTCTTCCCTCTGCTGTGCTTAGTGATAAAGAATGACCAAGGTCCTAAATTGTTCTCCTATTAACAGCTATGTAATATAATGGTTAGGGAGCTGGGCTTGTAGCTCAGAGGTTACAGTGTAGTATAATGGTTAGGGAGCTGGGCTTGTAGCTCAGAGGTTACAGTGTAGTGTAATGGTTAATGGCTTTAGCTGAGAGGTTACAGTGTAGTATAATGGTTAGGAGCTGGGCTTGTAGCTCAGAGGTTACACAGTGTAGTGTAATGGTTAATGGGGAGCTGGGCTTGTAGCTCAGAGGTTACAGTGTAGTATAATGGTTAGGGAGCTGGGCTTGTAGCTCAGAGGTTACAGTGTAGTGTAATGGTTAGGGAGCTGGGCTTGTAGCTCAGAGGTTACAGTGTAGTGTAATGGTTAGGGAGCTGGGTTTGTAGCTCAGAGGTTAGGAGCTGGGCTTGTAGCAGAGGTTACAGTGGCTTGTTAGGAGCTGTAGCTCAGACAGTGTAGTATAATGGTTAGGGAGCTGGGCTTGTAGCTCAGAGGTTACAGTGTAGTGTAATGGTTAGGGAGCTGGGCTTGTAGCTCAGAGGTTACAGTGTACAGTGTATAATGGTTAGGGAGCTGGGCTTGTAGCTCAGAGGTTACAGTGTACAGTTTAATGGTTAGGGAGCTGGGCTTGTAGCTCAGAGGTTACAGTGTAGTGTAATGGTTATGGGGAGTAGCTGAGGTTACAGTGTAGTGTATTGGTTGTAGTTAAGAGGTTACAGTGTAGTGTAATGGTTAGGGAGCTGGGCTTGTAGTTAAGAGGTTACAGTGTAGTGTAGTGGTTAGGGAGCTGGGAGCTGGGTTACTTGTTAGGGAGGTGGGCTCAGAGGTTACAGTGTAGTGTAAGTTAGGAGCTGGGCTTGTAGTCAGATAAGTGTAGTGTAATGGTTAAGGAGCTGGGCTTGTAGTTCAGAGGTTACAGTGTAGTATAATGGTTAGGAGCTGGGCTTGTAGCTCAGAGGTTACAGTGTAGTGTAATGGTTAGGGAGCTGGGCTTGTAGCTCAGAGGTTACAGTGTAGTATAATGGTTAGGGACAGTCAGAGGTTACAGTATAATGGTTAGGGAGCTGGGGGAGGCTGGGCTTGTAGCTCAGAGGTTACAGTGTAGTATAATGGTTAGGGAGCTGGGCTTGTAGCTCAGAGGTTCAGAGTAGTATAATTAGGGAGCTGGGCTTGTAGCTCAGAGGTTACAGTGTAGTATAATGGTTAGGGAGGTGGGCTTGTAGTTAAGAGGTTACAGTGTAGTATAATGGTTAGGGAGCTGGGCTTGTAGCTCAGAGGTTACAGTGTAGTATAATGGTTAGGGAGCTGGGCTTGTAGTTCAGAGGTTACAGTGTAGTGTAATGGTTAGGGAGCTGGGCTTGTGGCTCAGAGGTTACAGTGTAGTGTAATGGTTAGGGAGCTGGGCTTGTGGCTCAGAGGTTACAGTGTAGTGTAATGGTTGGGGAGCTGGGCCTGTAGCTCAGAGGTTACAGTGTAGTATAATGGTTAGGGAGCTGGGCTTGTAGCTCAGAGGTTACAGTGTAGTATAATGGTTAGGGAGCTGGGCTTGTAGCTCAGAGGTTACAGTGTAGTGTAATGGTTAGGGAGCTGGGCTTGTAGCTCAGAGGTTACAGTGTAGTATAATGGTTAGGGAGCTGGGCTTGTAGCTCAGAGGTTACAGTGTAGTGTAATGGTTAGGGAGCTGGGCTTGTGGCTCAGAGGTTACAGTGTAGTGTAATGGTTAGGAGCTGGGCTTGTAGCTCAGAGGTTACAGTGTAGTGTAATGGTTAGGGAGCTGGGCTTGTAGCTCAGAGGTTACAGTGTAGTGTAATGGTTAGGGGAGCTGGGCTTGTAGCTCAGAGGTTACAGTGTAGTGTAATGGTTAGGGAGCTGGGCTTGTAGCTCAGAGGTTACAGTGTAGTGTAATGGTTAGGGAGCTGGGCTTGTAGCTCAGAGGTTACAGTGTAGTGTAATGGTTAGGGAGCTGGGCTTGTAGCTCAGAGGTTACAGTATAGTGTAATGGTTAGGGAGCTGGGCTTGTAGCTCAGAGGTTACAGTGTAGTGTAATGGTTAGGGAGCTGGGCTTGCGCTAGCGTGCTTCCCACATAGGGCCCAGTCATTGTACCCTTGAGGAAGGTACTTCACCTGAGATGCTCCAGTAAATATTTGGCTGTATAAATGAATTATAAATGCTTAAAATTAAAAAAATGAAACAAAAGATAACTCTTATGGTGCCAGATGGCACACGCACAGACATAACTGCTATTATTGCACTCAGACAAAAGCCAATTCAACTAATTGTGTAAATTTGATAATAATTGTTTGCACCTGAACTAATTTGGCTTCGCCATTGCAGAGAATTTGAATATTTATGCAATCAAAACATCTCTGCATTTTATTTTTTATTTACCGTATATTAGTGCATATTTTTAGCTCTGGTGCTATGGAGTAGGTTATGTTAAAATATTACTATTTTAAACATAGTTGCAAGCACCGATGCACACATTTGAAACATGGAAAGGGTGTGAATACTTTTGCAAATCACTGTATGAAATATGATAATATGATATCAGGATTAATTAATGTAAAAGAACAGTTGGTTACCTTTAACGATGGAAAATGTTCCTGTTGTAATTAAAACATTTATTATCGTTACTAATTAAAAACCTTCTGTTGGATTGAGTGTCCTTTTGACCTGGGCTTATTGCACATACAGGCATCACTATAGAGCAGGTGGCACTGGCTTGCTCTTTGCGTCTGCCTGCCAGTGCAAATTAATAAAGGTGAAAATGTCCTGTGATCTAAACCAGAATCGTACCACCGCCCGTAAAATTTCTTTCCTGTTCATCATAATGAAAATAATTGTACATGAGAATAAATTGAGCAAGGGAGAGTTTATGTCTGTAAAGCATTAGGTTTCGTTAAAAAAAAAAAAAAAAAAAAAAATTCAGAGTAAACTCCTTCATGATTTATGTGCTTTCAAATTTTAAGACGTGAAAAGTGACATGTCTGTTTGCACATGCAAATGCAGGGAAGGTCTCGCACATGCTGTTTTTACTCCACACACAAGACACTAGGATTTTGTTGGGGGGTTGGGGGCATGTTGACATGTTTTGTGCTCCCCCTCTTATCTGCTCCACTTGTGTCAATCATGTGTGCTGTCACCGTCCTCAACAGCTCAGATTGGCTGATAGGTGACAGATACCCGAGAGAGGACACAGCTGATTGGCTGATAGGTGACAGATACTCGAGAGAGGACACAGCTGATTGGCTGAGGCTAGGGCCTTTTGTGAGTATGCCCGTGGAAGGTTGTGTCAAAACCAGATGTCAGGCTCTTCACTCTCCCATAACCAGACCCGTTGGGTTGCCTTTCCCCTTTTCAGACAATATTTTATTTTATTAAAATATGTATAAGTCTCCTCCATCCATCCGTTTCAAAACGGTCAGTCGCAGTAATCTCGTAAATTCCACCGTTTTATTTCAAGATGAAACTACCCTTGTCAGGGCCTCCTGTTGACTCCCACACTAAGATGCTTGTTCGTGAGTCCCAGTCATACTATCACTGGCTATGGTCCGAGATCTGCATTGACGAGGCAGCAGTTGGTTTAGCCTCATCAGGGAAAGAAGAGCGTTAAACAGTTAGGTTTGTAATTCTCTTTGCTGATGCGTGAATCGAGCTATATATACAATATGCTGACTTTGTTAGCCTCCAACAACGTGGGCAGTATATAATTGGTGGCGAGTCTGCAGTGCAAAAAGAAGTGTAGATAATACTTTGAGTTATCCTGCCTTCTATCTTCTTGAAAGCTCTTTTGTCACCTTAGTTGTATCTTCTGTTCTGTAAGCATAGAGTAACACGTATCTGAAATATACACTGCTACGCAGACACTACAATATGTCACAAGTTACCTGTGGTTGTAAATGCAGGTTTTAAAATACAGAGCTGCAGCATGTGTTTCTGTTTGCTAACTAAAGTAAAATCTGTGGTATTGATCACAGCTTGCAGCTTATGACCTCTTTGGGTGGTAAACAGACTGTGATAGACTTCTGGGATACTTTCTGCTGTCCGTCGATGAGCTGGGCAGAGATGAGGGTGGTGAACCGGAGTGTGGGGGTGGGGCAGCGTGGGGTGGCATCACAAAGGCTGGGTCTTGATTAAACATGAGCTTTAATGGGGTATCGGAGAACAATCAAGCCACAATTTAAGCAGAATCCAATACCTCCACGAGCCGGAGTTTTAATGAAGCCGAGGAAACAGGAGCCAGGCAGGAAGAGTGGGGCGCGGGGCTGGAGGAAGGTAATGGCCTCTCCACCTGCCACTCATCGATCAGGAGCGGGAGGGGCCGATCGGGCTCCGCAGAAGTACCCGCGCGCACGTGCCCTGTAGCGGGGCTTGTGTTTCAGCCCGTCAGAGGAGCGGATGGACGAGGAGCATTTGGCAACGGGGCCCTCGGAGAACAGATGGAAGGTCAAAACCACCAGGCAACACATCTGCTGCGACTGCACCACACACACTCACGAATAACCACACCTCCACGCGCTCACGGAAGGAACATACACACACACACACACAAATAAACACACATGCGCATAGGCATACTATTAGCTAGCAATGCTACTTATACTAGCTATAAACACACACATATATGTACATGTGCACACATAATTATGCTGACCTCTTTTACGCACTAACACACAGTCCGCACACACACACGCCTCCCCGACACCACAGCTCAGACGCTGAAATACAGGAAAATTCAGGAGGTGTGCTGATTCTGACAAGGGGAAAGCAGATGACAGCCACTCCTCAGAAGATTAGAGAGCCTCAAGGTCACCGTGACCTTCAGCCTGGTCGCTGCGGGGCTCTGCACTGTGAGCTGGAGGCAGAGCGTGCTCTTTACGGCGATCAGACGCAAACCCCTGCCGAGAAACACACACCTGAGCGCGAGGGGGGGGGTGGGGGATAGAGAATGAGTGAAGGGGAAACAATGAAAGATTCCTGGCCCAGGAGTCAGTGTGTCACATAAAATAAGCTCTGAATTAAGTGTGGAAAGGGTGCTAAATTAATAAAGGAGATATGAAGAACTGACTGCTGCCAAAGCAACACTGTTCCTCTCTCTCTCTTTCACTGTATCTATCTAACTCTCCCTCTTCCTTTTACACTTTCTGTCCAGCTCTCTCCCTCTTTTTCACTCATCCTGTCTCACTCTATCTATCTCCGCTGTCTTTTTTTTGTCTCTAACCCGCTCTCCATTTCTCCACCTCTCTGGGGGTAGCTAATCTAAGATGATGTGGTTGTATTTTCGCAGGCCCTGTCTTTACCCACTCATTTGTAGCCTTCATGTTTTGGACTCTTTTCCGAGCAGCAGGCCTTTTTTTCCCCTTTCAACGGAGCACCAACCTGCAGATGCACGTTCATGTAGTGATTAGCACATCGTCATAAACCCGGCTTTCGATCGATCAGTCGACCCGTCGATCAATTGAAATGCGTCATTAGCTTGTCTATGGTGCTGAGTGTAGGGTGTGAAATAGCCACTGGCTAACCTGTAGTACTGTGTGGCCTCAATGGTGAAAATTGCCACTGGCTCTCCTGTAGTGCTGTGTGTGGTTTGTAGGGTGTGAGTGGCTCACTCCTGTAAAACTGTGTGGCTTGTAGGGTGTGAGATATTCAGTAGCTCTTTCCTGCAGTGTTGTGTCTGTCCTGTTGGGTACAAAGCAGTCACTCTTTCGCCTGTAGTACTGTGTGGTCTATAGGGTGTAAAATAGGTTTCCCTGTACTGCTATGTGTGGCCTGTAGGGTTGAAATATTCACTGGCTCTTTCATGCAGAACTGATTGTGGTCTGTAGGGTGTAACAGTCACTGACTCTTCGCTGCAGTACTGATTGGGGTCTGTTGGGTGTAACATATTTACTGGCTTTCTCCTGTAATACTCTGCATGGTCTGTGGTTTGCATGGCAGAAGTTCACATGCTTCATCTGTCGGTGGTTCTGTCGGTGCAACAACGTGGCACAGCAGTCAGTCAGTAAGCACATGTAGCAATTGTGAACTGGGAGAAAAGCAATACAGTGTAAAACCTACAAAAATTGCTGGGGTGTTTATTTGCTTTCACGACCAATTGCACTTATTCGAGACCAGAGGTTATTAGAGACAGTTCTAAATATCATACATTCTGATCTGTTGTAAAATATTATATTTACACATCCACAAAATCTCCAATGTCCATATTTCAAGGTATACAGTGATGTCAATAGTGAAGTTAGTTTTCGCAGTGCTCAAGTGATTAAGCCCATGAAGTTGTGTTAGTTAGTTTAGTATGGAAATGCCTGTTAAAACAACAAGATCAATGTGAAAGTTTTAGAGGAAGTGAGGAAATAATGAGTCTATGTTATTGCGGTGGCTTCATGAGTTTCATCTAGGGCAATACAACTCGACCGGGAATTATGGGAGACAGGTGCTTATTTGCAAAAATGTGACATGCCTCCTGGCACATGTTTATTTGAGACAAATGTTAATTCAGAGTTTCAAGGTATACATGAAGTACAATTCATACATGTCTGTCTATATTGCACTATCTACAATCCACCTGTTGATCATTGCATATCGTGGGGATGGATGGATTCGTTGATCCCAGAACACTGACCCCTGATGCCTCCTGTCAGTGAAGTAGCGTTAACTCCCGGCAACAGCATGGAGATCCCGCCGTGAGCTAAGAAACACCGAGTACCCATTATGCCAGGTGTTTGCTGGGTGTTCTTGGGACAGCTGGCCCTAGTGCACTTGAGTTACCTCACTCTTTATACCTCCTGTCTCAGGTTCTTAAGGTACCATTCCATCTTGCTACTGGGGAGGATATGAGCAGAGTTATGTGATGTGGTGCCAGGAGAGGTAGAAGGGAGGACCAAGCTCACGTTGAACTGCTGTCAGTTCCTGTATCTCCCTCATTCAGCCTGGAGAGACTGCAGCTTGAACAGCAGTGTCCTCACTAACAGGCAGGTTCACCTGAGAGTGATTGCTAATCAGCCCAGGTGCTAGCACTTGCCTTCAATTAGGCCAGATATTTAAAGCACAACCTTTCAGACTGGATGGAGTACTTTGGGTTTCTGTGTTTTGGTTCCCCCTGGCTGTGCTGCTTTTTCATTTGTGACTTTGTACCTCTTTATTGTATGCATTTGTTGGTTTTTGTGTTTTCCCTTTCCTCACTACCTGGCTCAGTAGCCATGCCTGCAGCTGTGTCATTGTACATAATATTTGAATTTGCCATTTTGAAATTAGATTTTCAATGACATGACTGTTTGAGTGTAAATGTAAGTATTTTAAACACAAGTTTAATATCTTCGACATATACTGTTTTACAGATAGTGTCAAAATGGTATAATTTAACTGGTAATCTGTAAATGTATAGATGACAGCCCTGCATTTAGACATTTAGGGAACACCCTTATCCAAACCATTATACTACACTGTAACCTTTGAGCGACAAGCCCAGCTCCCTAACCATTATACTACACTGTAACCTCTGAGCTACAAGCCCAGCTCCCTAACCATTATACTACACTGTAACCTCTGAGCTACAAGCCCAGCTCCCTAACAACTATACTACACTGTAACCTCTGAGCTACAAGCCCAGCTCCCTAACCATTACACTACACTGTAACCTCTGAGCTACAAGCCCAGCTCCCTAACCATTGCACTACACTGTAACCTCTGAGCTACAAGCCCAGCTCCCTAACCATTGCACTACACTGTAACCTCTGAGCTACAAGCCCAGCTCCCTAACCATTGCACTACACTGTAACCTCTGAGCTACAAGCCCAGCTCCCTAACCATTATACAACACTGTAACCTTTGAGCTACAAGCCCAGCTCCCTAACCATTATACTACACTGTAACCTTTGAGCGACAAGCCCAGCTCCCTAATCATTATACTACACTGTAACCTCTGAGCTACAAGCCCAGCTCCCTAACCATTACACTACACTGTAACCTCTGAGCTACAAGCCCAGCTCCCTAACCATTATACTAGACTGTAACCTCTGAATTACAAGCCCAGTTCCCTAACTATTATACTACACTATAACCTCTGATTCTACCTCCCTACTCTTTATACTGCGCTGTGGTCTGTGAGACAAACTCTATAACCATTATATTACACTGTAACCTGTAAGCCCAGCTCCCTAACCATTGTACTACACTGGTAGCTCTGAGTTAAAAGCCCGGCTCCCTAAACATACACAACACTGTCACCCCAGTATGTGTGTGTGTGTGTGTATGTGTGTGTGTGAGAGAGGTTGGGGAAAGCTGTCAAATGATAGTTTGCCATGCGTGGGAAGGTAAATGCGTTGTCTTTGCAAACAGGCGCGCTCGCAGTTGACAGTGAAGAGCCGTGTGATTTGATATTTGTTTGAACACAGTGTGAATGTGTCTGTACAAGAGGAACCATGGGGCCAACACACAAAGCATCAGCTGTCATTTGATGAGTTCCTTTGCCAATCAAAAACCTCTGCAGACTATTTTACCAGTCATTTTCCCCACCCCCTTTTCCCCTTGTGTGACTATTTTTAAAACAGGTGTTGAGAAGCAGGTTCTTAAACCAGCACACAATGGAGAGGAGAGGCCGACATTGCTGCTTAAGAATTCAGAAGTACATGTCAGAAATCCCTCTTACTCTGGGTTCACGGCTAGATTTAGGAGTCAAAACCTCAAGCATTTGCATTTAAATTTTTCCTTTATACTTTAATATGCTTTAATATTATATTGCTGTGAACAGTTCACTGTCCTCGCTGTCCATCTTAGCCTTTGTTCAGCATTTGCTGTCTGAGGCACCAGTATTTTGCAGATGTTTTTAATTTGAATTCTCCAACATTGATAATTATGCAATATTAAAGGGTAACCTTAACATAGCGTATATATACACCAGTAGGCTGTTCTTTCATTTAATGTGTGAGTGATAAACGAATGTCTCAATGACTTTAAGATGAATAGAATTTGATTATTAATTAATGATTATCTTAATATACAGTATAGATAACATTTTAAGCACCTACTTCTAAGGGAATTAATTCATTAGCTCAAGCTTACAGTTAAAAAATAAGATATTATTTTAATGTTAAATCCCAATTTTTACATATGTGGCTTTGTGTTGCTGGTTTATTTGGAACTAATTTGGTGTTTTATGTATTACAGATGCACTTGCGAGCGCTCAAACGCAAATTTGCATTTTTATGTAATTCTCCACAGCTTTGCATACGGCTCTACGTGTTCCCAGATCAGATTGGCACTGAAATCTGCATATTCTCTCAGAAATAGGATATGTAAATATACCTGCCATTCCAACCTGTCATTACTTATTTAGGTTTTTACCCAGGATTACCCCTAAGAGACGGGATGAGCCGGAGATTAAGTCAGGTTGTTGTGTTATTTATTTGCCTTCGCTAAGTAAAGCTACCCAGCAGCCTGGAAATAGACCACAAGCTGTTTTCCTTCATAAACTCAGGTGTTTACACGTTTTAGATGAGTGATAATTGGCTACCGCTGTCATGTACGTCCGTGTATTTATAATCTACCGGAGGAAGTGTGTCGGAATCAGGAGTCTGCAGTGCGTGTGAGGGCTGTGGGAATAAATTTGAGTTAAAAATTAATTAATTTTAAAAACTCGCCAGTTTTAAAATCTCGCCGAAAATATCGACTGCTCATATTGTTGTCTCGGACTATGTCAATGTCCGAAATAGCATATAAAATAAAATATAATGTTAACAAAATGGTAGTGGTAACATTTTAAGTGTGAGTTGTTTGTGAAATAAACTCTCTTGGGTGATTTGTAGCAACATGTGTTCTCAGTTTGCCTGTTGTCTTGGAATGTTTCGGTTTTGCAGGGATTGTATATTGCTTTGCTTTTGTCTTTTTTGACATGTAATTAATGGCCAAGATGCACCACAGTCTGAAGACCTACCCAGAAACATTTAGCCATGGAAATAAAAACCTGTACTAACTAGTATACACAGTTAAATGCAGAGCACAGGCCGTGTATTAGAAATATTATTGTGTATCTTACTTGCTCTGCCCCCAAATGAGATATGAAATGAGATTTTGTTCTTTTGTTCTGTGTTGAAATCTCCCAGGTTCAGCCTCTTAGCAAAGGCGGTTAAACCCAAGCAGTTACGATACCACCTCCACCCTCTTTTGTGCACTTGCAGCTAAATTGTAAGTAACGCACAGCCTAGCACACCAAACCAGCGTTAGTGGAAAGTGATAATGATTTATCGGCGTTAGAGGCATGGCTTATAGCAGCCAGCTGTGCTCTCGCGGTTAAGAACAAAAGAACACAAAATATAGAAATTACTCCCTACTCTGCTCAGTGTTTCGCACCTGTATTCAGTCTTCCACATTTCTTCATAACTAAATGTATCTTTTTCTCCTGCAGATATTGCCCTGAGCAAAACGATGTCCTTCACCCTAATTCAACTCAAATATGATACATTTTCCCAAACCACTGATGTGTTCACTGCGTTCTATGCATATTTTTCCTTTATTATTTTAGGACCAAATATTATATAGTAATCTAATGAGCCATGACTATTTTTAAAAAGCACTTCCATGTCATTAATCACTTGAGATGTTGGCTTCATCTATATATCATAAATAATATCATTAAGTAGCTATGGTATGTTTTTTTTTAATCACTTTATTTCCTTCCACATGTTCTTCTGCCCCTAAAACTAATTAATTTAATGATGGGAGGGTTCGGAGCTCCTCCCAGGGGTGCACAGGAACACGTTTTTGACTGGCATGGGTGCTGCTCAACGTCGCTTGGCTGTCTCTCGGCGCTAAACAAGAAAACAGACAGCGTTATACAGGTAGACGAGACATAACAGGTGTGCGCTCCTGTCCATCAGAACAGTCCCGCTACACCCTCAAACTTAAAACATTTCAGCTGGCCCCATGTTCCCTTGTTAAGGCTCTTCTGTCAATAACAGAAACAGTGCAACAAATTGGGAAGAATACAAAGACTGCATCGCCAGTTGAGCATCGTCAGTGATTCGTTGCTCTGTGATTAATAAAATGTAATCGAAATACCATGGGACTAAAACATTTCTAACGCAGTATAGCAATAAAACAGTTCAGTAACAAAATGATAACGGTAAGGGACAGCGAGGTAGGTTGGAGCAGGTATAAAAACAGCACCTCTAGCCTGACGAGCTTCGCCTCCTCCCCAGCTAGACATTGCCCTGAGCTGTACAGTAAATTAGCAATCTCACAGGTAGGTGCACACAGCGCCCATCAATGTACCTGTAAGAATCCAGCCTGTTTGTCTGCCTGGCGGGCCCTACATCCCAGCTGGCTGGCCTTCTCTCTGGGGTCCCGAGTGATTCGGAGAAGGGATAATCCAATTTCGCTCTGCTCTTCTGTAGACCTGCGGGCCAGGGAACTCGCTGCAGAGCCCCACTGCCTTCTGGGTATCTGTCCAATTACGATGCCTGCTGCTTACCTGAGCACATAAACTTGGGGTCATTGGTTACTCCACTGTTTCGCCCTGAAGCTGACACTTTTTCATCTCGCCATGTTTGATCTTGCATAACCCCCCCTCTGATAATTTAAGGTTCAGTCTAGTAATGAGATTTAGCGAATTGCAGCCTCTCATTGAACGGATAAATTATGCATTGTTTCACCACCTCCTCTCCTGTTCTCTTGATAACTGCGTGTGTGTGTGCACGTGCAAGTGTGTGTGTGCATGGACATGAAAGCATACTTGCGTTCAGAATGCACAAATCTAGGGTGAACACACACTTCAGTCTCGCAGCATCGTGAACAGCCATACATACCTGAGCTAGTGATTCTGACATTTCACCTCCCAGAACACATATACGCTAAAATGTACACATGTTCATACATGATCACACTCTCTCTCTCTCACACACACACACACACTTGCCTACACACATGCACACACAGTGCCTGCAGAGGCCCCTCTCATGTCACTGGCAGCAGATTTCCCTCTAAGAGGAGCCTGCCTGGAAAAGGGCTGTTACACTAATTACACACACTTCAGCTTCTCTGAGCGCTTAGGTAACACCCAGCACGCCGCTCCACATTTATGGACTTTAGAGCCCCGTAAAGTCTGTGACTTCAGCGTGGTGAGACTGGCGCAGTCTCCCCGAGAGTCACATGACTAGCGCGTCCGCCGTTCCTCCCGATCCCCACCGCCAGAGCCGCTACCGTAAACGCAGCTATTTCAGCCACCGGCTCTTCACGGAAAAAAAAATCAGAAAAACTAAAAACGTTTTCCCTGAAGCTTTTGTAAATGCATTTTTTTATTGCTGTTGTTGCTTTTGTTACAGTTGCTCTTTATCATAGATTGTATATCCAAGCCCTGCAGTGATTGTGACTGAGGTTTTCTGATAATTGCCTTGAAGTGAGTGGCATGAACCCCCAGATCAGCTACGTTTTCTTTTACGATGCGGTGGAGTCGCTGGAGTTGAAAGGCCAAGTCCTCCATTTCATACGGGGAGAAGAGTCTCTGAATGGGTCCTCAAACAGTCTGCTCTCTCCACACCCAGGAAGTCACATGACTGCCCCCTCAGCCAATGGAGAGGCTCAGCCGCTGGCCCCCCCTCGGTTGTTGGGGCCTAATTGAATTTTCGCCGGTCACAAAGGGAACAACATTCAAGGCTGTGGTTCCAGTTTCTGCCTCTAATAAGCAAATGACCCCCGTGGAATTGAGGTCAGAACAGACAAAAACAAGAGTGAGGAGAGGAAAAATAAAGCCCTGTGCAGACAAAAAAACGCCCAATCGACTCACACCCAGTGAGAGCTCCCAAAGATGTTTTTTTTCTGTTTCACCGTCACACTGCTGTCCCTGTTCGTCCCCTTGCTGTGCTCGGAGGAAGTGTGTGTATATGCGTGTGAGTGTGTGTGTGTGTGTGAGTGTGTGTGTGTGTGTGTGTGTGTGTGTGTGTGCTTATGTTTGTTTGTTTTGGGGGGGCAGTTTTCACCTGGAGATCTTTTTAGGGGGAATTGGGGAGGCAGTATAAATCTGGCTCCCAATATTCCAAAAGTAAACTCTGTCTAATAAATAAAACATGGCACTTGTCCAGGGAACACCTTTTGACTCTCGTTTTATTTTCTTCTTTATTTATTTTTTTTTTTTTGGGGGTTGGTACATGGCGCCAGACACAGAGGAATTTTACAGGTGAGCCCCAAGGAAACAGGAATGTCTCCGAGATGTTGGGCGCCGTGGTGAGGGAGGTGACCCCGAGCTGACCTCCTCCTCGGACTCACGGAGTTCGGTCCATGTTCCCTGCAGGGCTCCTCTCTCTGAAAGGGGGGGTTGTCTCGCGCCCCGGCTCTCCTGCAGAGGTGTTTCCCCCCTCAGGGAGGGCTGAGGACTGGGCGCAAGCTGTGCCCGATCACTAATCCAGCAGAGGCTCATGGGTAACGCGAGGGAGTGAAGTCGCAGCTGTGAGCCATGATGGCCCCCAGTTCCTGCTCGCCTCCGCAGCCATTATTAATCCAGAGAATTCTCCATTTAGCTCCTTTTCTTCTCCTGGAAAAAATGAGAAGATTCAATTAGATTGAATGAAAATGAAATTCATTAATTTAGCTGTTAGGGAGGAAACCCTTTAACTTTGTTACCGTGCATAATACAATTATCAGATGCATTGTATTATTAAAATTATTTTTTAACGGCTAATTCCGGGCACCAGCCCCCAGAAGGGCATTTAAGATAGGGTCGGGAAAAGACATGACAGAAACGATCTATAAAAACAGAGAAATCAATGGGGTATTATGTAAAGTCCAAAACGTAAAACGTCGAGAATTTTTCAGTGGCGTTGGGTCGAAGGCTTGTCCAAATAGGTGTGTGGGGTGTCCTTTTGGTGGAACGTCCCTGGGGCCCCGCCCTTGAAGGCGGCTCTCGCTCCCGATAGAGTTGGGGTGGTGTATGAATCCCATCTCGATCTCGATTTTAGCACAGAGAGGAGCGAGGGGGCTTAAAGCCTCTAAATTATTAAAGATCCCAGGGCAGCGGTTGAAGGAGCACGACTCCGTAGCCGCTTTGCGTCGATGCGGACGTGTCGGGAATATCCCTCGCTCCGCCGCTGGAGAAATGGTGGATTAAAAATCATAGCCGGTCACTGTTTTCCCTCATCCATTTCTGTTTTTGTTTATGTCTGTTTTGCCTTGCATCTTCTCCATTGATCTACAATTCTCGTCTAGACACTGGAATGGGGAAAATGGTGGTGGGATAGTGTAGTGGTGTTGGATATTTAATACGACTCTGCCCCTCAGAATTACCTACCTGAGAGGTAAATCAAGGTTTTCCTCCAACAACAGGACAGAACATAATGAATTAACACTGATAAACAGTAATAATTTATAAGGACATCACCAATACTTGTGATTTGAGTCTGTGTTAAGCAATAGGGTCAAGCCATGACAAGAGACAACAAAATAGCTATTGTGTTTTTGCTGGCTTCGAGTTAAGAACGTTTGCATATTTGGTTTCCTGCCGCGATCCATGTGTCAAGCTTCAAACCGACCAGTCCCCAATTCGCCACTTGGCAACGCTGATTTATGACCTCTATCACCATGACGTTGTCGTCGAGGAAACTCCTTCACCCGCGAGCGCATGCATTCCTTACCCCTGACACATTATGCATTTATATGGCTCTTTACCGACCCAGCTCAAGGATGCTACTGCACTGCAGAGACCGCGCCGCCACACAGTCATTACACGGTATTTAGTCGGTGACCTTAAGCAATGCATATATATCGGGTCACACTTCACTGGAAGGGGCTTAATGTTGTCTGAGTGATTGTCACAATGTGTTCCCGAGATTGTAGCAACATCGGCTCGAAAGAAATTCACAGTACAAAACACTGAATAGGAATCTTCTGGAAAACAGTGGTATCGCTGGTGACAACAAATGCAGAGCGGTTTCATCTCACAGCACAAAAAGACACCTGTTCAGTTTGTCACTTGTTGAAATGACATGAGCAGCTGTAAGTTGTCTTTTTACTTGATGTGACTCATTTTTGTGCAATGTAAATACTGGCAGTCTAAAAGGAAATTGTACCACACAGAGAATTTATATTCAAATTGTGGGCAAGGCATTATGGGATGAGATGATGGGGGCGGGACTGAGTGTGAATAAATACAAGGGAAAGCAAGTGTGACTTCCAGGGAAAGATCTTTTGTCTTTGTCCCAGCTTCGGTTTGTTTGACACTAATCAGACTAATGCACCAATATGCAAGGTGGAGAAATGCCAGTGTCTTTGCTGCTTCATTCACATAATATAGAAAAATGCTGGCAAATTGATGTAAAATTTCAAGAGGTAGAATGCCAGCAAAAAGCTAGACAGCACGGAAGGTTTTGGCTCCTTTTTTGCATTTTAAACAATGCCAACAAATTGTAGGAAAGATGTACAAAATTTGGGTTCTGGGCAGCATGGAGTGGAGTTAGGTTTTTATATTTGGATGCTGAGACACTGGATTTCATTTGCTCTGTATCTGTTTTTCTGACATGAAAAGGGTTTGTTTGGCTCACGTGAGGGGATGGGGGAGGTTTGGTGAGCATCTATTTTCCCTGGGTAACAGCTGGGTTAAATCCAGTTCCGTCATGATCTTGTCACAGTGGTTTAAAGTCTTTTGAAAGATCAAATACTTTTCCCGTTTTTTTGTGGCAACGGTAATTTGCAATCAATGTTCCCGTCCTGTGTGTTCTAATTAGAATAGAGGCCTGTCGCGGCGAATGATAAGCCACGAACAAACAAGGAAAAATGACAGATAGCACTTAATAACAGCCTGTGTAAGATGGAAGAGCTGAAATAGCAGATAAAATGAGTCGCAATCATTCCTGCGTTAGCTGGGGCACTGAGGGAGTCCCATGCGACGGTCACAGCTTTGGCAGGAAAATTCCACCGATCCTTTCAGTCACGGCATAGAGGTGATTGTAATCAATACATCAAAATATTTGCTGTTATGCATTTTTTTTTGCATCTTGCAAAAGAGAATATCACTGAATCCCATTGTATTATACCCTGACCCCATCGAACACCTGGAAATACAGTGGAACAGACTCAAAATGTTTACTTTATATTCCTGCTCAGTCTAAAATTTGTGGAAATTGCTTGCAAATGTGTGAATGCAGTGTAAATGTTTAACTCATTTAGCAGTATATAAGTGGTATTTAAGTAAAACTTAAATCCGTTTTCACAACCCTGATATACTTTTGCGAGTCTGTAATGTCTTTGAAATGTTTTTCATAAACTACATACCCAGGACATGTCTACTTTGTTTGATTTGATTTCCTTTGTCTCACTTGGCCTGGTTGCCTGGATACAAACTCACAGGTGCTGGTCCAGCAGCTGTCACAGGTCCAGCTGTCACCTGTGATAAGGGTGTTGTCCAACTGTCGTTCCTGGGAAGTCCTCTTGTCATCTGTTTACAGCACACCCTTACAGTCATATATCATTAGTGTTTGTGCGATTTGTAAGTCTCTAGTCTTGCTGTTGACTCCATGAATGGGCTTATATACATTTGTGCCCATTGTTGCAGTGGTTCATAGCAAGAATGCTGGGAAAAATAGATAATGGTTGTGGTTGGACAGAACAAGCATCTGTAAGTCTGCCTCATTAAACCTAGTTGTGAAATGTGCCCAGATGTCCAAATAAGGCAGATTTATGAAGATGTCTTTGTGGAAAACACAAGCCATTATAATTATGTATATGAGAAAGGGTGATAATGTGTTAGTTTTTGTAGAAAACAGCCATAACAGGTGTATTAAATTCATATTCATGATACTGTTATTAAAAAAACCCCATATCAGCAGGGGGAAAAGGAGTTGTATTTCACATTTAAAACAACACTATTAAAAGAACTGACTGCATATCTCAAAGACGAGGAATCGGCGAAGCTCAAATGACCAGAACCTGAGAAGAAGCTCAGTGGAATCGTGTTTTGGATATTACACTGAGTTAATGCAAGCACTGTAGCGTATTCATTTAATATGCTGAAACACTGCTCTGCTGTTACAGTAGAAAATCATCCCTGGGATTCGATTTAGCCACCCTGGCCGCGAGCCAAAATGTTTTATGCTTTTTTTTTTTTTTCCTCCCCTTGCTAACACATTCATGTTTCCTGGCCTCTTGAATTGAGTATGCTGTAATGTTCGCTAGTGTGCACTGAGTATGTATTTCAAGGCTAACTCTAAATTTGGATGCATTTCCCTCACAGGTTATTTACTGCAATCGAAACGACGAGTGTGCTTAAATCGAGCACCTGAAATATCTGTGTACCCTAACTGCTCTTAAGAGTTAAATCTGAGAGGATTACACATCATTTAAACAGATTTTTAAAAGTCAGATTTCTAGTGACCTATCTGGCCGTTCAGTTTAAAATTGGACAGAAAATAATTTTGTGGGGGAAGAGGTGAAAATGGATCCTGTTAACACCTGAAAACAGTGTTTGCATTTTAAAACGTTCTTCCTAACTGAGTCTGGAGAGAGCTGAGCTATGCGAAAAGCAGTTGTTGAGAATCATATTGCTGCATAAAGTGTTCAAAACCCTGCAATTGTTTTTTTTAACCAAGCCATACCTTTGTATATTTTCTTCTATTGAAAATTGAATCTATTGAGGGGAAAACCTAAATTTTGAGGATTTGTTTCAACACTAATCCTTTATAATTACCAAAACAAAGATCATTACTGTCTTGTTAGAGATGTATTTCTAATCTCAAGTTATTCCATTTATATATGTACTATATATGTGCATTTTTACTGCCAAGTTACTGCTGGGTGTGAAAACTTGCAGTAAAGGCATGGAGCATTCATGTCAATACCACTAACTAGTAATGCATTATTTCTAAATTATTATAATTATATAATAATAATAATATTCAGAGCAGCTCACTGTTGGCTGGGTGGTCTATGAAATAACCATTTTTAGGCCATCTTAAGCAACAAAGTGCTATAAGCATCATCCAACCAAAACTCACCCATACTGGAGCAACAGCAAATAGTCTACAAAAATGTAAAAAAAAAAAAAAAAAAAAATCATGACAGGTGAAATCTTAATATGATGTTTTGTCATAATCCTAAAAATTCACCCCAGGTTTTTAACAGGGAGGTCAGAAAAAATAATAAATAACAGTCCCACAGCCACACTCCCCTTATACTCCCATAAATGTTTATGCTGAGAAATGTAATTTTCGAACTGCCACTGCTTTTCTTATTAGTTTATAAAAAATGAAGCGGGTGGTACACAGGGTTACTCAGTTAGAGAAATGAAAACTCAGGATACACTGGGGTTTTCATTTCGCCATATGCCAGGTTATGCCCTATCTGTGGCTGTTTGATTGGTGAAGCCGGTGGCTGGTCCTGTGTCTGGTCATGTGACCATTGAGCCCATAGCTGGCCCCATCCCCAGCCATTTGATTGGTGGAGGTCATGGCTGTCCCTGTTTCTCTCT
This sequence comes from Albula goreensis, assembly GCA_022829145.1. Lineage (NCBI taxonomy): Eukaryota > Metazoa > Chordata > Actinopteri > Albuliformes > Albulidae > Albula > Albula goreensis. The sequence goes on from CM040746.1 coordinate 1,690,069, forward strand.
GTGTGATTGGTGGAGCCTGTGGCTGCTACAAACCTCTCAGCTTTCTGTGTGCTGTTCATTTATAGGATCATTCTCACCTGGACAATGGTATAACTAGTGTTAGTATTTTATTATCATTCATTATTTATTATGCATTTCCTGTGTATACAAACCAGGTCATTATACACAGCATATATTGTTATGTACACACTGGATTTTTAATTCTGTTAAAAAATACTTAAAAATTGGTATTAAGCAAATTAACAGGAATATAACTCAGCAAAATGGATTCTCAATTCAGTCAACGGGCACAGTCTCATGAAGAATAATAGCTCACAAATTATAAGCAAAATATGTATTGTAATAGTAAGATCTCATGTAGATATTATTCCTATTTTTTGTTGAATTAGTTTAATCAAAATTGGCAAAACAATTTCTATAAAATATGTTATTTCACATTTGAAATTCAAATTAGCAATGCAATGAGTGGTAAATAACGACAGCTTCCAAGGACAACACATGGGCTGTAAAATCGTAGACCCTATTTACATGCCGTAGCTTGAGTCCACAAATAACCTGTTGGAATTACTCTTGAAGGGGGTATTTATTGACTTACAGAAGATATTTATTTGTTTCGTCAGAATCATGGGGATAGAATGGACATTTTTCATGTAGCGATGTCCTGATTGGTGGAAAAGCTTTCTGGGGCTCATAGCGGGAGCAGAGATTCTGAGAGTTTTGTTTGCTCCATAGATCACTGTTTCCCTTGAGAAAACCTACGGGGCTTGCAGGTTTTTCTTCTTACTCTGTGTTTAATCGATCTGTTCAAACAATACCCGGTTAGCTCAACTGACCTTGTTTCTTTGGCCTAAATGAGTTGCTAATTTTAAGGGTGCGAGCTTCTCAAGACTAAGCTAAGACTGCTGCTGGCGAAGGCCGTGCGGTACACTGAAACGCATGGATGGTCTGAATGGCCTTCCCTCTTCAGTTTGACTTTTGTTCGTTTTTGGGCTCCGTTTCCTTTTTTATCTTCTTCATTCAATTCGTAATGTTGAATGCCTCTCATTACCGTTGTGCTTACATGTTTGGCCCAGCATGCCTAGGGTCAGAAAAATCTTTATTATTTAAAGACAGAAATTATTTTTTTTTCTGTGTTTGGAGTTTGTTAATCTGTTGCTAGCAGATGGCTGTGCAGATGTAGAGACGGCTGCACTGAGAGGGTTGCGCAGATGTAGAGACGGCTGCACTGAGAGGGTTGCGCAGATGTAGAGAGGGCTGCACTGAGAGGGTTGCGCAGATGCAGAGACGGCTGCACTGAGAGGGTTGCGCAGATGCAGAGAGGGCTGCACTGAGAGGGTTGCGCAGATGCAGAGACGACTGCACTGAGAGGGTTGCGTAGATGCAGAGACGACTGCACTGAGAGGGTTGCGCAGATGCAGAGAGGGTCTTCATTGGACATGCAAACCATATCAACCAAAACTGACTTTAGTCTGTTTAAGGTTAATGTGGTATTGTATTTTAGAATGAAAAGTAGCCATTCCAAAGGACATATTCATTAGTTTCTAATAAAATATAACATACACAAAGAAAAACGATGATGTACAGTCAGTTTTTATTGAATTGCATATAAGCTTAAAGAGACTAAATGGGTTTGATTGAACGTACTCTAAATTGAGATAACCTGGAGGCTTTTTAAATTAGCTGTGCAAGAAAAACGTGTTGGGGTCTGAGCCAGTACCACTTTGGGAGAGACACCAGGCAACGATAAAAACCTGGGCTGTGTGTTAAAAGCAGAGATCAGTGTTCAAATTCACAAATTCAGAAAAATACGCTTTTTTTTTCACCATGCAGTAATTTAAACCACCCACACTATTGTTACTGGTTGATTACATTTGAATATAAATCTTAATACATGTATAATATTTGCTTTTGGAGGCAATGTATCCGTTAGCTTGTGCAGGCACCTTATCCGGGGAACTTTAAATAGCTCACATTTAGCATACACATTAATGCAGGTGGATGCGTTCGCCGAAACGATCGGGTTTAGGAGTTTTCGCTGGAGGGGAGAATTGCAGTCACACTGTCACCTACCTGCCTCCCTAACTAGCATGCCTCATGGCTGCCATATTTAATTAGACAAATGTAACACTATTTAATTTAATCATATTTTTCCCTGGGGCCTTATGAAACACCAAGCAGGTCTTTTTTCGTCTTGTTATAAGAGCACCGTATAAAGTGTCTTTTATAAACAAATGCATAGACACACACCCACCCACCTGTGCGCTGGATACAAATGTATGAACATTGATTCATGGTGTATGTGTGTACGATGCATACATATAAATTATTTTGGAGCATTTATTTTATTCTCAGTCAATTGAAGTGAGGAATTGAAAGTGGACCATTGTACTATGGTCTTTGCCCAGTTATTTGTGACCTTTAGCGTGTGTAGCTTAATTCAGCTATTCTGGTTCTAACACAGTTCCAAAGGAGATGATATTTCTGATGTGAGGAATCCACTATGCTTGGCCTTGCAGGCATTGTTGTGGCGTAAAGAGCTTTCACTCTTCCTCTACATAAACACACCTTTCAAGGCATGCTGGGAAGGGTTGGGGGGGGTGGTTGTCAAAAGGTTCAAAAGGGAAATCAAATTGAATGTGCCAGTTTTTCCATTACTATCAAATTTATTTGAAAGGTTAGAGGAATTGGTATTCTCAGAAAGCCAAAAAAAATGAAACATCTACAGCATTTTTCCTGTACATGCTCTTTCAAAACTTAACAAATGATATTCATGAGAATTTTTGTTTATATATATATATTTATCGATTTCCACCTAGAAAATATCCAAAATACAAAGTAAACTGTTGTTGCTGGCAGTAGAATAGCTTTGCAATGATTATATAAGGGATCTTGAATTGCACCTTCCATCCAAAGCTTGCCATTTTTTTTAAATTTTTTTTAGGAGATAGTAATATTTTATCTAAAAGTGCACTGGCAGAGTTTGAATCACATCCTGTAAGAATAACACCTGTGTAGAGCCAGGTTCTCTGTCTGAATAGAGAGAGCGTCCTAAGATCCACACAGTGTAATTGCGTTGCTGCTGTTGACTTCTTTTAAGAACTCGCACAGCAATGTTCAACCGGGTTTTTTAACGTAAGAGGAAACTTCATTATTTCTTTTATTAGATTAATCTGAAACGGAATGTGTTAAATGTCAAGAGAAAGCACTGAAAGATACGGAGCTAATTCGGTTTGCCCTCTGGTGTTCTTTCATGCATCTTCTGTTTGAAGTTTAAAAATAAGTCATTTGTGTAAAAAAAAACTCCAGGAGGTACATCGTTTATCAGCAGCAGACTGTCCGTGTGTGTGTGTGTGTGTGTGTGTGTGTGTGTGTGTGTATGTTTTTGCCTGCCTGTAGCTCCTAGCTCATCCTGTATGCTAGTTAGCTAGTTTGCTCATAGCATGGCAGACATACAATGTACATGTATTTATTCTCATTGTTCCAGAACAGAGCAAACGTTACTGTTTTACCTTGTTTAGGATGCCTGCCATATTTATAGGCTGTTGTGGGGGTATTATTTACCCTGCTAGGCAAGCAACATGAGAGTACATGGTAAACATATACTTCTGTCCTCCTAATAACTCATAACTGCACTGTGAGAGGACTTCTTCTGTCAGTGAACAAAGAGGTTCTCTGAATGTCAGTTTGTGTTAGTGTGAGGCGTGAACAGGGGGAGAAGCGTGTTGTACCCACGCTGATTCTGAGTTTACAGTAACTGAAGCATATTAGTAAGAAAATATTTATGAAGTTCTTTGGCTTGAGGTATTACAGATGCTTGTGGAAAAAAATGTACTGTACTGTACTTTCGACATCATCAATATTTTGTCAAAGAGAATTTTTCCAGTGTGTGTGCGTGTGTGTCTGTTTGTATTCTTAGAAGAGTTAGTGAAAATTGTCCATGGTATGAATGGATTACAGGCCCTCACAATGGACATTGCATCACCAGGGAAGCAGCGAAACCAACACATAACCCCAGCGGAGCCAATCTGGGAAAAATAGGAAAATGATTTCTGACTCGTAAAGCACAGTCAAGCTGAACTTGTGGAAAATGACGGGATACAGAAAAGAATAAATCAATAAATACAGACGTGCAGTAGAAAATAGACCCGTGCTTTTTAACGGTTACAGGATTCCTAAGGGGTCAGTAGGCTGATCCAGACGTGGAGGGATGGCCATCAGTAGCCTCATCAGGGTAGTGTAGGGGGTAGGGGTTAGGGGTTCCCCACACCCCACCAAAAAAAAAAAAAAGAAAAACTGAATCCAGAATATACAAACCTCTGTTTTGCCCATCCCTTTTTTTCTAAGAGAAAAACATAAATAACCGTGTATTTTAACTGGGAATATAATTTATTTGTCAGGTTATTTTTGTTGTTTGTTTCTTGCTTCTTTTGTTCATCTTCCTGCCATTTTAGAGGCAAATTGAGAGCTCTTAAATCCATAAATCTGAATATATGCAAAATACGCAGTAATATATTTCATTCAGAAAGCCAGCCTTGCTTGACATATTTAAATCTAAGGATTGTTTTTTTGTTGTGTTTTTTTTTTTATTCAAAAATTGTAATCCAGTCAGTCGTCAGAGCCCTGACAGACTGAAAAGTCTGGGGGGACTTGCGTGCAGCGGTTTAATGGGCTCTTTTGTTAGCAGGGTATTGGAACTGTGACGCGGGTGTCATCATGTTTCTCTGAATGATATGTTTCCAGGGCGGAACTGCCAAGAGTGTTGTATTTGTTTGAGCTTCTGAGCCGGTTTCAGAAGAAACCAAACCTGTACAACTAAACAAAACAGTACTGTACAAATAAAACGTGCATTGAAATGCTCAAGCTGGTTTCCAAGGTAGTTTAATTATTGCTTGTTGACTTAAACTAAGATTTATGGCTACAAAATAAAACTGCCTCATTGTGATAAAATAATACAGCAATGTAAATATAACATTTAATGCAACGGAATTTTTTTTTTTTGAAAACATGCTTACTTTCCTGTTGTATTGTGAAAAAAAAATGCATTCTTGATTTTTTTTTTTTTTGGATTGTCATTGATTATCAAAAAACTTCACAAACTCATCCAATATGCAGACGTTTGTGCCGTGTCTGAACAAGGGCACAGCTGGTTCTGTCTGCCCCCAATCCAGTCCCAAGTTCTGGACTCACTCAATGCCACTCCAAGGGAACATTTCTGCATTAGCAGCAAACTTGGCTATTTAGGTGTGATGGTTCCACCTGCAGACAGCATGTAGTCAGCAGCGGGGAAATGCAAGAAGTTAAGTGGCTGTTTTGCTCTCGGGTCCGTTTTGGGCACTTAACATGATAGCGTTCTTTTCAATCAATCGGAAAAGGTTCTTTCTGCAGGGGGCTTTCAAGCGCAGTGGGTTATTTAAGTGCCCTCTGCATAAGAACAAAGTTTAAAGACGGTGGTGTAGAGGCTTTGGCAGAATTGAAAATGTGTTTGTGAAGTGATGCATTGTGGGAGTTCTCTTTTTAAACTCCACAGTGGGTGACCTGTTTCTCTGTGCTTATGCTGGCTCTCCTGTGTTTCTCTGTGATGAATTGATGCCTGTCTGGTTAGTTTGCCAAGACATGCTCTGTGTGCCTGATCCTCTCTCTCTCTCTCTCTCTCTCTCTCTCTCACTCTCTCCTTTATGTCCCTCTTCTCTCTCTTCATGCCCCTTGCTTCCTCCCTCCCCCCGCTCTCTCTCTCAATACTGCAGGTCTGCCAGTTATGCAGGTGAAGATTGACATCTCGAGGCAGCAGGTGGAGAAGGTGTTTGGGCTGGAGGATTACTGGTGCCAGTGTGTGGCCTGGAGCACTACGGGAACCCAAAAGAGCCAAAAAGCATACGTACGGATAGCATGTGAGTTCACCAGTGGAACCCAAAAGAGTTCAAATTCAGATGTACAAATAGTACATGTGAGAGCATTCTGGGAACCCAAAACAGCCAAAAAGTACAACCCCTCCCGCCCTCCCCCATCCCCCAAACCACTCTGCGAGTCCGCTTGGGTCCTCTTCTCGGGTTTGAAGTCTGTGGAGCTCGTCAGAGGAGCACAGAGAGAAGAAAAAGACGCAATTCTTTCAATCAACCCCCTGACCTGAGCCAGTATCAACCGAGCGCAGGTAGAGTGTGTCGAAGAAAATAGATCAAAAACTATTTGGAGAGCACCGGGCTTTGAGAAAAGAGTGTTGGTAAAAGAGGACGGTCTGTTAACCTAGGGTACATCAGCTACTTAAATCCCCATCTTCTTTTTTTCCTCTTAAAAAGAGTTTGACTTTGCCTCGAGAGATTTCGCTCGGCACACCTGAAACACGACTCGGGCTCTGCAGAAACATGACTCGGCGTGGCCGAGGCAAGCGGGAAGGGAGCTTCAGGGCTGCGGACGCCTGTTTCCTGGAGTTACGCTGCATTTACATGAAGGACGGTACACGGCAAACACAGATGTCACTGTCTCCAGTCATAGCGTGATGATATATTCCATTTAGGCAAAGTGGAATATACCGTCCACCACAGTGGTAGATACATGTTATTGGTAGACTGAGGATACTTAACGCCCAATACAAATAAAAAAAAAAAACAAAACATTTTGCTATCTGTCATTGCGGTACAGCTAAACTGGATGTTTGTTTCCCGTGAAAACAATTAAAAAGTTGAAACGCCCGCATCTCCACAGCCTTCTCCGTCCCCCAGAAGCAAAGACTGAATTTGTATTTGGATTTGAGCTCTGGGTTGGGTGGGAGGATAGCGTGAGCGAAAGTGCCTCTCTGTGTACGTTCGCAGAAAAGCGCTTCTCGTGGCCAAGCGGCGGGAAATAAATGCAAAGGCCGAAGGTCTGGAAAGCGCGTCGTATTCTCAGTCGCACGGATGGGGTGGGAGGGGTGGAAGTGGGGTGAGGGCGTGGCTTTTGGGGTCACGCAGACCACAGGTCAGACTGAAACTACATAGACGGATTGTAACGTTGAAAAAATAATGCAGGTTGTGTAAAACATGACGTTGCGCTATGGTAGCTGTATGTCGTGTGTGCAGCTTCGCCGTCCGTGGCCAGCAAACCCTCGGGGTGGTGCATCATCATCCGCAGCATCCCTCGGGGAGGAAGGGATTAAATCAGATAAATTAACGGCGGGTTCATGCAGGAGATGAAATGAAGAATTTTAAATGTAGCTAGGCGTACCAGATTTCGAAAGTAGAAAAATCAGGACTAATACTGGAAAATGCATTTTGACTCTGATTCTTTTGCCCCTTGGAGAGCTGTAGGGTGCGCTGGTGTTTGCTTTTACAGTGTTTAATTCATCGGCTAAAGTGGTGTTACACAGCCAGCTCACCTCGGCTTGTTTCTCCGGTCTGACGTGGTTGTGGAATGACAGATGAAAACAGATATGGGCTGTCCTGGGCCTGTCCCTGTCCTTGGCCTGTCCTGGGCCTGTCCCTGTTCTGGGCCTGTCCTTGTCCTTGGCCTGTCCCTGTCCTGGGCCTGTCCTGGACGTGTCCCTGTTCTGGGCCTGTTCTGGATCTGCCCCTTTCTGGGCCTGTCCTTGTCCTGGACCTGTCCCTGTCCTGGGCCTGTCCTTGTCCTTGGCCTGTCCCTGTCCTGGGCCTGTCCTGGACCTGTCCCTGTCCCTGTCCTGGACCTGTCCTGGACCTGTCCCTGTCCCTGTCCTGGGCCTGTCCTGGACCTGTCCCTGTCCTGGGCCTGTCCTGGACCTGTCCCTGTCCTGGGCCTGTCCTGGACCTGTCCCTGTTCTGGGTCTGTCCTGGGTCTGTCCTGGGCCATCGCTGACTCAGAGACATGAGCGTGCCCTGTACTCACAGCAGCACTCTCCTTTTGAGTGTGAGAGGGGTATATACGCTGATGTAAAACTCAGACTCACAGGGGACATATGAATTATGCATATAATGATATATAATCATGTAATGAGGGCTCGCAGAGGTGCTAATGAAAGGAGCTGACGTGCTGAGAGGGGTAGGAGGCGGCCTGGCCTGAATCTGGGCCCTGAGAAAGGTAATGGAAGTAACACAGAATAAAAACAGATTTGCAATTTATAACCCTGCAGTGGCCGTAAATCTAGCGGGCAAACACAGAGAGACATCCTCCGCCGTAACCCCGGATACATTATTAAAGCCTGGCATTTATGGTCTGGCCTTGTGCTTCGCTGAGATCCCCCATTAATCCACTCATAAATACACATTATTTTTAAGAAAGGAAAAAAATATATAAATGTTTATAAAAAAATGCCACAAACACAGCTGTGTCTTGTACTTGCAACGGCTCAGCGTGTGTCTGCATACATGTGTGCGTATGTGTGTGCATGTGTGCACGTATGTCAGTGTGAGTACACGTGCCGTGTTCATGCATGTGTAAATACAGTATAAATTCACCGGTTTACTGCTTGTGTGTGTGTGGTCATGTGTGTGTCTGGTTCCCACAGTGTCATGAAGATGTGAGATTTAAGGACACCAAAATAATCCTTGAACCTTCCAGAACCATTACATCCCCTGTCCCTCTCAGCCCAATTATATCCACTTTAATTAATTTAAATGTCAACGAGCACTCCACTCTCGTTAAGGTCTCCATGTCCGCGATCGCTCTGGAAGGGCCCAGCATCTGTTTTTGGGATTAAATTTAGCGGTACTAGCATCTCTGTAGGGTGTCCGGAATCACATTGAGTCCAGCGAGCATTCCCCTCTGTTCCAGATTCCGCTTCAGGGAACCAATCCATTTCTTTGCCACAGATATTCGCGTTTTTTTTTTTTTCCGTATTTGCTGGTGTTTAGCGACAAGCTAAGTCAACAGCACAAAGGGGCTATTGATGTAGCCCATAGCCCTGTCCATTAATTTAGGCCTCTCTGCTATGCCTGCTAAGAGGGATGATGACGGTTGTTCTTTTTATTCCATAAGCGCCCCGCCTCTTTTTCTCTCTGTCCCTCTGGAGCACGGTGATCACCAATTTGATAATGCAAGGCATGTTAACAAACCATGTTCATCTCTAATGCGTGGCAAATTGTCTGCTCAGTAACGGTGAGACACCGTTGAACTTTGTGCGTGCTCCGATGTGTCGGTTTGGAAATCAAATCTCATTTTCTCTGTGACGGTTCGTGCGCAGGCATATGGTTGGCATGGGGACTGGAGTATGGGGGTGTCGCTTTGTTTACTGTCTTTGACGTGCGCGGGCGCAAATGTGTTATCAGCTTGCGTGAAGCAGGTGAACACGTGCCCAGCAGCTTTGCTTTCCATGGGAACTGAAACATACCGTCGAGCGTGCCACTTCCCTGGAATGTCGAGGCACACAGGACTCATGGCAGCATGAGCGGATTACCGTTGTTTGCCCAGCAGCCCGCCCTTTAGCATGCACGCGCACGCGCTCCCTGTGTAAGGCTGTCAGTATTCGCTGAACTGGTGGATCTGCAGAGCAACAGTGCTGGAAGGGGGATTGGCACAGACAGCTATGACCCCGCGACCCAGCATGTCTCCGCCGCCTGGACATGCAGGCTTCACGCTGAGAGAGAGTAACAGAGCTACGGCCCTGCGGTACATGTCCATTTTACCCCAGAAACGTCAGACAGGGTGGGCCGGGTAAAAATGCAATGTTTGACAGCAACGAGAAACACTGCTTAGATATTACATGAGACACCACAGAGTGGAAACACACACACATTAACACAAACACACACACTTTTGTCTCACCCAAACATATTCACAAAAACGCACTCATACACACACACACACACACTCTCACACACCACACAAAGCCAAAAGAAGAGCCTGAAGTAAACATAATATGTTATGTATGTCCTTGAAAAGCCCAGTTTTTTTGCCCTTGAGCGAATATCTTGGAAAGGGCAGCATTCGTTTCCATAGACAGGCACGCTCCCTGTTAATAAGTGTCGTTTCTGTTTGTGTGCAGATCTGCGCAAGAACTTTGAAGAGGAGCCGTTGGGTAAAGATGTGGCTTTGGACCAGGAAGTTCTGCTCAGGTGCCATCCCCCAGAGGGCGTGCCGACCGCTGAGGTGAGAGAACAGAACAGGACCGGAGCGCTCACTGCAATTACGTCACTAATTATCCCACGCCGAGCAGTCCTCCGTCAGTCGCTAATTTATCCCAGCTTACGCTCGCAGCTGCATCCGCGCATAGGGATTTTACCGTGCTCCGACAAATCAAGTGGAATTGGATTTTGAGATTTCACTCATGATTTGGCATCAATAATTCATGTGCGTTTGCAGCTCCGCCGTGCGGAGCGGGCTCCGGCCAGCTGGTTGACTGCATCCAGTCAAACCGCCCAATCACAACCAAAACCAAACCTCCGACATGTGCGGCAGTGCTGATAAAGCAGAAAAATGAGCACAAAAAGAGGATCTGACATTTTTTTTTTATTTAACATTTGTGGAATATGCACAAGGGGATGGTTTTGATCAGATCGGATTTATTCACCATGCGGTTTCAAAACATTCTTTCCTGCTCCGTTTCTGGGCTCTTTTCTTTGTTTTTTCTTTAGCTGAAGCTGTCTAGGGTCCTCCAGCACCTGTATTTCTTATGCAGTTTCAGAAAGTGCAAGACTGACAAAAAGTTTGGATGGAAGTTCGAACTTTCTCCTCTTCAGCTCCCCAGCGATGGAGTGAAAATCTTGCCTGTTTGGCTTTGTAGTCTCTTGTTCCTTTTTACTTACTCTTAAATCCATCTTCCTGCCCTTCTCCTTAAGCAACCGAGATCAGCGCAAAGCATGTTACTCAATTCCGTCTCAGTTCACCATCAACTGGTCCATTCAGTCCTCGTAGGCCTCAGTCATCTACAATTCCCCTGAAACCTGTCTCTCTTTTTGTTGATAATATACTATTCATTCTTATCCATGTATTAATATGTATATGTTTTTAACACATACTTTTCCTTTTTGCCATTAATTTTGTAGCCAGAAAATTCAGTCAACTAAAAATTAACATAATTTCCTGTGGACTGGTCCTGTTAACAATCTTTTTTAATATTGATGCTACCCTTGATATACGTCTGTGGATAGAAATTGTAATAATTATTCATAATAATTAGTAATAATTTATTAATTGGTCTAATATTTAGTTCTACAGTTAAATGTATGCAGAGATTTGACCTTTGACCTTATGACCCCTGTGTCCGTGTAGGTCGAGTGGCTGAAGAACGAAGAGGTGGTGGATCCGGTAAGCGACCCCAATTTCTACGTGACCGTGGAGCACGACCTCATCATAAAGCAGGCCCGCTTGGCCGACACCGCCAACTACACCTGCGTGGCGAAGAACATCGTGGCCAGACGCAAGAGCACGTCGGCAACGGTCACCGTCTACGGTGTGTTTCCCCGCATGCTGCCTGTGCATCAGGGCTTAGCTAGGGGTCAGCTCTAAAAAACACATGGAGGTCATACTTGATCGGTGATATAAAAGTATTTTTGACATTGTCAGTAAGTAGACGCATATAATCTTGTACCTGACGAAATGAGTACTTCTGAATTGCATTTTGCCCTCATCCCAGTCCTAAGGAAGCATAAAAAAATCATAATATTTAAAAAAACCCTCAATCGATCAAACAAAAAACTTCCCTGAGCAACCCACATCCAAAATTGCATTAAATTCATGAAATTGTGCATGTGTTCATAAGTGCATTCAAAACAGAGAGACCATTATAAGAGCACTATTACAACAAATAACTAAATAAATTATCTCAGCTAACAAACTCACTTGATCAGATGGGAATTTCTAACTAAATGAATGCTGTACTTGGTAGCAGAGAAGAGAGCTTGTGTTTAGGGGGTTTACATGCAGCCTGAAGGGGTGGTTCTCCAGTCTGTGTCGGACACACAAGCCACCACGAATTCACCCAGACCTAAACATGCAACCCGACTAAACCCAAATAATCAGCTGATCGGTAACTAATCCATAACTAATGCCCAAGCAATCCCCAACCTACTGCCTACTAATCCCCGGTCAATTCAAACTACCCAACAAATCGCCTGCTAATCCCTCACTAGCGCCCAGCCAGTGCCGACTAAACCACAGCTAATCTGCAACCATCCCAAATATCCCGCCAACTACCCCTCAGCTATTCCCAAACCCAAAGTTGTTCTAAACTGAGGAGCGAATTCAATTTGCCGTAATGTAATAAGGTCCAAGCCCGTAAATACAGTTGCAGTCGTGGGTAAATGTTTGATGGCGACTCGGTTCCTCTCCAGCAGTCCAGGCATGTGCGCTCTTATTGAATTAGCCGCAGAAGCGGAAATAATTAATTGGATTGATAAAATGGCTGACCTTTATTAAAATGCAGAGAAACGGCACATCGCTGGTCTGAGATGGGGGTCTCTGAGTCCTGGGGTTCGGGCTGAGTTCTGTGGGGTCAACCATGAAACCGGGGGACCTTAATTAACACGGAGTGTGGAACTTACACGTCGGGTACTGCATTTAAAAAGAGTCTTTAAAGGAAGAAGAGTAGCCCACAAAAAATGAATGATGATACCTGAATAATTTAATAATTTTGATACCTGAATCAAATGTGACTTCATATCTTTTATTAGTTGCTTTAGTGGTAACTATTTTCTGCAGTTTTAACATCATTTATTAACTGCTTGTGCATTGCAGTGGCAAAATAGGCGAAATGAAACAAAAACACCAGCTATTGATTGAAAGTTTTGGTAGATGAAAACCACACGAAATATCCAGCTCAGGTTGAGCAGAACTACGTTACATTCAATGAATATCATCTGACTGTCGTTCTGAAGTCACGTTTCTTACAATTATTGTTGTTATCTTCACTGCAATGATGTTTCAAAAATATCGGCCAAAAACAACATTATACCAGTATTATCATCTAAGTCTATTTCATGAAAATGAACACCATAATGTCAGTACAGTGGTACAACTATTCTTACTCGAGTGTGCTTAATTTGGTGTGTGTTTTGAGCATTTAGGAAAGTAATAGCGGTAGTGATTTGGGAGATATGTAAGATACAGCAATCAACAATTTAAGAAAACCAATGTAAGGAATTGAAAAGGAGATTACTGGATTAGATGGATTTCTGATTTTCGGTTAAGTATTTTTGTTCATTGACAAGATTGTCTTCATTAGATTTTTCACCTCAAACACCCTGATTCTCAAAGCTCGCCCACCAGCACAAAACAATATTGGTCATACAATAACCTGAAAGCAATTTCAGACCTCTTTCCCACTTTGTCCATCCAATTTTGTTCTTCAAAATCATACTGTGTGTGAAGTGATGAACCAATTTGTCACTCTTGTAAAGTTCATTGCAGGGGAGGAGGAAATCATTTTAAAAAGTGTAACTTAATTTATTTGGATCCAAAAAAATACTGATCTCCAACCCTAGAGGACCCACCAAACAACCCTCAACCACTCCCCCAACCCCCCTTCCCCCAAATACAGCCCTTTTTTGACTCTGTGTTACAAATTATTCCTCAGTAATGAAAGTCTGCAGGACCTCCCTGCTGTCTGGTCTGTTGTTGGTGCTAGCACGCCGTTGTTGGTGCTAGCCCGTCATTGGTGGTGCTATCCCATCATGCACTGCTTGCTTTGATTGCTCTTTTTTGGATGCGGGTGCAAGAAAGTGGGAGCTTTGAAATGTAATCACGGGCGGAATGCGGTGGCCATTTTCTGTGCTAAACTGACCAATCGGTCACAGTGAAATTAAAAAAACAGGAAAGGAAATGGTGTGGCAGGGTTGCAGGGAGGCAGAGAGAGAGAGAGCGAGACCAATGTTTAGAACCTTAATCAGTTTGGTTGTGAGTGGGAGTACGGTAGCTAAGGAAACCGACTAGGGGACGGGAGGGGGGGAGGGACGGGGGACGGGGGGGAAGAGATCTCTCCACTATAATTTCCTAATGTGCGAACCCCAGTAATTAAAAATTATGTGTCTGATTTGGGAGCCAAGATCATGTGAAGGGAGACAGAGCTACTGCATGCGGGCTGCTCAAGCTTTCGGGAAGACTCCGTTACCTTAGTGAGGGGTAGCGCTTGTGTTTTTTCCCCAAATCTCAGATTTGATTTTGCCATGGTCGAAAGTCTTGGTCTTTCCAGAGCTTTATGTCCCCACCATCAACGAAAAAACTGTCATTTACCCCTATTCATTCACCTTAAACCTACTCCCCATCCTCCTTCGGCCATTAATAACCCATTTGGAGTGAGGCTTCATTAAGCATAGTAGTGGGTAGAAGGGCTACCAATCACCACCGTCTGGAGTTGTCGTAATGCTTAACCTCTGCTGAGTGACAAACTTGAATTAATGGCAGCTAGCTGTAGCTCAGCCCACTGTAGTAGACCCTCTCTCTCTCCCTTTGCTGCCAGCCGCACACTTTGAACCGAACTCTCATCTCCCCGTGACCTCATCTGCTCCCTCCCGCTTTTACCGTCATTCGCGATTCACTCCCTCCTACGGTCACTAACTCCATGATTATAATTATTCATTCTTTTCGGCGCAGCAGAAATGTAATCATCTCTGTTTCTCTGTGGATGGGTTTTACATCTGGTCACACCGGACCCACGCTCTCACACGCATGCACACATGCACACACAGAGACGTACGCATGCTCACACGCATGCATGCATGCATGCATACACTCAAAGTCAGACCCGTGCACCACTAGATTTGTTACACAACAATAAGTTACAGAATTATATATGTATTAAAACAGAACGGATTTGGATGTCATGAATGGAGTGTCGATTTTGTACGTTTTGATGAGACATCTCCATGCAGTTGACATAGCATGTGAGCGAGTATCACCATAAAAGCCTTTTGTCACAGCCTCACCAGTACCCTTACGGAATTATCATTTTTCACAATTATGTTTATGACAATGCTGTTAAAAAACAAAACACAGGCAATTTTATTAGGGCCATTATTTAATGATTTACTCTGGTGTACACTGGAGAATGTATCTAATATAGAATATAATAATTTTTTTTTGTATTTCTAACTTACGTCCCACCAAAAGGATGGGCCAAAGATGGCCCACTTATTGACAGTGATTTCAGGTACTGACCAAGGAGGTTTTAAAACATCCTACTCAGTGTAGGTAACAGTGCTGTTTTCCTACACAGGCTCTCATTCTCACTCGCTCGGCATGAAATAAATTCATGTCCTAGATATCGCACACATATGCAAACAAAGTAATCCAAACGTATTATGCAGCATGACAAAATTGGGGGAGAAAATCCGGCAGAGGGGGTTTTTTAAATGCAGAGGCAGCGTGATTCGAGAAGAACAAACGTGCAGCACCGTGAAATGATGTACGGCGTTGGCGCGGCGGAACACACGCGCGAGCGACCGCGCCGGGAGCGCGTGCAAGCCCTGCCCCAAGTCCGTCCTTTCGATTGTGAAATTAAGGGGAAATACCTGTAATCGAGTAGAAACAGATTAAAATGTCAGCGAAATCGCCGCTCTTTTCTCTCACCACACTACATTGCCTGTTTTTAATAAGACGCTATTAAAATTGAATCATTTCAATTAGGTTTTTTTTTTTGTGCCTGTCCTGTCGGTTGATGCGCCCGCTGAAGTAGTTTATTTAGGAGGACCAGCACCACGTGACGGTCGCATTCATTAGAGCTGACACGTTATTGCGAAAGGTGCACTTCGCCGGAGCTAACCAGTATTAAAGAAGACGTCTCCTCTGAGGACTATTCCCCATCATTAAGAATAATAATACCGTCTTGATGTACGACGTAACCTTCCCCCTTTCATAGTCCGTGGGCTCTGTAGCAATTAATCTTAATCTCCATAATAACCTCTCCTGCTCGAAATTGTAGGGCCAGGAAAATAAAGCAGTGCTGTTTAAAAGGACTCTACAACGGAGTCATTATCAGAAAAAGCCAGTGACTTGTTTGAAACCAGAAAATATGTATTATAACTTGGGGTATTTGGCATACTAGCATTTGGAGCTGAAGAATTGCAGGCCTCGATAAATGGATATAAAAAGAGCGAATCTTGTTTTTTTTTTTTTTATTTTGATCTGGTACACCGTGTGCTATGCGCAGTTGTTACAGAATAGCCACTTCCCCCGTTCGGCCAGCACAGCAGTGTTTTTTTTTCTCCATTTCTCTTAAATGGGCCAGTGGCATGGTCACTGACTTCCATTTTGTTTCTGTTGGAAAGGAACCAAAATCATGACTTGTCAAGAATAGCAGACGAGGAATTGACCAGAGCCGTTGGCCAGTTATTTCCGGCCACTGCTGGTTTTTGGAGGACCTCTCCCTTAGCCTTCTTCTACGGTATATTGCAGGCCAGGATCTCTGTGTCAGAGATTTGTGGGAAAAGGGGGATCGCTGAGTGTCAGCAGCAGAGAGGCGCGACGCCGGCACCCGATGGGCTGGTCGCCCACGCGAGCGCAGGAAGTGGCTGTTCTGCCATCACCGTAGTTCCCAGAGCGTGCCGTGACCGTGGCTATGTCATCATGGTTACGTGTGTTGTGTGGTTGTCGGGTAATCCTGGCTGCTCTCTCCACCCCCCCCCCCACCCTCACCTCCCCCCCTCCCCTCGGCCCCACCCCTGCCGGCTGACAGTTAACGGCGGTTGGTCCACGTGGACGGGGTGGGCAGCCTGTAGCGCGACCTGTGGGCGGGGCTTCCAGAAGAGGACCCGCAGCTGTACTAACCCCACCCCCTTGAACGGCGGGACCTTCTGCGACGGGCAGAACATCCAGAAAAGTGCCTGCACGTCCACCTGTCCAGGTAATGCCCCCTGGTGGACAGACTCTGTTAAGGCATGCTTTTTCTGTAACCAGCTGGCTTCTCTGTCAAGCAACCGCTTTAAGAAAAGGCTTGCTGTCTCTGTTTATTGCGCATATTTTTTTCTTTTCCATTTTTTTTTCTTGTTTTTTTTTTTTTTTTTTTTTTTTTTTTTTTTTTTTTTTTGAATTTTTGTAGAGGGGAATTTTTTCTCTGGGAAACATTTTCATATTTGATTTATTTTCCAAATCAATAGTTCCAAAGTATTCCCTTCCCCAGGGAACAGAGACGAATACCCTGCAGCAGGATTCAGTTGTAGGTGTGACAGTAGGACAGAGGCCCTATTGCTATATTTGGAGCCCTGTTGTTCGTTCGACAGTAGGACAGAGTCCCTATTGCTATATTTGGAGCCCTGTTGTAGGTTTGACAGTAGGACAGAGGCCCTGTTGCTATATTTGGAGCCCTGTTGTTCGTTCGACAGTAGGACAGAGTCCCTATTGCTATATTTAGGAGCCCTGTTGTAGGTTTGACAGTAGGACAGAGGCCCTGTTGCTATATTTGGAGCCCTGTTGTAGGTTTGACAGTAGGACAGAGGCCCTATTGCTATATTTGGAGCCCTGTTGTAGGTTCGACAGTAGGACAGAGGCCCTATTGCTATATTTGGAGCCCTGTTGTAGGTTCGACAGTAGGACAGAGGCCCTATTGTTATATTTAGGAGCCCTGTTGTAGGTTCGACAGTAGGGCAGAGGCCCTATTGCTATATTTGGGAGCCCTGTTGTAGGTTCGACAGTAGGACAGAGGCCCTATTGCTATATTTGGAGCCCTGTTGTAGGTTCGACAGTAGGACAGAGGCCCTATTGCTATATTTGGAGCCCTGTTGTAGGTTCGACAGTAGGACAGAGGCCCTATTGCTATATTTGGAGCCCTGTTGTAGGTTCGACAGTAGGACAGAGGCCCTATTGCTATATTTAGGAGCCCTGTTGTAGGTTCGACAGTAGGACAGAGGACAGAGGCCCTAGGTTGCTAGGACAGAGGCCCTATTTTGGAGCCCTGTTGTAGGTTCGACAGTAGGACAGAGGCCCTATTGCTATATTTAGGAGCCCTGTTGTAGGTTCGACAGTAGGACAGAGGCCCTATTGCTATATTTGGAGCCCTGTTGTAGGTTCGACAGTAGGACAGAGGCCCTATTGCTATATTTAGGAGCCCTGTTGTAGGTTCGACAGTAGGACAGAGGCCCTATTGCTATATTTGGAGCCCTGTTGTAGGTTCGACAGTAGGACAGAGGAACTATTGCTATATTTAGGAGCCCTGTTGTAGGTTCGACAGTAGGACAGAGGCCCTATTGCTATATTTGGAGCCCTACTGTTGAGCAGAGGTCTTGCAGGGTGATCTATGTGTCAGGAGTGTTTACTCCTGCTTATCTCCCAGAATCCTTTGCAAATGAGCTGTGGAGAACAAAGGTGAGATCAGCAGGCGCTCCGTGGCGCTGTTAAAATCCAAACGGAAGCCGCGCAGCGCATTAAAGCATCAGGAGTTAAAGTGTCTTCAATTCCCGCCACCCCCCTCTCCTGAGAGCCGGGCCAAAGAATGCCTGCCTTCTCTCAGTGCGTATTGATCTCGGTCTGTTTGTGATGGAAGTCAGGCAACCTCATTTAAGGTCCTACATTAGCCTCCCTCTCCCTGGGAGCTATGCAGCCTTCTGTCAGCAAACGAGAGGAAGGGGGGTTGTCGTTACCCATGGAGGAGCTACAGATGCATTTCAAGCAGGGACCAGAAGCCCATCAGGGCTATAAGAAGGAAGAGTGTGTAAGAGGGAGGGGCATGCTCCCAGACCCAATCATTCACCATAATTCAATAAGCTCCGCCCCTGGCTGACATTACTCTTTAAGTGCAGTGATTTCCAGCTGCAGTGCTCCTGGGAATTAGACAACCACAACAAAAAACAGCAGTCGTTGGAACAGAACCGGGTGGTGTAGAGCTTAGCAACAGGAACCTTGAGTCTGTCTCACAGAATTAGAGTGAAATACCTTACTGTGCTGTGAGTACAGTCTGAGTAATGCAGGCTGTTGGAGTGTAGTTTGATTAGGGCAGAGTATTTTTAGAGTATTTGTGCATGTGTTTTGTGTTGCATATTTTAGTCTTGTTTGGTTAGGGGTAAGTATTGCAGTGTGGGTTGATTAGTGTTGCCATGCACTGCTTTCGCTGCTGGTGAGGTTTGGGTGGGCTGCTTTGGCTGCAGGTGAGGTTTGGTTGGGCTGCTGTCACTGCAGGTGGGGCTTGGGAGTTTGTGTGGGCTGCTTGCGCTGCAGGTGAGGTTTGGGTGGGCTGCTTTTGCTGCAGGTGAGGTTTGGGTGAAGCTGCTTTCATTGCAGGTGAGGTCTTATCTTATTCCCTGCTGTGTTTATCAGGGAACCTGCATCCCTAGAAAAACCAGCGCAGAACAACCAGTGAGTGTGCACACATGCACATATGCATACATACACGACCTCACATTCAAACACATGTGCGAATGCATACACACACATGTGCACATACATTCAAACACATGCACATATGCGCGCACACACACATATGCACGTACATTGCACACACACAAACACATGAACATATGCACGCACACACATATGTGTGCATATGTGTGTGTGCATATGCACATACATTCAAACACATGCACATATGCACACATATTCAAACACACACACACACACGCATGTTCATTCAAACACATGCACATATGCACACATATTCAACACACAGACATGCACATACGCATACACACACATGCACACACATTCAAACACACGTGAGCATGCATGTACACATATGCACACACATTCAAGCACACACGCACATGTGCACACATTCACAAATGAATGCATTTAAACACACACATAAATACACATACACCTTTTCACACACATTCTAATTGTTTGAGAGCGCAGGTGAGCATGAGCAGCAAAGGGCGACGTGTGCGAGAGAGCGTGGGCACAGAGTCACTACCCGCACACAGCATCCCTTTCACACAGAGGACAGAACTAATGAGTCAATCCGTCTGTCTGCACAAGCACCCAGAAGCACGAACATAAAATGCAGATTCCCCAGACGGAAGGAGGCTGCCCGTAATGCTGGTGACTGTAACTGAATGGTGGTGTCTAGATATCTGCTCTGTTTATTCTGTTTGTTATTGTGTTCTATTTCTGGAGAGGCCTGCGATTTGCAGTCTCCTCACAGCTAGACTATGCATAGACTCTGCTCTCGTCTGTCTAGGTCGCCAAAGCTCGGCATGAAGCAGTTACATGCACCTCCACCACAACACAAGCTATCACATAAATACACGCTCACAAACACACACACACACACACACACACAATGAAATATACTCACACTAAAGCAAGGGAATCACACAGACACACACTCACAAACTCATTCCCCTTCATCTATCATAGAACTTAGAAGAGGGGCGGACAGGACAGCAGCGCCTTCTTTCCGATTTATCAAGCCCAGGGTGGCAAGTATCGTTTACAGGCCAATCAGCTTACAGCACAAAACAATAAGGCCAATCGTGGCAATTGGGGGAGCATCGAGTGGGGAAGGGGGCGTATCTTTTTTAAGAGTAAGCAAAAGTGCACAAAATTTACCGCGCATTCCACTGGCTGCAGCAGCAAATGTCAGGGATTTTACAGCAGGGACCGAACTGTCGCTGACTGTGAGAGTCATAAGGTTAAGGACAAGGTGGCATCCTGTCAAAATGAGCGCGCCCAGCCCACCCGGCACTGCGACGAGAGAGCCTTTCGAGTACTCGAGTGTTCAGGCAGCGCCTGTATCGTACGTGGATTCGTACGGTTTAAACATCGCGCAATCCTGTCGTCTCCTTACCTTCTCAGTCTGGTCGGTGATCTATGCTCCAAATTCCTGGTGTTCTTACAAACTGTGACTTTGTAATTGCTTACAAAAGCTGTAAGGCGGGCAGAGACAGTGTTCTGGTGTTGTAAACCTCCACAGCGTTCTCACGATGGCTGACTTAGCCTGTGGGCAGAGACTTAGAGTCTCTCTGTGAGTAAATAGTGCTGCATCATATAGATCTTAGCAAACTTATTTCATCATGACAGACAGCAAAGGACATATTAAGGCTGCAGAATTGTAGGTGTCTATTATTTAAGATATATATCAACAGAACGTACAAGAGCAACTGCTAGGTTAGCACGAAAGAGGAGTGAGGTTTTTTTCCTCTTAATACTCACTGAATACTCAATCAAATATTGCTTTCGGCAACCATCCATAGCCATAAAAGTTTTAAATTGTGATATGTTGCTATGTATTTTTATGGTCTGGGCTCAATACCGTGTCCCATTGCTAGTTCTTCCAACTGTTTGTCTGTAGCTATCTATGAATCTAGCTCTTTTAGGAAGAGTAAGTGGTTTTAATCTAGAGTCTGTGGAGCAATGTGTGTTTCTGAAAGTGTGTGATAAATATGAAATGTAGCAGCAGTTGTGTGTGTGTGTGTGTGTACATGTACGTGTGACAGAGAGAGAAAGAGAGAGAAGTAAACAGAAAGAGCAGTGTGTGATACACAGGAAGTGTGAGAGTGTGTGGCATAAATAGAAAGTACTAAGCAATAATTGTGAGTGTTAGACAGGAAGTGGACCTGTAGTGTATGTGTGTGTGTGTGTGTGTGTGTGTGTGTGTGTGTGTGTGTGACACACAGGAAATACTGAGCAATGAATGTGAGTATCACAGAGAGTAAGTGGAGCTGAATTTTTTTTGTGACACACAGGAAGTACTGAGCAGTGAATGTGAGTGTTACAGACAGGAAGTGGAGCTTTAGTGTGTGTGACACACAGGAAGTACTGAGCAGTGAATGTGAGTGTTACAGACAGGAAGTGGAGCTGTAGTGTGTGTGACACACAGGAAGTACTGAGCAGTGAATGTGAGTGTTACAGACAGGAAGTGGAGCTGTAGTGTGTGTGACACACAGGAAGTAGAGCAGTGTATGATGCGCAGGAAGTGCAGAGCTGTGAGTGTGTGTGGCATAGATGGATAGTACTAAGCAGTGTATGTCAGTGGTACAGACAGGAAGCGGAGCTGTAGTGTGTGTGTGTGTGTGTGTGTGTGTGTGTGACACACAGGAATTACTGAGCAGTTTTTGACAGGGAGATGAGCGGCCCTTAGGCTCTGATATAAAAAGCTGTGCGTGAGGAGGCTTACCTTTCTCCTGTTCTCAGGTCGTCACAGGCATACAGTGGAAATACAGCTGAGCACGCTGCACTGGGTCGAATCCATTTAAACAGAGGCGCATCGAGATCGCCTTTCTCTCCTCGCTCCGACAGCGTTTTCACTGAGCTTCGGCTTCACTGGGTCGCCCCTCATCCAAAAGCAGGGGTCCGTCCCATGGCTGGGGGTTCCCCACCCAGAGATCTGGAGACCAATCACCTGCCTCCTTCAAACTCGGGCCTCCTAGCAACAGGAGGAACACAGGGTCAAGCATAATGATTGGAGGAGCCCTAACTCTTCCTTATTTTTAATTCTCTGCAAATGTAGCTGTTCGCGTAAGAGCTGTGTAGCTAATCTGAAGGAACACGCCGCCTGCATCGCAATGACTCCATTAGATGTAACTCCTGATTTATTTGGTCTCCCGTCTGAGACAATCAGCTGAAGCGGAGAGCGTTTCCGGCTAAGTGTGGGCTCCCATTTACCGACAAACAAGAACAATCATCTGATTGGTTACGCTCGTTCCTGCGGGCCTTACAGTCTGTGCCGAGCTCTTTAACCGCGGGACTCTGCCCGACCAGATGTTTTCCTCGCACCTTTGTCGCTTGATTTACGCTCTCTGCTGGCAGGGGCTTC
This sequence comes from Albula goreensis, assembly GCA_022829145.1. Lineage (NCBI taxonomy): Eukaryota > Metazoa > Chordata > Actinopteri > Albuliformes > Albulidae > Albula > Albula goreensis. The sequence continues at coordinate 1,712,630 of CM040746.1, forward strand.
TAGGGTGCGCTGAGATGATTTCATTATTCACTATGCCATTATTTAAAAGATGCGCCCCCACCCATCCCCCCCCCCCCTCTCTGCCACCCCCTGAACGAAAGCTTGTTTTTATTCAGCCCGAACTAAAAGATTGCAGGTCTTGGACACTGGCTTTCCGTTAGGTCCCTGCACGCGCTCAGTAAATTAGCCTAGGTGACAGACGAGTTAATGAATGTCACATTGCTAGTTCCACACTGCTGCAGGGGGCGAGTGGCCATGAGACCTGCAAATGCAACTATACGCTCTCTGTCTCTGGCTCTCTGTCACCATCCCTCCCTCTCTTTCTCTCTCTCTGTCTCTATCCCTTACTCCCTCGCTCTCTCTCAGTTGCTGTCCCTCACTCTCTCCCTCCCTCTGTCTCCACCCTCCTTTGTCACTCTCTCACTCTCTCCCTCCCTTTGTCTCCACCTGCCTTTTTTACCCTCATTTTCACCCTCTCCCTCCGTCTGTCTCCACCCTCATTTGTCACTCTTATTCTCTCCCTCTTGGTCTCCCCTCTCTGACGCACTCTTTCCTGTCAGTTTTCAGATTCTATTTTGAATGATTTATTGGCGTATGGCATTTTTTAAAATGCATGTCAGCAGAGTTTAAATAAAGCCAGGAATTCAGTCTGTTTTTCTTCTTCTGTCTCGCTTTTACCCTCCCTGCCTTGCTCTCTGTCATGCCCTCTCTTTTTTCTAGTTCTCCTTTGCTCTCTCTCTCTCTCTCTCCCTGACTCACTCTGTAGCCTCACCTCATACCCCATCTGTCCTCTGGGGAGCTCATTATTGTCCATGTTCACATTAGCACAGCAGTAACCTTCCAGAGTCTGTCTTCACATCACACTCCCCCCCCCAATGGGTAATAAATGGTATGATCCATCAAATGCTATGAACAAATGGTATGACAGCATCATCACCCTGGCACCGCTATCCCAGCTAACTTGGTCTCTTTCTCTCCCCTGGCATGGGTTTTGTTTCTGTGGCAACGAGGGCATGTCTTGACTTAAGGTCACAGCAGCGTCTTTCTGTTATAAATCCCGCCCTGATGCTGGCGTCTCTGGTTGAGCGGTTCAGCAGAGGATCGTGGGAAGTGTTGGAGACTCTATAATGCAGTGTCGGAATAATGCAACCATTGTTGCCGACACTACTGCAAAATTGAGCCAGGGCAGCGTGGCTCTGAATCAAGTTAGCTCCCATAATGCAATGCAATGTAACTCTAAATTTCTTGCGCGAAAGTGTATCTCTGCAGCTGCCCACATGCTGTGTGTGCACGTGCTTGTGTGTGTGTCTGTTTGTGTATGTATGTGTAGGTGTGCATGTGTGTGAGTGTATGCACGTGTGTGTGTGTTTATTTAATGGAAGCTGGAGAAAGAGGTTTTTGGTGTGTTTGTTTGCAGGTGTATATGTGGATGTGCGTGTTCATGTGGTTTTTGGTGTGTTTGTGTGAGTGTGTGTGTGTGTGTGTGTGGGTTTGTGTGTATTACCCGGAGGTTGGAGTAAGAGGTTTTTGGTGTGTTTGTGTTTAGTAGATGGAGGCTGGAGCAGCTGGAGTAAGTGGTCGGCGTGCGGGGCAGACTGCACTATGTGGAGGACCCGGGAATGCAGCCAGCCAGCGCCAGGGACCGGAGGGAGAGACTGCCACGGCCTCGACCTGCAGTCTATCAACTGCACCAGCGAACTGTGCCCTCAGAGTGAGTACTGTACGTACTATGCACTATACGCAATACACACACACATACACACACTATCAACTGCACCAGCAAACTGTGCCCTCAGAGTGAGTACTGCTACGTACTATGAACAATACACAATACACACACACACACACACACACACACATACACACACACTATCAACTGCACCAGCGAACTGTGTCCTCAGTGTGAGTACTGCTACATACTATAAACGATACTCAAACACAAACACACACACACACATACACAAACACACCTACACATAGAAACACAAACTCACACACACCTGCACATAACACAACACACACCTGCACACACAAGCACACCTACGCACAAAAACAGACGCGCACACCTGCACATAAATACAAACACACATCTGCACGCATATACACACACACTTGCACATGCACACTCAAACAGACACCTGCACACAAACACAAACACACACATCCACACACATGCATCTAAAAACACGAATGGAAGTGAAATGAATTACACCTTAAATGATTGTATTCTGAATGTTAAAATGATTGCTGCAAATGGAGACCACATGAATCCTGTTCTTTCTAATTAACACTTTTCAGGCATCACTCCAGACATGGGAGGCCATATTTTTTCACCGATTTCAACTCCATAAAAAATATGCACAAATTGAGTTGTGTTCGATCGTAAATGTCTGTGGTTTATCACTGGTTTAAATTCATCTTTTTTTTTTTGAAGGCATGAATGTCATGAATTTATGCCGTATTTTAATTATGCTCATAAAAGCAGCAATGCAAGGCCTTAAACCACAGGTATTAGACAGGTTGAACGGTTGTCTCATCGCAGCCTGATATAGCGGTCATTATTTGGTTGTGAAGTAATTAATGAGGACTTTTAATCGTCACAATTCATCAGCTACACTAACCGCTGCCCAGGACTCATTTTTGTATTTTGTTGTTGTTTTTTTGTTTTTTTTTTTTTTTAATCTGCTGGGAAAAGGGCGCACAAGGTGGCAGGGAAAAAGCCAGCATGCTGTATTTAGCTACTGTCTCATTAAGAACCTCCATATTGTGCAAATTAAAACCAGCAAGCCTCAAATGACGGTGGCCGTGGGGAAATTAGCGGTTAGCGCCGCAGGGTTCGCAGTGATGCAGACGGACTTCAAAGGGAAGCCAGCACGTCCGAAACCATCCCCGCGGATCAAAGCAGACAGCTCGTTTGGACCGATTCATGCCACAACCAGACCCTGTGTGGGAGAAAGAATACAGACAAATGCATAACAGTCAGATCTCAGCAGCTCAGCATGCCGGAGTTCAAAGGTCAGAGACATGTCATGGACCAATGAAGGCTGGAGTCAAAGTCTGCCGCTGGCATAGACCCACACACATAACCACACACACACGCACATGTATGTACACATGCACAAACACATCACCCCCACATACAAGTGCATGCTAATGCTACACACACACACACACACACAATGGCATGCATCTATATGGGGAATGGCATTGTGGTATACCTGTTGTAATTAAACCAAAACACCAAACCACCAAACTGCTGGCCACATCACGCCGCCCGCTAGGGTGCTCTTAAGCTCCATCCAACAATGACTCACACGCCGCTAAAGCAGAAGCAATTTCCTCCGCCCACTAGGAAGCCGCGACGTGATTTCATCAGGAAGGCAGCGCGAGCCATAGTTCAGAGCATTCTTTTTCTCCTGTAATCTTCTCTCTCCTTTATTGCTTGACAATCTGTGAATCAAATGCATAATTACGCTCAGACGTCTGTCCGCAGAAGCCCGAAGATCCAACTGATTGACCACTGAGACATTTCTGTTTTCTCTCATTAAGTGGAAAAGGTCATGTGTCCCATCTAATCATCGCAGACCTCGCGGTTCCCTCAGCGGGCGCGGGCGGGGGCGGGGAGGGTGGGGACGTGTCGTACAAAACCACAGTCTGCATGTCGAGGGCTGGCCTGACAAACCCGGACCATCTGATACTTATAGCGCGCAGCAGCGAGATTCAGAAGATAAGAGACGCTGCGGCTTCCTAACGGGGAGGAGGGATGCTGGCTAGATCGGTATCTGGACGGCGGCCAGTATTCAAATCCCAGCCAGGTGTGAAAAGGCCGCAGAAGGAAAGAAAGGACGAAGGGAGATACAGAGAAGAAACAACCAAACAAAGTTTGCTTTTGCGTGGTTTGGAAGAGCGCCCAAGAGGAAATCAGGGCAGCTTCAAACCGTCAATGCTTCTGTTGGCTTGCCATCGAGACACATGGCACGGCATCACATAGGCCAGGCGAGACTCACGGTGTCTACCTCTGCCTTTTGTGAATGAATGAGCAAAATACTTCAAGAAGTGCCACAGAATCTGTGTACATTTATTTAATAAATTGTTAATGATAAATGGGACTGTTGCTGTTAAGGCACTGTTCCAATGTGTGGATGGGACCCACAGTCTGCATCCTGTTAAGGCACTGTTCCAGTGTGTGGATGGGCCCCACAGTCTGCATCCTGTTAAGGCACTGTTCCAGTGTGTGGATGGGCCCCACAGTCTGCATCCTGTTAAGGCACTGTTCCAGTGTGTGGATGGGCCCCACAGTCTGCATCCTGTTAAGGCACTGTTCCAGTGTGTGGATGGGCCCCACAGTCTGCATCCTGTTAAGGCACTGTTCCAGTGTGTGGATGGGCCCCACAGTCTGCATCCTGTTAAGGCACTGTTCCAGTGTGTGGATGGGCCCCCAGTCTCATCCTGGAAGGCACTGTTCCAGTGTGTGGATGGGCCCCACAGTCTGCATCCTTTTAAGGCACTGTTCCAGTGTGTGGATGGGCCCCACAGTCTGCATCCTGTTAAGGCACTGTTCCAGTGTGTGGATGGGCCCCAGTGTCTGCATCCTGTTAAGGCACTGTTCCAGTGTGTGGATGGGCCCCACAGTCTGCATCCTGTTAAGGCACTGTTCCAGTGTGTGGATGGGCCCCACAGTCTGCATCCTGTTAAGGCACTGTTCCAGTGTGTGGATGGGCCCCACTGTCTGCATCCTGTTAAGGCACTGTTCCAGTGTGTGGATGGGCCCCACTGTCTGCATCCTGTTAAGGCACTGTTCCAGTGTGTGGATGGGCCCCACAGTCTGCATCCTGTTAAGGCACTGTTCCAGTGTGTGGATGGGCCCTGCAGTCTGCATCCTGTTAAGGCACTGTTCCAGTGTGTGGATGGGCCCCACAGTCTGCATCCTGTTAAGGCACTGTTCCAGTGTGTGGATGGGCCCCACAGTCTGCACCCTGTTAAGGCACTGTTCCAGTGTGTGGATGGGCCCCACAGTCTGCATCCTGTTAAGGCACTGTTCCAGTGTGTGGATGGGCCCACAGTCTGCATCCTGTTAAGGCACTGTTCCAGTGTGTGGATGGGCCCCTGCAGTCTGCATCCTGTTAAGGCACTGTTCCAGTGTGTGGATGGGCCCCACAGTCTGCATCCTGTTAAGGCACTGTTCCAGTGTGTGGATGGGCCCCACAGTCTGCATCCTGTTAAGGCACTGTTCCAGTGTGTGGATGGGCCCCACAGTCTGCATCCTGTTAAGGCACTGTTCCAGTGTGTGGATGGGCCCCACAGTCTGCATCCTGTTAAGACACTGTTCCAGTGTGTGGATGGGCCCCAGTGTCTGCATCCTGTTAAGGCACTGTTCCAGTGTGTGGATGGGCCCCACAGTCTGCATCCTGTTAAGGCACTGTTCCAGTGTGTGGATGGGCCCGGCAGTCTCATCCTGTTAAGGCACTGTTCCAGTTTGTGGATAGAAAATGACTTTTTCTAAACTTGGATAAATTTGTCCTGGACTGGAACATGTAGGAGTTGGATGGAGTGGAGAGAAGGCACAAAGATGAATGAAGGAGTGGAGGACCTTTGTTTGACCGTGGAAGGGACAGAGAGGCCAGCCAGAAGGAGAGGTGTCAGGGAAAGAGGCCAAAAAGAGTGAATTCATCTTCCAATTATGGAAGGTAATTAGCAGCTCCAATTAAAGCTTGACTGATGCTTCTTGAAGTATTGATGCTCTGGGAGATTGAGTATCGTGGCACAGTGTCAGAAAGACATCTGCAGGGGCCTGTAAACACTTTAGCTTCTGATTGGCCAGTACACTGCAGGAGATAGAGGTCTGATTGGCTGATAAGAAGCAGGTGCTTATGAAGCAGTTAGCAAACAAAGGAAGGTGAAAGGTGTCTGTTACTTGGGTGGCATTGACACAGTGGGGATGTTTCACTGCAATTGCTGTCATTCTGGCAGTTTTGATTTGCTTTGACAGTTGTCAAAACTGTTTTGGATAATATAACCATTAAATGTTAAACATTAAACCTTCACCTGTGGACTGAATTCTTTGTCATTGCTTGCCCTCTTGCCATATGAGCAAGCTCACAGTTACGTAAAGGTTTGCCACATACCCCTATATGCAAACACACACAGTCACTCTTTCGTACTCGCACACACAAACCCATACCCCCCACCCCCGCCCCCTCACACACACACACACATACACACACACACACACACACAGTACCAGTACCCTAACACATGCACACAAATATACACACACTCACACACACACACATAAACAGGTACCCACACCCCCCCCAACCCCCTCATACACACACACACACACATCTGCACACACACACATCTGCACACTCATACACACATGCATGCATGGGTACCCTAACACGGCATTTGTCAAATGATACATAGATATTATTATTATTAGTAGTAGTAGTTGTCGTAGTAGTATGATTATTGTGCCCTCTGTTTCCACAGAACATTATTAACATCAATTAACAACAATTATATCAAGAAACCTACAACAGAAGTGCTTTGGCTGAACATTACATGTTCAAAAACAACAATTGTTTTTAAGTACTTCAGTTTGATTAGCCAGTTTGTCCCTTTTCCTTTTAAAGAAATCCTCCGATTTGTTTCTGAGATGTTCATTGTTTTGCCAGCGCAATTTCGATAGTTTCATAGCTTCGTTGCTTAGCATGGTTTGGCAAATGACACAGACTGGCTTTGGGGGGAAGGTATCGCTGGAAATGAAACCAAATTTAATATGTTAGGCGTAGTTATGAGTAAATTGGCAATGTTATTTTTGATTCTGGTTTATCATTTAAATTAGCATTGTTAGATGCTGGTTGTTGCCTAAAAAAGGAATATAGATTTGCTTGCTTGGAACATGCCATTATTAAAGAACAGCTTATGTAACGTGCGATTGAGTGAGTTCTGAAATGACTGAGAGAACAAAGGGTGCAAGTTTTCGCGGGCGGGAACACTTAACATTCTAGAATCTTGAAAAAATGTTACTATTTTTGAAGCAAGAAGTTCAGTCAAGGGGGCGGGGTCCTAGCGAGTGACAGAAGCACCTGGTATAATTTGACTGATGCAGCGGCAGGGCTCTGCGGACCGGCAGTTTCCTCATTGTGGACTGCGGTGCCAGTTCGCGGCCCATAGCTTGAGAAACGCTGCACATGCATACAACCGCACCCATACACAAACACACACACACACACAAACACAACCTTCATACATGAATAGAAAGCTTGCATTTTCTCTTGTTTGCTAGCATTGTTTTCTCATCCATAAAGTTTATTCATAAATGTGTCTAATGTAATTTTGTAAACAGGTTGTTTCCTCATTTTCTGAAGGTGTCTCACTGGAAACTAGAATGCTTTTGTCTGTGATGCTGACAATACTCCAAATGTGTGCGAATATCCCCACATCCTTTAATATTACAGTGATATTATTTGAAGTATCCCTAAGTTCTTTCTTTGCACTTGATGTTGTTTGCTCTGATAAATGAATGTGGTGTAAATACTCCCTCCCTCCCTGACCAGCTGCCTCGGGGCCGGAGGACGTGGCGCTATATGTGGGGATTGTTGCTGTGGCGATCTGCCTGACGCTACTGCTGATCGTGGTGGTGCTGGTGTACCGGAGGAAGAAGGCGGGGCTGGACGCCGATGTGGCTGACTCCTCCATCCTCACCACCGGATTCCAGCCTGTCGGCAACAAGCCCGCCAAGCCAGGTGCGTGGGCACCACGCCGGCCGCCACGCTGCAGTACGACACGTAATCCTGCGCCTACTCCTCATCCTCATCTTCATCCTCATCCTCGACCACCACTCCCACTGGAGTCTCTGCTTATCATACGCTCCTGTGTGTGTGTGTGTGTGTGTGTGTGTGTGTGTGTGTGTGTGTGTGTGTGTGTTTTTTTCTCCTTTGTGTTTGTGCTCCTTTGTGTGTGTGTGTGTGTGTCTGCACCTCTGTGTTTCTGTCTGTGCCTGTGTGTGTCTGCCCGCGTGTGTGCCTGAGTGAGTCTGTGTCCCGTTTATGTGTGTGTGTTTGTGCTCCTGTGTGTGTGGGTATGTGTGTGTGTGCCCATGTGTGTGTGTGTGTGCACCTCTGTGTTTGTGTCTGTGCCTGTGTGTATTTGCCTGCGTGTGTGCCTGAGTGAGTCTGTGTCTCGTTTGTGTGTGTGTGTGTGTGTGTGTGTGTGTGTGTGTGTGTTTGCACGTGCGCATGTGTGTGCACATGTGTATATGCGCATGTGCCCATGTGTTTGTGCCTGTGCTCCTGTTTGTGTGTGTGTGTGTGTGTGTGCATGCAGCCATGTGTGTCCATACCCTGTGTGTGTGTGTCTGTGGCTGTGTGTCTGTGTATGTCTACGTCCATGTCTGGGCCTGGGCCTGTCCAAACATCCTTGGAGTAAGATTGTTTGGGGGTCAAATGCAAAATTCAAACCCATTTATGTGATAGTTCTGCAGGTTGATGCTATGGTATATTTCTGTGCAGTACTATCCCATTCAGCCATTCTGATATCAGGGGAAGTAATTTAGTATCACCATTCTGTAAGTTGTGGGAATCGATTTTGAACTCTGGCTTCGGTGGGTTTAGCTGTGACCTGCTCTCTCCTGTGCCAGAAAGAGAGCAACACTTTTAATGTGATCACATGGATCTGAAGATTTTGAGCTGAGTTGTGTGTGCTAATCTTTCCCTGCCTGCTTGGATTCTGAAGATAAAAAGGAGGCAAGGAAGAGGAGGATACGGAGAAATATAGAGGAAGAGGAAACTGATAAGCTAATGTGAACTCTTCACTCCAAGCGTGTGTGTACGTGTGTGTGTTTGTATATATGTGTGTGTGTGTGTGTGTTTGTGTGTGTGTGTGTGTGTGTGTATGTATATAAACATTTTGTGTGTATTTATATATCATTTGAATATGTATATGAAAGTGTGTGTGGGTGTGCTTTTTATGTGTGTTTGAGGGTGGGGGTGCATTTTTAAGTATGTGTGTGGGAGTAAATTTACAAGTGTGTGTGGGAGTACATTTTTGTGTGTGTGTCTGTCTGTGTGTGTGTGTGCGCTTGTGTAGGAGAGCATTTGTAATTGTGTGTTTAGTCAGCTGTGAATTTTGGTCTCTGTAGCTCAGCCTGATTCTAGTTTTGATTCCTTTGTGTCTGTGCATTAGTGCATATGTGTAAGTATGTATGTAAGCATGTATGTATGCTGAAGCGTGTCAGTGTGTGTATTCTGACTCCTCTCTGTGTGTTGTCTAACAGAGAACTCCCACCTGCTGACCATCCAGCCAGACCTGACCACCACATCCAGCAGCTACCAGGGCAGTCTGCGCCCACGGCATGACACCGCCACCAAGCTGTCGGTGACCAACGGCCCCCTGCTGGACCCGCTGCCCAACGGCTCGCACACGCTGCACAACGGCAAGCTGTCCTCTGACCCGGCTGAGCTGATGAACCGCCTGTCTGCGCAGGGGTACTTCAAAACGCTGCCGCGTGACACCGCCAACACCTCCTACGGCACCTTCAACTTCCTTGGAGGAAGACTGACCATCCCCAACACTGGTGAGTCAGGGGGGTTGGTGACCTCACCCTGCTAAACTACACACACACACACACACATCACACACACACACACACACACACACACACACACACACACACACACACACACACACACACACACAAGCAGGTGAACACACAGGCACGTTCACACACCCAAACACACACATACACACGCATCTCCGCACATTCACACGTGGACAAACACGCACACATACTCTCATACATGCCGACACACGCGTTATCTCTTACAATCATCGCGCTCATAGATTCACATCCCCTTCTGAATATTTATATCATCCCCGTTATTACAGTGTGTAACTAGATTAGTGTATTGCTTATCATGAAATGAATTTCCAGGCAAGCGGAACCCATTTTGCTGTGCGTTATAGCGTTTGGATTGGGCTTAATTTTGGTGAGAGAACAGTAAGCTCTTCAGGGACAGGTGACGCCAATTATCTTCCTGTGGTGCGTCTCAGGGGAGACGCACTGCGAGCTTTACTGTATTTAGTTTTACAGTATTGACAGAGTGCCGTTTGAAGGGGGGATATTGACTTAAACACGCCCACTCAGCATTATCAGCGGCGGCACAGGGCGCTTATTCTCAGCGCGCCACTTGCTCTTTAAGTTCAGCATCGGCGGCGTTGCGACCATTTCCCAAGACGGCGTAATGATGAGAACGGGCCATTCGGCCCGCCTTTGCTTGTCATTTACCTACTATTACCTACAGTCTGCTGTTGGACTGTTTGTTGCTAGTTGGTAACATACGGGCTCTCCCTTTGAACGAGGATTTGCTCAAAGTTTGTCCCTTTTCGTGAGGGATTTTCTCCCTTCCGCTCCCGCTCCGAGGCTTGCTCTTGCTCTTGGTGTGGTACATAAACAGCTTTCCTTCCTCTTAGTGGAATAGTTAAGGTTGCTGTTAAAAAATGTTTAAGTTTCACTATCGTTTTTATTCTTATACATATGAACAGAATGAAGGTTTGTCCTCATGCCATTTGACTTGTATTTGAACTCTTCATTTTCCACAAATGGTCTCGTTTCAATGCTTAGGTGCTGTACTTTAAGCCATTAAGACCGCGCTGATTTCACTTGTCAGTATATACTAATCATTTTAAAGTTCAACTGCACATTACAAAAACTCAAAGCATTTGGGCTATTTAGCAAGTGTTGATTATAAATCAAAGGAGGGTAAATTAAAATTATACAAGTAGCATAGTCAGACTTTAATCAACCTCACTTGGAATACTGGGTGCTGCATCGTAAGACAAATACTGAAGAACTCTTGAAAAAGTACAAAGAAAGACAGCTAAATTGGTTGCTGGCATGAAACTTAAAAGCTGTAGTTATTTAATGTTTTCCAATTTAGTAAAAGGAGACTTAGGGGAGATTTAATAGAGGCTGTTAAATTAAAAAAAGGCTCAATAGGGTGAAAATTAATACATTTTTTAGGGTGAGTTCTGTCTGTAAACAAGGAGGCATAAACAGAAAGTAGTTAAAAGTAAGTTCCATACTTAGGAAGATTTTTTTGTTAATTTCAATAATTAGAATAGGTTGCCAGGTCATTTAGTTGAGGCAGAGACTCTTGCTGAGTTGTCCGGGATTAGTGAAGTATTGGTTTCTCTTTCCGTTTAAATGGCATTTATTCTGCATGGCATGCATTGTTATGTCTGAAATAATGTGACATTAGAAGTATAATTTGGCCTTAATAAAGGGCCATTAACTGATTTTCAATTTTGAAGTCTCAACTGAGGATGGAACAAAAATCGACATAAATGACTGGGAACCAGAATTTAAACAGCAGGTGTTGCATGAGGGAATTGCTGGACGGTGCGATGGCAGCTGCATTGTCAGCACTTACACGTCAGTGATGCCATCATACGATACCAGGTAGGGCTCCTTATCATGATGCTAGTATGATTAGTGGGCTGTGGGTGAGTAGCGTGATGCTGCAGTACAATTAGCAGGTTGTGAGCGCGTAGCAAGACGCTTAACAATGCGATAGCGGACTCAAACTGGGCTCACACTGTGAAGTCCGAAACGTTGTCTGGCCAGAAATGGGGGAATACGCTGACTGTTAGTTGGCTAGTAGCTGTGCCAATCTCTGGGCCCGTCGCTAGGCGCTATGCTCTGTGCTTCCCTGTGTTCGTACGCTTGCCCCAACCGTATGACAGAGGGCCTTTGTTTACCCCAGTCTCTCACCTGCAGCAATGCCTCCACATCCGTCTTCCAAAAACACGACAGCTCGCTTGTTCCCCAAATCCCTCCTCCTCACGCACCAAGCGCGACCGATTACGGCGGAGCCGCATAGAAAAACAGGCGCAGGGGCTTGTTCGTACAGACGCGGCTGGCAGCTGGCCCGGTTCCTGCGAGCGGGCGAGCCCCTGCGTTATTGTAAATGAGAGCGCGCGGTTCAAACGGAGGGAAAGTATGAAGTCGTCAGATTAAGGGAGAACGTGAGGATACCGCTTTAAGCCCTGCGTGCGCATCCCAAATCTCAGCCTGGTGTATCTTTGCTTCAACCTCTTCCTTAGACTTCAGTATCAGGACACAAGAGTCAGGTATTCAGCTAAGTATATATGAGCTCCTATACCACTTACACTGATACACTGCGCTGCATGTCTTTAGCACACACACCGATATACAAACACAGAGCCACATTCAAACTCTGCACGCACAAATGACGTGTACATAATGAACACATACTGAAAGCGTGCATGACTGCACACAAAAACACACCGACAATCTTTCACATACAATTATTCACTCGTTCACATACACTCTCACTTGTACACATAGATTCAATCGTTCACACACGCGCCCCTGTGTAGGTGTTGCAGCTGACGGGGAGGTTTGAGCTGAGCCCAGGGGGATCTATAGAGTCGTACCTGCTATGGGATATCTTTGACCTTCCCCTGCTGGATCTATCTTACTCTGCCTCGCTTGAGTTCAACAGCTGTCACCGTTAAAGTCTCTCTGTGCCTGCTTCTCCATGGGATGAGTGTGACCCAAACTATGCCTCTCACTCTCTCTCTCTTTCCCTCTCTGTCTCAAATCAAATTTCAAATTCAAGATATTCAAGGCAGGAAATCTATATGTCAATATTGTCTAGGCATGCAATAGTACATTCAAATATGAAAACAAATAAAAACCGCACATTGTACTCAAATGCAAATGTGCCGTCAACAGCGACAACAATATATAATGGTAACGATACTAATAAAACAGCGATTACTTCCACTGCTGCTGCGAATAAACAGTGCTAATACTCCTCTCTCTGCAGGGATTAGTCTGCTGATTCCACCAGAGGCCATCCCAAGGGGGAAAATCTACGAGGTCTACCTGACAGTCCACAGGAAGGAGGATGGCAGGTAGGAGTCTCTACTCTGCAGGGCCCCAGTCAGCCATTTTGAGGGGGGTCCATCTCAGAATTTCATTGGGTGTCTCCCCAATCTACAGATAAATGATACGGGACAATACATTTTGCATCAGTTGCTTGATTAAACAGTCAAGGGGTTTATTTGCTAAAGGTTTGCATGTATAAAACCAAAAGTAGTGAGTCTGTATCTCCTGGCCTCAGCATACGGAATCTTCCAGTTTAGCAGTTTCCATGCGTATTGTCCATGATTCTTAATTACACAAGAGACAACACTTATCTTTTCCTGTCCAGTAAAAACCCCGGGGTTATGTTTAAACCCACCCGATTAGGCATGAAATAGAAATACCCTATTTAAATACACCCTAGGCATGTTATACGTTTTACAGTACTTTTAAAAGCATTTTAAGGTCTTTAAACACACTTTTAAAACAATAGAAACACGTTTAAACACAAAAACACAGCACAAAACATTCAAAGTTATGCGGAACACCATACACTGTAGGGAGACACGCGGAACTGTGACAGAACAAGGCAAGCAACGAGATGCTTCTAGAACACAACAGCCAATCTGCGGCTGAGAAAACAATACCGACACTCTGATTGGCTGAATCGGTATGTACGGCTATTCTATCGTGACGCGCGAGATTTAAACTCACAAACAATGCTGCGGAATGCCGCGAAATGGCGAAAATATAAGCGGTATTAAAATTAACAGGCCTTACAGAAAAAAACGCGTAAAATACCAGGACCGCGAAAACTGAACCGCGATATGACAGGGGTTTACTGTACAGCACTTATTTCTGCATTTATTTTTTTTTTTTACACTTTTGTAACTCAGCAGTGTGTGTTGTCTTGACGTTTCCATCGGTAGGTCAGCTCTTGTGCCTCAAACTTTTTTTGTACCGTAATTATCTCAGCTACTTCCCTTTTTGATCAAACTGTCTATGGCTGAGATTGCCTCCAAAGCATGCACAATCCTTTATCTATGATTGGCTGTTGTGATTTACATAATTACTCCTTGATAATCACCTGCAAAGAGTGAAAATATACACACACACAAATATTTTATTTGAGATCTTAGTCAAGATGAGTTTCAAAGAATCAGAGAGCAAACAAAAGTTAACATAATGACAAATAATACAAATGTTGATGTTTTTTGCCAAAAAAAAAAAAAGAATAATTCGTTGTAAAATGCATCCTTTTGTTCTTGTAAGCGTTCATTTCAAAAACTGATTTCTGGCTCGGCATGATAAGTGTAGGTCTTGCTTCAGTCACGTGTTCCAGGTAATCTCATCTGCCCCACAAAGAAAACCTATTATATATTATCATTGAATATGTTAGATGTCTACCCGTCTTGGGGTTTACAATAATGGACTGTATAACGGGATTCATAACCTCTTTATTATATACAGCCCATACACAACAGCAGTTACTAAAAGCGCATTCTTCATGCTTTAATAATAAGAGCCCTGATGCAATAAACACTTCAGCAGTTATGTAATGTAGACAGTTTAAGCTTTTTTTAATGAAGGTTGCAGTCTTGACATGTATTCTCAGGAACTTAAGACCATAAAAGGCTTTAACTGGAACATGCATTTTAAGTAGCTGTAGATAAGCTGTAGATAGCTAAATTGATGCAAGTCTTGACCAGAGCTTGTAAGCGAGGGTGTAGGTTTGAGTCGCTGGTTGGACTCTTTTGTACAGCCAAGCGAAATGTCAGGTTTATTCAGTAGCTATCCTGGTGTCCTGGGTTGGGGTGGAATGGCACTCATATTCAAACTGCACCAATGAATACAGTCTGTGCCGTTTAGTCTGTGCTGTGAGCCAAATTATTTCCCACTAGGAAGGACTTGATCAAGCAGTAAAATATTATTGAAAGCCACACAAAATGGATGCTGCATTACATAATTCTAGAGTCCGAGAATAAAACATTGTGGTTTATTTTGTTCATTATGTTTTATCAACCAAAGTAGTGCATACCTGTTCAGAAATTCAGATCCCAGTGACATATGTTTTCAATCTGTTAACTATCACCAGCAGCCAGTCTATTTCTTGTATCCACAGTCAGTGCTCTGTTATTTTAATGTGTATATACCACTCCCACACAATGGTTTTAATCTGACAGACAAGAGGAGTAAATAAGAAAAAGTTATAAAGCAAGTCAAAAAGTTACTTATTTGATTCTTCCTTCTAGCATTATGGAAGCCAGGAAGTTAAACAATATGACTCACTAAGAAGAAAATTTCTTATTTATTATTGCATATGTGGTCTTTGTTTAAAGTATGCTCGCTGTGGCCGCTGGGTGGCTTGGGAAACATGTTTATGATGCACCTGTCATTCCTCGAATGGGTGTTGACGTCTCCTCCGACAGCACAGACAATAAGTTATTGGTAACGAATGTGCAATGTGGAAAGAAGCAAGAGCCAGTAGTCACATGAAACAGAGTCGTATATTTATAGGTACTTCCTCCTGACTTGGAAGTACCAATAAAAAAAGTCGCTGCAATGGGTTGGGAATTGGGATCTGTACGTAGCTGCTAGCCCGTAACCGAGTGTGCGGATAATTGAGCAATATTTGGACAATATAAGACAATGTACATAAGCGTTGTATGCTTTATTTTGTTTGTTACACGTAGTTTCCGAGTGAAGTCCATTGTACATTCGTGTTTGCATAGCCAGGAACACCGTAGCATGTGTGCTACAAAAACAAAAGAACTGTTTCGACTTCACATTCGCTGTTAGGGGACGAAGCTATGGGCTGTGAATAGCTAAGCACGTTTACTTTGTTTTTAATGTTTTAATGCTCAGAATTGTACGATTACCACATCAATCTTACCGCGCATCTGTGGGGTACTCTGTAGGTAGTCTTTTTTCAGGACAGCAGTAAGCGAAACCAAGAGGTCACATCAAACTATACTTGTAGCCTGCTTCGAACGACATAGAATATACCAATACATGGAATTTTGTATAAACTGCTGTTTTGTGGAGCATGATATGCAAGATAAATATGTGAATGTATTATTATAAGTGAAGTTTGATTGATTATGTTAATAATAATAGTAATAGTATAATAATAATGATAATGGGTTGAAGAGAGCCTGTTGTTGCTTCAACGGATGAGCAGGCATTTGGGTTTTGTTGACAACCCAGTGTACATAGGTTTATGTGTATTTTTTTTTTGTTTGTTTGTTTGTTTTTGAGCTTTTCTGAGTTTAGTTGTTTATTCGTTTGGTACTTGAGTACCTGCACCCATATTGCACATCCAGGACCGATAAATAGCTTGTTACACGCTTTTTTGTTCATTTGGCTCTCTTACTGGATTTCGTCCTTGTTACTACGGCATCCCGTCACAGGGGCACATAACCCATGCATGTCACAGACACACACACACACATGTTGAACGGAATTTATGCTGCCTGTCTTTAATTGGGTCTTTAGCATCGTGTGCCTACCTGCATATCAGAATGAGGTTTTTTGGGTAATCGGTATCCCATGCCTCCCCTTTCACAGACTGCCGCTGTCGGGTTGCCAGACTCTGCTCAGCCCCATCATAAGCTGTGGCCCTCCAGGCGTGGTCCTGACCCGGCCGGTGATTCTCAGCATGGACCACTGCTCCGATGCCAACCCCGACAACTGGGCCATGCGGCTGAAGAAGCAGAGCTACGAGGGCACCTGGGAGGTGAGCAGGCCTGGATTCTCCCACCAAAACCATTGGGAGGTTAGTGGGCGGGGTCATTCCTACGAGAGCCAATGGGAAGTGAGCAGATCGATTGAAATGGCACAGAATATGACACGTGTTTATCGACGCAGTATAAACCCATTTCTGTTGGCGTAATTTCACAATGAAGTTAAGAACACCTCATCAGCATTTATCAGTGGCTTAGAAACGTCAGTGTGGTTCTGTAATTCAGCAACATTTTGCACAAGGAAATACATGAAGCGATTAGAAACGTGGTGAGGGGGCGGAGTCAGTTTTATGAAGGTGAATGGGGTTTGAGCAGGAGGAGATCGTAGCTGAGTCTGAATCACAGCTGTTTCCTGACCGACAGGCCGTGGTTGTAGCACGGCTACGGCTAACATGGAGTAGGGTTATAAATATGCGGGCTGGAGCTGGAGAGCCGCACTGCTGTTAGCGGGGCATGCTCGCTAAATGAGCTCCCATTGTCTGCTGCTCTCACTCGAGCAAATGTCAAATGCCATACCTTTCATAATAACTGCAGAAGGAAGCAACTCCCAGTGTGTGTGTGCATGTGTGCGTGTGTGTGTGCATGAGTATTTGAGTGCAAGTGTATGCTTTTGTTTGTGTTGGTGTGTATGTGTTGTGAATGTATAATTGTACTCAAATGTGTGTGCGTGTTTGTGGGTGAGTGTGTGTGTTTGTTGTGAATGCACATTTGTACTGAAATATGTGTGTGCGTGTGCATGAGTATGTGATTGCAAGTGTGTGTCTTTATGTTTGTGTGTGTGTTGTGAATTTATATGTACTCAAATGTGTGTATGTGTGTGTCTATGGATAGATATGTAAAAGGGTGCACGTGTGTGTGTGTGTGTGTGTATGTGTGTGTGTGTGTGTGTTTGTTTGTTGTGAATGTATATTTGTACTCAAGTGTGTGCGTGTGTGTGTCTGTGTGTGTATGGATGGATAGATAAACAGTAAACAGGTGCACATGTGTGTGTCTATGGATGGATATGTAAACAGGTGCACGTGTGTATTTGTGTGTGTGTCTATGGATAAACAGACAAACAGGTGTACGTGTGTGTGTATGTGTGTGTGTCTATGGATGAACAGACAAACAGGTGTACGTGTGTGTGTATGTGTGTGTGTCTATGGATGAACAGACAAACAGGTGTACGTGTGTGTGTGTGTGTGTGTGTGTGTGTGTGTGTGTTTATGGATGGATATGTAAACAGGTGCGCATGTGTGTATGTGTGTGTGTGTGTCTATGGATGGATATGTACACAGGTGCACATGTGTGTATGTGTGTGTGTGTGTGTGTGTGTGTGTCTATGGATGGATATGTACACAGGTGCACATGTGTGTGTGTGTGTGTGTATGGATGGATATGTACACAGGTGCACATGTGTGTGTGTGTGTGTGTGTGTGTTTATGGATGGATATGTACACAGGTGCACGTGTGTGTGTGTGTGTGTGTTTATGGATGGATGTGTGTGTGTGGTGTGTGTGTGTGTGTGTGTGTGTGTTTATGGATGGATATGTACACAGGTGCACATGTGTGTGTGTGTGTGTGTGTGTGTGTGTGTGTGTGTGTGTGTGTGTGTGTGTGTGTGATGGATGGATATGTACACAGGTGCACATGTGTGTATGTGCAGTAGGGTCCATGTACAGCTCTCCCCTAGCGTGCTTTCTTAAAGGCCACATTGCCCAGACAGGGAGTGGCAGGGACCCTGGGGGGCGCAGTGGCGGTTCGGCGGGTCGTGGGGGGGTGAGCGGGAGGGGGTCCTCTTTCATGTGGGATACTGTGCATGAATTATTCAGACCTCTGGGTGAGGTAGCAGCAGGGCATCTGTAGGATGAATTGGCCTGTCTGAGACCACTCTCACTGACTGCTTTTAATCATCCACAGGCCCAAATATAGCCCCCAGGCCACGGGCAGGAAGGAGGGGGTACTGGGAGGGGGGGGGGTGGGGGGTTTGGGGGACATGGGCCGAGATAACAGAGCAGAGTTTGTCCTACAGAAGATAAAACTCAGCCCGCTGGCCGGAGTCATTCATTATACTGGAAAATGCAGATGTTTTAGAATAAGAGCGGGAGACAGTGATAAGAGAGAGAAAGTGCGAGCATGCTGGCAGAGGGAGAGAGGGTGAGAAAAGAGGGATATAGAGATGGAAAAATAGAAAGAGACAAGGGGAGAAATAGAGACCGAGAGAGAGAAAGAGGTGAGGGTACAAAGAGATAGAGCGAGACATCGAGAGAGAGAGAGAGGAGGAAAAGGGGAGAGAGAGGGACAGAGAGAAGGGTAGACAGAAGCATGGTTTGTCGATATTAAGACTGAACTCGGTGGTAAAATGAGTCAGACTGTTCTCTGCACCGCATTAATAAGAATAAAAACGAGAGGAATGAGAGAGGTGTCGGAGCAGAGCGTAGCAGACGGGAAGTTCGTTTGTTTGGTGAAGGGCAGTGGTTTATTCCATCGATTGCCGGTCGCAGGCTTGGACGTTCCCTGGGGCCCTTTCTGCACTGCTGGCGGAATGGAGCACCTCGTTTCTGGGCATGATGGGAATAGAAACAGCCCCCCATATATAACAACACCCCTCTGATGGATGGCCATACCCCGATGTGGCCGTACGGACATTGTCATCCCCTTCGTATGACCATGCCCGATGTCGATGACCTTCGTATGACCATGCCCCATTGCACACCCTCATGTGCCTGCAGACCCTTCAAACTCAGAGCCCAGCCAGAACCATCTCTAGGCAAGCCTGAACACTTGGCAACCTCTGTTCTGTAGACAGAGGGTCTCGGGTCATGGGGCTCTCTCATCCGGGAGCAATGCTTGCTGGAGGGGCGGTTGCCACACCAGGATAAGGGCCAACGTCGACACCGAGCAGTTTGCAGATACGTACCGCATGTGACACATGAATTCTCGCCAGTGTTTTGCGTTAGCACGTCTGGCTTTAATCACTACCTTATCAACAGGGTCTCTTTCACTGAGTCGATGAGATTTCGGTTACATCCTTAAAAGCGGATGGATTTATCGGTCGGGACAGCGCCGCTTCCTTCGGGCATGTATCGCAGACCAACGAGCATTGCCGTAGCTAGTGGCTACACACGGGGCCAGCTACGCGTCTGCCCCTGAGCGCCGGAGCCACTCTGTGGAGCGTACACATCTGAGACGAGTTAGCTCACTACTTCCCAGTCCTCCTACCCACCTCGACTTCCCTGCAGCTTTGAAATATGATCCATATCCCATATTCTTGTGTTTAGATCACAGTCATCAAATGTGACACATTCCAGATTGATCAGGGAGTCGGGTATCTGCATTAAAAGTAAAAAAAAAAGACGAGCATCTTGTAGCAATGCTCTGTGATGTCACATCAAATGTTATTTGCGACATAATTCCTCTGAAGATGTAAGTCGATGGTCACGTTTGGTATCGTGCCAGGGAACCGTTGAGATGAAGGCAATGGCAGAGGGCTTGTTTGGTGGTGCGGTTGATTAGTGGTTGAGCAGTTGCTGAGAACCAATAGCTTTGTCACTCGGCCATTCCTAATGGCCTTCATTAACTCCATGCCGACATGACTACACTGTAGTGGAAAATTTCACACCATCCCGGAAGAGAGCAGGAGAGGAATAGCTTTGAGTGTATGTTAAGCTAAAAAAAAAAAAAAATACATGGACTTAATTTAGCAAAAACTTATTGACTTCATCCACATAGCTAGAGGACAAGATCCAGTGAATAGATGTACTGGTGTGTAAAGTATAAATGATACAGTATTGATCATTTGTGGAAATACCCAGCATTCCCTTTTCCTGGCAGGGTTGTGTGAATCATCAGAAGATAAAACAACCGGTGCTGTCTTGTGTTTGTGGTGGTAAGGAGGAGATCATTTTCATTCAATCTTAAATGGCTTCATACCCCAGGCCCATGTGAGACAATGGCTGCCCTGTTTTTGGTAAGATAAGGAGCAAACCTGGTGGCTGATCCCAGGTCAGTGTGTGAGAGCCATCAAGGTTTTAATAATATGGGGGGACAAGACTGATGGCTGATCCCAGATCAGTTTAAGGAGATAGTATGAGGAGACTTGATATGTTCGTATCAAGCTCCTTAATGACTGATCCCTGGTCTGTTTTTAGCAAGGCAGGTAGGCAAATCCAGGGGATTGGATGGCAATAGTACCCCAGAAATCCCAGCTCCTGTCGCCCCAAGCAACCTCCCTACAGATGGGGGTTCACACAGAGTACCAAGCAAGGCAGGTGGGGTCAGAGAGAGATGCAGGAAGCCATCCACTCTCCTGCTTCCTGGACGTTAATCATGGCCACTTATTCGAAAGCAGCAATTACAGTACCCTAACGGCAGGCTTTACCGCTCCCCGGAGCACCATACTAGGGATGGATGCCGTTTCATTCACTGTGCGTTTTCTGAGGAGAGGCAGGGGAACCCAGCACCCTGCCACAGAGGTGAGTCCTGTCCTCTCAACTGATTCCTCACGGTAATTGAAAATTTTCCCAAGACTTTCAGTATATAGCTGTATCCTTTGTGCTAAGGACACTGTTGCAGCCGAATGGTTTGGCTAAATGGGGAGCGGGAGGATCTGTCGTAGAGTAGCTGAGCGTGCAGTTTACCGAGATTAAAGCAAATCTGAGTACTCTTCAGTGAGGGGGGATTGCTGTATTACAGCAGGGGGATTCACACAAGAGGCCTAGCTCACCATGGACTGGGAAACCTGCTGCAACCACAGAGAATTTGAACTGCTTGGGGATTAAGAACACTTTGTGACATCGCAACAGGAGTGCTTTGTGACATCACAGCAGGAATGCTTTGCGACATCACAGCAGGAGCGCTTTGTGACATCACAGCAGGAGTGCTTTGTGACATCACAGCAGGAGCTTGTTGTGGCATCACAGTACAAATGCTGTTTAATGTCGCATTATGGAGCACTTTGTAACTTCCCAACAGGAGTGCTTTGTCACGTCTAGGCAAGAAGTTTCATGAACTGACAAATTCGAGTGTACCTATGTTCGCCAGTGGTGCTAATGAACAGGAAATGTAGATCAGAAGTTGAATTCACTGTCAGTGCTGTAAAGGGACTATTTAAAATGTTCAAAGGACATGTTACATACAATGTGGTATACAATCACTTGTCATGTCATGCTTCATGACCATATGTCAGTTAGAATGTAAATGTATTCTTATGATAACAGTTATTTAGAGCTTACAAGGGCCTTTATATTGAGCTTATGAAGTGCTGTAAAGACACACTTCAAATAAAATTCAGTTGTTTCTTTTTTTAACAAAACCATGCGGTGCCATATCAGGAAAAAACTTACATAAATATTCCTATCCGATGCACTTTAATATTCTAAATATTTTTGCAGAAGAACAAGACCTAGGGCCAAGCTGAGATGTAATCATTCTGACTGATATAGCTTGTGCCTCCAGTGTTGTTTATGTGAAAGGGTTCTGACGCATAGCAGGTACCCTGCAGAAGCCTGTCTCTCTCTCCGTTTGGGAGGCAGACCTGTAGTTACAAGATGCTAGACTTGATTAATGTCTGAAGTCAGAGATTTAGAATCCATTTTGTGGATTGCTGCAAGTGTTTAGCTGGTTTACTGTAAGGGGTTGTTGTAATACGGTCAGATAAAGATATTACCTTTCTCAATAATGGAAGAAGAGTTTTTTAACCCTAAGTCTGTGGGGATCAATTAGACTCTGCCTCAGTAACCAGCCTATTCTTCAGTCACGAGGCCCCATGTATATCTGGTCTGACAGCACAATCCTTAAAAACAGCGTCTGATGAAATATCTTGGATCACACAACCAAAGTAAGGAGTGCAAAAATAAAAATGGCTTTGAGCGAAGCTGGAAAATGAGGGTATGTAACGGCTCGTTTTTCAGCCTCCATGCAGGCAGGGCCATGTAGCGCAGCCTGTTTTCAGAAATGTATTATAAACACCATAGAGCACTCTCCAGATTGGAGCTGGATGATTTTAGCATGTGTCTTTGGGCTCACTAGGATGCTCTTGTTCATACATTTGCAGATGTGACACTGGTGGGGAGCTAATTATATAGACACACACACACAAAATGCATCCACACACATGAGCAGCTATGTGAACGTACACATTTCAAACTTGTAGTCACACACACATACACACTCACACACACACACACACACGCACACACACAAAATGCATCCACACACAAGAACATCTATGTGAACGTACACATTTCAAACTTGTAATCACACACACACACACTCACACACATACATACACACTCACACACACACTCAATCACGCTCACTCACAAACACATAAACACGCATACACACACACACAATGCATCCACACACATGAACACCAGTGTGAAATAAAACACTCAAACTTGTAGTCACACACACACACACACACACACACACACACACACACACACACACTGCCAGATGAGGCATAGCCAGGAGCAGTGGTAGCGCAGAGTAAACATGTTTGTTTTGTTGCGTCATTTAGGCCAGGTCTCTTAGCAAGTTCTATCCCATGAGCGTCTGTGAGGATGCGAGCATGCGTGAGTGTATTCGAGAGTGCGGCAGTTTATGCGAGTGGGTGTGGGTGCTGGAATATGTGAGCATATGGGTGTGCGTTAGCATATTTGAGTATGTGTGAGTGTGTGTGACTGCATTTGAGAGTGTGTGAGTTTGTGTGAATGTGTGTGTTAAAGTGTGCGCTGATAAAAAAAAAAATCTCTAGAAATGGACCACAATTTTAGCTCTTTGCTGCCATTGTGATGGCTGGGGTTTATGGTATTCTGTAAATCAGGGGTTGGCGGCCATGTTGCTGGAGGGTTGGTTTGTCTGAGCTATATTATTGCTATCACCAATTACCATGACTCAATTAGCCAGTTAACCGTGTACACCTATGCATGTTCATAAGATTGATATGTAAAGCTGTTCATTTAAGGACACAATTCATGGTCTTCATAAAACATTTTGGCTAATGCATCACATCACATAATTGGTTGGGATCAAATTATTAAGAGACATAAATAAAGAAATAGAATAAAAATAATACAATAATGAAAAATAGGAATAAAACCAGACACAGATCTTTGCGTCCCCTTCTATTCTCAACTACATAAAATGACAAACTTTGTTTTGATTAGCCTGTGCTGATCATGAATTCTGATGTCTTTATGGTCAGATAATTTTGCATTTGGGGTGGAGGGGGTACCCTGAAATGTCACCTTAGTAGGTACCTGACCACGTCCCTTCACTCTGTTTTCAGGACGTCTTGCACGTGGGGGAGGAGCTGGCCTCGGACCCGTTCTTCTGCCAGTTGGAGGCGGAGACATGCCGGGTGTTCACGGAGCAACTCGGTCGCTTCGCCCTGGTGGGCGAGTCTCTCAGCATGGCCGCCGCCAAGCGCCTGAAGCTGGTGGTGTTCGCGCCCGTACACTGCTCCACCCTGGAGTACAACATCAGAGTGTACTGCATGGATGACACACAGGATGTGCTGAAGGTGAGAGACTCAGTGCATTTGTGTGTGTGTTTGTATGTATATCTGTCTTTCTGTGTGTGTGTGTATGTTTAGACGTCTTTCTTTGTGAGTGTGTGTGTGTAATTGTAAGTGCATGCATGTGTGTGTGAGTATGCTACCATGCTTAATACAGTATAGAGCATGTGTCGTGTTGCTAAGGTGAAACCTCTGATTTCGGAAGCTATCGGAAGTAGCTTTAGTGTTAAAACGTGCACGTTTTGCAAGGTTGTGTTTTGAAACTGAGACTAAAGTCAAATCAAATTCCGGCTCAAGTCAACATATGCTGCATTAGCGTTGTCTCTGCTTCCTGTAACCCAGAATTCGGGCAGCGATAGAGCCATTGATCACACCTCCAGCCCCCCGTCAACGGAATGTTCTCACACCTTTCCTACTCGTCACGTTTTTTTCGTGGATTTAGGAAATTGCCGAAGTGATGTATGGAGTCGACATAGCAGCCTTGCAGACGGCACTGTCGTTCCTCTAAAGATTGGGGGGTGAAGAATGGGGCGGTTGGCTGTCATGCCGCGGCATGGATCTCGTGACACGCTCAGCCCGTTGAGATGCTGTGCCGCTTTCTGCCTAAAAATAAGTCTTGCTTTTGTGGCTCAGGCTGCTCCGATTCCCGACCCCAGGAGACAGATTTTTCCTCCCACAAAAAGCAGCTTTTTCGCTACACGGCAGCCCGGTCGGGGGTGTCCGTGGCCGTTTTGTGGGGAAACAGGTAAATTATTCCGGGGAATTAACTGACTACACTGGTTGGCAATCATCGAACAAAGACCCACTAATTTACCGCTGTGTCATTACCACCGAATGCAGACCCCTTTAAAGCATAATTATAAAGATGAAGAAGAGTGAGATAAATCTCTGAATTAATGCTTTCAGTGTTCTCTATGTTAATAAACTCAACCATCGTGCTACGCCAGAGTTTGAATATTCATGAGGGTGAAAAGAGGTTGAAAAGCAGCTGTACGGTCTGTTATTCCACTATTTTTTTTTTGTCTTCTATATTTTCTGTATTTTTCATATTTTCTGTCGGTGTATTGGTTCCCTGTAAATGTTTAGTCTAGTCTCTCGGATGGGCACCCTGTCAGCGGTCTTCATTCCTCTGTCCACAACGCTGTTTAGAGGAAACAATCGACCAGCCGAGGCAGAGATGGGACCTGTCAAAACAGTATTGTATCCGATTGTGTCAGATACCGTCAGTTTGGGGAAAGAATCACAGGAGACATCTAGATTGACAAAGTGGCAAATACACCAGATAGATCTCTAGATATATCCTTCGTGTTTTGGGGGCCTCATGGCGGGGACTCTCCCGACATCAAGCACCCCAAGTTCTGGTTCCAGTTTGCCCGAAAATCACTCCTGTCTGGGGGTTTAGGTTCATTCAAATCAACCCTTGTGTGATGGTGTGACTGCCAGAGGTTTCACACTAAGCATCAAACAAAGCAATCCACAGTTTCGTTTGAAGCACAAGAGGGCCTTTTCTCAAATATACTAAAGCATTGTAGAACAGAAAAAGTATCTCTCTGCAGAGAGACCTTCAAGAACATGAAATGAAATGTAAAATTCCAAAAAATAATAATAATAATAATGGTGTCAATAGCCTTTCAGCTCAGCTAGGCTCAGCATTTGCCTACGGTCTACAGAGTATCCAGTGCAGTAGTTTCCCTCCCTCTCATTATCCAGATCAGCTGATGTGCGGTGAGCGTTCTCATTCAAAATGGCTGCCGTGCATCACCGGCTAGGGGCTATTCGGTGGGTGAAGTGAAGTCTGCCTCCCTTCCAATGCAAAGTTCTTCGAGATTTATATATATACTATAAATTGCTATCATAATCAGCTGTGAGGCGCTAATTGTCCGACATCCACAAATCCATAACTACATAATTCTGCCACTTTATAGCGGTACTGTGGTCAGTAGTACAATAGTTTGAGTGCTGGGCATGTTCCAGCAAAATTGTAGGGTCAATTCACAGGTGGGCCACAGCTGTTTTACACATGAAAAGTGTAAGTGCAAGGTGCATCACCTAAATTCAGCGAATTTCAAGCTGAATAAATTGGTAGTGGTAAAAAGACCTGAATTTATCTGAGTTGGTCTGAATGAGGGATAATTTTAGCGGTAGCTGGGTGCTCCTCATGGTTCTCCACACAATGACATTATTTCATCTGCCGATTAAAACACATTATGACAGTTTTACTGTGTGTCATCATGTAGATTATAACAGCATTATCACATATGTGTGGTGTAGATTATAATACTACTATTGCGCATAATGGCACGGGTTCTAACAGCGTTATTGTGCGTGGAGGTGTATATTATGACGATGTTATTGTGTGTGAAAATGCAGGTTATAACGGTGTCATGGTGTTTGGTTGTGTTATTGTGTTTGGTTGTGCAGATTGTAACAGTTTATTATGTGTGCCCATGTAGATTATTAGTTTATTATAAGTGTTATGGTGTGTGATAGTGTAGAAGATAAAAGCTTTACAGTGTACACTGTACAGTTACTATTTAGATTATACCAGTGTTTTTGTGAGGAGGTGTAGAATATGACATTGGGTTTCATTGTAGGTTGTAATAGTTATATTGTATGTGATAGTGCCCGTTATAATAGTTTCATTGTGTGTGTGGCATGTGTTATAACAGTGTTATTGCATGTGCTAGTGTAGGTTATAACAATGTTATTGTATGTGGTGGAGAGTTCCTGCATCACAGGGGACTGTCTGGTATTTCAGCTCTCCCATAGCCAATAGCGTGAACATTACAAACACATTTTCTTCACCAAAGCCACAGCTACTAAAACTACAAATGTCAAATAGATATCCCACCCAAACCAGCTGTTTTACCTGGAGCCAGTGCGGAAAACGGCGGCGGTGTCTGGTCCACAGCAGCTGCTCAGCAGTTGCGGCAGAGACGCTTGTCTCACTGTTGCTCTGGGGAGCTGACATCCTTACCGGAGAGAAAAAATAAAACAACATCATTCCCAGAGTACCTCACGTTTAAATACATGGGGCATGGGGTTGTGTAACCTCTGCAATGTTTCCTTCGGCTAACTGCTAAAACTCAGCTCTCTCTCTCTTTCTCTCTCTCTCTCTCTCTCTCTCAAGGCCTCATTAGGTTTTAGACAATTTTCCAGATTTTCTTCTAAGAACGGAATGAGTTTCGTTTTCCTTCCTTGGAGCACGACACAGACTCCTCCTCCCCTTTTCCTCCTCCTCCCACTCTTCCTCCTTCTCCCCAGCTCCTCTTACCTTACCTCCTTCTCCTTCGACTCCTCTGTGAAGCCGAGCAGCTGAAAATGGCCTTGCCTTACAGATTCCGCGAAGAACAAACAAACACAGAAGAACAGATAAATGAGTGTGAATTAGGTTTATCGTTATTCTACAGGTGTACGGTTCTTTGGTCCCACATGTACCACACACAGTTCAGACTGGAAGAGCCTGGAGAAAACTCTTATAAATAAATGGTGGGGGGTATAAGGTTAGGCACAGTTGACAGAAAGATCACCTTCTCCCAAGTGAATTCTGCCTTTTCCCCCACACACTGGTTTTACCCCTACCCCTCTCCTGTACACCCTCCCCCCCCCCCCCCCCCCCGGTGAATAACTGTGAGTTTGGATTGCAGGGGACTGTGTAGCCAGTCAGATATGGGGGGTTGAATAGAAGGCCGATTGTAGAGCCAGCCTCTGTGGTGATATTAACGGGAGGTGCCAGCTATTCACTGTGTCCCCACAGAGAAAGAGTTGGCATGGCGTGGGAGAGAGCAACGTAATCTGTTAAAAACCGTTAATCTGACTGGCATATGCGAGCTGGAAAGCTTTTAGGTTTTAGGTAGTTATAGTTACCGGCTCTGTTTGGCTGACAATTCCATCTATAAGCACTTGTCAGATTTCTTTGTTCAGGGCAGTCAAAAGTAAGGAGTATATTTCAGTGCAGGGGTGCATGCAGTCACCCAGCTGAGTCATTAGAGACGTTCACCTGAGGCTACTGGACTCTGTCTTACAGGTGGGGCTGTACCCCTGTCTACCTCACCTGTACCCCTTACCAACAGTGTTCTGTCCCGTCGTGATCCAGGGCTCTTAGTCATCTTAACAGGATCATTCAAGTCTATGACAGAATGGGGGTTGAGTACCGGTAGCCTGTAGTCACTGTGGCCGTTCATGGTGTTAGTATAGTAGCCCTGAAGGCGTTGTGGCCATATAAAATGTGACCGAACATATAATTGAGGGACGTATTCGCAAAGTTCACATTTTTATTTTATCACATGATACTAAAGTACAGATTCAGAGCTACAAAATGAGGTATTGCTTGCCAAGATTGAAGAAATACTGTGGCCGTAATGTTGAATAGAACATTATACTTTTGGAAACTGCAGTTCTGAGAAAACAGCCTTTTTCATTTTTGCATACATTCTCAGCAAAAAAATCACTTTCAGAAAATGAATTGATGCTTATAATGGTTATATTAGGATTGTGATTTAATCAATTAGTAAGGTCATTTTGAATTTGCAGTTTTAAAAAAAAAAGAATTCATAAATTTATATAAAATATGAAAAAAATAATTCAAGTTAAAACATTAATTTAGTGGTAAATTGTGATACTTCTTTTTACTCTTCTCATTCTCAGCCTATCTTTGCATGTCTCTTAATCATTCTGTGACTTCAGTACATTAACAGTTGCTCTCCTTATTGTTTTATATTAAAGACATTAAAGTATTAATGTGTGTTCAAAGTGGCATTGCTCTCATTCTCACCTACTCAGCTCTGACCAAAAAGCTATTCCAGGATGCAATTGCATCTGAAAGGCTGGAGGACTAATGGCTGATGATGGCTGAGAATCCTTCCCATTGTTCTTGGGAGTGGTGTGGGGATTTATTTACATTTTTATAGGTGAAGGACTAATAGGGGGTGTTACAGTGATTGTCTGGGCACATGAAACAGAAGTGCATGGTTATAGTCTATATATTTATAAAACAAGAAACTATTTTAATGACACGTACAACACTGTAGTTTATAATAAAATACAAAAAGGTACAACAAAAAGTACTTTTCCGGTTGTGACAACACATTTGCCATGTAGCATAGCTCATAGATGCGTTCATGAGGCAGTTTGTTTGTACAGGATTCCTGTTGCTCGACAAAATGATGGTTGAGAAGCCCAGTAGTCTCACTGTGGCTGTTCATGGTGAGAGTATCGTAGCCCTGTAGTCACTGTGGCCGTTCAGCATAGCCCTGAAGTAGTCTTGACAAAATGATGGTTGAGTAGCCCAGTAGTCTCACTGTGGCTGTTTATGGTGAGAGTACAGTAGCCCTGAAGGCACTGTGGCCGTTCATGGTGTTAGCATAGTAGCCCTGAAGGTGCTGTGGCCGTACAAAATGAGGGTTGAGTAGCCCTGTAGTCACTGTGTCTGTTCATGGTGTTAATGGTGAGTGTATAGTAGCCCTGAAGGTGCTGTGGCCATATAAAATGAGGGTTGAGTGGTCCTGTAGTCACTGTGGCCGCTAATGGTGTTAGCATAGTAGCCCTGAAGGTGCTGTGGCCGTACAAAATGAGGGTTGAGTGGTCCTGTAGTCACTGTGGCGTTCATGGTGTTCATAATAGCCCTGGTGTACAAAATGAGGTTTAGTAGCCCTGTAGTCACTGTGGGCGCATAGTAGCCCTGAAGGCGCTGTGGCTGTACAAAATGAGGGTTGAGTGGTCCTGTAGTCAGTGTGTCTGTTCATGGTGTTAGCATAGTAGCCCTGAAGGTGCTGTGGCCATATAAAATGAGGGTTGAGTAGCCCTGTAGTCACTGTGGCCGTTCATGGTGTTAGCATAGTAGCCCTGAAGGTGCTGTGGCCGTATAAAATGAGGTTGAGTAGCCCTGTGTCTCTGTGCTTGGCTGGGTAGCGGGGACAAAAGGCATCTACCCTGACTGGGCACGGAGGGGACGACAGACGGGGATCTCTGCCGGAGTGGGAGGCCGCGAGGCGCTGAGTAGGTGGCAGGACTTCTGCCATCCAGCCCCATAATCCCGTTATCTGTGCCTCTGAAGCTGGCACCCTGAAAGACCTGGACACAGGAATGCTAAGCCTATCATCTGCCTCTCTCCCTCTCTTTCTCTCCTTCTCTCCCCCTGTCTATCCCCCTTTCTCTCTGTCCAAGCTCTCCATATCCTGCGGAGGTCTTGGTCTCTCGATCCCTCAAATAATAAAACGTTTCTGCGTGCGTATGTATCATTGCGTGCACTCATGTGTCAGTGTGTGCTCACGCGCATGTGCGTGCTTGTGTGTATGTGCCTCGGTGTTTGTATATGAGACTGCGTGTTTGTGTGCGCACCTGCATGTTTTACATTTCTTGAAGGTTCGCTTTTTCGCTTTTTGATTGCTTTGTCTCTGACATGATATCTAGCCCCAAAAATTCCCTTCATTAAATGTGAATAGAGTGAATCTTGTCCTTGAGTTAGTTTCTTTCTTTTTTCACCGAATCACTTCATCAGGTTGTAATTGTGAAAAATAATGGGGTGCGAACTGGATGGTTATTCACTCTGCCTGCGACATATGCAGAAATCAAATGCATTTAAGGACCATCTTTGCATATAATGGAGACAGAGCCCAAAAAATACCAGTTCTCCATTTCCTCCGTGCCGTTAAACCAGGAGAGAGTGCTAACAGCTGATTGGCGTTTCTGCTTCTAAATATTCATAATGGGATAATTGACAGGTTCCTCCGTCTCGCACATTACTGCCAGACAGCCCCGGAGCACGCGTAGGGCAGGAACCGGTCCAAAGTCCACCAGCTCCCAATTTGCAATGCTAATGATATCATCTCCGCTAAAGAGTAATTGCGGCGGGGGAAAGCGTGCTAAATGAGCCGCTTTTGTAGCCTCTATAAAAGGCCCTTGTTTCTGACTTTGTAAAAATGACACTTGGGAAGAGCTGCTTGTGTCTCTGGAGAGTGGGATGCCCTTCGCCATTCAGCCACCGCAGTTGACCCTGTAAAATTACTGCCTCTGCAGCACTCTGGATGACTAACGAGACAAACGCTGGAGGGAGAAAGGTGACCTCTGACCCCGTCAGTAATCACTGATTAGAGAGATGATGGTGCCATGACTCTTCTTTTGTCGAAAGACTATTGACTTCCTCCCCCAGCCCCGAACGGGGCAGAACTTGTGCTAACTCCCACCCGAGGTGAATGCTTTCAGGCACCAGAGCGACACACAATTAAGCAAAACAGACTCAACTTTTTTTTTTTGTTGAAATTGAATGATCTCAATGTCATGTGAAAAGAATGGCTGACAAATCACATTCTTGAATTTCACTGATTTTTAAAGAAAAAAATTATGTTTAGGATTGCAATTGTTAGATGACATGTTTGCTTTCAGTACTACTACTA
Source organism: Albula goreensis (assembly GCA_022829145.1). Classification (NCBI taxonomy): domain Eukaryota; kingdom Metazoa; phylum Chordata; class Actinopteri; order Albuliformes; family Albulidae; genus Albula; species Albula goreensis. The sequence continues at coordinate 1,744,163 of CM040746.1, forward strand.
GAACATGTACAAAAAAAACAAATTGAAAGAACAACTGATGTGCAGACCACTGATATTGAGATAGTATGAGGGTCCTTTTCTTTAAATAATAAAGCAAACAAATTCAGGAGTCAAGTTTAGAATAAATAAAGTAATTAATGAAATGTACTGAGCCTGTCTGTCACTTGATGACGTTGACAATCAAGAAAACAGATGCCGACAGTCAGCTCTCACAAAATGGCCTCATGTCATGTGTGGGGAAAAAAAATGTAGAATTTCCTAATGAGTAATTAACAGGTTCCTTACCATATTAATTGAAATCGTTGTAGCTCAGACGGAGTAAAAAGAGCAGAAAATTGAATCGTTGGTGTGTGGTTTGGAATGGCGGAGACGCTCTGTCTCAATCAGGGTGCCATTGTAATGCATCACACAGAGCGCGTGATAATTATTCACACGCACATATTTGCAAGGCATTGTTCCTCCTGGTTCCCATGGTATATTTATTTACCGCTACATTCACAATAATTGTTTTTGCCGCTTGCTACAATTTGGTTTCATGCTTGAGGAGAGTCATCTGCTCTTGGCAAGGGCTCCAGGCCCTCCAAACAGCTATCTCACCTTATCGCCATATCTGCAGCCTTTTGGGGGGGGTCTATACTCATAGATGAATCTGAAACCAGCCATATGTTTGCCCCGAAAACACATTGATGCTACGACTCATTCAGATTTTCTTTGCATTGGAGTGAAAAATGAAGAAATGGCTGGGTATTTTTTTTTCTGTGTTCCAGATGGTGGTTTGAGCTATATAGAGACAGGGAGGATGGTGTGATGAGAGTGCTAATATGCGGTCGAGACAAACAGAAGCACCAGAGGCACACGTGTGGTGTTGAACGTGAGCTAGGGGGGCAGGGCAAATCAGAAGGTCCACTTAGACTTTCTTCCCAGGTGGTGGCACAGATTTGCACTCTGAGACGAGGTTACTTTTGTCTCCAAATTGCACGGTATTCTCCCTTGCTTGTGTGGCAGTGACCATGAAGAGTGTGATTCTGCAAGGGTTTGGTTCTGTAAGGGTGTGGTACTATATGGGAGAGCTCATAAAGGTTACGATTCTGAAAGGCAAGGTTTGTATGGCCGTGGTTCTGTAAGGACCTCGCTGTCGAGGGTGCGGCCAAGACGTTTACGGTTTGGTAGGGTTCGGCTCTGTATGGGTGTGGTCTGTAAGGGCACAGCTGTCAAAGATGTGTCGCCGTAAGGGTGTATCCAGGAAGGGAGGGACTAGCTCGGTAAGGGGCGTGGACCCATATGGGCGTGGTCAGAAGGGCGGGGTGATTAAGATTGCGCCTTGTCTTGGTGTAGGAGGTGATGCAGATGGAGAAACAGCTAGGCGGGCGGCTGATCGAGGAGCCGCAGGTTCTCCTGTTCAAGGACAGCTACCACAACCTGCGCCTGTCCCTCCACGACATGCCCGAGCTCACTGGAGGAGCAAGCTCATGGCCGGATACCAGGTGAGCCTGATACTACGTCACAGAAACCAACAACAGAAAACACCATTACTCTTCATTGAATCACAATAACACATCATCACATTACACTACATTACAACAACAAGCACCATTACAACAACAGTGCATTACAACAGGAACAAGCATTATACTACCTTAAATTACAAGTGCCCTTACACTACAAATACAAACACTATTATATTAGAGATCCAACAACAACAAAAACAAGAATGTATGTTTGCTATGTTACGCTGCAACCATTTAATAACCAAAAACGGCAATTCAAAAAAAACTAACTACTATAGTATGCTGCCTAGATAAACTCAAATAAAACAAAAACACTGTGCTACCCAAACTTAATGTAATAATAATAACACTATTCTAACAATAATACAAACAAAAACATGGATAGCAGCAATAATATTTGTATTTTATCTAACCACATTTTACATGTGAGGCATTTTTAAGTCAAAATGACGAAAACTCTTGATATTGACCCACCTTTTGGGTCTTCATTTGACTCCCACTGGTTTAGTGTCTAGCTGTGCTCCAGAAGCCACAAGCGCTATATTAATCTACTCTGTTGCATTGCATTGTGGGTGTCATGACCACCATCATGGATGTTGAGATAATCGTCATTAAATCACAAATCTCAGATGTATCTCAGGCTATAAATCAGAAAAGTAAAGCAGAAAATAGATGTTAGATTGTCTTGAAGGAATAATTTATTGCATGTCTGCGGTAACGTGGTGAGGAGAATCTCAGGAAGCAGTCAGATGTGCAGGTGTTCATGTTCACAGGTTTCCTGTTTCCCATCTCTTGGATATAATGTGAAATTAATTTTGCTTTCCGAGCTCCACGTTCCAGCCTTCCTTTGGTTATCGTAATTGTTAAAGTAAGCCGTTATAATCCAGTTATTGACGTGTTTTACTTTGTAATTTATTTGTATTTGTTAGAAGGTTCCGAATGTTAAATGTTTTAAAAGATTTTATAAAAGATTTAAAAGGATGTGCTCTGAATGTAAAGTGTGAAGATGACTTTAAAAAAAGGAGCTTTGTTGTTGTCTGGGCTGGCAGTGGATGTTTTCGGTAAAGGAAAGCAGTGACCTTGGCCGATTCGCTCACTCAGGTCTTTGAAATTCGGGGAACTGGATCCCACCTTCCACCTGACGCACAGTTCCTGTAACACAGGCCGAGCGCACTGGCGGAGCTGGATTCCCGCTAACAGAGTGCACAAACACACGCTCAAACTGTTGTAAATGGATTGCTCTGGAGAGTATTCAGCATGGAGGCTGCACGTCACCCCCCTCCCTGTGTAGCTCCAGCACATTCCCTATGACTGTCCCTTGGCAACCATTATCTGCCCCCCAAAATCAACCACTTGTTCTGCTCTTTCGTCTTGAGTTTGAAGACCACACCAAATACATACACACACGTGCACAAAAATACATATTCACATACAAATGCACAAACATTTTCACACATAAAAGACACATACATTATATTCATAAACAGTTAAACATAGACATAAATACACAAATATGTGTACACACAAAGACATATACAGCTACACACAAATTCTCTTTTGCACACTTACACATATGCACAGAAAATCTCTTTCTCTGAGACACACACACACATACCATTTCTCTCTCACATACACTTACATGCCTGCTTTTCTTTACTTTCATTATCTGGCCTGTGCAATAGCTCCCCCTGTTGGAAACTGTGCTGTACTGTAGGTCCAGTGTGCAAAAGACTTCACACTTCTCTACCTTATTATTGAAGAAGGGGGAGTACTTCAGATGTTGTGAGTGAGATATGAATGAATAATAATTTTGGAATAAGAATGTTTTTTATGCAATTTCTTTTGTTTGTTTTATGTTTTATCTTTTAAACACTTCAATACATATTAAATGATCCCAGAAACAAACATAAAACGTGGGTTAAAAGCACACTTAAGAAACAGCATTCATATTAATTGTATTTCAGGAGTGCATTTAGTGTTGTAGATATGCTAGGCATAACTGAAATTATTCATAGGAGCATGGAGACCTGATTAGCTTCTCAGTTGTTTGATAATGAAGGTACAGACTTGCTTAGTTTCAGTGGTGATGGATAATGATGTGCAGATCTTTTAGTCTTTATGGTGATTGATAATGAAGTGAAAAACTTCAGGGTGTCTATGGTGATCTGTAATGAAGGTGTAAGCCCTGCAGAGTCTCTATGGTATTTGATAATGAAGGTGTAAGACCTGCAGGGTCTCTACAGTGATTTATAATGTGGGTATAAGACATTCACAGTCTCTATGGTAGCTGATAATGAAGGTGTGAGACCTGCTGAGTCTTTATGGTAATTTACGATTGAGATGTAAGACCTGCAGAGTCTCTGTGGTATTTGATAAAGTATAGAACTGTAAAGTCTCTATGGTGTTTGGTAATTAAGTATTGGCCTGTAGAGTCTCTTTGGTGTTTGATAAAGTATAGAACTGTAAAGTCTCTATGGTGTTTGGTAATTAAGTATAGGCCTGTAGAGCCAATCACATAATTCTGAAAAATGTTTTGCCATCTTGGTTCTTCTTCTATATAGCCAACTAGCTAAGTCACATTGACTAAAATATGATCCAACTAATCTAACCCACCAGTCAATCTGCTCTACATTCTTCCATGCAGTCTCTTCATGGGACATGTCTCGTTCTTTCATTTTGATTTTTCTGCATGCTTTTAGTTCCTAATATGCTGGACATTGTATTGAAGTGAAAGGGGTAGGCTTAACTGCAAGCTACACAAGTGGAGCTAAGCCAGTGCAATGGGTCATTTAGTGACTTTGAAAGCAAGAAACGCTATCCATGAAATACCATTGTATAAGCATAAAACCTGTACAGTCTGTACCTGTAGAGTCTCTATGGTGTGTGACAATGAAGTGATGGGTCTCCCAGGTCTCACATGGTGTTCTTTGTCCTATTTGGCCACCTAGGAGATCCCGTTCTACCACATCTGGAGCGGCTCGCAGCGCAGCCTACACTGCACGTTCACCTTGGAGAGGCTCAGCCTTAGCACGTGCCAGCTAACCTGCCAGCTCTGCGTTT